>CM031607.1:29806752-29821752 GCA_018398815.1 Conus ventricosus | reverse complement strand
TTTTTTTCCTCTTTTCTTCCTTACCTCCTTTATCTCATCCTTCTTCAGAGATTACTTCCCTGTTTCGAGAGAGGGGTGTATAAGATTACTTGTTATTACACGCTTGTCTTAAATGTTGCCATGGGGTTGGGGAGGGGACGGGGCATTTGCCATTATTTTATATATTATCATCACATATTTCCTTGCTTGCTTTTTTTTTTTTTTTTTTTTTTTTTTTTTTTGTGGCGCGGTCCGCACTAAAATCTCGAGTGCTTACGGACCGCGTTGAACTGAAGCGTTGTATGCAGCTGTCTTTTGAGCGTGGGATGGAAAAAAAAGGAAAAGAAACAGACGGTAAAATTACCGAAAACATAGCGAAATACGAATAAACGGGCGATGTGCAAGGTAGCATTAATTACGACATATCTATTTTTTGTTTTGTGCATCAAATAAATGCGGTACTTCGCACAAACGTGAAAACTACTAATCCGCTGAGCGCACGAGACAAACAACTACAAGACAAACGCGTTTCGACCTCTTTGGTCTTCTTCAGGCAAGACGAAGAGGAAGAACATTGAAGACAATGAAAACGAAGAACGAACAATGACGTTTCTCCTCAAATGTGGCGCAAACTGGATGTGGGTTTTTCATTTTCCTCGCGCAGTCCCTCAGTTTGAAGGTCAGGTGTTTTGCTCCTTGTTGTGTGGGTTTGATGTTTGTTTCGCCTGCGATTCCAGAGTTCAATGACGGACCCAACTTACATCGTGAAGTTCACCGAGACCTTTGGAGCTAGAGGCTGACTGGGCCGAAATTTGAGATGAACTCATTTACTTTACAAAATATGCCAGAGGGGCTACAAACGAGCGAGAGACAGACAGACAGACAGACAGACAGACAGACACGACCGACCGACCGACCGACCGACCGACGACACGACCGACCGACACGACCGACCGACCGACACGACCGACCGACCGACAGACAGGGGCCGTGTTAAGACAATTTGGATTACGTAGCAAAGCACATTAACTCGTCTGTGTGGACTGCGTTGAAAGACTCTAGCTAGTCTGTCCAGATAGTAGGCTACTGGTATAGCGTGTTCTGAAAACAATCAATGGCTCACTTAGACTTGGCGCTTTATTGGACGAAGAACGTGTTCTGAACACAATCAAATGGCTCACTTGGAATAGGCGTTTTATTGGATGAAGAACGTGTTCTGAACACAATCAATGGCTCACTTGCAATAGGCGTTTTATTGGATGAAGAACGTGTTCTGAACACAATCAATGGCTCACTTGGAATAGGCGTTTTATTGGATGAAGAACGTGTTCTGAACACAATCAATGGCTCACTTGGAATAGGCGTTTTATTGGTTGGCGAAAAAATACAGCATCAGACAAGTTGTCAGGAGTTCTGCGTTGGTATTTGTAACAGATTGTTGATGGCATGTGTTGCTTTATAGTTCTAAAGCATTTTGCTTTATAATTTCAAATCCTCTTATTGATTATGAATAAAATTCTTCATCAGTAGAGGAGATAGAAAGCAGGTCAGCCTGAGTTCGGTTGAGTCATTTTCATCTGTCTTTATTGATATGTATTCACATTTATCATCGTAAGATTGGACGACTATCAAACCGATATCAAATTCTAGTAAAGTAACGACTACTCAATCAACTTTTGATACCTACTCAGTGACAGACAAGATGAGGAATCGAATTTTAAAAACATGTTTTAGTCGAGCACATTAAAATAATTCCTAAATCGAAACGATTCCAAGATGTGCTAACTTTGAAGTGCACACTTTGAAGACGCGCTTAGCCTGTGCCGACTCACTTCCACATTCGATTTATTATCATCATTATTGGAGTAGATTGAAGCAGCACTGTACTAAAGAGAGAGAGAGGAGAGAGAGAGAGAGAGAGAGAGAGAGAGAGAGAGAGAGAGAGAGAGAGAGAGAGACAGACAGACGACAGACAACGACAGACAGACAGACAGACCAGACAGAGAGACAGAGAGAGCGAGCGAGTGAGAGAGAGAGAGAGTATTCGATTGAAACGACACTGCATGCGCCTTTCTAGTTCTGTTGGGTTCAGTGCGTTCCAGACACATCCAGCACTCCAGAAACCTTAGACGATGAGAGGCAGCGGTTGGAGGAGATTGTGGGGAGAAGGCGGATAGTGCATGAAGACAGATCCATTCCAGGGCCGTGTGAAAACATTTGCGGTTCGATAGAACGTACTGACTTGTCTGTGCGAATCCTGTTCAAAGACTTCGGTAGTTCTGATCCGACAGTGCTGGCGATGCAAGAATGGATAATGTCCCGGTTTCAGACGGACATTCTGTTGGGTTCACATGTTTACAATAATTATACATAGATTTTGTCACACTAACAATGCAACAAAAAAAGTTTGAAACACTCTGCACGAAGGCACCGCATGTGTTTTCTGAAATATTTTTTTTTTTAGAAAATCGTGGAAATTCAGACAGTAATGACTTGCTGTCAAATCGTTCATAGCACACGGTCCAAACTGACATTTCAACATCATGACTTGGAATGCAGGCGAAACCATGAGCGAGATCGATAACTCGTTCATAAATTATTTAAAACAGGTTAGCGATGCGTCTGACTTTCGACATTAAAAGAGTTCCACGGCTAAAAGTGTAGAATTGATGTGTACTTGCTCGACAAAGGAATGGCCAGGTTCGCCGCACGAAAAAAAAAAAAAAAAAAAAAAAAACGAACAAACACCTCTTCAGCAAGGGAGACAAAAAAGTAGATTTCGCTGCAGGCTGTTTCATCACGTTTGTTATAGAAGGCGTGAGAGGAGCGCTGGCAACAAGGGTGATCAACCGTACTTCTATGTAATGTCAACCGAACGTCCGCGCACGTCCCCCCCCCCCCCCCACCCCACCCCCCAGGGATCATTTGAGCAGTCTAAGCTTACACCAAAGTTGAGTTCCCAGCCACTGGCTGGTACGTTAAAATCAAAGATGTTGCTCTGCACTGCCAAGCCTGCTTCTCACTTAGCACAAAGCCGAGAAATAAGAATCCCTAGTTGAAACCCCCTCCATGTCAGTCTCACTGATTCCCGCTCTCAAGAAGAGGCGCTCTGTTCACGAAAGCACCAGTCGGTGATGTGAACACCGCAAGTAAGGCATAGAGTGTTCATGCAGCAACTTGAATTTTGCATGAATTTAGCTGTAGCTGTGACCGGCAACTCTCCTATTGATGCTGCGCTTTTTTTTAAAATTCCTCTTCATGTTTCTTTGTCCTTCAATGCAGGGTCAGACGTAACTAACAATGTAAAATGAAGAGAGAGAGAGAGAGAGAGAGAGAGAGAGAGAGAGAGAGAGAGGGGGGGGGGGTCGTATGTGGAAGGTGGGAAGATGGCTATTCCAAGTCTGAGTGAAAAGTAAAAAAAAAAATCTTTGGATATTTGATAGAAAGGCATTGAGTCATCTGTGTGATCATGTTAAAAGCTTCTGTCTGTTACACAGCAACAGTACCTATGTGGTGTCATGTAAGGATGAGTAATGTCCCATTTAGGACAGCCGTTGAGTTAGATTCGAAGCAGTATAGTACTTAGAACTGCCATTTAAGGTTTACTGCACATAGTATTATATAACAGTGATCACAGCAGTCAATTTATGCGAAACAATCTCAGACATAGTGCAGAGGAGTATCATGCAAATGTTACGAGAAAAGCCAAGAAAAGTCATTTGGGATTCATGCAGGGCTAGGGTTGTTTAAGACGCTTTGATGACTTAGAGACCAACATGAACCGGCGCCATAAACAGCGTCTTGGAATGATGTTGAAGCTGGATGGCAAGACGGACGACTGGGGTTATCAGTGCATCAACACCCGCCAGTGACTTGTCTTGCCTTCAGCATCTCGACAGGATCATGACTAATACGAGCTGGTGGGTGCTTGGCTGATGCGACGCTACAGTTCTGATGGTTCGTCTTGCATGTTTTTCGCACTAGCACTGGCACTGCATTTACCAAACACACACACACACACACACACACACACACACACACACACACACACACACACACACACACACACACACACTCTCTCCTCTCTCTCTCTCTCTCTCTCTCTCTCTCTCTCTCTCTCTCTCTCTCTCTCTCTCTCTCCTCTCTCAGAGAGGGAGACAATGACAATGACAAGAATTTATTGGCAATAGCTCTTTCGGCTCTAATGCCAAGGAAGCGCAATCATAAATCAAAATGCAAAATTACAACTGGCGATAACCGAAGATAAATGCAAAATCAAACAGCTTTGTAAAAAACATCCATTAGTACTGGGTCGTAATCTTCGATCAACCGACCTATGAATCAACAGTTAGTGACAGCTATTATCTTTTCCTTTCAGCACAACAATAACACACAATAAATAACTAGCAGTGTTACATTTCATGATAAATAATCTGATAACTAACAATCTAATTTTTTCTTCCTAATATTATTTGCTTTCGCAATGAACGCAGCAAGTGATCTAATAATGTCTTCATTTTCTGATGTCAGTATTTTTCTTATGTTATGCCTTTGCGCGTAGTATTTAGTAAACAGACTACTTGTGTTTCGTAATTCATTATATTCACAACAATCGAAAAAGAAATGCATCTCATCTTCGAAACCATTCGAACATAACGGGCATACCGAACTCATGGTCGAATCTGATGTAAACCACCTTTTGTGTGAATATAAACCTAAGGTTCTTGTTCTAAATCTGACAAGTGAGTCCCTATGCCATTTATTAGTTATTACACCAAGATATTTTTCAGGATATAATGAATCTTTGAAGGAGTAGTACCAGCTGTATTTATCATTTTCAACCACAGTGGAGTGCCAATTTTGCTTAAAACAATCAATCAGTCGCTGCTTAAATTCAAACAAAAACATTTTCTCACTACCTACCCCTTGTGCAATCCAAACAATGCCAAATCCATTTTCTGTTAAAACCTTTTTAACGTCCGACACCCAATTGTACACTCCTATTTCCATTTGTCTGAAAAGCATTTCATATGCCTGTCTGCATATACGATTTACTGGAAGTCGAGTTAGTTTTAGCCAGAATCTCACACATTTAATATAATTTCTAATAAATAAAGGATATCGGCCTGACTCGCCGTAACACATTTTATTTGATGAGTGTAAAGGTATGTTTAGAAATCTTTTTAATGCAAACGTGTGAATATTCTCAATTTGTTTATTTTCATTAAGTCCCCAAACTTCAGCACCGTATGATAACATGGGTTCTATTTGTGAATCAAACATTTTCCAGAATAAATTAGAATCAGAGAGGGAGAGGGAGAGAGAGAGAGAGAGAGAGAGTGAGTGAATGAGCGAGTGAAAACGTTTCAGAATTGATAGCAGCAACGCATCGACTCGTCTGGGCCAGTCGTGTTAAGAGCCCTTAAGGGTTCTGGCCCGACAATGCTTGCACTTTTGGCGTGATGTCCGAGTGAATGATGTCCCACTTAGGGACAGACGATGAACTGGACTCCGACTAATACAGTTCATCCTGGCTGAGAAGAAGGATTTTTCAAATGCTCTATAATTTTATCGGAAATGAAATGAGGTAGGGAACAGTAAACGATAAACAGTAAACAAGTGGGGTATTTTTTGCTCCCATAAGAAAAGCTAACACAGAGTAACTTTTATTCAAGACTGGCACAGCCTTTTAAACTTGAATAAAGTCAGAGAAATACATAGACGAACAATCTAATAGTGGGGGAAACAAACAAGCGCAGGCAAACAACTGAACTGTCTTCATAGTAATGACTTGGTAAAGATTTGGACTTGAGGAAGGGGGGAGTTTGAAGATGGAGAAACTGGGAACATGAAATTAAAAAATATGTTACAGATATGAAAACTCTTCACTAGCTGCATAAGGGAACCATCGCAATCCCTTTTGAAGGCAGATATATTTGTATTGCCTGCTCCGAGGCCTTTCGTCCGCTGGGTCGGAACTCATCAGGGAGACACGGCTGGTTGTGTCTGCGCTCCTGGCGTCAAATAGAGACATTTTCTTAATTTCATGTTCCCAGTTTCTCCATCTTCAAACTCCCCCCTTCCTTAAACCCAAATCTTTACCAAGTCATTACTATGAAGACAGTTCAGTTGTTTGCCTGCGCTTGTTTGTTTCCCCCACTATTAGATTGTTCGTCTATGTATTTCTCTGACTTTATTCAAGTTTAAAAGGCTGTGCCAGTCTTGAATAAAAGTTACTCTGTGTTAGCTTTTCTTATGGGAGCAAAAAATACCCCACTTGTTTACTGTCTATAATTTTAGCCAAATACTACATTTTGTTAGCTTTCATTCATTTCAATTCAAAGTTTTTAAACTGAAATACCACAGTAATCGACCTTCAAAATTAACTCACCGGGCGAGGGATAATCAGGTCCAAAAATTCTCAAAGTACTTTTTGCACAAATTATGTGCTTAAATGGAAACAAAGCGACAATGTTGTGGAGAAAATTTCCCATCCATTTCCAATTTGCTAGCTATGTGCGTGCACCGAAACGTTAGAGAGAGAGAGAGAGAGAGAGAGAGAGAGGAGAGAGAGAGAGAGAGAGAGAGAGAGAGAGAGAGAGAGAGAGAGAGAGAAAGTTTATGTAAAAGCTGTTCCTTGCTATTTATCGAGCGAAGAGATCATGAGATGCACACTGATGTGAGATTTCCAATGAAAGCATACAGACTCTTTTTATTGTGTTCCATTTGAGACGATGTATCCATGAATCTAACATGAAGCGTTTCCGAATACTGAGTGACCTGGTTTGTAAAGCGCCCTTGTACCTATGGATAACTGCTGAAAGCTCTCGAACTTCATTTCTGCACCAGAAAGTTCACTTCCGAGAAAGCTTTGGTAATAGTAGCGTGTGTGTGTGGTGGTGGTGGTGGTGGTGTGGTGGTGGTGGTGGTGGTGGTGGTGGTGGTGGTGGTGGTGGTGGTGGTGGTGGTGGTGTGGTGTGGTGGTGTGGTGGTGGTGGTGTGTGTGTGTGTGTGTGTGTGTGTGTGTGTGTGTGTGTGTGTTGTGTGTGCACGTGTGCGCGAGCGCGCGCTTTATTTAGAATGGCTCATCTGTGGCTATTTTCATGAACAGAGGTCTTAGGTGATAGCACTCTATGAATGAAGTAACTCTACGTAGATCATCAACATCACTCAACTGCAAGTCAGTGCCTCCTCTTGAGGGTGGCTGAAGGACGATCTGATACTAATAGTTCTGTGCGAACTTCTGGGTCTCGGATTGTATTTCTTTTTCCAGTTGTTTCAAACTACTCCAGGGGATCTAGATCTCTGACTGAAGCGAGGTAAGGGAAGGTCATGTTGCTTATAGCCCAGCCGACCGCAAAGGGCCATATCAAGGGCTGTCACCGCGTTGAAGTCATCTCACAAGTCTGACTGAAAGGAATGACAAGAACTGGCTCCAATATTCCCATTGAATCAGACCCCGACACACAAAAGGTCGACTCGGCTGACTAGTATAAAGGCTTTCATCAGAAGATTCCTATCTCCGATCTTCGCACGATTGCATATCACGCTCCCAAACCACAAGAGAAGTTCTTCAACTCCAGCAACATTAATAGGAACGCTCGGCGCTTCTCGAGGAATCAAAATCACCAGTGAAATTTTAAGTCTTAGAATCGCGACATAGCCTGACCACGTCAAACTGCAAAAGAACCAAACTGAGAGATAACAAACAGGACATGATCTCAGTCCAGAGCCTTATAAGACGTTTTAGACCTGTTACGTACTTCCATCACCCAAACATACTAATCGGGTGACGGAACACCACGCAAAACAACTATACCGAAGTAAAGCGAAAAGAAAACAAAATTGCTGACTGAACCGTAGCACGATGCAAGATAAGCTCGAAGTAGTAACGGGGTGGGGGTGGGGGTGGGGGGAGTGTGGTAATTGTGGAGTGGGTGTGTGTTGCGGTACAACATTTTACCCGTGTACAAAACGTTATTCGGCAATATGCTCTTCTGATGCTAGGGCACAAAGTGTCATCCGGGTAAAAAATGTCACCGCGGGTGTTGCGGTACAAAATGTTACCCGTGTACAAAATGTTATTCGACAATGTTCTGTACTGATGCTAGGGCACAATAATGTCATCGGGTAAAAAATGTCACCCCGGGTGATAATCTGTTCCAGTTCCAGCAGGTCGCATCGTCAAGTCTTCTGTGGAGCAAACATAATTATCGTCAGTTGTGGAAGTACTCTTTTTGTCGGTCGAATCCGATTTGTCACCATCATTGTCATCATCATCATCATCATCATCATCATTACCACCATCACCACCACCAGCACGACCACCACCACACCACCAATCATCATCATCATCATCATCGTCATCCATCGTCATCGTCATCATCACCATTACCACCATCACCACCACCACCACCACCACCACCACACATCATCATCATCATCATCATCATCATCATCACCATTATCATCATCATCGCAATCCTCCGTCATTGTCGTCGTCATCGTCGTCGTCGTCCCAGTTGATACAACTATGAGGTCGTTGTCCGGCAAACATTAGAATGCAAATACTGTTAGATATGTCAAAGACTACATTCACTTTGATACGCCGCCACCGGCACCACTACCATAAGAACAGTCCACACCAATTTCAAAACTAGCGACGTAAATGTCAGCAAGATGTGACCACAATAGTCGCCCTATATCCCATTTAAACCACAAATTGATGATCGGTCCGACCGATCCCAAACCGTATGTTCTCATTAAAAGATGGCGACGATTTGTAGATGCATACGTGAGCTACCAGTGTAAAGTGTCATCCCCGGACGACTTTCTGTACATTTTGTACCCAAACGTTGGTATAGATCTAGATTGTCACCATGATGATATTTTTTAACTAGGGTGACATTGTGTGTCGCAACAAGGATGGGATGGTGTTGGAAAGAAGAAAGCGGCGTGTGTGTGTGTGTGTGTGTGTGTGTGTGGAAGAGAGCAGGGTAGAATGGAAGAAAGACAGCGAGAAAGAATTAAAAAAGATAGCACAGCCTCGCTCAGGAAGGGAAACTAGATTAGCACAGAGTCAAGGGAGTTGAGGGGAGTGAGAAAAGAGGGCTGCTTTTGCTGAATCCTTGTGGGTTGTTCCTTAGAGCCCACTAATCGCTGTAGAACCACGTCGTCTGCATTGTGCAAGGTGAGAGTGGCATACTACTCGAACGACACAGGCTTGGGTTATGTTGAAGGTATACTCAGCTGTCAAGTATGCATCAGATACGTATTTTAATGATACTGACAATGATAGAAATAATAATGATAGTGATAATTATAATAATAATGATAACAATAATAATGATAATTAATAATGATAGTGATAAAATTAATAATAATAATAGTGATAACAATAGTGATAATGATGATAATAATGATTAATGAGGACAATTTCTATAGCGTCCATCTTAGCATAGTAGGCTACAGGGCGCTTTACAAATTGTAACAAATCAATATGTAAAATATACGCTGCACACACACACGCACGCACGCACGCGCACGCACACACTCACACACACACACACACACACACACACACACACACACACACACACACACACACACACACACACACGCACACGCACATGCAGACACACACATACACGCGCGCGCGCGTACACAACACACACACACACACACACACACACACACACACACACACACACACACACACACACACAAACTGCACTTCTTTTTTGAAAGCCCCCCATGGCTTGACGGCAGAGATGACTCCAGTTGCCTGCATCCTGTACAACTCCACCTAGCTTTGCAACGAACTTTTCCCCTCTCTTTTCCCTTTCCTCCCCCCCCCCCCCCCCCCCCCCCTTCATCTCCCCACTCTCTCTCTCTCTCTCTGACCTGATTTTTCCTACCGCCCTCTCTCTGCTTCCATCCAGCCCTCCACCCAACACATACTTTACAACGAGGGGCTGATGCCAATCCATAAAGAGCGGTAACAAAGACCTAAGCCCGGAACGAGTTGTCTCCCGTTAATGCCTTTCGATACAAATAAAAACCGTTGACCAGCGCCCCCACCCCCGATCGCGTTGGGTGGAGACATAAACAGGGAGATAACACCTCCCTTCCGTAGGGACATCTTCGATTTTCAGGCTGAAGGTCTTGCTGCCGGTTCTGCTCTCATCAGCTTTACTATGCATTAATGCTAGACCTCTCCTACTCTTGTGAATAACGTTTGTCTCCCCCCCCCCCCCCCCCCCAACCCCCCAACCCCCAGCTCCCAACTCTGCCCTCATTCCTTCCTTCACACTCCCATGTGTATCTCCCCCCCCCCCCCTTTTTTTTTAACCACATCTGTTTACAGTCGTTCTGTTTCTCATTGCATTCTACCATTACCGCCACCACCCTCTGAATTGTCTTTCAGTTCGTAATGTTTTCCCCTCCTTTCTCTCGCCCCCCCCCCCCCCCCCCCCCCCCGAAAAAAAAAGAGAGAGAGAGAGAAAGAGAGAGAAGAAAAAAAAAAACAAAAAACACATGAAATCTTTGTCATTATACAGGGTCGAACTTTAATTAAGGACCACCCCGAAAAAAGGCCCTTTCTTTTTAAATTGGCTAAAATAACAAGCAATGCATTTTTTCGAAGACTTCGACTGGGAAAGGTTTAAGGGTTAACAGAGTATTCCGCAAAGCTTGCGAAAGCTGTCTTATTGTCACGTGCGGCATGCAGAGGGGGGTTGAAAGTTGCAGATGTGTGTCAAAATTGCTTGTTTTTTAAGCAAGAGTGAACACTGCTTCAAACGGTTTTGCACTGAAATTCCAAATGCACGTGCAAAAACCAATGCATTGCAGAGCATTTTACTGACTGGAATGCCCCTAAAAGCACCCCAACGTGCATAATTCTTCATAACACAAAAATGCCTCCAAGACGCAAGTTGTCTGATTTTGACCGGACCCGGGCGATTGCATGGCTGCAGGATCGAGTTGGCGTTCGAGAAGTGGCCAGAAGACTACAAGTGTCCCACTCTGTCATCATTCGGCTGAGAGAACGTTTTCAAGCCACCCACTGGAACTGTCAAAGAGAGACCCCGTCCAGGCCAGCCAAAGAAGACCACTGCAAGAGATGACAGGTTCATCCGCAGACATGCTCTTCGGACCAGGACCACCACCTCCAACACCATCAGGCGTCGGCTCCAAGCTGCCACTAACACAGCAGTGTATGAGATGACCATACGGCGGCGCCTCAATGCTGCTAACCTTCGAGCAACGCGCCCAGTCCGGAATTCAAAACTGACTGCGGCCCACCGGGCACGTCGCCTGGCCTGGTGCACAGCTCATCGAACATGAACTCGGACTCAGTGGCGGATGGTGCTTTTCACCGATGAGTCCAAGTTCCAGTTGAAGCCACGAGATGGACGCATTCGGTGTGGCGGCGTCCCAGGGAGCAGCTGGCAGATGACGTCATCCAGGGGGTCTTTCGCTTTTGGTGGTGGCTCCGTCATGGTATGGGGGGTCACCACAAGAATCCCCTGTACCATGTGGATGGCAACCTGAACGGCCAACGCTACCTGCAGGAGATTTTACGGCCTTTGGTTGTCCCAGCACTCCAGCAGATTGGGGCTCAGGCTGTGTTCATGGACGATAATGCCACCCCACATCGTTGTCGAGCCGTGAACACTTTTGTGGTGCAAGCTAGCATCACCAGGATGTCATGGCCGGCAAACAGCCCGGACATGAACCCTATTGAGAACATCTGGGGCGAGCTTGGGAGGAGAGTTCAAGAAAATCACCCTGTTCCGGCAAATCGACAGGCGCTGCTGCACTACCTGCAGCAGGAGTGGGCAAACCTCCCTCAGGCACTCATTACAAGAACAGTCAACACCATGAGGCAGCGCTGTGTGGATTGTGTGGCAGCACGAGGGGGGCACACTCGGTTTTGATCAGACTGTAAAGAAACACTCTTTTTGTGAATGTCATTTTGGGGGGTAGTCTCATTCAGGCTCCCCTGTCTAATCAGAAAGAATGATTTTTTCGATGAAAGTGACAAAATGTTGTTCACTGATAACGAAATTAAACATTTATAAAGTTTCTGTCGTTTGTCGGTTTTTCTTTCTATGTTTTGTGAGACTGTGTATAAGTGGTCCTTAATTAAAGTTCGACCCTGTAGCTTGATCGTGGGAGTTATTTTCTTTTTTTTATCCTTGGACTTTGGGGGGGGGGGGGGGGGGGGGAGGGACTAGCATGGAGAAGAAAGAATGGAGGAGATTATGCCGGATGGGTGAAATTTAAAAGAACAGAATGAGGTCACTCTATAAATATAAATTGTCTTGGTGATGTTCGTCCAGTTCTGCAGAGGATTCATTTTCGAATTCCGCACTGTATCTACAGAGAGCACATGCAGTTCTGCATTGCTAAGCAGGTATGAACTAAAAAAAACCTTCACTCGATGAACACACACACACAACACACACACACACACAACACACACACACAACACACTTACGCACGCACGCACGCACACACACACACACATACACATACACATGCACGCACGCACGCACGCACGCACGCACGCACACAAACACACACGTCTTTCTCACTTCTCTTTCTCTCTCTCTCTCTCCTGTCTGTCTGTCTGTCTGTCTGTCTGTCTCTCGCACACACACACACACACACACACACACACACACACACACACCACACACACACACACACACACACACACACACACCCTCTCTCTCTCTCTCACTCAATCACACACACACACACACACACACACACACACACACACACACACACACACACACACACACACACACACACGCGTGCGCGCACGCGCACACACACACACACACACACACACACACACACACACACACACACACACACACACACACGCACACACTTTCTCACTCTTCTCTTTCTCTCTCTATTCTCTCTATCTGTCTGTCTGTCTGTCTGTCTCTCTGTCTCTGTCTCTCTGTCTGTCTGTCTGTATGTATGTCTCTCTCTCTCTCTCTCTCTCTCTCTCTCTCTCTCTCTCTCTCTCTCCTCTCTCTCCCCCCCCCCCCCCCCCCTTCCTGCGACCAAATTGGTTAAATTCATGGAAGAGCTGTGCGCCTGACCGTTAGTGCATCAACGTGCCCACACACGCAAGAAAACGAGAGAGAGAGAGAGAGAGAGAGAGAGGAGAGAGAGAGAGAGAGAGAGAGAGGAGAGAGAGAGAGAGAGAGAGGAACATAAACAAGCCAAAACAAAACAAAAAGCCAATCACTTAGTTCTTTTCGAACAAATTATGAGCTTAATTGAAAAGAAAGTGACAATAACGCGAAGAAAATGTCCATCACTTTCCAATTTGCTGACAATGTGCACGCACCAAACATTTGAGGAGAGAGAGAGAGAGAGAGAGAGGAGAGAGAGAGAGAGAGAGAGAGAGAGAGAGAGAGAGAGAGAGACAGACAGACACACAGACACACAGACACACACGCACACACGGACACACAGACGGAAGGGGAGATGTTTATGTAAAAGCTGTTACTCAGTATTTATGGAGCGAAGAGTTCATGAGTTGCATACCGATGTGGGATCTCCGATGAAAACGTGTCGATTCTTTTGATCCTGTTCCATTTGAGACAGTTCATCCGTGATTCGAACACGAAGCGTTTCCACACTTGTAAATGACTTGCTTTGAGAGGTGTTCTTGTACCTACGGGTAACTGCTGAAAGCTCTCAAACTTCATTTCTGCTCCTGAAAGTTTACTTCTTAGATAGCTCTGTGTGTGTGTGTGTGTGTGTGTGTGTGTGTGTGTGTGTGTGTGTGTGTATGTGCGTTTGTGCGTGTGTGTGTGTGTGTGTGTGTGTGTGTGTGTGTGTGTGTGTGTGTGTGTGTGTGTGTGTGTGTGTGTGTCTGTGCGTGTGCTTGTGTGTGTGCGTGTGTGTGTAAGTGTGCGTGTGTGCGTGTGGGTGTGCGCCAGCGCGCGCGTGCCTGCGCGCCGGTGCTTTGTCTAGTATGGCTCGTATGCGGTTGTTTTCAGTAATGGAGGGTTTAAACGATAGCATCTCATAAATGAAGGGCAGCATATAATTATATCACCAAAGTCACTTAACAGCAGGGCAGTGCTTTCTCTTGTGGGTGGCTGAACGACGACCTGATTCCGATACCGCTGCGTGGACTTCTGGGTCTGGGATTATGTTTCTCTTCTGGTTCTTTGATAACGACTGCAAGAGATGTAGAACACCGACCGAAACGAACGACAAGAACTGGTTCTAATGTCCTACAGTATCAGATCCAGACAGAGAAGAGATCGACTCTGGTAACATGTTTAGAGGCTTAACTTCCATCAGGAGGCTTCCATTTCCAATCTTGACACTGTTGTATGCCACGGTCCTAAACCGTACAAGCGTCTTTCAACTCCAGCAAAATCAACAGGACCACTCTCCCTTTCTCAAATTAAGACAGTCGGGATTATAATTTAAGTTCTAGAATTGTGACATGGCCTAACCAGTCAAACTGCAAGATGTTAATGTAGAGGCAAACTTAGACATAGCAAACAGGAAATGACCTCAATTCAGAACGTTTTAGGAAGTTTTCGGTCTGTTACGTACTTCCGTCATCTAGACATACGGATCCGGTGAAGAAACCTGCAAAACGACTCTACTGAAGGTAGGCAGATTGTACATTTGCTGACTGAGCCATCATAGATCGATGCAAGGCGAGCTGGAAGGGGGGACAGTGAGAGGGTCTGGTGATCGAGAAGTCGAGGTGTGTTGCAGTCCAAAATGTCACCCATGTAAAACATGTCAGTTGGTAGAACTCTGATTTGATACTTGGGTACAAAATGTCATCCTTTTTTTTTTTTTAGCATCAAGATGTTTATTTATTTTTATTTATTTTTTTTAAATTCAAATAAGTCCACACAGTACAACACATTAGAATATAAAATAAAAGAGAAACAATCCAAACAAACGATAGATAAAGAGGAAATCAACATGCTAAACACAGCTACAATACCATTCTACATT
>CM031607.1:29801752-29804252 GCA_018398815.1 Conus ventricosus | reverse complement strand
TCATCCATTCTAGTCAGTTTCAGCCAGTATTTAATGCATTTAACATACGAGTTTAGATCAGTTGGATACCTTCCTAGTTCTCCATAAATCATGTCATTTGGAGTTCTGGTGTCAACATTTAAGAAGCGCTTTAATGCATATAAATGAACTTTCTCTATAATTACATTTGTTTCAAAAGCCCAGATCTCAGTTCCATAATGCAAAATTGGCTGAACTTGTGAATCAAACAACTTAGTGAAAACGCTAAACGAATTACAATCTGATTTATACAAAATGTGAAGGATAGCTATCGTTGCTTTCCTTGCTCTGTTTACAATGTCTTGGCATGCAAAATTGAAGCTAAGCTTTGTTGTGAAGTATATTCCAAGATATTTGTATGCATTAACTACAACAACTCTTTCACTCCCGTAGGTCCATCTCTCAGACTGCGCTAAGTACCCTCCCTTCCGAAATACAATAATATTAGTTTTCTTCATATTAACATTTAATTCAAGTCTGTTTGCTGCTGAATATAAACTATTAGTTGTCGTTGGAGTCCAATTACCGTTGTTGAGAGTGATATAAGATCGTCAGCGAAAAGCAGAATGAACAATTCTATAAAATTGAAAGTCACTCCATGTGTATCACTTTCAATTATGTCTAATGCCAGCTCATTTATGAATAAAGAAAACAACATGGGACTACAAACATCACCCTGCTTAACGCCTCGAGAACACATAAGAAAGTCAGAAAATTTTGCTCCTGATCTTATTTTTGCTTTTACTTCGACATACATGTTCTTTACACATCGATATAATTTACCCTTAATTCCATTTTTCATCATAATAGGCCATAAATAGAAAAGGCTAGAAATAGAATCAAAAAGCCTTTTTGAAATCGACAAATGCAACATACAATTTTTGATTACTTGCAAACTGTTTTCGAATAGCAGCCAGTAAAGTAAATAAATGGTCAATTGTTGAGTAACCTTTTTTAAACCCAACCTGATGTTCACCAGTTATATTGTTACAATTAACCCACTCACTCAATCTGCCATTGATAACAGGACTATATAACTTACTGCTAATATTACTTAATGAAATTCTTCTATAATTGTTCACATCACTGATATCCACCTTCTTAAAAAAGGCAAAATTACAGACTCTCTCCAGCTATCAGGATACATTCCAGAGTCAAACAGAAAAACAAACAGCTTTACTAAAAAGTTGAAAGTATATTCTCCAGAATTCTTGTAAACTTCTCCAATCATACCATCTGGCCCAGCAGATTTGCCATTTTTTGAATTTCCTTATGGCTAGCAGGATCTCCACTTTAGATATTGGTCTGTCAAGTATGAATACTTCATTTTCCTGCTCATCAATCAAAGTTTCCTCCATGCTGTCATTCTTATCATCACCTTTTTTCAGTAAATTTCTGAAATGTTGATACCATTCATGTATAGAAATGTTATCTGAAGGCTGTGGTTTCTTTTTTGAAATTTTATGAAAAGATTCCCAAAACAATTGCTGACTTTGGATTGAATTCATCAATTCGTTTAACAGTCTGTCATTATACTCCTTCCGTTTTCTCTTATTTAAGTTCTTATATTCACGCCTTGCAATACAAAATGGAACCCTGTCTTCTTTAGCTTCATGCATGGGATACCATGGATAGTAAGATTGTTTCTATTTGACCTACTCTCTAGATCACCCACTTTTCTATCCAAAGCTTCCACTTTCGTACAAAGTTTATCATTTTCACTCTTTAATCGCTCGTTTTCTTGCTTTAGGTCAGACATTTCTTGTCTCAGAGCGGAAACATCACCCTGCAAGGAACTGTATACATCTTTCAAGTCCTTCATTTCGTCGTACATATGGTCAAACTTACTGTTCAGACCGTTCAGGGAACCCATTACTTCCCTCAGGGAGGCCATCACGTCTCGGAAGAGAGAGAGAGAGAGAGAGAGAGAGAGAGAGAGAGAGAGAGAGAGAGAGAGAGAGAACACTAAACTGAACACTGAACATGTTTAATGTCATTAGCTATACAAGCCTTAGTGACATGGGGGGGGGGGGGGGGGGGGGGGGGTACAGCACAAAATAATCATATCGAAAATGAAAGTAACAACATAAAAGAAGCATCAATCAACTGAAAGTTTGAAACAAGCAAAATAGGCCAGTATCTCGACCATCCAGTTTAATATTATTCGTAGAAGTAAATATGTAGATACGATATCCAAAATATTTTACTACTTCCTGTAGCATTCATTTGAACATCGTAAGTTCTAGTTGATAATGACTTCTGCGCGTATCTTTAATGCCTCTGCAATGTATCGGGCAAGTGATTTCACTGAATTATCGTCATAGTTCAGTTTTTAACATTCCGTATGTGTCCTGATTTATGGCAACATTCTTTTGAAAAACTATACACTTATCTCGTACAGCACTGTAATTTCTACAATGAAACAAAAAATGCGACTCATCCTCCCTATGGAAGCCACACAATGGACATGGTGACGCTGTAG
>CM031607.1:29794252-29796752 GCA_018398815.1 Conus ventricosus | reverse complement strand
TCATTTGTGACTATCGTTAAGACAACGTAGGTGGTGGTGATGGTTATTGGTGGTCATTAACCAATGTCACTGCAGTTTCAACTATGTTTTGGACCCTCCATGGTTCCATACATTCTGAAAAGTGTCCACTGGCTATGAATATTGTTTCTCAAAACGAAAACCAAGTGGATCAGTCACACTGTGTGGAGGTTAATATACCCGAACATTCCCTCGATGGCTGCCATGAGACGACCGACTGTCTCAAAAATGTATATCATTAACCACAAACATGTAAAGTGTATTCATCCTTTTGACTATGTGTGTTCGGGCTAAGACTATTTATGGGGCGTTGTCATGTGATGTAGCCTCACATGGCGACATGTGACGTTCCGTCGCGTACGCCCTTATTTGCTATAAAGCATTTCCCTAGGTAGGGAAGAGGAAAGGTAAAAGAAAAAGATGAAAACAGTTCAGTAAAATAGTTGTAGGGTGATTATTGGTTGAATGGACGGACGTTGTCCATTGGTCAAGTAACCAAGGGCTGGTAATGTGTAGAGTTAGATGAGTAATCACTCAGGAAGAGCGCAGGAAGGAAAATGAAAGTATAGGAAGGAGATGGCTTGGGGACACTGACCAGACAGGTTGTTTGAAGAACGAGTTCCACCTGTATTCTACCATTACCAGGTGAGGTATAGACAGATGGGGAGAGAAAAGAGAGAGAGAGAGTTAAGAAAAGGGGAAAAGGGAAAAGAATTTATCATTATTCAGATTTTAAAATAGATTACTTACACGAACTTCATTCGTGTTCCAGCCCTTCCGGTGCTGTGGCAGCACCAGTTAGGCGACTGAGGCAATCGCACAAGTATTTGGGCGACAGTGCTGCGGCAGCACCTAATTGTCTCCAGAGTTGGAGAATCGAGCTGAAGAAGACAACGACTGCGCCAGTCGTGAGAAAACTTAAAGCGTTTGTCATGTTGACCCACAATGACTTTTAATTGTCCCCCTGGGTCGGAACTCAGATGATACTCCTATATTTTAAGCCATCTTTTGATTCCTTTTTTTTTGAAAATGTATATAATGTTTCTCCAGTGAGGAGGAGAAACCATTGAAAGAAGTTTTTGTGAACTAGTATATAAACTGAGATGAAATTTGGTCCCAGCTAGTGGATATGTGGAATGTTTGTGCCTCCACTGGAATGGAGGAACAGAAGTTATAAACTGGGAAACAAACTTGTTGTCATTTTGAAAAGTTGATTATCGTTTAGTAAATTATTCCCCGGAGAGGAGGGGGAGAAGAAGAGATATTGTAGTGCGCCTTCTGGTTGTTTGGAGAGAGATTGCGTGTGCACAGAGTAAATGCTGAGCTGAGTGCGGGCATGCATTTATGCGCAGTGTGACAGGCGTGCTCTTCCTTCATAGATGTATGGAAGAGAGGTATGCCTTTACCAAAAAAAGGAAATAATGAACTTCAGTGAAGCTCAGGACATTATTTTTTTTAAGATGATGACAAACACACGTACGTGCACGTGGAGTCCATAGCGATGCTAAATTTAAACCATCGTAAATATTGACAGGCACCATAGCAATTATTGCTGACAGCGAGAACAAGAAATGATCACAAACACCAATGGAAGTATATTTGTTACAGACAAAATAACGTTATCAGAGAGAAAGGGGGGGGGGGGGGGGGGGAGGATAAGGTCACCCCTACTCAACTCATTTCATCTCACCTCATCTCATCCTGCGTGCCCACGCAGTGGCATTGCTCCAACACTGCTCATTCTGATCACCCCAGACACAGCTGTACCCAGGTGTGTCCCTCCTAGGACCAGCACCATAGTCTACAGAGAACACTTTAATATCAAGTCGTGGTGAAGCCACCCACCAGCGGAGTCACTGCACTGCTGCGTTTCTGTGATGTTCAGTGAAGCCTCCTTTGATCCAAAATCGCAGTAAACAACATGCTAGCTCTTCCATTGATGACAGAACCTACCCATTTGCAGAACCCTTGTGAGTGAACGCCCCCCTCAGTAAATCCCTATCAAAATCATCCTGCGACAGTCAGATGAATTTTTTCCCCATTGAAGGAGCGAAAGGGGTGTAAGGTATGAGGGGTGAGGGGCTGGGAGGGATGATGAAAAACAAAACAAACACGTGGAACTATTAAGAAAAAGACGACGAAGTAAAGAAGTGAAAATTAAAAGTGTTCCACGAAACATCATGTAACTGAGGCATGCGCCACGTGGTGTCAACAGCATCAGGGGAAACCAGTCCTAAACTGAGCGCTTAGCAACTGCGTTAGAGAAATGTAGCCATAAAGCTCGTGCATGCTACACACAAAACAGATGAGCCCAGCGAAGGTCGTCTCAGTGCGACTGACGAGGAAAGGACATCGTCAACGAGGAAATAACAATAAACTGCCAGTGATGTGAACGCCCTGGAATGAACGTTGATATGCAAAGCATTCCCATCTACTCCCTCATCCATTTCCATAGCCTACCATTCCCTCCACCAGCCCTCCC
>CM031607.1:29726752-29779252 GCA_018398815.1 Conus ventricosus | reverse complement strand
TTTTTTTAAAAAAGTGTATTTCTTCAGGATCAATTCAGATGGATAACCATACCTTTGTTGCCAAGAAAAGCAAGCAAAAGCGATATCAGCCTAACCGTAAATCTCTCTCATCTTACTTAGCGTGGCTGCCAATCTGTACTTGTGTTAGGTTTTTCACCAAGAAATTCTTTCTCCAAGACTAAAATCCATCTGAAGTATGTGACATGACTCACAACAGGGAGATTCGAAAATCTTGGATGCTGTTTTAGTACCCTGATGATAAGGATTACAATTAGTCTGATTTTGGCATGCACGTATCAATGTCTCTCTGGTTCTGTCTCTCTGTCTCTGTCTCTCTGTTTATCATTGTCTCTGTCTCTATGTTATCTCTCTCTCTCTCTTCTCTCTCTCTCTCTCTCTCTCTCTCTCTCTCTCTCCCTCCCTCCTCCCTCCCACACACACATACACGCACGCACACACACGCACACACACACACACACACACACACACACACACACACACACACTACACTCACATACACTCACACACGCACGCACACACACACACACATACATACATACATACAGCGCGCGCGCGCACGCGCACACCACGCACAAACAAACACCACACACACACACACACACACACACACACACACACACACACACACAGTTGTTTCCGTTTTCGTGTCTCTTTGATTTAAACAAGCTTTATTTACAAAAAATATTGTAGTGAAAATGGTGAGTATTGTGAGTACAACAAATCAAGATTTAAACCAGGTAGCTTACTCAACTCGTAGCATAAACATACACATTCTCAAACTCTGGTTTAAGTGTGCGTTACCTTCCCAATGAAAATGAATAAAAAAAAAAATCCACTGAACAAAAACATCAACATCAACTACAACAACAGCAACAACATATACAGCAGCAACAGCAACAACAACAACATCATCAACAACAACAACAGCAACACAACAACAACAACAAAACACAAAACACACACACACACACACACACACACACACACACACACACACACCCCATTTGCTGAAATTCCACAATGAGAAGGTACCCAGCAAAACGTAACTGTAATGCATTTAGCTGACAGAAGATGTATGACATGATTAATTTCTGTTATCATCTCAACACGTACTTTTGGATTGGAAGACTGAATAGCGCTAAGGGCCGATTTAGAATTGGTGCGTACTAGAATTTGACAGAGTTTAATAGGAAAACTCAAGACGCGGTGTAGAGACATCAAAATGGCAACAAGCTCAGCACTGAATATTGAAAAATGTCTACCAAGATGGTACAACTTTTCCACTTTTAAATCAGGTATTATAAATGCTGCTCCTGTATCTAGATTATTCTAGGGTCGATCAGGCTGCAAGAAAGGCAGCCCGAAATGTCGAAGGATCAATACCACTTGACATTCTCTTAGATTTAAGTGAATGCCATTCTTTATAAACGAAGCGTCCAGTAAAAATTTCAGAAATGTGTTAGAGAACTGAAATTAACTATTACCACAACTGTATTAAACCCAATTCTGGAAGAAATCTATTGGCCTCATCAAGACCCGACCTTGCCTCCATGCCTAGAGAAATACAAAGCTTAATGCACAGAATGCGTTTGAATTCACTTCGAACAAAATTCAGCAAAATGTTATATGTGTGTGTGGAAAAGACTTGGAGTTGAACATCTATTAGCTTACTGTCCAAGAGCAAAGGAGGTTATAAGCAAAACTGGTGACGATATTTCATCTGATGGATCGGTTCCCTGTCTCTATCTAGAGTATTAAAATGACCGGTTTTATCTTTACACAATTTGCAAAAGTTTATCACATAGTTCAGTTGGTATTTATCTTTAAATTTGTTTAACATTTTTCTGAGTGGTTAAACGTTCGTCCTTCTACACATTAATTGACCTGCATCGTACTACCCATCCAAATATGATTGACAGTGCTCAAGAACTGACAAAGTGGTTCTTTGGACGCTCTCCTTATAGTTTTATATATTGTGTAATTGGTTTTTTTTTCGCTTAAAATAATGTTTTTCCGAGATGCGGGGGGGGGGGGGGGGGGGGGGGGGGGGGGGTGCTTATTTGGTATTGTAATTGAATCACACAGGCATGCACATGTTCACACAGACACACGCAGACACACTCACACAGACATACGCGCGCGCGCGCGCGCGCGCTCACACGCGCACACACACGCGCATACGTGCGCGGACACTTCGCACACTCACATCGTCTGATATCACTTTTAGTGGGAAGACGTTAAACTGAAGAACAACAACAACAACACACACCATTTCCAAGATCGACAAAAAGTTCCTAGAACGTGCAACCCAGCTGGACAAGTTACGGAGTGGTAAATTCCTTCAATTGATCTTCAACGTGGGCATAACGTTGGGTGCGTCTCTCCCGCGCTCCCCAACCATTTAGTCTTTGGGGAGGGGGGGGGGGGGGTAAAGCAGGCAGAGCTGCTGCATTAATCCCCCATTGATCTGTCTGCCGACCCGGTGCCTCCCCGTTCCTTTCGCTTCAGGCGCCAACGTTCACTCTGCCCCGCACATCTGGCTTCCTTCAATCACGGCTGGACCGTCTGCAGACCTCCAGGCTGCTTCTTCTTCTTCAATGGGTGCCAGAGAGTGCTTTTCCTTTTCCTTTTTTTTTTTTGTCTGAACAGCAAAATCCAGCCGCTCGCTCCAATATCCCTCTTTATTAATATAACTGTATTTCATCGTTAGTCGGTTAGGTCAGTCGGTAAGCTGCATTCTGCATAGTGAGGCATTTGTAGCCAGTTAGTCGATCTGTCAGTCTGCCGTTTTTTTCCGTTTACTCAGTCAGTCAGTCAATCATTTGTCAAGAACTCTGATTAGTACGTTGGTTCTAATAAAACGATCAGTCATTCAGTCTCAAAACTGAGCGGATGCGGTGGAGCGTATATGGACTGGTCCGTCCGCACGCAGTGTCACCTCCTTGATGAAACTGACACTGAAACTGACAACCGAGTCAGTATAATTCTTTCTATCAGTTAGTCGGTCCTGCTGTTGATGAAGTGGTAAGTTTTGTAGGTTGTTAATTAGTTAAACGTCGAATCGTCTAGTCTGTTCAAGCGTCTGATGAAATGTTTGTTGATTTGTCAATCAGTAGGTCATATAATCAGTCAGTCAGTCAGTCGCTTAATTTGTCAATAGGTCAGTCTGTCAGTCAGATAATCAATAAGTCGATTAATTAATTCGTCAGTTAATGAGTAAGCCAAAAAAATCAATGAGTTAATAAGTTAATCGATCAGGTAGATTGTCAGTGATCAGTACGTCTGTTAGTCTGTCACTTTGGTAACTGGTCATTCTGTCGGACATTGAAATAACAAATGAGACGATCGGACACATTGCAAAGTAGGTAGGCTAGTTAGTTTTATTTATTCATGCTTGTTCCTTCCCACTTCTTCGTAAATTCATTAATGTGTTGATTTATTGATTGATTGACTGAGAGACTTGATTTGTGTTTTTATTCTTTTATTCCTGAATTCATAAAAAGAAAACCCTTCACTTCTTTCTTTCATTCTTTATACATATCCTGATGAACAGTCTGCTCATGTGCTTACTGGTCTGTTAAATACTCTCTCTCTCTCTCTGTCTGTCTGTCTGTCTGTCTGTCTCTGTCTGTCTGTCTGTCTGTCTGTCTCTCTCTCTCCTCTCTCTCTCTCTCTCTCTCTCTCTCTCTCTCTCTTGTCGCTTCCTCACACTGCGTGCCTGTGGATTTTGCATACCAGCATTTAAAAGAATGTCATAAGAAAATTGAATCATAGATGGATTACCTGTCAAACAAATCCACACTAAAAGATAGGCGGTAAAAAATAAAAGTGGGGCGGAAGATGAGGGGAGAAAAAAAAAACCCAGACTGTTGAAGACATGAAGAAAAAGTCTTTAAAGAAACTACGTACAAAAAAGGGGGAGGGGGAGAAGCAAGGGAGATAATCAGAGAAAAAACTGAAAGGGTGAAACAAAAACAGGAATGTAAAAGAAACTGAACGAAAGGAACAACATGAAAGAGAGAAAGAACGTAGCCAAGATCGACAGAAAAGGGAAAAAAAGAAAAAAATAAAACTGATTTAAGAAAAAGAAGACAGGAACAAAATAATAACGACTACTGGATTTAGACAGGTCACTCAGCTGGGAATAGTACTTACTTGGAGCTTTCGACAGACCTCCGTCCGTCTTCTTCAGCGGTGGTGTTGCTACTGGTTGAACTGGAGTTCAGTGCACACGACCACGGGCCGAACCCTGGTCATGTGACTGAACAATGAGGGTGTTGTACACCGATGGCAAGGTGTGTCTGCCCCGGTCCCGGTTGAGTGTGGGGTTGTTGGCCGCAATAATTATGGATAGCCTCCTTCACCCCACGCTGAAACCATCTCTTGTCACGGTCGAGAACGCTGATGTTGTCATATTTGAACTGATGTTGCTGGGCGTGTAGGTGGGCGCCTACTGGTGATGATTCCCATTTGTGTTCTGTCAAGCGTTTTCGAAGGTTTCTCAAAATAACAAAATAATAAGCGGACAAACGACGTATGCAGAAAGAAAAGTAAAGAAAAACAAAATAGAAGGACAAAAGTTTTAAAAAAATATAAAGAACAGAAAGAAAGCGAGAAAGAAATAGAGAGGAAAAAAGCAAGCAAGCAAGCCAGAGGTTAAGAAACGAAGAAATCAACAAAAACATGGAAACGAAAAACAATTCGGTATTTGAACTCGATGGAAACAGTCTATCCATTCTTAGCTTTCAGGTGTGTGTGTGTGTGTGTGTGTGTGTGTGTGTGTGTGTGTGTGTGTGTGTGGTGTGGTTGCGTGCGTGCGTGCGTGCGTGCGTGCGTGCGTGCGTGTGTGTGTGTGTGTGTGATCGTCTGTTTAGCTTTAACGTGGGGATGGCGAGTGTGGAGCGCCCCTTTCTGCTCTGTCTAGTGAGGAAAACTGAGGCTTCTTTATGAATCACTTTATCAGTGGGCGAAGCTGGCCCAGAGTCGTCCATTCAACTGTCTGGCACTACAGTTATTCAACCGAACACTTCCATCCTTTACGTCTTCAGCTGTTCCATCCTCGTCTCGCCGACATCATCGGTTCACCGTCTTTCTGCGTGTGTGTGCTTCTTTCTCTTCCTGTCTGTCTCTACCTCAGTCTGTCTATGTGCCTATATGTCTGTCTGTCTGCGTCTGTGTGTGTGTCTGTCTGCCTGTCTGTCTGTTTCTGTTTGTGTGTGTGTGTGCGTGTGCGTGTGTGTGTGTTTGTGCGAGCCCGCGCGCGCTTCACCGTCGAATCAACCCGAAATCCACACCTCAGGTCGATTTGTGAGTGACAATATAATGAATGTCAGCCAGGAGAAGGTATAGGTGGTGCGGGTTCAGGCTAAATGATTTACTTTCAGTGTGTTTGTTTTGATACAAACACAAAATGGTAGCTGTTAGATCATTAGTTTCATAGTTTTTGCGTGCTAAAATGTGCAATTTTCTTGGCTAATATTCCTGGTTCCCGCTCTTTGATCTGAACCTCACCAAAATTTAGCTCATCTGTCCCTAAAAGCCATATTTCAATGGTTTGACGAAGTGTGGGTATTAGCGAAATGTGTATGGCAACTTTGGCTTCCATGATGAGACGGTTCCATCATGCCCATAACTCAAAAGAAAAAAAAAAAAAGAAAGAAAGACAGAAAAAGCTGCTGACAACACCAAATCACTTAGCAGGTATGCCAGCACAAAGCACGGAAAAAAGAAAGAAACAACAACGAGACATCCCTAAAGAAGGAATGATCCAAGCGCACCCGAGTTCGTGAAGTTCGATTAAAAGAAAATGACTCTTCTCATTGCGTAGTCCTGCTAACTGACAACTAAACAAACAAACAAACAAACAAACAAATGGACTCGGTGAAAACATAGCCTGTCGTGCGGAGGAAACCAGCTCTCAACGTACTAGAAGAGAACAGTTGTATGATGAATGACTGGATTTTTTTGCTGCCAGAGCTCCAAGACCCACTGCCAGAGTTTGGTGGATCGTTTAAAACACCATTTGTCTGGATGTCCAAATCCCCCAGCTCATTCCCTCACCGCTGTAGTCGGACTTTTTTTCCCCTTCGTGGCTCATAGCAACTGTCTCCATGTACAGTTTGCTTTCAACGACACAAATGAAACGAAGTCCTGAGAATGAGTGGCACGAAGTAAAATGAAATCAAATAAGTAAGGTGGTGGTGGTGTGTTGTGGTGGTGGTGGTGGTGGGGGGGGGGGGGTGATGAAATAAATCGGATAGAATGAAATTCTAATAAACACAATGGAAAATCAGAGAGCGCTTTTGAGTGTGTGTGTGTGTGTGTGTGTGTGTGTGTGTGTGTGTGGTGTGTGAGTGTGTGGTGTGTGTGAGTGAGTGGGTGGGTGAGTGAGTGAGTGAGTGAGTGAGTGAGTGCGTGCGTGCGTGCGTGCGTGCGTGTGTGTGTGTGTGTGGCGCGCGCCTTGCGCTAAGTGATTGAAAACAGGTAGATAAAGTATGGCAATTAATCTGTTACAGCCTCGATCAAGTATGCTTTTCTCTTCCAGAAAACAAAGAATCTTGTAAAATGTATGGATGTATTTGTGCGAAGGATGGCAGTTACTTTCTGTAATGATATCAAGGTGTTCATACTTACTTCTTCGTGATCAATACTCCTGTTGTATACACTGCATGCTGTTTAATGCACACACCCCGCCCCTTTCATGAAGCGCGATGGCCCTCCTCCTCTCCTCCTCCTCCCTCCTCTCCTCTATCATCATCGTCGTCGTCGTCGTCATTACCGTCCTCTTCGTCATCTCTCCTCTTCTCTCTCTCTCTCTCTCTCTCTCTCTCTCTCTCTCTCTCTCTTCTCTCTCTCTCTCTCTCCATGTACATCAAAAGAAATTTCATCAGAAGCAGGGCACCAGTGCCGAGGCTCAACACCCCAATTTATGAGGAGCTCTGAATCAGAGTAGGAGTAGTGCATGAAGTGAAATGAGAGTGGCGAAAAGTTCGTGCGAACATGGACACACCGTAATCTGCTGAAGTCACAGTGAAGCCGTACAAATCTCACACCCTGACCCGTGCGCCGTGTAGGCCTAGCTAGCTCTTGTCTTTTGGCCATGCAGTGGATTAAGTCCACACCAAAAAAGGATCCACAACTAAGTCTGAAAGTTTTCAAAATTTGCTGGCATTGTAGTACTCGTTGAGTATATATTGTTTTGAACAAATCCGTTGTGGTTCTTCCTCTTTATCCGATCAAATTTCTAACTGAAAAAATAGCGAATTGAACAGAGCGAAAATGTCCGTGACTTGCCAAGCTTGTGAAAACAGTTCAAGTCCCCAACAAAATAGAAACAAAAAGATGCAAATCGGGTCACGTCACCCATATTAAAACACGGCTTTGTCAAGCGGTTTTGGGCATGTCTGGATGTTTGGAGAGGTAGGCGACGAGAAACATTTTATACAGATATTCAAAGAACGCCTACAAAACTGATTTTGCCAACGTTGGTATTCTCATGTTATCACACAGCAATCGGTTTGAACTATACAACTTATTTGAGAGCATCTTTGAACGTGGAAAGTATTTAGAATTCATTAATAGCAGGCTATTTTAAACTGTTCTTGTACGTTTTAGAACAAGCATTTCGAGCATAGTCAGCCATGCTTTCCGCTTTTCGGCAGTTGATCAACCTGGTTGTCCCCTGTGCCAAGCGGCTGATGAGGTTGAATTCAACACATTTTTCGAATGCCAACACTGTAGTGACCTTGGGGCTACTATGTCTTATAGTCAAAGTGTAGCGGCCTACTTTACGAAACTTGAGCACTGTACAAAGATTCTGAGTAGTGTTCTTGATACTTAAATGAATTTGTTCAAATTCTTGTTTTTTTTTTTTTGGCTTTGAAACGCAGAGCAAGTTTTGTTTTATGAACACACTTTGTTGCGATTATTGCGATTAATATGGGATTTCTGGCAATGTGTGAATGTTACTTTTTGTTTGTCACGTTTAACAGATGATTGCTCTACCCCTCACTGTATACTGAGAAACCACTCTGTCAAAATTGTAACGAGCCACAGGCTTATAATTATGCAATTTGCCGTTTGCCTTCTCTCTCTCTCTCTCTCTCTCTCTCTCTTCTCTCTCTCTCTCTCTCTCTCTCTCTCTCTCTCTCTCTCTCTCTCTCCGCTGGTTTGTGGGCCTCCTTTTCTCTATCGTCATTGATGCTTTTATTTTTTGGCATAGATATTGTTGTTGTTTAAGTAGTTGTTGTTGCTGCTGTTGTTGTCAAGCTATTAACTTAAATCATCACACATCTTAAACTGCACAAAGTCTACGCTAACTGTTTATGATACTTACGCTACCACAGTTTATTTACACTTAATTATGATCGCCTCTGTCACCACGTTTAACACCATCATCACGACTACAGCAGCAGTCCGTAAGAGGTACCACTCTCCACCATTCCAGTCTCTCAGTCACAATCATCGTCATTATCATCATTAGCGTTGATCTCATCGCGACATCCAGCACCGCCGCTAAGACATGAGCCACAGCCAATGACGAACCCGCTACATCGCCATCACTATACCCAGTCCTATCTTCCACCAAGCGGCAGCAGCAGCAGCAGCAGCAGCACTGCCACCAACACAACTTCCACCATTATGATTTTCTCTTATATGCGAGCAAGGTTTTCTTCTTTCTCTCTTTGGTCTTTCTTTCTTTGCTTTTTCTTTGCTGAATGTTTCTTTTTATTCCTCGCCCACTGATATCCTAGGTGCCAAAAAAAAAAGAAGAAACGATACGCACCATGTTCTTATGAATGATTTTAAGCATGCACAACATTCTTTTTTTCTTAGTGCCTTTATTTACTTTTCGAGCAGCGACCACATCCCTGGGGACAGCAGAGATGGACACACGCTAATCCTCCCTTCGTTGTGTTTCCCAGGTCGCTTGACATTCACACCACACTCTGTTCAGAAGTGAGACACGCACGAAGTTTTTGTGCAGTCTATACAAGTTTGCAAAACAGCTGCAACGACCCAAAGGGCCCAGGAGAGAGAGAGAGAGAGAGGAGAGAGAGAGAGAGAGAGAGAGAGAGAGAGGAGAGAGAGGGATTACGAAAAAAAATCTGCTTTTGAAAATGAAAAATCGTTGCAACTGCTCAACCAAGAAAATCAATAGCAGGATACACATCACCCCCCCCCCCCCCCCCCACCCCACCCTAATTCCTTTCCTGTCTCCCCTACATTTTGTACATTTTCTACACTCTGCATCCTCCCGTCTCATTTCTGCAGTTTCAGTGGAAGAAAGTTTACTAGGTCGGCCGTACGATTCATTCGGGAGATAGAGGACGTGGGTGCGCTTTGAATGATGACTTCATCAGAAATGAGGATGGCCAAGATGATAAAAGTGAAAGTTGACAGAGGGAAGCACAGAAGAGCTACACATATACTTATACCTTCGTGTCTATCAGTTCTGTGATAATGACGATATTGACGACATTGACATGAAAATGACGACGACGGACGACGACGACGACCACGACCACGACCACGACGACGACCACGACGACGACGACGACGACGACACGACGACGACCACCGACGACGACGACCACGACGACCACCCCCCTACTTACTGGTTCCTGTGACTTCTTATTCTGCATTGTTCTTAATGTATTTGTTGTTGTTGTTGATGTTGATGCTGATGATGATGACGATGTAGTTGTTCTTCAACAATAGTTGATTTTTTGTTTTAAAAACTACTGACAATGTTTTGTTTCATTGCACTCTTATCTTCACATTCATCCTTTACTCTACCACGTCTGACGCAAATGTCTGTTAGCATTTCCATCAGCTTATCCACAAGACCTTGATCATTATCGCCAGCCACAACATCCAGTGCCATTATCACCACAACGGCCACATCCGGCAATCCATCAGAACTCAGTCTCTGTCATTATTATAGTAAGTATTACCCCCAGCCTGTCGTTATCAACATTACCTCCACGCGAAGCATCGCTTATATAACCTGGCCATGCCTAATGATGCACCAACTACATTATCTTCACTACATCCATCCCGATCTCCACAACCGCCAGCTTCAGTGCAGAAGCAGTAGCATCGCCACCCAAACCACTCATGGCACCATCGTCATCACTACATTGTCATCATCATCATCGTCATCGTCATCGTCATCATCATCATCGTCATCATCATCATCTTATTATCGTCATCATTTCATCATTCATCACATCATCATCATCAAAGTCATTAAAATATCATCATCGTCATCATTATTGTCGTCGTCATCATTATCATCATCACTATCATCTCATCATCATCATCATCATCATCATCATCATCATCATTATCATCATATCTCATCATCACCTCATCATCATCATTATCAACATCATAATAGTAATAATAATGTATAGATTTTATATAGCGCAATTCTTGGGATCAACTCATTGCGCTCAACACACACTCAAACACTCGCACTAACATGTGTTCACACACACCACACACACACACACCACTCCTACCGACACAGGCGCACTTATCAAGTTCAACGGTTCAAGCGTAAACAATACAGTTTTGCATGCAGTACATATAAAGTCAGGTCAGAATAATAGACACAGCATTAATGGTTGAAGAAGGCTTTCCTTCTTCATTTGCTAACACCATCTTTCTAGATTGAATAAATCTTTAACGGACAGCAGTACAAAAGAAGCAAAAATGTTAACAGTGACAGAGAGCATCAGTAAGCCTAAAACTCATAGTGTGCTCACGCATTACATTTCAGTCTGTGTGTGATGGGGATGAAACATTCTTGCTGCACAAACACAAATCAATAACAGTGAACAAATATTTACATGAATATATAAGTCAACGAAGAAGATATTTTTAAGTAATAATACACAAGATCAAAGCATTCATCAAAGCATTAAAGGAAATGAAAAACAATACTTTTGACCCCTTTTTTAGATTGATTTTTTTGGATAGGGGGGGGCTGCTGTTGTTGTCAACTTAAACTTAATCATCAACTCTTAAATGCCAAGTCTACGCTAACTGTTATGTACTTACGTACCAGTTATTTACACAAATTTATGATCGCCTCTGTCACACGTTTAAACATCATCACGACTACAGCAGAGTCCGTAAGAGGTTTCCATCTCACCATTCAGTTCTCGTCACAATCATCGTCATTATCATCATTAGCGTTTGATCTCATCGCGACATCCAGCACCGCCGCAAAGACATGAGCCACGCCAATGACAAAACCGCTACTTTCGCCAATCACTATACCCAGTCCTATCTTCCACCACAGCGGCAGCAGCAGCAGCAGCAGCGCACTGCACCCAACCACAACTTCCACCATTATGATTTTTCTCTTATATGCGAGCAGGTTTTCTTCCTTTCTCTTTTTGGTCTTTCTTTCTTTGCTTTTTCTTTGCTAAAATGTTTCTTTTTTTTTTCCTCGCCCATGATATCCTAGGTGCCAAAAAAAAAAAGAAAACGATACGCACCATGTTTTATGAATGATTTTAAGCATGCAAAAACATTCTTTTTTTCTTAGTGCCTTTATTTACTTTTCGAGCAGGGGACCACATCCCTGGGGACAGCAGAGATGGACACACGCTAATGCCTCCCTTCGTTGTGTTTCCAGGTCGCTTGACATTCACACCCACTCTGTTCAGAAGTGAGACACGCACAAAGTTTTTGTGCAGTCTATACAAGTTTGCAAAACAGCTGCAACGACCCAAAGGGCCCAGGGGAGGGAGGAGAGAGAGAGAAAAGAGAGGAGAGAGAGTGAGAGAGGGGAGAGAGAGGGGAAAGAGAGAGAGAGAGAGAGAGAGGGGAAGAGAGGGGAAAAGAGAGAGGAGAGAGAGTGGGGAGAGAGGGGGAGAAGGAGAGAGAGAGAGATGAGGAGAGAGGATTACGAAAAAAAATCTACTTTGAAATGAAAAATCGTTGGCAACTGCTCAACCAAGAAAATTAAATAGCGGATACACATCACCCCCCCCCCCCCCCCCCCCCCCCCCCCCCCCCCACCCCATATTTCCTTTCCTGCCCTCCCTACATTTGTACATTTCTACACTCTGCATCCTCCCGTCTCATTTCTGCAGTTTCAGTGAAGAAAGTTTACTAGGTCGGCCGTACGATAAATTCGGGAGATAGGGACGTGGGTGCGCTTTGAATGATGACTTCATCAGAAATGAGGATGGCCAAAGATGATAAAAGTGAAAGTTGACAGAGGGAAGCACAGAAGGCTACACATATACTTATACCTTCGTGTCTATCAGTTCTGTGATAATGACGATATTGACGACATTGACATGAAAATGACGACGACGACGACGACGACGCGACCACGACCACGACCACGACGACGACCCGACGACGCCCACGACGACGACGACGACCGCCGACGACCACGACCACGACGACGACGACCACGACGCCACCCCCCCCACTTACTGGTTCCTGTGACTTCTTATCTGCATTGTTCTAATGTATTTGTTGTTGTTTTTGGGATGTTGAGCTGATGATGAGACGATGTAGTTGTTCTTCAACAATAGTTGATTTTTTTTTAAAACTATTGACAATGTTTTGTTTCATTGCACTCTTATCTTCACATTAACCTTTACTCTACCACGTCTGACGCAAATGTCTTTTTAGCATTTCCATCAGCTTATCCACAAGACCTTGATCATTATCGCCAGCCACAACATCCAGTGCCTTTTATCACCACAACGGCCACATCCGGCAATCCTCAGACCTCAGTCTCTGTCTTTTATTTTTGTAAGTTTTACCCCCAGCCTGTCGTTATCAAATTCCTCCACGCGAAGCATCGCTTATATAACCTGGCCATGCTAATGATGCACCAACTACATTATTTTACTACATCCATCCCGATCTCCACAACCGCCAGCTTCAGTAGCAGAAGCAGTAGCATCGCCCCCCAAAACCACTCATGGCACCATCGTCATCACTACATTATCATCGTCATCGTCATCGTCATAAATCATCATCATCATCGTCATCATCATCATCTTATTATCATCTTCGTCATCATTATCATCATCACCATCATCATCATCAAAGTCTTTAAAAATCATCATCATCGTCATCATTATTGTCGTCGTCATCATTATCATCATCACCATCTCATCATCATTAAACATCATCATTATCTTCATCATCATCCATATCATTATCAACATCATAATAGTAATAATAATGTATAGATTTATATAGCGCAATTTTTGGGGATAAACTCATTGCGCTCAACACACACTCAACACTCGCACTAACATGTGTTAAACACACACACACACACAACACCCCACACACCCCAACCACAACACACACACACACCACACACACACTCCTACGACAAAAGGCGCACTTATCAAGTTCAACGGTCAAGCGTAAACAATACATTTTGATTGCAGTACATATAAAGTCAGGTCAGAATAATAGACACAGCATTAATGGTTGAAGAAGGCTTTCCTTCTTCATTTGCAAAACACTCTTTTCTAGATTGAATAAATCTTTAATGGACAGCAGTAAAAAAGAAGCAAAAATGTTAACAGTGACAGAGAGCATCAGTAAGCCTAAAACTCATAGTGTGCTCACGCATACATTTCAGTCTGTGTGTGATGGGGATGAAACATTCTTGCTGCCAAACCCCAATCAATAACAGTAAACAAATATTTACATGAATAGAGAACTATATATTCCCAATCCTAACTAAATTCGCCCTCAAACCAGTTTTCGGGCGAAGTGCCCCTAGGTTTGGGTTTTATTATTATAGTTCTCTGACAATAAGACTTCAATAACCAAAAACTTTAAACGATTATCTACAAACAACATACTGTGTAGGATTATCCGTTTTAAATACTAATTTACTAAACTTTTCAGATTTTAGTTTTTTTTTAATCCTGCGTTTTTCCTGATCATTTAAATTAACATCATTTTCACGCGGGCCATTCGTCAATGGTCTCTGTCTTTCATGTGAAATAAAACTACAGTCTTTAACTGTCTCCTAAAGTCTTTTAATGAGTTGTATTTTTGACATAAATCCCCCACACTTATTCCGCAGGTCTTCCACTAAAGCCAGTTTGACAAAGTGTTTTTCTTTTTAACTATGTCTCTTTTGCCGAACAGTCATCATAATAAAAGTGTTTGCGTTCCTTTAAACGCTTATAAAGTATTCTAAACACTCAATCAGTTTATTGCTAGGATCAACTAAATTTGTCATCATTGTCCATATAAACTTTATCATGATATGCTTTGTTCCATTAAGCGTTGGCAGAAAATTAAAATATAATAAAAATTTTAAGCGATAAACTGTTTGTATAGGCGAGGACAATATTTTTTTTCCCCAAAACCAGTTTGTCCAAAAAATAAATGAAAATGAGGAGTTTTTGTCAAAAAGTTTAATGCTCCTTTGTTTTATAAACGAATTTAATCTAATCCAGTTAAATGTTTATCATACTCTCTGTCAAAACTTGTTCAGTGTAATAAACCCTATGAGGCCTAAATGTTTTAAGATTAATCCAATTCAGTTCTGTTAAGATTGTTTCTTTTTAAAGTCAACACTGATTTTGTTGCTTGTTGTTATGGTCTTAATATCCTCACCATTGTGAAGACGACTATGGTAACTTTAGTGTTTAACGTTTTAGTTTGCCAGCTAATATTAATTCCTTTTAATAGTATGTCCAAACGCCCACAACCCATCCCTCTCCTCATCTTTTAAGACAAAAATTTCAAATTATTTGTGAACGTGTCTCCTATTTTCCTATGTGGAAAGAACTGTAATTTTGTAGAAGCTTTCTTTAAAACCGTTTCTCTTCTGTGGGGTGACTGTTTTTTCCATAACGGCGTTATTTCAATCTCTTTCCGACTATTGTCGTCCGGGCATAAGACTTAATGTAAGGGCCAGAGTTAATGCTTTTCGAACTTTTTTGACGGTAAAAATGTAAATGGGCTTATGAATTAAAATTTTATTTCCCATTCTAAATATGGTTCTAAGTGCCATTTGCTGTCAGGTTTTCAAAACTATTTATATTCATAACTGGCCAGCATTATTTGCTTTACATTGCGTAGTTGTTCTAGTTTAGGAAACTTTTTGTTGTCGCTAACCTCTTTGCGTTTATAATCACCATCTTTATTTTCTCAAAACCATACAAAGCGCCTATCTCACCGTTCTGTTCAAAGTCCGCAACGTCTGCAAGGTCTTTTAATTCTAAAGTTATACACCTTACAGGGCTAATGTAACTCCGGTTCTTCTGGCCCACGCGACATGTTTTAGAACAGCAAATTTATTTTACTTCTAAAACAATGTGCAGATTATCACATTTTACGACTTTCCCCGTTTTGTCTGTTGATTTTTTATTAAAGGATCTACCTCCCACAAGCTAATCTTTTTTAAACTGTAAAATTAGGGAATTGTATAATTTTCATAATCCCCAAATATGCAGCTTTCCTGATGGAAGAGCTCTTAAAACAGTTGGGGCCTTCCATCTATAAAGTTTTCATTAGTGTCAGTTCATCTAAATAAAACATAGGTAATGAATGTAATGCAAGATCGAGCGGATTTTCTCCCTCATAAGTAGTTTTTTTTGGGGTGTAACTCTAAATCTATGATTGTCAGCTGCAAAGCCTAACATTTTAGCTAGCTCTTTATCAAAATAGTAACCTACTTCTTTTTCAGGCTTGAATGTTAACATTGTTTTCGATTTGCATTTTTAAAGTTTGAGATTTAATGTCAAAGTTACTCAGGGCTTCTTTTAGTGAGCAAAAACCGTAATAACCATCGGTTTGTTAACTGGCTAATTTGGTCCCTGATTTGTTAATTTTTAAATCTATTATTCTTCTTTGATTCCTTATATTAAACCATAAAACTTTGTAAAAAATTTCATGAAGTGCAACCATTCTGGTTCCGCAATTGTTATCAATAGCATGTTTAAAAATGAAGGACGGTCTTGAGCTGTTATTGTTACAAACATTTTTTAACGAAATAAAATGAGCGCATTCAAAATATACTGATGCAAAAAAATTTCGTTGGGCCGCACTACAATCTTAAAATATAACACTGATTACTCTTGACATTTCTGTGACCAGACTGACACCTTTCAAGTAAAGGTGAGTACGCATTAAAAGATATTTTTAAACCCCCCCTATTAAAAAAGACTACATCGCAAAAGTGTGGTTTAGTCATCCGATGCAGTTTTATCAGAACCAGTTAAACTTTGCAGTGTTTTGTGCATCAACTGGGTGTGGAGTGTCGCATGCTGATCATTTTTAAATCTCCTGATCCTTTGGTGAGGTCATTGTACGATTTCATTTCTATTACCACCTTCAGCGTATTTTAAACTGAACTGCAAGCGCCATTGCCAAATGACAACCGTTTAATCCATTCAGCAACAGAATAGACATGAAGGCTTTTGAAAGATTTTGTAACGAATTCAATATTAAGGCCAGACGACTTTAGACAAAGTCGGATCTTAATCATGGTCTAGGCACCCTTATTTTGGGGCGTGCACAAAAAAGTAACTATGATGGAATCCCCCTTACACATCTTCTCTACGGCACGGCTGTTCACCTCGGGTCCATAGAGCAGAGCTTTAAAACAGCATGGACAACATTTATCTTAGACACTTCTAAGCCTAACCAAGCGGGAATAGAACGAATAAACGACTTTTCGTAACTTACGTTTGGTGTTTGCTAGGTCGCAAGCACAAACGGAGATCGAGAATAACTGATCCTTCTATGGCTTTGACGCACAAAAAAAATACTTAGCAAATTTAGAGGACGCCATTAATTCTACAGTTGTTTTACCTTCAAGTATTAAAAGATCCCAAAAAATGTTTTACAATACGCAAGTTCGAAAGTAGACTTTGCTGTTGGCACTGGTTTATATATGCTACCTTCTGACCTCAGACTCCGGGTTTAGGAACAATAATAAACTACAACAATGAAAATCCTTGTGGCAGGCAATGAACAGAAGGCGGAAAAATGACATAAATTCTGAGCCGCAATATTACAAACAATAAAAAAACAAGATGGCCCCAAGATTAATATCCAATCCCGCGGCCCAAAGCCCGAAGACTGTTGAAGACGTGGACTCTGCTCGCGATGACCATGAATAAAAAAGACGCACTTGTTGTTGGATTAAACTAGCCTAGGTTTAAACTCCTTCTTTATTTTACTAAGAGTAACCCAACTATTAAGAGAACTAATGTCCATAAGTGCTCAGCCATAAAGCCAACTACTTTGCTTGCAGTAGACAAAAGCCAGCTAAATACTTCCTAATATACAGGTTGTAAAGAGTTATTGCTTTACTGGCTAATTTTTTAATAAATCGCAAGAATATCAAGTTGTTTTTTTACCCATGATTTATCAGGCGGCGATGGAGGCGATGGAGGCGGAGGCACTGGGCTTTGACCACCCGCCGCCTGTAATAGCCAACACCAGTGTACTTTTTGGGCAAATCCAAAGGCAGTTATAACACTTGCTAATGTGACGCCTTGCTCTTTTTAAACAATGTTTCTTATTCGTTCTGCTTGCGTTGCGTCTTCATATAAAATTTTTTCGATAGTTTTCTTATTCTATTCACTTGAGTCGTAATTTGGTCTTGGTTAGTAGTTGTCACTTCTAGTCTTGCTGATCTTTTTTGTTCAAGATCTTTTAGTCTTTGTTTTATTCTTTTTTTTAATATCACGTCCAAAGTTGGCATCGTCAGCCTCAACGAGTTTTCTTTTTTCTTTTTTATATGCTCATCTAGTTCACCCATTTTTTGCTAAATTGTTTGTTAATTCCCTTTGAGGGTTCTTAAAAGACGTTTCAAGGGCAAATTTAATTCTCTCATAGGTAGCGGTGGATCGCGCATAGTTTTTAATGCTGCTTCTTCAGTGGTTTCTGCTTCTATTGCTTGATTTATTTCGCCCGCTGCTTGACTTAATCTTCAATTTCCCATGTTTTGCATTTGGTTATTTTTGGGAGTTATTGTTGTATGTTTTGAAGTTTGCAACTGCCTCCACATTAATTTTGGTTTGTAAAGCCAAGGCGTTTCCCGTTCGCTCCACTGAGCTTTGTCTAATTGTATTTATGCCCACAACTTGATGGGTCTCGCTTAGTTGTAAGCTGAACATGTTTCCTTTGTCGTTTTTTTCAATACAAATGGGGTTTTCTTTTAGTTCAAAATCATCAGGGGATATTGTTTCGGGAAGTTCTATTCCTAAACTTTGGGATAAGACTGGCCTTACTTTCTGTTAATTCACGTTCTTTGGCCCCTTCTAATTCATCATGCATGAGAGCCCCGAGCGATGCCGCTCCCCAAGGGAATCACTCATGTCGTCTCCAGGATTAAAATCTAATCTTTATCTTCATGCCTGCCATGTTTTTAAATAATTAACTTTTTTTATTTTGTTTTATAAAAAAAATGTTTACATGCATATGGCTCGATTTTTGACCCGCATAGAAGACTGAAAGAGCCTTTGGCGTGAAGGGAAATAAGCGGAATTTACTGTTCCAAATATCCATTTTACTATTGTGCGGGTCAAATTCTTACTGTTAAATTTCCAGCCTAGGAGCGGATTTAAGTGATTGTGCCAGGCTCTGCACGTCTTACTTTCAAATAGAACTCGCTTCAACAACAGACCCAAAACGGACGGTTGTACAGAATCTGGGGCGGGCAATCGTTAAGAAATTTCTATAAAAATTGAGGGGCAAGAAATATTTCTTTACATAATGCAGACATATTTTTGCCTATTCTGATCTATGGCTAACCGGGAATGAAAAGGGGTGATCTTGCGTTTCAAAGGAATCGAAAATGAAGAAGCACTAAAAAAATAGAATAGGCGCCCCAGACGCTAAAGACGGCAAAAGGTTTGTAGCTGTAGTTATGCGTTTTGGAAAATCGCTTTTTTTATACCCCTAGATTTTGAGTTGTTAAAAGCGCTGCCCATACTTCAAGGAGCATTAAAAGACAGATTGTCATTGAACTAATTTTAATGACCCAAATATGTTATTATATCTGAAGACACCGAAGCAAAGTACAGCATTTCTGACATCTCGTTAGAGTTTGACGTTGTTAGCAACCCTGACTTAGCGAGGTTGATCCAGCAACAATATCAGTCAAATAGCAATATATTACGAAAGAGTGATTATCATTCTAATATCCTAAAGCAAGGGAGACACTATATGGAATTTTAGTTTTAGTGCCACAGCAAGATCGCTTAAAGGTTTTTATTGCTGGTGAAAATGAAGAACCATCAAAGACAAACTGAAAATTTTGTTAATCCTAAAATAACAAAGTGCAATGTACAATTGAGGGCAGTCCTAACCAAATCTCGCTAGCGGGCTTAAACCTTATCGCATTTTGATGAAATAAGAAAACTGTTTGGAGGGGGAGGTGTAGAAATCCGACAGTTGCCCTTGTGTCAAAGATCTGCATCTTCACAGTGGTTTGACTTGATCATTATTTAAAACGAAATTACGGTTATGGATTGACCTAAGGTCAAAAGGAGGATAATCAGTTACATGGAAGCGGGAGAACTGTTTAGAGACATAATTTAAAAAAATTTTAAATTGATTAAAGAAAAAGAGGCCGATAAAACCGCTTAATGTGTATTTGTTTTAATATATGATGCGCAGCTAAAAATTCAAGATAACAATTAGAAAATATACATTACTAAAATTATTTTTTATTTTAAAAAAGCATGTCTGTTCAGCATTATCCGAGAGTACCTAAAGAAGAGACAGTAGGCAATTCTGCTGCTATAGAAACCCCGACATAAAAACCTTCAGATTAACAACATTACACAAATGCGCAAGTACTAGAGCAAGACCTTTCAAAATACAGCAAAGCCAAACGAAAGGTATTCTGCTGCCTTTAATGCTGTTACCTTGTTAATACTGGAGCATCGACTAAAGTGCTCTATCAGCAGGAACGAGTGTTGGTTCTTAGCAACAGGCATAGGCGCACCCGCAGCTTTACCTCTAGGCGGTTTGTCTTTAGCTCTTGGTGTGTTCATTAGCTGTAGGTGTGTAGCAAAAAATTAAAAACTAAACTCCAAAGCACACAGCTATGGTTCAATAATAACAGCTAAACTTAGTTCGTTCAAACTGACAATAAATAAAGCGCTAGCTGACTCAAACACACGGATGAAGAATTTTGTCGTTTACAGGCCGATTTGATGACTATAAAAGACAAAAAGTTTGATCTTCAAAGAAGGCGAGGACAACTTTTTCTCAAAGCCAGACACGAGCAGATAAAAAAGGAATGTTTAAAAAAAGTAAACGAGACATTAAACTCTGTTCTAAAAGCTACATTAACAACGCCAAAGGGTTTTTTATACTTTTGTTTTATGAGTTAAGCACAAAAAGACCGTTGATATTTATTTGATTTAAATTTATTTTTTTAATTTAAAAAATATTTTGAGTTAGAAAAGAAACTCACCATGGTAAGTTTTATGAAGGACAGAGGGAATTGTTTGAAGGAATGCTTAAGGAGAGCGTTTGTCAAAAGCTTTAAACGATATTGATCTAGAAGTCATTGATCCAACAAACGTACAGGCAAGCGTTGTTCATGCTATTTCTCAAGTTCCTGGTAAACTAACAGTAGACCCGCCAGTTAAAGTAATGTTAGATGTTTTTTAAATTTACTATGTAACAATAAATGAAGAAATCTAGGGAAATCTGGGTCTCGACTCAACAACAGGTTATTCTTTCTCATTAAAGACTTAAACCTGGTTGGGCAGCCAACTGTTACCCAGTTTGATGTGGCCCCTGAAGAAGCCAAAATGAGAGGCTCTGGTTGGTCAGAGGGCGAAGTCTTAGAGATTAGATTAAAACAGGCTAAAAATGCGCCGATTGTTGGTAAGGCTTACATTCCACTACCTCCAGCATTAGTTGCAAAAAAAGCAGTTTTAAACATAAGAATACAGACAACAAATGTTTTATGTGGTGTGTTCTCGCAGGCTGCATCACGTCCCCAAAAAGCAGAGAGAGTATCTAACTATCAGCCTTCTCAATGATCTTAACTTTAGTGGAATATCCCTTTTCCCGTTAGCGTAGATCAAATTGATCAGTTTGAAGAACAAACCAAACCAATAACTGTTAAAATCTACCATGGGAAGAGAAAAAAATTACAGCCCATTAAAGTGTCTAAGAACAGCCCAACAATTGGCGAACAGACAAAAATCATGTTGACTTTTCTACTGATGTTTCACCAGCAGGGGTACCGCATTACACATTTTACGAACAATGAGTAAAATAAGCAGCATACTTCAAAAGATGGACATAAACAAGAATTTTTGTAGAAAATGTTTAACAAGATTCCATCTGTTAAAGCGGCGGAGTGAACAAAGAAACACTGTAATGGTCCCGTTGAAATGTAATACAGAACTAATTACGCCCCACCCGGGTCTAAAGTTAGTTTTAAGAACTGGAAACGGATGCAAAATTCCCATATGTTGTTTACGCGACTTTGAGTCGCTTATTGTTCCTTATTTAAGGGCCAGCGCCACAAAAACTTCGAAAAACAGTTTAAAAGAGTAATCATCAGATTTGTTCATTTGCCTTTTGTTGTCAGGGCGGATGGCGCCCATTCAAAGCCAGAATTGTATAGAGGACCCGATGGGTGCAGAATACTTCTTAGAACGCATGCAGAAAGTGCGTAATGATGTTCTAAATCTAAACTTATCTGAAATCTAATGACGCCGAAGACCAAGAACAGTATAAATCAGCCACACATTGTTGGATTTGCAGTTTAGAACTAATGTCTAACAGTGAGGAAACCAAACCGACAGTAAGAGACCATGATCACATTAGTGGAAAGTTCAGAGGAGCAGCACACAGAAAAAGCAATCTTCAACTAAGTTTGAGCCAAAGACATGGAAGCCTATATTCTTTCACAACTTGCGAGGGTACGACTTCACCTTATAATGCAAGCAGTAACCGACGCCTTTAGGGTGTATGCATTTGCACAGTCATCAGAAAAGTTCAGTGTTTCACTTTAAATAACATGTCTTTTTTGACTCTATGCAGAACATGATGGGATCATTAGAGTCACTAGCAAAGTCCTTAAAGTCCTGCCAATAACGGAAGAATATTTTGACCAACACTTGTTAGAAAGGACGTTTAACCCCTTTTGAATACATGAACAGTTGGGGAAAAGGGTTTTATGAAGGGCACACTTCCTCCTAAGGCGCGTTCTTTTTAGTCTTAGAGGAAGGACATCAGTGATTCCGATTACCAATGCTCAAGATGCGTGGCAGAAGTTAGAGTGTTTAAAAAGATGGGGCTATATGACTCCTACTTGATGGCCGATTACATGTTTGTTGGCGGACGTCTTTGAAATATTATAGAAAGACCTGCATGAAACATTATACCTGGATCCCGCGCATTTTTATTTCTGCGCCGGGATGACTGGATGCTTTCTTAAAGTTTACTGGAGTACAGATTGATTTATTGTCTGACCTACCAATGATTCAGATGATTGAAAAAAGGATTGCGTGGGGGAATTAGTATGGCGTCCATCATTACTGTAAAGCAAAAAACAAATACCTAGATGATTATGATCCGAGTAAAAGGTCTAACTATCTCATGTATTTAGACGCAAACAATCTGTATGGATGGGCAATGGCGCAACCGTTCCATTACGTAACTTTAAAATGTACACAGGCGGCAGTACAAACAATATTCAAAAGCTTTAAAATGGCTAAACAGTTTGAGCCAGATCAACAGCGTGGTTTCATTCTAGAAGTTGACTTAGAATATCCTCAGGAACTCCATGACCTACATAATGACTATCCCTTAGCAGCAGGAAAGCCTAAAGATGAATCCAAGAGAGCCGCAAACTTGTTCCAATCTTCGAGGCAAAAAAAAAAATGTTGCCCTTACAGACTTCTACAATTTTTTTAAGACATGGGTTTTAAGTTGACAGCAGTTCATCGCATAATTGCTTTTGATCAAGAACTGTTCATGAAACCATACTCATGAAGAAACTGATCTCAGAACCAAATCCACGATGCTTCAGAAAAGACTTTTTCAAGTTGATGAACAACAGCTGTTTCGGAAAGACTATGGAGAATCCGCACAAGCGCAAAGATGTCAAATTAGTCACCCCAAAAAGAACAAAGCAATTAAGTGACTTTAAAACCTAATTATCAGGACTTCAGAAGATTTCATGATCAGCTTTTTGGCATAATGATGAAAAAAAGAAAGTCAAATTAGACAAGCCTGTATTATTGGGTTTACTGTTTTTGAATTATCAAAGCTTTTGATGTTAGAATTTCTTTATGACTACTTTAAACCCTTGTATCCAGAGTCCAGAGTACTTTACACAGATACAGGGTAGTTTTGTTATAGATTCCTACTGAAGACATCTTTTAAAGACATGGAATTAGAAGTAACTAAAAGGGGATGCAGGGTGGTATGATACATCTGATTACCTAAAGATTCGCCTTTACATTCATACGTTAATAAAAAGGTTTTAGGAAAGATGAAGGATGAATTATCTGGAGGGGTGATTAAGGGGTTTATTGGTTTAAGGGCGAAAATGTACAGTATTCGAGCAGGGAAAATCATTAAGAAAGCAAAGGGAATATCTCGCAGCGTTGTGCAGTCAACATATCACTGACAACTACAAAGAAGCATTGTTTGGTAATAAGACTTTCATATGACAACGTAAAACTGCGATCTAATCAACATGAGATCAACACAACGGTTGTAACAAAGAAGTTATTAGATAGAACCAAAAACAAAACGTGGTTTGTTAATCCCGAGTTTTTTTATGCAATCGGACATTGGGGAACAAATAATATTTCTTCTTTGTCCGCGGGTTCGGGTTTATTTTTTTCCCGAAGTTTATCTATAGCTCAATCGCATCAATATCCAATTCATTCAAAATTTTTCTCATGTTTGCTTGAGTGCTCGAATTTTTTTTATTATTTCCCAAAATATTTTTTTATCCCATTTTTGATAATCAAAAATTTTTATTTGGGGTTGTAGGTGATCTGGATGCATTGCCATGTCCCGATGAGTCCTCGCAAATGTTGCCCTAATAGAAGATTCAAATCAAATGTTTCCCGCCCTCAATTCCAAGGTCTCGCATTTATCTTGTTTCCGGTTTAGTTCCATGTAAGAATTCTTTCTTCTGTGCCCCAATACGTAAGGCTTCTTCCTTCTGAGCTTCCATTTTAAAAATCAAATTATTTACGTAAATTAATTAAGCGGAACTGTGTCTGGTGGAATTATCTGCAGTTCTTCCTTCACAGAAGATCTTTGAGGAGCTGGTTTTTGTTGTGTCAGTTTTTCGTAAATAATACACGGGCGGATTCATTTTTACCAATTCTTTTTTATTTCATATGGATCAACTCTCCAAACCGGATCGGTTGCCCTGATGCGAGTGCCCTTCTGCTTCCCCCGGTAAATTAAAGGTACCTTACTTTCAAAAACCCAAAAGGTAATAGTTTGCCGGATGAAGACTCTCCTTTAACAACATTATTGTTTGTTTTTTGATTGCTTGTACTGGTTTTAAGCCCTTTTAATTCTTTTATTATTCATTGCGCGCAAAACTGAGGGGGAGTCTTCTAACCCCTTCTGTGTTGCGAGAATTGTCAATCAACTCTCTGTGATACTGGTAGGAAAAAAGTCTTTCAGATAAACTGTTTGTTAAAGTTTTCAAACTAAAGCTGTGATCTGTGAAATCCCGGGATGCCTCTTTTAATGGTAACTCTTTTGTTTAACAATAATTGATTCACCCGGCCTTTAAATTCTTTTCATCATCAACTTGAATCATGCGAGGATAAGTTAGGGGGCCTCGTTGGTATATCAGGTGTATGGCAACAGCAACAGCAGAAGCACTCTTTTGTGTTAATGGTTCAGCATCTTTGTATCTTGAAGCTATGTCAATGACTGTGAGTGCGTACTTAAATCTTTTTCGTCTAATCGTATCGTGGGGTAAATATAGAAGGTCCATTTGATGGGTGTCGTTCGGTATTGTATTCACAAAGTGGGGGTCTCTGATTCGTCTAGGTGCAGGTAATAAATTTGCCAAATCGCTTGTTTAGATAACCATTCCTTTGCTGTTTGTTCACTGACTCCCGCTGCTTGGCTTAGCTTTTTAATTGCCGTGATTCCCTTCCAATATCCTTTGGCGAATAATAGATTTTGTTCATTTTTATTCAGCCAATATTATGCGCAACAAAATACACGACGGTCATACCAAAGACAATAAACCGATTTCTTGCTTTCTTTTGTTTTTCTGATGGTTGATAAAAGTCACTAAATTTTGGGGGGGGCAATGTCTCGATTGGGTTTTTGCCTGTTACAAGATAATATTCTTTTATTGCCTGGTCAACATTTTTAAATGTGTAAGCTGCATGTCCCTGTTTTTTCAGTTTGTTGTTAATAAAATCTACTGCTCAATTCTCTGCTTTTCATAGTTATCTTGTGCAGCTGCTAGTTGCTCCATAGCTTTGTTATGTCTTTTTCTTTCACTGTCATCCCGCAGTTTACTAAATGCGTAATTACTTCCGCTAAAAGCAAGCGCATTAACCACAGCGCCGCCTATCATCATTACGAGTGAAGCCATTTTATAAATGTATTTTTTTTATTTTTACATATTGATACTATCAGGAATTATTCCTTGCTTAACTAGAAAATCTTTCGTAGCAAATGAGGCTGTTATAACAGCAATTAGCTTTGCTGAATCCTCAAAGGCTAGTTTGCCAAGATCTGCCGGTTTAATTTTTAACAGGCTTTTACCAAGCATTGTGTATCCTACACTTAGGCCTCCAATAACAGCAGAATGGTATACAAGGTTGTAACAGTTTTTTCGGTGCTCATTTTTTAAAAATAAAATAATTATAATTAATAAAAAAAACATGAACAGCGATGATCTACTACAGCTACAGGGCAGCCTAAACCTTCCTGAACTTACAAATGAACAAGTTGATAACCAAGCTGTTATGCCCCAAAAGGAGAGGTTGTATTCTTTGGCAGCATGCGGAAAAAACAAAAACAGTTCCTCGGCAATGAATTCAGCATAGAACAGATTCAACAGATGCCGCCACAAGACATTATAAAGTATCATAACAGGTATGAAGCGCAACTAGGATCAAGATGGTAAAAAGTGTTGGGCAAACGGTTTTTTAGTTTGTACACTAAACTAGTTAGTAGATTTGTTCCCATCGATTCTGAACAAGATTTTATGTATGATTTAACGCAGGATCCAGTTTTAACAAAGTCATTAGAGTCTCTAGGGTGTGATCTGTATTACAGATTTGGAACATTATTGTCGCCGCTAATCATGGGGTTAATTACTTTTAATCATATAGATTTTATTCCCTTAAAAATGACCGAGCCAGAAAATCAGCAGAATCAGAATCAGAAAACATTGAATCAGGTGAAAGTGGTCAGTAGCCCCCCTCATCCTGGACGCGTTGCAGCAGGAAAAAAATTAGCAGAGTGGAACAAACAAAAAAAATTACAGTTACAATCACAGAATATAGCTCATAATGAAAACATAACGCCGCCAACGCCAACAGTTGTTTCAATGCCGGCTATAAAAACACCAGAACAAGAACAAGTTGATTCAAGGCCTACAGCACCAAAGCCTTCATGGAATATTGAACTTAAAACTGTTGCCATTTTTGGCGCCCTTGCTGCTGTTGGGGGTGGTTATTACGGTTATAAAATATAAAAAACAAAGACAACAAAACCCAAGCAGTCCAAACAATCTCAACCACTAAATATAGAAGATGAACAAAAAAGCATGCCAAAACCGCCAACAAAAAAAGATCATTTTGATCCATTTCAGATGCAATAATACTTTAAGAACTTAATAAATAATTATAAGTTGACTTGAATAAGAACTTGGTTGTACTTAGTAGGATAACTTAGTTATGAACTTATAAGTGACTTAAGGCGACTTGGTCAAGAACTTATTAAGAACTTGAGGCGACTTGATTAAAAACTTAATTAAAGAACTTGAGGTGACTTGATTAAAAACTTAACTAAGAACTTGAGACGACTTAATTAAAGAACTTGAGGTGACTTGATAGCAACTTGAATAAGAACCTATAGCAACTTGATGAAACGTAAAATAAAAAAACACAATCCATTGGGGAGACAACTCCCTTATTCTAAAGGGTTGCTTTCCTTCGTGCAAACCCTTCAATTATTGGCTTACAAAATTGCAGAGCTGGGGGGCGACGCATTTGTCACTTTACTAGTAGGCGACCCCCCAACGCAAATCAGCCCGTGTCAAATTACACAAAATTACCTAGCCAGGGCAGCAACGCGTGCCAGTGATCCAAAAATCTAAGTAGCCCCCTAATAATATGTAGCTACATCCTGTTGAGTATTTAATTCACCAAGAGCAGCTTTCAATTTTGTTTCATTATCAATCAATGATTTTAATTTTTGTCCTTCTAGTTTTACTCTTTCTTCTTGATTCACTCTTTGTCTCTTTATCTTTCTCAACTCTTTTCTCTTTTTTAAATGGAATACTGGCCAAAAACTTTCAACAGTTCTTGGTGTTCCCGATGTTGTTGCCTGATCCGCCATTTTAAAACTAACTGCATGTCTCCAATAACACGAAACTATAAACAGTGTCAATACCTTTTTATATGTCAACGCTAAGAAACAATGTCACAGGTCAACGCAAAAGAAACAACGTCACAGGTCAACGCAAAAGAAACAATGTCACAGGTCAAAGCAAAAGAAACAATGTCACAGGTCAGCGCAAAAGAAACAATGTCACATGTCAAAGCAAAAGAAACAATGTCACACGGGCAGAAATATGTCACACAAGCAGGCGCAGGTCACAAAACTTGCTTTGACATAGATATTCTTACAGCAGAGCTAAGCTTGTTAACGCTGGCCGCCAAGCCCGCTGTGCCTGTTCGCCATGTCATAAACCCAACACCGCAATTAAGTAATGAGACGCCAGCCTTATGACGGGCCTCTGTATTCCGTGCATAGGCCAACCCCCCACTTAACTCATTAAGCTCTCTGGTTTCAGAACTCTGCACAATAGTAGGTGGGTAAGGCCGGCCGAATCATGTTTGTTTGTCTAACAGTTATAAGACTAGTTTTATTTTACATGAAAGACAGAGGCGCGTTTAATATATGTATGCATGAAAATAATATTATTGAAAACGGATAATCCTACAGAGTTTGTTTGTTTGTAGGGTCGTTATTTTTTTGGTTATTGAAAGAGAATGGGTGATGGATTATCATTTTTAATTCGTTGTTAAAGTCTTACTTGTCAGAGAACTATATAATACCAATTCCTAACTCAAATCACCCGAAACTGGTTGAGGGTGATTTGAGTCAGGATTGGTATTTATATAGTTCTCTTGAATATATAAGTCAACGAAAGAAGATATTTTTAAGTACTAATAACACAAGATCAAAGCCATTCATCAAAGGTATGGCTTATTGTAGAAGGAAAATGAAACACAAATACAGAATCATTCTAAAAGCAAAAACTACATGCAAGAAAATGAACAGGTTGAGAGGGGAAGGAAGTTCGGGGAGGGGGGGGGGGGGGGGGGGGGGGGGGGGGGGTAGTGATAGATACTATGTAATCAAACTTCAACTCCTCTAATCAAACTTTAACTGTTCTGAAGAGAAAACAAAGGTAAAAGAACTTATTCACCTCAGGGTAAAATTCGTCGATTAAGAAGACAAAGATGCTAAAACAGTACGTTTCAGGTCATAGACCCTTTCTCAACTGCACAGGGAAGGGGGCAGGAAGTAAGAATAAAGGCTGACTGCTACTCACAGAAAAAGAAAACATCAGTGGTAGGAGTGAGTAGAGTTAATCAGTGAAAGGGAAACTTTAAGTGGGAGGGGGGGGGGGGGGGGGGGGGGGGGGGGGGGGGGTTAAGGAAAAAGGGGAAGGTGTAGGGAGAGGGGGAGGGGGAAGGGATGGGGGGAGGGAAGGGAGTAGTTAAACAATAAAGGGAAGGGGAAGAGTGGAGAACGGGAGGATGGAGATGAAAGAGAGAGAGGAGGAGAGAGAGAGAGAGAGTGTGTGTGTGTGTGTGTGTGTGTGTGTGTGTGTGTGTGTGTGTGAGCGTATGCGTACGCATATGCGTGTGCCTGCGTGTGAGTGCTAGTGTAAGTGGTAAACAGTAAAGGGGAAGAGGAGAAGGGAGATAGGGACGAGGAAAAAATACAGACACACAGGAGGGGGGGGGGGGGTGAGAGGGGGGGCGTGAAGGGGGAAAAAGGAAGAAAAAAGGGGGAAGGGTGAAAGGGGGGGGAAAGGAAAAGAAGTAAAAAAAAATTTAAAAGGCGGTGGGGAGGGGAGTGAGGGGGGGGGGGGGGGGAACGGGGGTGCAAGTCGAGTCGCGAGTTCAATCCTTGTGTTCATGCCCCTACGGGGTGCGGAGTCGCCTAGACGGTCAATCACTGAAGACTCCATAAAGAGTGTGCATATAAAGAACGATTGTTTATCAACGGATTACTGTACCATACGTTAGGCTGTCATCCGAAACTTGTAGGATCAGAGCCATTCTCAAAGGAAAATACAAACAACGAACGGTCATATCAATAACAACCATGTCATGCATCCCGTTTTAAGATTTCAATTTAGATTTTTTAAATTTGTTTCACTCTGAATAGAATCGAGGGTCTGTTTCAGTGTGCATACATTAGACAAATGTTTTGTTGGTCAGAGCCTAAACCCAGAAGGAATTAGTAGTGGGCTGGGCTGTGGACGGTTAATGTTTTTGAAAATTGTGTTTGCACATACAGACATTTATAATGGGTTTTTTTTTTGTCAGTTATATATTAACAAACAATATTCAGTGGTTTCTTCTGTGCCTTGCAGGTACGGAGTGAGTGAGGTAGTTTACTAAACTGCGATTTAAACGTTTCGTCGCTCAGATCGCTGATATAGAGGACGTTGGCAGGTTCCTTCCGTTGACAAAGTAACATTTAGTTTGACACCAAATAAATGTATTAAAGGCTCAAAATTTCGCCACAAGATATTTTTTCTCTCAGTGCGCATAGTTGAATAACAACTAGCATAGTTCTTGGGGACAACCGTGAAGGAGCTCCTTAAAACCTCCTGTCGCTAGGGTTTCCAAAACTCCCTTGACATTCACACCACATTGTGTCCAAAGTAAGACGAGCGCGAGATTTTCGTGCATTCTGTACAAGTTTGCGGAAGAGTTGTAACAATCATGGGCGCCAAGAGAGAGAGAGAGAGAGAGAGAGAGAGAGAGAGGACAGACAGACAGACAGGGGCACAGACACACAGGCACACACAGACAGGCACCAAACACACCACTAGCAGGAGAGAGAATGTTAATCCACCCAAGGGGCACAGTGAGTGATTTGAGAGAGAGGAGGAGAGGGGTTGAGAGGGTAGGGAATTACCAAAAAAAAGTCCATACTTTACCAAAGTCAAAGGCCCGTCACACCTGCCTATATCCAGGAAATCAATAAACCGAGATATGCATCACACGTTCCATCTCGCTCGACACCTTCCAATCCCTGTCCCTCGCCTTTTTAGACGCTCCCAACTTCGCCCATTCGTTTCTGCAATTCCAGTGGAAGTTAGTTTACCAGGTACAGCTGTGCTACTATATTCCGGAGATAGAGGAATGTGTGCTGCCCCTTTGATGATGGACTTTTACAGAAACATAAGATGGCTAAGATTGGCCTCTTAAAATGAAAGTTGGAAGATGGAAGGACATACTGGCTGCGAAGATACTGAAACCCATTGGGTCTATATGCTGATATCATTCTATCAGTTCTGGGATTTGACAATGACTCGCCAGCGTCAACAACAGCGTCAATGATGATGTATTCATGGGATTAATGATGACAGTTACGCAGTATATTTCTTTTTACGAATGCCTTTTAACTGTTTTCAAAGTAAATAACAAATTGACTCTTTGCTTTGCGCACTGCTATGTTGAAGCTGTGGCATGTGAAGTTGTCAAGGGTCTAACACGGAGGGTGCAGAAAGACATTTCTGAAATGAAAGAGAATAAGTCCTGTCCATTTGGTGTTCGGCCACTGCTAGAATGAGGCCATCCGGTACATCCTGCAGACACAATAAAAGAGAAGAATTTAACCTATCCTTGAAGAAAGGTCTCCAAGAAAGGTCCTGTTTGCTTGACAGCACGGCACGTTGTTTGGGTGTACTATAAATGCATGCTCCAAGTTGTTCACTACCATACCATTTTTGGTTTTTACCTGAAAACTATTTCATTCTCTTTTTTTCTAACTTCGTCGCTAGGGCACTTTGTTCCGGCCCCTCCAGTGCGTAGATATATCTGTCGCACACGGTATTTACCTCATTTTTGCAATGAATTTCATTGGCATGAAGATTCTCTGTCCGGTCGATTGTTTAGTTCCAATTTCATGATATATTTCCTTTGGGTTCAAACGTACGCAAAAGTGAGATTCCGAACCAACGTTACTTTTTCCATCTGGCGCAATACTATTGCGGTTTTTTGATAGTGGAGCAGTCTGCGTGTTTGTAGGTTTTTCTCTTCGCCAGGAGGTACCCTACCTTCTATCTGCCAGTGTCATGGCCAGTCTCCTGTGTGTTATTCAAACTGACATGTGTCTTTGACAGTTTGTCCTCATTGCCAAACAGCAACTTTTTCAATTCAAATGTGGAAAAAACAGCCTGTGTCCTGTTATTGCATTCGGCTGTTTGTCCTGATCCTTCTAAACATCGGAGGAAAAAGATTCATTGGAGTTACTTAGAGCCTGCGGCGTTATGGATCGTGGTCTGCCCGAGAGCTCTTGCAGGGTTTACATCATCTCGCAGTCTATTCAGTTTTGAAGTGGGAATACTCTCTCACACCTGCTCCATAACACTGCTTAAATAGGGCAATTGACCTTCCTTCTCCCCCCCACAGACGTGGCCGAACTTTCGGAATTCCGAAGCAAACTGTAGACGGTCGCACCATATAGTTAACCTTTATCAGCAGATCATTATGGCTGTTGGCAGATGTGAAATCCAATGGTGTCAAAAAAAATAAAAAAATATTAAAAAAATAAAGAACGTCGGTAGTGAATCTGTGTGTGTGTGTGTGTGTGTGTGTGTGTGGGTGTTTGTGTGTGTGTAGTTGTGTGTGTGTTGTGTGTGTTTTGTGTGTGTTTGGGGGTGTGTGTGTTGTTGGGCGTTGTGTGTGTGGAGGGGTGCAGAAGTGATTATGCTTTACCCATGGCTAGGACAGGCCAATAGAAATTCCTAGGATCGGCTCTTTTTTTTTAAAAACAAAGTTTATACATTCTTTCAGATTATTGTTTTGACGATTGATTGATTGATTGACATTGTTAAACAATGTTTTATACATTCTTTCAGATTATTGAATTTGACTGATTGATGATTGACCATTGCTTTACATTGTTTGTATATTTATTACTTATTTATGTATTGTGTATTTATTTATTTATTTATTAGTGTTTCCGAGTGGAAAAGCTGAGAAAGGGGGGGGGTTCTTCATTTTACAATGCTAGCATCTATACACGCTCATCTATCCAACACTTGAATATTGATCTTAACATTAGTCAGTCACCAAATACATTATATGATCAGATTGATTTCAAAGGACAATTTCAATGAAAACGACAACACCAATAGCAACAATGTCGTTACTTCTCCTTACAAAATTTTAGTCAAGTGAAAAAAATATATCTGACTCAAAAGGTGATCAAACGAAACTGTTTTATAAATGTGTTACATTTATCTTTTCTTGAAGGTCAGAACTTTCGGGAATTTTTTTTGGGGTGGTTTATAGCTGGAGGATATGTTGATTTTGTTGTTTGCTCGTATATGACATAAAGTATTGACAATATGATACATGTCAGTGTGGGGTTTTTCCACTACTTGGGGCCACAATCGGGTTGTTTACTAAATTGCGATGAAACATTTCATCGTTTTGATCGCTCTTTATTACGAGACGGTTACTGGCAGTGGTGTGATTTGTTCAATCCTCAATTCACCTGTGTTGATATAGTTAGGCACTGTAGTGTTGACGACTCATCCTGCTACAAGATGTCGTGTTTTTTCGCGGGTGCGCTTTGTTTGAGAAACAGCTACCACAGCCCTGGGGACAGCAGGGAAGGACCACAAATTCTCATCTCCTTTACCAGTGTTTTCCAGCTCTCTTGACATTCACACCACACCACTGTTCTCGAGACATGCGCGAAAGATTTCGTGCGTCTGGACAAGAAAATGTTGGCAAAACTGCTGCAACGCCCCTGGGGGACCGAGAGAGAGAGAGAGAGAGAGAGAGGAGGGATTGAGGAGGAGGTGACGAGAGGAGAGAGAGGAGAGAGAGAGAGAGAGAGTCAGATTCAGATTCAGATCTTTATTCTGTTAGGCCATTAAGCCCCTCAGAGGGGGTACAATAATTGAGATATTATTCTAATATCAATGTACAAGGTTAAAACAAACAAAAAACTGGTTCAACTACGTTCACATTGGTACAAAGTTTTAAGCCTGCGAATGCATCAAACGCTTAAACTGGCTTATGGTTATTCATTAAACAAATATATGTAAAACATGTTAAACGAAATTCAAGCATTTAACGATAAAAAAAGAACCTAGGTGCTAAGAATTTTCGAATTATAAATGCTTTGCACCAAAAAACAGAGCAAAACGCTTTATACAAGTGGTTTCATTTTTTGAAGTCATTAGCTAATTCGGCTGAAAGATACATGGTTTGTCTATAGTTATTTTTTGGATTTACTCTTGCCTAATACAATAAAGTTCCTGGCACGTAATACAAAATGAAACTTCATTATCAAAGCCTCGTGACATAATGGGCAAAGGTAGTTTGATCATCACTGAGTTCTCTTATAACGAGTAAAATGGGACTACTTATTTCTGTGATGCCAATATCTAAATTTTGTTAAGATGTATCTCAAATTGTTTGTCTAAGTTTTATAGACATAAATACAAAGGAAATCTATGCTCTGCGTTTAACATACGATTAGATATCATATCTGTTCTTTTCCAGAACATGAGGAATGCAGTTTTGCCATCGACAATTATTTCTCTGACGAAATTAGCGGATTAAAGCCCACGTATGTCCCCAACATCCTCTCTGACTTTTCCAACACCAATGCAAATCCCATTTCATACAATATATAATCTACCTCGATCCCAATTTGTCTTGCCTTTGGCATCAAACTCAACTAACATATTGTAAGCTCTATGGGTTAATCTATGTGACTGCATTCTTGTTAACTTTAACCAGTAACGAATGGAGTGACTATAGAAACTAAAATATATTGGATACTATTGGTCTCCCCGTAGACTAAATCATTAGGCATATATATAGATACTCCCAAAACTTCTTCAGTGCGTATAAATGTTGTGCTTTTCCACCTAATAAGCAGAGTGCTATTCTCCCAACATGTTCAGCACATATTGCACAAATTGGTTGGATTGGAGAATCAAACAATTTTAAGAATAATACCTAAAGAATTGTTAATTCAATATTGTCAGCTTTTTCATGATGCACCATTATGGCGTATTTATGCTTGATCACACGATCTTTACAAAGCAAATGTAAAGCTCAGGGCGTGTTGGAAAAAAAACAGATTATACCCATAATATTATAACATTTAATACTGCATGTATTTCCGTTATATAACTCCAATCTTTCCCTAGCAGCATGATAAACCTCCTTTTTCTAATGCTATTATGTGCTTGTTGTAATGTTTACATTTCATTGAAGTGATTTTCAGCAGCTCTTTCTTGACTGTTCAGCTGTGTTTGCAAGACCTCAACAATAGTTTCGGATAACAATACCACTCTTCAGCTAATTTGCTTATAAAAACAGAATAATATTTCTAAAGACATCATTTACAAACCGGCACGCATGTCTTTCCAGAAATTATTAACTTCCAACGTTAATTTCATTAATGATAATGAGAACAAAATAAGGGCTGCAAACATTCCTTGTTTACCCCGGATGTACAGTAGTTTCAGATAATCTGTAAGTGATCCTCCACCAAATCACTCTTGCTTTTTCTAGAGTCATACTTGCTGATAATGGACTTATTACAATTTTTACCATGAAAACCATAATTCTTGCGCCTAAAATCGGCCAAGGTACTTCTATTTAACAGGAATCAAAGGCTTTCTCAAAATTCTATAAAGGCTAAATATAATTATCGATTCAAACCAAACTGTTTTTCCAAACAAACGACATCAAAGTGATAAATATATGATCAACTGTGAAAATTCTGTTTGTTAAACCCTGCTTGTAAATTCACCAGTTAGTTAATTCTTCTTCTATCTATTCACTGAAGTCTTCTATTAAGGACAGTGCGTTATAACTTACTGCAATCTATTGCTCAAAGATATTACTCGATAATGTGTTTGGATTATAGCCATCAGCTTCTTTTTTATACAATGGAAAGGATAATTGACCTTGACACAAATTTCTGGAAAAAAAGACCCTCTGTCAAACAAAGCATTTAAAAGGAAATTCTTTAGAAAACAAACAACCCAGTTCAGATTTGCAAGCATATTTAACTTAATCTCCCAATTATCCCGTCAGGGCTTGCGGGCTTTGCATTTTTTAATTTTCTTAACGCCAACAGATTTCTTATTTGAGATTGGACGATTTTTAAAGGTCAGTTAACCACTATCGTTGCCAGCAACTTTCGCCATCACTACATGGTTGGGCTAATAAATTACCAACATCTTTCATTTCTTTCAAGCAAGGGCCTTTAAAATGTTCAAACCAGTTTTCTAAAGCTATGTTATTTTTAAAGGTTGTTTCTTAACCTCCTATAATCTTTGTTCTGTGTTCCAGAAATCTTTCTGTGAGAGTTTACGACGCTACTAATTTTTCTAACAATGCACTGTTTAAATCCCTTTCATTTCGTTTTAAGAAGTTGTTTGTTCGCCTGCATTACAATACAAAACTCGATCGTTCGAGCGTTTACTCGTTTTGACCTTACTTAGTAATCTTCTAGCGTTCCGTTTACTTTGGCGGACACTCAGGTCATACCAATCTTCACCTTCCCTACGAATATTACATTTATCCGCCTTTGTTCTACATCTTGAGCATCTTTTCAAACAAGAATAAAAGTACTGAGGCCTTATTTACATTTACATCAATTAGTTGATAGCCATTTCGACTCTCTGTGGATCTCAGATGATCACATCATTGTCTGTAAATGTGATCTTTATAATTTTCCATTCCAGACAATCTTTTCACAAAATTGTTAAATATTCTTGTATTTGGGTGATTTAATCGATTATTCGTTAACATTACATGGTCCAAAACTATTAGTGTTGTATAAACACAATGACGCAGACTAAACCAGATCTCAAAAGGACATGAGAGTGGAGAGAGAGAGAGAGAGAAGGAGGAGAGAAGGAGAGAGAGGAGTAGAGGAGAGAGAGAGACGGAGAGCGGACGGAGGAAGAGAGAGAGAGAGATGAGAGTGAGAGAGAGTGGGTTGGGGCGGTAGGGGGGAGGTACGGATTTAATAAAAAAAAAAATTCAAAGATGTCACAATGATAAAACCACAGAAATTCTATAGCAAGAGACGCATTACAAAACCTACCCCCCAGCCTCTTCCCATGCCTGCCCTTGGTCTTTTTTGCACTCCTCATTCCGTTTTTCTCTGCACTCCTCATTCCGTATTTCTCTACCGTCTCATTCCGTTTTTCTCTGCAACTCCTCATTTCCGTTTGCTATTACCCTCTCATTTTCCGTTTTTCTTGCACATCCTCATTCAGTTTTTCTCTACCCTCCTCATTCCGTTGTCTCTGCACTCCTCATTCCGTTTTCTTTACCCTCCCTTTCCGTTTTTCTCTACCCTCCTCTTCCGTTTTCTCTATAATCTCATTCCCAATCCGTTTCTAGCAGTTCAAGCGGAGATCGTTTACCAGTTAGTATAAGACTCAGTCGAAAGTCAAGAGGAAGTGGATAATTTTCATCAAACTACAGGTGGATGAGGCGATGAAATGATAAGTTGACCCCGGACTACGAAAGAGCGCGAAGATGCCGATGTCTTTATGTCTATCAGTTATGTGATAATGTCGATTAACGAGGAATTCGACAGCACGATGAGGACGACCGATGAGGACTCATCTGAATGTTGTCTGTCATATGTACAGATGTTGGACACTTGTTTCATTTATATGGTTAATACAGTTATTGCAGCACGTTTGTGTGAGTTGTTAGTTTGATGAGGATAAGGACATTTTTCTTGTGAAGTAGAAGTAATATAATACCAACGAGTTCGTTTTCATTTGCTATCGACTGGCTGGTGGAATGAGGTCTAATAATGCATTTATACTGAAATGAGGTTTAATACAATGCATTTATACTGGAAATGAGGTTAATACATGCATTTATACAGAAATGAGGTTAATACATGCATTTATACAGAAATAAGAGAGAAAAGGAATAAAACTTGTACATCTTTTCAATAAATCTATGTTAGTTAGACCTCAGATGGTGTGTGTTATTTTGCTACAACACAGACGTTGCACAAGCTTTTTACTAAACCGGCTATGGGTTTTACCGAAGCTATGTCGTTCACTTTGTGCTGCAACTTCTCCGCTCCTAGGCACTTTGTCCGCCCACCTGGGCATAGACACGTTTTCGTCTGTTTCCTTTAGTACGGGGCCTTTTATTACTTGTACACATTCTTGATTTAGCTGGGTGGGAGTCTTTGGCAAAAGAATTCTCCATCTTTGGACGTTATTTTCATCCCAGTGTTACGATTTAAGTTCTATTGTGTTTGTTGGTTTTTTGTTTTGTTGTTTGTTTGTTTGTTTGCTTGTTTTAATATTTTAACAGCATGAAAAGTAACTTGGATTTTGACAGCAAAGCGTCTGCGTGTGGCTGGTGTTTTCGCCCACCTTGGACCCTTCCTTTACTGCCATTTGCCAACGCCAGTTGCCCTTCAACAATGAAATCTGTCTTTGACAGTTACCTAATTCTGTCTGCACTTTTAACGCTATTCTGAGTAAGACAGCCCAGCATTTAATACTATCTGCACTTTTAGCGCTATTCTGAGTATAAGACAGCCCTGCATTTGATTGGCGGCTCTGTGCCAGTTCCAAAGAGTCTGGAGAAAAAAAAGATTATAAGTTCTAAGCCAGTACTTTCTGTATTTTCGTCTGCAGTGAGCGATGTAGAGTCAAACCATATTGCAGTATCTTCTGTCAGCAAATAGGGATGTTCTGGCATCTACTGCCACGCTCTGCGTTGAAAAAAGAAGGGTATCTTTTGTCTATCTCCCTGCCATAGGCTTGGGGCACACCTTCGGAATTCGAAGCATGGTATGTGTATACAATTACAACCAGACCTTAACCTTTATGTAGCAGACCTTATTTTCTGTCTTACCTTCTGTGCCACTGAAACGGTATTACCTCCACGCCGTTCATTCCGGCTGCTCGTCCACAGTCCCCCCCCCCCCCCCCACCCCCGGTGATCCAGTCGGAGCTCCTGCACCCGCTATCCCACAGGGAGGGTCAGTGTCGAGCTGTCGTCCGGGCACCTCACCAGAGAGACGCTGCGCTGCTGCTGAGTCACTACGGTGGTGTTCAGTGCTGCCTGTTCTGATACAGCATACGCAGCACGCTAAGATACTGAGCCCCTACTGAAACGACAAGTCATTTGTTCTGATACAGCATACGCAGCACGCTAAGTACTGAGCCCCTACTGAAACGACAGTCATTTGTTCCGATACAGCAAAACGCAGCACGCTAAGTACTGGAGCCCCTACTGAAACGACAGTCATTTGTTCTGATACAGCATACGCAGCACGCTAAGTACTGAGCCCCTACTGAAACGACAGTCATTTTGTTTTTGATACAGCATACGCAGCACGCTAAGTACTGAGCCCCTACTGAAACGACAGTCGTTTGTTCTGATACAGCATACGCAGCACGCTAAGTACTGAGCCCCTACTGAAACGACAGTCGTTTGTTCTGATACAGCATACGCAGCACGCTAAGTACTGAGCCCCTACTGAAACGACAGTCGTTTGTTCTGATACAGCATACGCAGCACGCTAAGTACTGAGCCCCTACTGAAACGACAGTCGTTTTTTCTGATACAGCATACGCAGCACGCTAAGTACTGAAGCCCCTACTGAAACGACAGTCCTTTGTTCTGATACAGCATACGCAGCACGCTAAGTACTGAGCCCCTACTGAAACGACAGTCATTTGTTCTGATACAGCATACGCAGCACGCTAAGTACTGAGCCCCTACTGAAACGACAGTCCATTTGTTCTGATACAGCTCCCGACGCTAAGTACGAGCCCCTACTGAAACGACATCATTGTCATACAGCATACGCAGCACCTAAGTACTGAGCCCCTACTGAAACGACAGTCATTTGTTCTGATACAGCATACGCAGCACGCAAAGTACTGAGCCCCTACTGAAACGACAGTCATTTGTTCTGATACAGCATACGCAGCACGCTAAGTACTGAGCCCCTACTGAAACGACAGTCATTACTTATTCGCGGAGCCAGTAGGAATTAGTAGTGCGGTAAGCCAATGTAAAAAAAGAGTGAAGAAAGGAACTAATTGCAATAGTAAATGATTTCATGTGGAATGGGTAGGGAAATAGTGAACTTTTAACATATCAAAAAAGTACAACGATCAAAATGTCGCGAGGTCACGTTTCATAAGGTTATGACGTCATCATAAATCTATTTTTAGCATTTCTTCACAAATTCGTAAAATATAGTCATGTAGCATATCATTCGAAATATCTCAAGGTACTGAATGAAGTTTAGATAAGAAAATCATAGAGAGAAGCAAGGCTGAGCAAATATTGCTGAAAATGTACTGAACCTGGAAGCGGTTTTGGGTTTTACAGCTTACGAACATCTGCAGTCACATGCATCATTTTGCCTGGACGTGAACACAAGTGATCACTTACCGCTGCATTGCCCTAGACACATAGACACAGCGGTAAGTTCTAGACAGTGAAATCACCACAAACTGATTTTTAAAAATCCAGGAAGAAATGAACACCTTCAGATGTAATCCAACTTGGGAAAGTCTTGCAAGTCCGATCAGCCCGTGTAATCAGCACACTTCATCAGGACTTGCTCAATGACCATATCAGTGCTCAGCCCAGCCCAGTACCTGTCACTCCTGCGCAGGACATTCTTTCTATACTGAAAGGCATGGTGGACATCTGGATGGCGATCTCTCAGTTGCTGCATTTGCTGAAGGTATATGTGCACTGATGTGGTATGCTGAGAGTGACCTGCCGCAGCCAGGTAGGGCAGCATTCTTTCTAAGACATGGAGATGCAGCATACAATTGCCTGTCCTTTCGCCTTCAAAAACTGGCGGACTGTGTCCATCATATGCATATACTGAAGCCAAAGGCGGGACAGGCGGCTTCCTTCAAGGTCAGCTGTTGTATCAAGAAGTTTGTTTTCCACTGCTTTTATGTCAGCACTTTCTTTTTCGTCTCTGCAGTATGTTCCTTCTTGGTGACACGGTCATACAAAGACAAGACACTATGAAGGCCTTGGTGCTCTGAAATGCTGCTACTGGGTCCTTCTTTCATTGTTGCAGTTCTTCATCTTCTTGTTCCTGTGGTGAGTCATCGTCATGGATTGGTGATGCCAATGAAGGTATTTCTCCATTGTTTGCGTCTTCAGTGCTGCTGACACTGAGTGTGTTAAAGGGGTAAGTTGAAGGTTCTAGATAGAATCAGTGCGTTGAGCACAGCATCTACGAGGAAGTGTCCACAGACAGCTCTTGAAACAGACTTGCCACTTACCCTATGGATGACCGAGTTTTGAGCATACACCACTTCCAAAACTTGCTCAAGTCCAGATCCTGCCATGAGTTTTCCAATGCAACCAAGGCAACTCATTTCGCAGTGGAATCCTCCCAGGCGAAGGACGATGGAATGCAGTGCACTGCTAGCTGGCTCATGATCAGTGATCATCGTTGATTTCCACCAGAGTGGTTGGCCGAAGGTCAGAACTGGTGTGCAGTTGTAAACGCTAGCCAGTGATGAGACCAAGTGCAGTGTGGAGAATGTGCAGCTCGTATTTGTTGAGTCCATGTCTATAATCAGGTGAAATGTGAAGCTGCTCTGACCAGGGTAGTTTCCGTTACTTACAGTTTGCATCATCCCAGACCAACCTGGACGTGGGAACGGAGAGACTAGGAAATTTTCCACAGAAGATCCAGTTGCCTGGTTCTGTCATCAATACCGAAATTTTGTAATACTTCATATGCCAATGAAGACTAGGCGCAGAGGCTTCAAAATAGCGAATGGGAATTTTGCCATTGCTGAAATTTTTTCTGGCGATATGTTTACATCACGATGGACAGCTTTGCTTTGTTTTGTACCGGGGGTCACGGCGCCAATAATGCCCATACCATGAAAGGTACTAGTCCCATCAAGCGTCCTGACCTGATGGTCCACATTGTCAGCCACAAACTGGATTAAGCTGTTAGGGTTGACGCCCCCAAATCTCTTCCTGCTCGGCAGCAGCACACATTTCAAGCAAATTAATCTCGGTGTATGAAGAACCAAAACCAAGTCTGTGAATTCGTTCAACAACGTCTCTGGAGCTGGTCAGGTGGCGCATGGCAACTCCAAGTACAATCTGAAGGGGTGGGATGAGGACTTTTGGCCGAGCTGCTTGCATCAGTGCCTGACCTAGAGAAGCAGTTTTCAAGTTAGGATCTTTTTCCCTTTCCAGCACGGTTCTAAGAAAAAGAAGCGATGAGGATGGTAGATAGTCTAAATTTCTTGTAATGTCTGAAATCTCTGATGCTGATGGATACTCTGTTTTTGAGGTGTCAGCGTGTTTTTTTTTACTGACAGAAGTAATCTTGCTGCTGTTTTGATTATTCTGTTTTTTTTTTCTTTCTCATTCTTTCTCAGTGTCTTTTTCTCTGTTGGACTTTGCAAACTGCGCAAGGATTTTCCCCTAAGTTGATCTTAAGGTGACGACATTTTGTTTACCTCTGCTGCAGATAATTATTGCTTCATCTCCAAAGTGGTTGTGATTTTCTGCCGCATGTCTGTGTAAGAAGTGCCCCCATCTATAAAGTGCCCTTCCATCTATTTACACAAGTCAGTGATTGTGATCTGCTCATCATCATTTTCTTTAAAAAAAAAAAAGAGAATGACACGTGTGAAGGCTTCGACACGATGTGTATCTCCAGGTCTCCCTTTGTTGGCACATGCAGTATCTGCGGTTTCTTCCTCTGAAGAACTCAGGAACGCCTGTGGGATTTCTTTCAGTGTTCTGAAATTTACACTGCACTGCTTATGATATACAACATCTGCAGCATGAAGATCAATGACAGCTTTTATTCTTCCAAGTGCAGTGTGAGCCCACTTGTCTTCTGGTCCTCAATGCAAACAAATGTCTTCAACATTTTACTGGAAACTAAATGTCCTGATCTAGTAAACGGAGATGTTTCCTTTCTTACATCTTTAACAGGCTGTGCACAAAAGAGGCCATCATTGGAAATATCAAACTTCATCTGTTTGGATCTAAGTACTAGGTTATTTGGATTTTCAATGTCCAGAGCCTCTCTCTGTCGTTTTAAATCTCGCTTGATAACGTTCGAGTTTGCAATACGCCTGACGACACACTTTATGTACAGTTTGTCCAACGTAAAAATGTTATTTTTTTTCTCAATTTCAAACGGCATGCATTAAGGAAACCTGCAACACCTTTTTTCAGTCTGCTTCACTGTTTCTTGACAGTTATCATGAAGTGCTTCTCCACACAGCACACACGCGGACTCACAACTTGTAACTGCGGAAAAGAAAGATAGACTACCTAAGTTGTAACTTCTACGTAAATATTTCTTAAGCTTTATTCTCATCTGATGGACGTGTGTGTGTGTGTGTGTGTGTGTGTGTTTTGACGATGGTTGCTGACCATACATTCCAGTGAGGACTGCGTGGAGGGAAAGTTGTGTTGATGCAGTAGGGCGAAATATAAACACCACTGATATACAAGACACAGATGACAAACAGTCTTGTATGTACTCACTTTGTTATGTATGTTGTTATATGTAAAACTTACACATCGAAATCAGTTCTATTCACCAAAGTGGGATTCGCCGGTGTCGGAAACAGTTGCCGCCATCACTTCGCAGTTGAAAATGTGGTGGCGCCACGCCATGTAAGGAAGATGACGTAGCGCGCGCAGCGCGAGCAGCAGAATCCGGCTACAGCAGACGGTCGGCGTCGGAGTGCAAAATAATGCGTCAAAAATGATTTAATTTCGAAGTTTTCGGTACCTCGCGATGTTTACTTTCTTCTACTTTTTTGATATGTTATTTGTCATATTTTTCTCTAGCCGTAGGTACAAGTTTGAAAACTATTGCTTTTTGTTCTTTGGGAAATACAATGACTGACGGCACTATAGTGTCTGTCTCTGTACAGATGTAGAATGGCCAGAGAGAAGCTGGTGAAGTGTAGGGGGGAAAGATAGCAACCCCTAGTACAAATATTTCAACCTGTCTGAGGGATCTTTCAGCATAGCTAGAGACAGTTTAGTGGTTGGTTCGCTAACAATTGAAGTTGACCGTTTTGCTCTGTTGTTCACGAGATCTGGACAACGAATTTTTGTCAGCAAAGTAGCACTGCATCGCATCACCTTGCGGATGTCATATTACTTCGACACGGCAACAGGGGGGTCTCTGGGTGGTGCTAAGTGTAGAGAGTCTGTTCCGAAGCCCCCTTTACACAAGGTCACTCAGACTATTCTTTCCTGTATTCGTATTTAGATCTACTCTGGTAAATGCCTTTTGCATCCATTCGTGCAAGTTATCCTTTCTTTAGTTCTCTCATTTGCATTTTGTTTTGTCTTTTACGCGCGCGCGCGCGTGCGTGCGTGCGTGCGTGCGTGTGTGTGTGTGTGTGTGTGTGTGTGTGTGTGTGTGTTGTTTTGTTTTCGTTCTTTTTTGTGCTATGGCAGAACTTGTGATGCGCGTGTGATTTGTTGAGTTGGAACTACCAGATGAAACAGACGATAATTGACATATAATTCTCTAAGATGGTGTAGATTATAGAACTTCTATTCGCCCTCATACGCCCAACTCTCTGAACTGTTGAACCTCTCTCTCTCTCTCTCTCTCTCTCTCTCTCTCTCTCTCTCCTCTCTCTCTCTCTCTCTCTCTCTCTCTCTCTCTTGTTGTTTATTTTTGTTGTTGTTGATAGTTATGATGATGATGATGATTTCAGATCTTTTTTTACACATTTTAAGCTGTGCCACGTTTCACGTAACAGTCTCTCAGCTCAAGCACCAGGGCCATCCATAAAATCCTGATCATAATCAGCTCTGTCACATCCAGCACCGTAATCACCACCACAGTCAGGGTGCATAAGCACATCCAACACTCCATCATTGGGCATTGCCATCTCACTCATCGTCATCATCGTCACTAGCATCGTTCCCAGTCGTGACATCCAACAATGCCTCTAAAACCACGGCCATGACCAATGACGCATCTGTAACATATCCATTCCTATCTCTTACCATTGCCAGCAGCAGCAGCAGCCGCAGCAGCAGCAGCAGCAGCAGCAGCTCTGCTACCAAAATCATCATCATCGTCATCATCATCATCACCATCATCATCATCATCATCACCATCATCATCATCATCATCATCATCATCAGCATTGTCGTCGTCGTCGTCGTCGTTGTTATTAGCTAGCAAGTTTCCTTTTCTAGCCATTTATTTCTTTTTTTCCTCATGTGTCCCCCCCCCCCCCCCCCCCCCCCCCCCCCCCCCGCCCCCGCTCGCCGTCTTTGTTTTATTTTTATCGCTCCAGGATCTTTCCTCTAAAACAGATACCTAAAGCATCTATGTTAATGACTAAAAGTATGCACAAGATATACTTTTTTTTTTACCCAGTGCACTTAGTTTCAGAACCACCACCACCACACACACAGAGCCCTGGGGGGAGACGAGACAGACAGCACACTAATCCCTCCTTTCGCTGTGTTCCCCAGCCCCCTTAGCTTTCACACCACACTTTGATCAGAAACGAGACAAGCGCCAAGTTTCCTTGTAGTCGGTACAAGTTTACGAAACAGCTGCAACGACCCTAGCGGCACAGAGAGAGAGAGAGAGAGAGAGAGAGAGAGAGGAGGGGGGGGGGGGGCGGGCAGGCAGACAGACAGACAGACAGAGCGACAGAGAAAGGACGGGGAGCAGAGTGGGTGGAAGAGAGAGAAAGAGAAAAGGAGGAGGAAGGGAAAAGGTTGGGGAAGGGAGATAGTCGGTTGGGGGAGGGGGATAGTCGATTGGAGAAGAAGACGACCAAGAAGAAAAAAGAAGCCAACTTTAGAAAGTCAAAGTCGTCACAACTGCTCAATCCAAGAAAATCGATAGCACAAGACGCATCACACACCCTATCCCCTCCTCCAGCACACGCTCACACACACACACACACACACACACACACACACACACACACACACACACACACACACACACACACACACACTCATACGAACACACACGCACGCACACACAGAGAGACACACACAAACACACGCATGTACGCACATACGCACGCACGCATACACGCACTCACGCACGTACGCATGCACGCACGCGCGCGCGCGCGCGCACACACACACCACACACACACACACACACACACACACACACACACACACACACACACCTCCCTTCTTCTGCCTGCTTCCCCCTTTTCTTTCTAACACCCCAGCCACCCATTTCATGTCAGCCATTCTGGTAGATAGAAAAAAGTTTACCAGGTCATCTCCGAAATTCAGTCTGGAAATAGTTTGTGGGTGCCCTTTGAGTGATGACTTCATCAGAGGTAAAAGTGACGAAGATGATGAAATAAAGTAGACGAAAAGGAGAGATTGCGGAGCTGCAACGATACTGATCCCTACGCCCAAGGGCAAACAAGCGCGCGCGCGCGCGCGCACGTACGCATGCAGAGAGAAAAAGCCTACACTAACTGTCTATGTTCTGTTAATTGCTTTGCTTGGGCGCACAATACCTTTTACAGCTGCTCATTTTTTTCCTCTACACAGTACGTTAAGAATTGCCATGCATGGATCTGCCTATTATGAGTGTGAAAATCTCTGCGCACTGTCCTGCTTTCTTCGCATATGTAAACTCTCATGTTACTTGATAAAAATGTGTAGGAAAAAAAGACACTGATGTCATTATTTTCAATCAGTCTTGTGAACTGGACTGCAACGACAACATCGACAGCAACTATGATGATGGTCATATTGGTGATGACGACGACAACGACACATGCGAACGGTTTGGTTGACTGCAATCGACAAAGACTGAGGACACATGTCGCACTGCGCAGAGCTCTACCAGCTGATGTCAGTTGTGAAGTTGGTAGATATACAGGACGGAGCAGATGGTGGTTCCCTAAGGTAAAAGAGATACACTTTTTTTCATTGATTTGCTAATTAGCTGTTTGGTGGAGCAAGATCAACACTTCCAGAAAAGAAGAAACTGTGAGGGGGTTTTCATGAGGAAGAGTTATATCAGACTGCAGCCGCAGGTTGTAATTGGGTATAGTATAGGTATGGATCAGTTCTTCATTGCTACATGACTGTACTTTTTAAAAATCTTCCTCGCCAAGGCACTTTGTCCAACACCTTTGGATTTTTTTTTTTCAATCTTGTACGTGGGTAAATGACCAGTATTTGTGTCCGCTTCATTGACCTGGATTTCGGCTGGCTCAACGGGTCTCCATCCTCGGGTCAGGTTTCAATTCACTTTAAAAAATACATATTTCAGGGTTTTTTTTTTTTTTTTTTTTAAATAATAGGACATTATACTTTAAGGTTTATAACAACTGAACTGTGTGCCGGCCGATCAGTAGCTTGTATATTGACAGCAGATCCGCTTGCATGTTTTTAATGTTTACGCTTCCGCAAGAGAACCCTTCCTTTATTGCCAGTGTCGCGGCTGGTTTTGTCTTTCATTGTGGAATCTGTCTTTGACAGTTAGTCAATGCCATCAACATTTTTCTCCGCCCGACTTAGATCAAGTAGTCTTACGTTAGACTGGTTGTGTTGTGCAGGTTGAAAAAAGCCCGGGAAAAGGGGATTATAAGTTTTAAGCATAGACTTTCTGGATTTCCTAGTGCTGTGAGTCACGCACAACCAACCAGGAATTGCAGTCTGCAAACAGGGAATGCTGTGGCGGCGGCTGCTACCATGCACTGCTTTGAACAGGGCGAGCATCTTCTTTCTTCTCTCTGCCGCAGACGTGGCCAAGCTCTCAGAATTCGAAACATCATGTGGATAAGCATCATATAAAGAGACCTTAACTTTAGGTAGCAGACCCTTTTATCTATTTCATCCATTGTTCCACACCAGCGGCGTTATCTCCCACGTCGGTCGTCTGACTGCCTGTCTACAGTCACACTCCGGCTCCTCCTGTCCGCAGGCCCCGCACCCGCTACCCACAAGGAGAGTCACGTCTCCATCAGGCAGTCACCATAGGAGACACTGCACTGCTGCCGGGTCACGTCGGTGGTCTTTAGCGGTCCCCTGGTCTGATCTAATTATATGCAGCACGCCAGCAGCTAAGCTGTCTTCCGATAATTACGATAAGTGCTTAATCACGGAGCCAGCATGGGTTAGCATCCGCCCCCTAGAGGGCGCCACCACGTCCGTCAAACGGCAGTCCCCGTGCCGTCGCTAATACCGGCGACCTCCACACGAACTCACCAAGGGCGAAGACATGGAGATGAAATCGACACCGAGGTCATCATGAGAGCAGAGCCTAAAGGGCAACAGAATCGGAGTGTCAGTACCAGACCTTGATGGCTCTTGGCAGCTGTAGAACGCTCAATAATAAGAGCGGATCAGGGGGTTATGGTCTGTTGGACAATGGCTGGCATACCAACATGACACCCTGCGACATTTGTTTTTGTCGTCTTTTCCTTCTATACCCCCCACCCCCCACCCCACCCCCACCCCCACCCCCCTCCCGTTCCGATGTTGGGTTGTTTAGTAAACTGTCTTTTGCAGTGGTTTCACTTTTCTGAGAATGGAATGTGAACTGGAAAGCTAATGAATATGTTTGCTTTTTTTGGAACGTTTACAAATGATACTTAACTTAGATTTAACATATTTTGGTTCCTTCGTCACAACGCTTCTCAGATTCAAAACTATACATGCTGTAGAATGACCAGAGATAAATTGTCGAAGTTTGGACAATCAATGCAGAAATCATAAACAATCCATGTTTTAAAGAAAAATACCCAAAGTGGTGATTATCCAACATGGCTTGATAAATGTTAATAAAATATTATTCGGTTTGCCAACTGATTAAAGTTGACCATTTCCATCTACGGTTTGAGAAATCTGGGCAAAAAAATGTGTGGCAGCATATACATCGCATCACCGCATGTTGTGGATTTCACTTTCCCTAGACTGTGCCAAGTGGTAGCCTTTAGTCGGTGATAACTAGGAAGTATCAGATCTGAAAGACATCTTTCCCGTTATCTTATCCACCGTCCTTTTTTTTTGTATCCTTCGTCAGGACTGTGTGCTCAGTGTGTGTGCTTTTGTTTTTTCGTACAAACCATTCTTGACTTCTTTTCTCTTGTTTCATCTGTTATTTTGATTCTCTTTTTCCCTTTTCTTTTTCTGATATGTAGAGATGAAATTGACTTGCTGGATGATCGGGCATTGACGTATACTGTGGAAATATTTCCACTCTGCACGCCCCAAATCTGTTATGCCTCTCCCTCTCTCTCTCTCTCCTCTCTCTCTCTCTCTCTCTCTCCTCTCTCTCTCTCTCCTCTCTCCCCTTTTCTCTCTCTTCTCTTTCTCTATCTCTCCCTCTCTCTCTCTCTCCCTCCCTCTCTCTCGCTCTCTCTCTCCCTCCCTCCCTCTCTCTCTCTCTCCGTCTCTCTCTCCTCTCTCTCTCTCTCTCTCTCTCTCTCTCTCTGTCTCTCTGTCTCTCTCTCTCTCTCGAACCATTTTCTGTTGCATTGAGGCCCAGTGTTCTAGTTCGAAATTTTGTTAAATTATATTTATGCCATTTATTTGTAATAAACATGAAATACTTTTCCATTTCCAAACTACTTTTAAATGAGAGAGACCATTCATATTTGACGTTTCCATCCATGCTGGAATGCCAGTTTTGTCTGTAAGAACAAATTAAACGATCAGTAAATTCGGATATAAACCTCGCAGTATTGCCTACACCCTGACAAAGCCAGACGATACCAAAACCATTTTCTGTTAGTACTTTCTTTACACGAGATACCCAATTAAATTTCCCATATCGTGTTGCAGCAAAAGCATTTCATACGCTTGATTACAGAGTCTGGTGGTAGGTAAATGAACTAATCTTAACCAGTATTTAATTGATTTGATATATGTTCGTATAAACAGAGGATATCGACCACTTTCGCCATAAACTATCTTATTTGATGCATGTAACGGCACACGCATAACACGTTTTATTGCATAAGTATGAACTTTTTCCATGTGGGCGTTATCCAACAGACCCCACACCTCAGATGCGTATGTCAGGATTGGTTGTATCTGGGTGTCGAATAATTTCCAAAACAAGACCCCATCAACTGAATTCAGTCTTCTCATTGTTCTTAAAATGTCAATGACCCCTCTCTTTCCTTTCCTACACGTCTCCAGCCAGCATGTATTTAAGCTTAATTTTGTAGTGAAAAATATACCTAGATATTTATAACTATTTGTCACTTTCACTTCTGATCTGCCGTAGAACCATCTTTCATGTTGTGCTAAATGCCCTCCATTTCTAAAAACCATGATATTAGTTTTACTTAAATTTACAGTCGGTTGTAATCTATCAGATACCTTTTTCAAAGTGTCCAACTGTTTCTGCAAACCAACAGGTGTATCAGAAAGGAGAACAACATCATCAGCAAACAACAATAAAAATAGCTCAGTAGCCCTGGTAACATTTGTATCCCATGCCTTCCATTCTCTGAAATATCTACAGCAAGCTCGTTAATGAAAAAAGCAAATAACTGGGGACTGAGCAGACATCCTTGTTTTACCCCACGTGGACAATTGAAATAATCTGAATAAATGCCTTTATCACGAACACATGCAAGAACGGAATCATACATTCCTCGCACAGCTGCATACAACTTCCCATTCACACCACGTTTCCTTAAAACATTCCACAAAACATTTCTGTTCACAGAATCAAAAGCTTTCTGGAAATCAACAAAGGCAACATACAATTTTGTCTTTTTTAACAGGTATTTCTGAACTAAGGCATACAATGTAAATATGTGGTCTATTGTGCTATATCCAGAACGAAATCCAGCTTGTTCTTCTGTAATTTTCTCTTCTCTTTCTGCCCAAGCAGTTAATCTTTTATTAAGAATATGTGTATACATTTTACTTAAGATACTTGTCAGTGCAATGCCTCGGTAATTATCGGATTGTTTTGTCTCCTTTTTTGTGAAGAGGGATTATTATCGATTTTGACCATGTCTCCGGAAAGATTCCTTTATCGAACAGCGAGTTAAACAGGTCTACTGTGAAATCAATAACAATAGAGTTGGCACGTTTGAACATTTCACAAACAACCTTATCCGGACCTGCGCTTTTGCCACATTTCATACGATTTATGCCGTTTATGACCTCATCTCTTGTTATCACACTATTGAATAATGGTTCTGTAAATAGATCTTCACTGTCTATCTCTATATTTGAGTGTTCGGAATCATTGTTAAAGCCATTGAATACTTAAAAAAAAATGATCATGCCACTGCTGTGAGGTAATTTCGTTATAGATCACTGGTTTTCTACTTATTGATCTAATTGTTGACCAGAATAGTTTGGGGTCATGAACTGATTTTTTTAGCTTGTCTAATCGTTTCTCATCGAATTCTCTTTTCTTCTCTCTTTTCATTGTTGTGTATTCCTTTCTTTCCTTAACATACAGCGTTTTTACGTTCTTTCCTCAATTTGTTTAATCTAGCTCTTTTATATTGCTTCAAGCATCTTTTGACAATTCTTTTCTTTCTTCCACACTCGCTGTCAAACCAGTCATTCACTTCTCTCTTCTTTTTCCCCACAGATCTCACCATACAACCAGCAGCACTACATAAAGTGTTCACAAACAATTCTAAGCATGTGTTAACATCAACGTTTAGGAATTGCATGGCTCTATCAATACATTTTTTAAACTCTTCTGATCTTAGTTCCTCCACATAAGTTTCCGCACATTCTTCAGACCATATAATGCGCTTCTCTTCGCAAGACACTGGACATTCTTCTTTTTCTCAGTGCTACCAATTTTCCATTTCATTTCCAAAGGCAAATGCCAAGAGAACAAACAGTCCGCTACATTCATACTGCAATGTTCGAGTAAGTCTTGTGGTACAATAAAATAATCAATAACACTGCTACCACGGGGCGACACAAAGGTGAATTCTCCTTTTGAAGTGTCCCCATATGTTCCATTCACAATTACAAGTTCAAACATGAAACATAAATCCAATAGAGATGTACCAAACTTATTTATGAACAAGTCTTTAGAACATCGCACTAAAGCATTTTTACGTGTGCGTACACAGTTACTGGACTAATGTCAGTGTCACACTTATCATCATCAACCTCGTCATCATCATCAACATCAACATCACCATCACTGTCAGCAACAGCACTAGCTGCTACCACAGTGTCATCATCAACATCATCATCATCATAAACATCAATAACATCATTATCATCATTCTCAACACTAGTAAAGAAAGACATATTCTCAGGTTTGGGTTGTTGGCGGCCTGTGCGGGCATTTATGTCGCCAAATATGAGGATATTTAAATCATTATTTTCAGTTATTTCCAGCAAAGTTTCTTCCAATAACAAAATTCCATCTTTGATGCCAGAGTGATTGTATATCGATCCTCCCTCAGGCACAACATAACATGCAACTATCAATACATCTTTGTTTACATTAAAGACTTTTTTGTTTACTTTTAAAACGACCATGTTGTCACAATTAACACTGATCTGGGTCACATGTTTTTCATAGGTTTTCCTGATCATTAAAAGAACGCCACCAGAATTACGACCTTGCTTCGACAATTTCTTAGCAGGTGCATGGAACTTCGCAAAGTCGTGAAAAATACCAGAGAAATCAAATTTCTTGTCGATAAACGTTTCAGTTAGACATACGAAATCAAAGCCATTTACATAATTTTTAAAGGATACATCACATAATAAAACATGCCCCATGTGTGTAGAGGGAAACAACAGTGAAGATGAAGTGCATTTTGTTTTTGATTGTCCTGCTTACGCAGATATTCGAAGTAGATGTAAAATTTTCAGGGAGCCAGCTGCTCAAAGAAAAGACCTCGTAGCAATTCTATCTAGTAAGAATGAACAAAATACCATATCATTTCCAAGATATATAGCAGAAGCTTGTGATTTTCGAAGAAAGAATATCTTAAACAATTTGTTGAGCCATAATGTGTGA
>CM031607.1:29715674-29720752 GCA_018398815.1 Conus ventricosus | reverse complement strand
CACACACACACACACACACCACACACACACACACACACACACACACACACCACACACCACACACACACACCACACACTACACACATACACACTTTCACCTGAAAATAAGTAAGATGTGGTTCTTTTTGGGGTATGGCTACTATCCTTTTTGCCGTGACAACAGTAATAGTGAACTTTTTTATGCTGCCAAAACTCCGATTGTTTCTGTAACTCGTAGAACAAACATCAGTAATAGGAACATCTACCTCCTTACATGGATTCTAAGTAAGAAATCGATGTGTGTACGTGCCAGGTTTGAAATAAGCCTACAAGAGGAAGACTCGATGAAATCATGACTCTCCAAACAGAATGGTTCTGAAACCAAGAACAGAACATCTCCATTGATATGACAGGGCAACAAAACAAGACATGAATTTCACCCTCTTTAGCTCTACATAACACAATCGACATAACACTTGTCGCTCATGTTCAAGTCTATATCTAAAACGATGGCACGCAATATCAGAAATACCACAGCACTCTGTTTACATATCATACGAATTCCAATATTATACAGTTCCACCGCGCACGTAGATTTTAAATTGTCGATTTTCAGCAAATCTATCACTGGTGTATTGGTGCATATGGGATCGTGCCAATCTTGCCGCCTACAATCTATAACTCTTTGCCTAAAGGTTGTTTTAAAAATAAAACTTGAAAGACATTGGAAACCTTGAGAGAGAGAGAGAGAGAGAGAGAGAGAGAGAGAGAGAGAGAGAGAGAGAGAGAGAGAGAGAGAGAGGGGGGGGGACGGAGGGACGGAGGGAGGGAGGGACGGACGGACGGACGGTCGGTCGGTCGGTCGGTCGGTCCGGGAGTTAAGGATGGTAGTAGATGACATTAGAGAGGGACGCAGGCGGAAGAGTACGGGAATGATCTCTGTTGAAAGTTGGTATGCTCCCATAGTGTATACTGTTCCGAAAGCGAACATCGGATGGAGACTCGACTTTATTCTGACGTCGATTTGGGGCAGAACAAGTCGGCAGCGTTTGTGGTGAACAATACTTGGAATAAAAGTGAAGGAGGAAGTCGAGGGAAGATGTGATCGAACTGCAAATCTGGGTGCAGAAATTAAGCATTGTATTGCAGAGAGAGAGAGAGAGAGAGAGAGAGAGAGAGAGAGAGAGAGAGAGAGAGAGAGAGAGACACTTTGACACTTTTGACACTTTTGACACTTTGATATATTATTGTCATTACCAAACAGGTCTTTTGACAAGGGGGGAGAGGTAACAGAACAATAACATTTCCCTCTTCCTTTCCTGCAAACAAATAGTACACATTCATTCCAAAGGTGCACCAAATCAAAGGTTAAAAACAAATAAATTCATAACATTTACTTATGTCCTCACGCACAGGAGTAATGCAATTAGAAAAAAAAAATGACTAACTCGACCATCCACTCGTTCAAATGATGACAATGTATCTTACTGATCTCTTCCACTTGCGATGAATGATAATATTCATTCAGATATCTCTTATAATGCATTATTTTAAATTTCACTATCCTCCATCTGTCTAATTTTCAATGCTTCTGCGATAAATTTTTCGCAACTGATTTAATTACAAGTTCATCATCTGATGATAACACGACTGCAACATTTTGTCTTTTCGCTATATCTAACTGGAAAAGTGAACAATTTGTCCGCACTTCATTATAAGCATACAGTGAACAGAAAGTGTTTCTTCGTCATCAATAATGTGTCTACATGCAGGACAAGGAGATTCTGTGGATGTTTCACATTCAAACCATCTTTTGTTCGCATTAAAACCTAAATTTTCCCCAACCTAAATCTTGCGTAATTTATTCTGTGCCATCTATCTGTTATGACATTGAGAAACTTTTCAGAATGTAACACATTCTTAAAGAAAAAACCAGCGATATTTTCTTTACTTTACTTCTGTTTAGTAAAGATGGTGTCTAATAATGGAAGATGCCCTTACTTTAAAAATTTGAAAAAGAAATGGATACACTTTTTTTTATGGTTATAGAGAGAGAGAGAGGGAGGAGGGCAGCAGGCAGAGAGAGAGAGACGGGGGTGAGAGAGAGGGGAGAGAGAGAGAGAGAAGAGAGAGAGGGAGGAGGGAGGGGGAGAGAGAGAAGAGAGGAGAGAGAGAGAGAGAGAGAGAGAGAGAGAGAGAGAGAGAAGAGAGAGAAAAGAGAGAGAGAGAGAAGAGCGTCTCAAAATGAAGGACCCAGAAGTGGTGTCTGTAAGAAATGAAAATCGGCTGAGTATTTCAGCCAACCAGTGTTCGATCTATCAGTCTGTCTGCCAGTTCCCTGGTCCGTCCACGCATCCGATTAATTTGTCAGTGCGTCTGCTAGCTCGCTTGTTTGTCCGTCTGTCTTTATGATTCAGTCTGTCCTGCTCGTTGTCTGTAGATTCGTCAGTTGTTGACCGGTTGGTCCATCTGTCGTCCTTCCTTCCTTCCTTCCTTCCTTCCTTCCTTCCTTCCTTCCTTCCTTCCTCCTTGCTTTCTTCTTCCTTCCTTCCTTCCTTCCTTCCTTCCTTCCTTCCTTCCTTCCTTCCTGTCTGTCCTGTCTGTCTGTCTGTCCCTGTCTGTCTGTCTGTCTGTCCGTCCGTCCGTCCGTCCGTCCGTCCGTCCGTCCGTCCGTCCGTCCTCCGTCCGTCCGTCCGTCCGTCCGTCCGTCCGTCCGTCCGTTCCGTCCCGTCTGTCTGTCTGTCTGTCTGTCTGTCTGTCTGTCTGTCTGTCTGTCTGTCTGTCTGTCTGTCTGTCTGTCTGTCTGTCTGTCTGTCTGTCCGTCTGTCCGTCCGTCTGTCCGCCTTCTTTCCTTCCTTCTTTCCTTCCTTCTTTCCTTCCTTCCTTCCTTCTTTCTTTCCTTCTTTCCTTCCTTCTTTCCTTCCTTCTTTCCTTCCTTCCTTCTTTCCTTCCTTCCTTCTTTCCTTCCTTCCTTCCTTCCTTCCTTCCTTCCTTCCTTCCTCCTTCCTTCCTTCTTTCCTTCCTTCTTTTCCTTCCTTCTTTCCTTCCTTCCTTCCTTCCTTCCTTCCCTTTTCCCTTTCCCTTTCCTTCTTTCCTTCTTTCCTTCTTTCCTCTTTCCTTCCTTCCTTCTTTCCTTCTTTCCTTCCTTCTTTCCTTCCTTCCTTCCTTCTCCCTTCCTTCCTTCCTTCCTTCCTTCTTTCCTTCCTTCCTTCCTTCCTTCCTTCCTTCTTTCCGTCTTTCCTTCCTTCCTTCCTTCTTTCCTTCCTTCCTTCCTTCCTTCCTTCTTTCCTTCCTTCCTTCCTTCCTTCCTTCCTTCCTTCCTTCCTTCCTTCCTTCCTTCCTTCCTTTTTTCCTTCCTTCTTTCCTTCCTTCCTTCCTTCCTTCCTTCCTTCCTTCCTTCCTTCCTTCCTTCCTTCCTTCTTTCCTTCCTTCCTTCCTTCCTTCTTTCCTTCCTTCTTTCCTTCTTCCTTCCTCTTTCCTTCCTTCCTTCTTCCTTCCTTCCTTCTTCCTTCTTCTTTCCTTCTTCTCCTTCCTTTCCTTCCTTCCTTCCTTCCCTTCCTTCCTTCCTTCCTTCCTTCCTTCTTCCTTCCTTCTTTCTTTCCTTCCTTCTTTCCTTCCTTCCTTCCTTCCTTCCTTCTTTCCTTCTTTCCTTCTATTCCCTCTCTTTCCCTCTCTTTCCCTCTCTTTCCTTCTCTTTCCCTCTCTTTCCTTCTCTTTCCCTCTCTTTCCTTCTCTTTTTCCTCTCTTTCCCTCTTTCCTCTCTTTCCTTCTTTCCCTCTTTTCCTTCTTTCCCTCTCTTTCCTTCTTTCCCTCTCTTTTCCTTCTCTTTCCCTCTCTTTCCTTCTTTCCCTCTCTTTCCCTCTTTCTCTCTCTTTCCTTCTTTCCCTCTTTTCCTTCTTTCCCTCTCTTTCCTTCTTTCCCTCTCTTTCCCTCTCTTTCCTTCTTTCTCTCTCTTTTCCTTTCTTCTCTCTCTTTCTTTTTCTTCTTTCCTTCTTTCCTTTCTTTCTTTCTTTTCTTTCCTTCTTTCTTTCCTGTCGTCCTTTCTTTTTTTCCTTTTTCCCCACCTTCCTTCCTTTCCTTCTTCCTTCCTTCCTTCTTTCCTACCTTCCTTTTTTTTTCTTTCGTTCTTTCTTACTTTCGTTCGTATTTTCTTTCTCTCCTTCCTTCTTTCCTTCCTTTTTTTGTTTTTCTTTCTTTCTTTTTCCTTTCTACCCTCCGTCCTTTCTTTCCTTCCTTCCTTCCTTCCTTTCTTTTGTCTTTTTTCTTTCCTTCCGCCCTCTCCTTTCTTTTTTTTCCCCTTCCTTCCTCCTTCCTTCCTTCCTTCCATCCTTTCTATCCTCTTTCTTCTTCTCTTTCTTTCTTCTTTCTTTCTTTCTTTCTTCTCATTTTCTTGCATTCCTCATCGTCGATCCCTCCCTCCCCCTCATTCTGACTGAGTCAGTATTATCTCTGCTCTGGCTGAACCGGTCTTCGCACATCCGAGACCTTTACAAAGGGGTATCTTATTATCTCCCGATGAGAGCCAAGGTCTGCAGAGAATAAACTCAGTTCAAAGAACCAAACTTTCTACTAAAACGAATTCAGCAGGCGTGTGTTTTGTGTGTGTGTGTGTGTGTGTGTGTGTGTGTGTGTGTGCGTGTGCGTGCGTGCGTGCGTGCGTGTGTGTTGTGTGTGTGTGTGTGTGTGTGTGTGTTGAATATGTGTGCGCGCGCGCGTGCTTATATTTGTGTTGATGCAGCGTGCGTAAATCGTGTGTATGCTTGAGAATGTTTCAAATACAAGCTTTGTACTTGGGAAACGGGAAAAAACACTATGAAATAACAAATAAAAATACACATACACGCACGCACGCACGCACACACGCTCGCTCTCGCCCACTTGCACGCACACACACAAGCACGCACACACGCACACACACGCACACACACACACACACACACACCACACACACACGCACACGCACACGCACTCACACAACACACACACACACACACACACTCACACACACACACACACATATTTCGACAACCTTTAAAGGATCAAATCATTGATGGATGCTGCTCCTTGTTTTTCGCTTGGGAAGTTTGCAAACTGAGTCC
>CM031607.1:29685674-29700674 GCA_018398815.1 Conus ventricosus | reverse complement strand
TGTTTGTCTGTCTGTCTGTCTGTCTGTGTCTGTCTGTCTGCCTGCCTCTCTCTCTCTCTCTCTCTCTCTCTCTCTCTCTCTCTCTCTCTCTCCTCTCTCTCTCTCTCTCTCTCTCTCTCTGAGCTTATACCTTCCGTTCATGAAATTAAGACAGACTGCCCTAATGTTCTCTTGTTTTTAATTGATAAGAGTGTTTTTGGTTTTGGCGAAGATGTGTTATATGTTTGTGGCTTATATTCCACCAGAGGGTTCACCTTATTATGGTTACTTTGAGGTTGAAAACGGTATTACGAAGCTTGAAGAATGTATTTTTGATTGTCTGATTGAGTTTGAGGACGTGCATGTGATTTTGTCAGGTGACTTGAATAGCAGGACTTCTGACATCTCTCCAGATATTTTTGATGATAATGGTGCGCTTGATAACTTTGTTTACATTCGCTCTTTTTCGGCTAACAACGTGAGAAGGTCTAGAGACACTGTTCTCAATAACTATGGGAAATATCTGTTGGATATGTGCACAACTCTTGGGTTGTGTATTCTGAACGGTATATGTAACGGGATACCAATGGTAATTTACTTACATATCAGAAACAGGATGTAGCGTCAATGATTATTTTCTCCTGTCTAAGGAATTGTTTTTTGATGTTGTATCGTCATGTGAATTGTTGGTGTCAGAGAGAATAGAATCGGACCATTTGCCCATTGAATTACGTTTTAGAGTTAAAGAAAGGAAAAAATAGACCGAACACTTACCCTGCAGAAGGGGACCAGTTCATTGATAAATTTGTGTAGAACAAGGACTTGGAACTAATTTATATTCAGGAAATGACTTCTGATGGAACAATGTCAGTGCTTGATCATGCCACAAGTTTGATGATCATGATTTCAATGGTGCTCTGGAAGTGTTTAATGAATGGATTAAAAAGCAAGCTCATTGTATGAAAAAGAGAATTAATTTAACAAAGTGTGATAAATATAGTGATTGGTATGATATGGAATGTAAGTTAGGCAAAGTTAAAGCAAAGGGGCTGCTATCTATTTTTATGAAAACCAGAAAAAAGAAGACAGTGACGCCTACTGCATAGCAAGAAGAGAATACAAACATCTGATAAAGAGAAAAGAAAAACAGTATAATGATTTGTTGTTAGACAGACTAGTCTCATCAGTAAGCAGTCAAAGAGAATTTTGGCAAACTGTGCATAAAATATCATTTAGGCGAAAAACTGTTCAAAATAGTCTAACTGTCGATGATTGGTTTAAGCATTTTAAAGATCTACTTGAGTTAGAGATATCAACAGATAAGACAAATTTGGTTGAAAATATTAGTGATGTGTACGAAGAAGAGGGAAGCTCAATGAACCGTCCAATATCAGAGAAGAAGTTGTGCTTGCTGAAACAAAGTTAAAAAATGGGAAGGCTGCTGGACCAGATGAAATCATAGGTGAGCTGTCAAGTATGGTGGAGATAGTGTTATTGATTTTTTGTAAAGCTTTTCAATAACATATTTGATAAAGGCGTGTTCCCAAGCAACTGGACAAACTCTATTATTCACCCTTTGTTCAAGAAGAGTGACACTAATAACCCAAACAATTATAGAGGCATTTCATTATGTGATACAAGTAGCAAAGATTTATAGCACAATTATTAATAGTAGACTGCGGGACTGGATAGAAGAGCATAATTTGACAGGCGAATATCAAGCTGAATTCAAAAAAGGCTATTCCACTGTTGATCACATGTTTACTTTATTGGCACTAATACAAAAACAATTTTGTTTTAATCGAAAAATGTATGTAGCCTTTATTGACTTTGAAAAGGCTTTGATTCCGTAGAAAGAAACTTATTGTGGCCTATCATGTTAAAGAATGGCATCAAAGGCAAGATATTTAGATGTATTCGCAGCATGTACGACAGTGTCAAAGCCAGAATTAGATGTGGGAGTGGTGTAACAGATTATATTACTTGCACTCGTGGAGTGAAAACAAGGAGATGCTTGCAGCCCTGTCTTGTTTTCTTTATTTATTAATGAGCTGGCATTAGAGGTGATAAGGGGAGGGAAACACGAGGCAATGTTTATGTCTGATTATTTTGAATTATTTATACTGCTTCTGGCTGATGATGTAGCTCTACTTTCTGAGACGGTCGTAGGCCTACAAACACAGATAAACAGTCTTCAGCGTGCAGCCGCTGCTTTGCAGTTGAAGGTTAATTTGGATAAAAGTAATATAGTGGTGTTTAGGAAAGGGGGTTACTTAGCAGCCAGAGAAAGATGGACATTTAACGGGATTGAGATGCCTGTTGTGAATGCATACAAATATTTAGGAATTTATTTTTCAACAAAGCTAAGTTTTGTTGCTGCATGTCGTGACCTTACAAGCAAAGCAAAAAAAGCTTTATTATGCATCTGCAAAAGTTATTTAAGCTGAAATGTAACTCTCATTCTTGCTTTTTTAAGTTATTTGACTCACAGGTTCAATCTATTGTTCAGTATGGGGCAGAGTTATGGGGACTTGACAATGCAGCACACCATTGTGAAAAACTGCATCTTTTTGCTATTAAACGATTCCTAGGTGGTGAAATGCGAACACCTAATGACCTGGTGTATGGAGAAACAAATAGATATCCTATTTACATAAACTCAGCTATAAAGTGCATCAGGTTTTGGTTAAAACTGACGAGAATGGATGAATGCAGATTACCTTATAAGGCCTACAGAATGCTTTTTGATTTGGATTTGCGAGGGAAGAAAACTGGGCCTCAAATATTCGCAGTAAATTGTACATGTTTGGTATGGGTTTGTATGGCTAAATCAAGGCGTGGAGGGAATTAACGAGTTTCTGATAAGTTTTAAGGAAAGGCTGATTTTGTGCAGGTGGCAAGACTGGAATTTCCATATTAATATAGTGATAGGTTTAATGTTTACATGACCTTTTGCACTGTTCCTGACGTTAAAACACATTTATTGATCAATTTAGACAGGCATTTAAGATGTATACTGACAAGATTTAGACTTGGCATTTCTGAAATCGCGGTACATCGCATTCGCTATAGAGCACATAGTGAAAATGAATTAATATGTCCACTTTCCTCTAAAAGAGAAGGAAAGTGAGGTACACTTCATTTTATGTTGTCCAGTTCTGTATGACTAAGACCACAGTACATTCCGTTGAAATATTACAAATTGCCAAGTCAGTTTAGATTTACATTGCTTATGGCGAGTACGCACGAAAAAACAGTCAGGAATCTGTCAATCTATCTTTATAAAGCCTTTAAGCTGCGTTCCATTCTTACTTCTTAAACTTATTACCAAGTGCTTTGTGAATGATTTTACTGTTCACAATTGTTAGTTTTGAGAAATGTTTGTATATATGTATCCCATCATGAGGGGCAATGGCCTAAACATGATTAAACTTTCCGTATCCGTATCTCTCTCTTTATCTTTCTCTCCTCGCTCCCTGCTCTCTCGGTCGCTCTCTCATATTCCATTTTTTAAACCTTATTTTATTTTCAAAGGAACTGTCACTAAAACAAGCAACCACGTTTTCTAAAAGCTCTATATTTCAGAAGAACAGAACATTCTGCTGCACCGCTTATGTGTTGGTGGTACCTGCTTCAAAGCGAGTGACAATGACACACTGCTTCAAACGCCAAAACGGGTTAAGACAAACAGAAAAAGAAACCACTTCACTCCAGAGCACATCTGCACGTTTTGTTTTATGAGTATTTGCCTTTTGTATAGTCACTGACCGAGTCGACTACATATATTGCTTGTAAATATAATCATGCTTATGATAATAGATCAGGATGACAACAATGACAACATCGAAGACGACGACGCCGACGATAGTGAAGAAGAAGAAGAAGATGATGATGATGATGAAGATAAAGAAGATAAAGAAGAAGATGACGATGATGATGATGATGATGAATTGTTGCTCCTTTCTCTCTCTCTTAAGATGCGTTAAAGGCGTCTCTGTCCGGTTACTCATGATTCTCCCTCTCATCCGCTAACTGTCTCTATACGCAGGCACATCCAGACTCGGTTATGTTTCAATCGAAGCACCAGCACTGAACAAAGAGACACAATTGCTGTTTGTTTGTTTTTTTAATTTCATCTCTTTATTTATTTATTTTATTTGCTTATTTATTTTCGTTTATTTGTTGTTGTTTTCTGCGTGTTTTTCCTATTTATTATTCATTTCTTTATTCATTTGTTTATCTATTCATTCGTTTGTGTAACAATTGATTGATTTATATATGACTTATTTATTTATTCATTTATTTTTTTTTAACTATTTATCTATGGATTCCCAGCTATCACTGCAAGACCAAGTATTGTACAGCTTCTCCATTCCCACCTGTTTAACAGTTCTAGTTTACTTCACTCATCTTTGAAGAAAAAACGGTGATAACTAGCACTAAAAATCAGCATTCATGTCTTGTTATATTTTGGTTTTTTGAAAGGCACGCAGAGCCAAATCCTTAAGTCTATGGGTTTTTTTTTAAAAAAAAGCACTTTTCCATCTCAAGTTTGAGAATGAAAATCAACAAAGAGATGGGGTTAGCTACCGCCAAGGACACAGACAAACAAAGTACAGGACAGTGTTTTTGCCCTGTACTTTGTTTCACTTTCTCTGTCTGTGTCCTTGGCGGTAACTAACCCCCTCTCTTTCTAAATGTTGCTTCGTTTCCCGCCTCTCAGTCACTCCTTTTTGAAAGTAAAGTTTGAGAATTAAGAGCATTGACGTCAGGAATGCATACAAACTAAATCGTTGTGTTTAATATTGTTCAATGGGGCAGCTGAATGTTGCGTGGGGAAGACTCGAGTGACAGCTTGTGTTTTTGAAGTGAGCCTATCCGCGTAGGCCGTGTGTCCGCTTCTTTAAAGGCGTTGTTATTGGAGGACGTCCCTTTGAGAGCCAAAGAGATGGTGCGTTCTAGTCGTGAATCAGCGACCAGAGAGAGAGAGAGAGAGAGATGTTTCTATAATTGAAGGCTTTAGAGAGAGCCAAATGAAAGTGCCGTGCACGCTTCGACATCTGTATCAAATAGCAGATGCACTTTAAATGAGAAGAGAGAGAGAGAGAGAGAGAGAGAAGAGAGAGACGCGCGCGCACACACACACACACACACACACACACACACACACACACACACAGATATGGACGGGACAGACGGACGGACGGACAGACAGATTCACAGAGAAACAAAGACAGAGAGACAGAGAGAGAATCAGAGAGGTTTCTGTGAGCAAAAGCTTTAGAGAGAATTAAACAAAAGGGACATGCACTCTTTGACATCTGCAACAAATAGTAGTGACACTGAGGAGAGAGAGAGAGAGAGAGAGAGAGAGAGAGAGAGAGAGAGAGAGAGAGAGATCAACTGTTAAGATATCATCATCATCATCACTATCATCATCAACATCATCATCATCATCATCATTCTCGTTGTCGTTGTTGTCATCGTATTCGTCGTCGTCGTACCATCATTTAGCACCATCGTCGTCTTCGCAGCAGTCGTTCTCCTTCTCCTCCTCCTCCTCGTCGTCGTCGTCGTTTTTGTCGTCGTTGTTGTCTTCGTCGTCGTCGTCGCCTTCGTCATCGTATCGTCGTCGACATCTCAGTCCGTAAAGGGTGCCAACGAAGACGACTGGTCACACCAGACATCTCCACAGCTCTGCGGACTCAGTCGCGCACGGTAGTTCCGTGGCGGGCCGGCCCGCACCGTATCCGAGCATCCATCATGGAGTTCTGTGAGCAACGGGGGTGCATGACAGAGCCAATCTCCCCGCTAAGCACTCCCGAATCACCAGAGATTTACACTCTCCCCGACTGGAGTGGCGGGGAAACCCTTCCTTCTGTTGTCATACTCGTTCAGTCCCCCTGTCGCCTCTTCCCTTTCTCACCCCCCTCCCCTACCACCACCACCACGCGCCCCATTTCTATGATTGTCTGGCTGTCTGGCTGTCTGGCTGGCTGGCTGGCTGTCTGTCTGTCTGTCAGTCAGTCAGTCTGTCTACTCTTTCGGCTGTCTATCTCTGTCAGTGCATTTACTTGCTTTCAGTGTGTTTGTTCGTTTGTTTGTTTGTTTTGACTGTTTACGTGTCTCTTTTGTTTTTGTCTGTCAGTCTCTGTCTGTCTGTCTGTCTGCCAAAAGCACCCGCAACATTCTTCACGGCAGGAGGCAGCAAATCATGGCCAAGAACAACAGTGCCACTCGAAACATGCAGGCGAGTCTGCTGGATGGGGCAGATGACTGGGAGTGCACTGCAGACCTCCCAGAATGGAAGAGTCACCCAGAGATCATCAGCAAGAGTGGCATGAGACCAGACATAGTAGTCCACTCTAAGTCAACCAAGCAGCTGATCATGATCGAGCTCACGGTGCCATATGAGAACAGAATGGAGGCAGCTCAAATCTACAAGACTGAAAAGTATGCTGATCTGGCAAACAACCTGAGGAGAGAAGCTATCAGTCAAAGTCCTCACTGCAGAAATTGGAGCTAGGGATTTGTAGGAACGTCTGCATACAGCCTCATGAAACAGCTCTCAGTTGCAGGGAAGGAAAAAACCAGAGCCCTGAAAGCAATGGCAGAAGCGGCAGAGAGGATGTTCAAGCTGGATCTGGTCAAGAGAGAACAAAAGTGAACTTCATAAGGCTTAATTTCCCTACAAATATTAGGTGTCCCTGTGGCTCAGTGGTTAAAGCGCGAGTCATTAAGTAGAAAATGAGCATGTCCAAGGGTCATGGGTTCGAATCCCAGCCATGGCTCGTCCCAAGATGGGGAAAAAAAAGGGGGCAGCAGAGGACATCCGGAATCATGAACCGGGTGTGGCCCAACCCCCCTAGAGTGTCAGGAGATAAGGGCCGAAACACTTGCTTGAAGGGGGCTTCTCTTCTGAGGACTCTCTGCTGCCACGCTCTCCACGAGTTTTCTTTCTACTGTCTGTGTCCTTTCTGTCTTTGTCACTTTCTGTCTCTCTTTCTCAGTCTCTCTTTGCCTGTCTCTTTCTCTCCGTCTTTACCTCTGTCTATGCCTTTGTCTGTCCGTCTGTCTGTCTGTCTGCCTGCCTCTCTCTCTCTCTCTCTCTGTCTGTCTGCCACCCCCACCCCCACTTTCTCTTCTCTCTCTCTCTCTCTCTCTCTCTCTGTCTCGCTGTCTGTCTCTGTTTCGCTGTGTCTGTCTCTGTCTCTGTCTCTCTCTGTCTCTCTCTCTCTGTCTCTCTCTCTCTCTGTCTGTCTGTCTCTCTCTCTCTCACTCTCTCCTCTCTCTCTCTCTCTCTCTCACCATTAAATACTCTGTCAGAAAATGCATAGGGGAGGACCACTGCAGCTGATGGGTTTGGTGGAAATGCCGCTGATTAAAGTAAAAGGGATGGATCTGTCAGGACCGGCCGTCATTCTATGGTGACTTCCACGTCACCGGAGTCTCAGGAGAGTTTGTCAGTTCACATCTCCTCTCTCTCTCTCTCTCTCTCTCTCTCTCTCTGTGTGTGTCTCTTTCTTTCTGTGAAATATATGTTTGCATGTCTAAATGCAACGAACGCACATTCTTTAACATTTAAATAACTCGCTGCGTGTCTTGCATATACAAAGGAAAATTGTATGTGAAAACCTCTCTCTCTCTCTCTCCTCTCCTCTCTCTATCCTCTCTCTCTCTCTCTCTCTCTCTGTCGCACGCGCTCGAAATACATTTTTGATTGATTGATTGAAGAGAGAGAGAGAGGGGGGGGGGGGGGAGAGAGAGAGGGAGAGAGAAGAGAGAGAGAGAGAGAGAGAGAGAGAGAGAGAGAGAGAGAGAGAGAGAGAGAGAGAATACCACTGTGATGATCTCTGATGATCTTTATGCAGTTCCAAGAAATGACCAGCCCAGAGCTGAAGCAGTGATGACCAGAGTGTCGGTTCGTCCGTCTTTTCTTCGGTTTCATAATCATTATTATCAACGTTCTTCTTCTCTTCTTCTTCTTTCTTCTTCTCTCTCTCTCTCCTCTCTCTCTCATCTCTCTCTCTCTCTCTCTCTCTCTCTGTCGGGGTGTTGAGCGGTAGTCAGATGCAGCGGACGCATGGTAATTGGCTCTGTTTTAATAGTGCTAATTACACTAGATTTGGGCTGTGTTTTCGACTATATGTCTTGTAGTTACCTTGGTAATATACCATGCCTTCATCACAGTTGGATTTCCGTGTGCTGTGTGGCTGTTTTCTACAGTATTTCTCTCCTTCATGCTGATGAGAGCTAGAAAAAGTGCCGCCATGTACGTGAAGACATTAAGCTTCGGACGAGGATAGACGGTGTTATGCAGGCTGCCTCCTCACGCTTCTGTTTTGGGGCAGTTTATTACTGCAATGTGGAGATGTGGAACTAAACCCCGGACCACCACGCAAGGACAGCAGTCGTCAAACTTCGTTGACCCATGATAGCCGCAGAGTCAGCACGAGAGGACAGCAAGTTCGTCATCACGTGAGACATCGTCCTCTCTGACGTCTGATGTCCCCTCCAACCTCGATTTGATGGCAATGCTTCAGAAGATGAACACTAAATTTGATAAAATGAAAGATGACATCAGAGGTATCCGCGATGGTTTGGATGTATTACAGGAGGAGGTTCCACGTTGAGACAAGAAGTGAATGACCTGCGCTGTGAAAATGATGAGCTAAAGAAGAGGATCCAGGATGCTGAAAGGAAGATAGACGATCTAGAAGGACGTTCCAAGCGGAACAATTTGATCTTTCACGGTCTTCACCGCAGGCAGAACGAGACGCAGGAGGAGTGTGAGGCTTCGGTCCGAGAGCTGATGACGGACCAGCTGGAACTGGCTGCTGATGTCCACTTTGACAGGTGTGCACCGCCTGAGCAGCAGCCGAACGCACCTGTCATCGCATGCTGCACATTCTTCAAGGAAAAGGAGAAAAATTCTTAAGGCCAGGAGTAAACTAAAGGGGACTAATGTGTTTGTGGGGGAAGACTTCTCCCTGCGAGTAAGGGAGATAAGAAAAAGACTGTCTCCTCATTTGAAGAAGGCCAGGGAAGAAGGGAAACGTGTCATCTTGGTGTACGACCATCTCCTGATCGATGGTAGGAAATATTACCTTGGTGAGGGAAAACTCTTAGGACTAGCGATAGGGGGGTGGCCACCCCAGTTCAACACCGGTTGCACCGGTCACATTTTTGAGGCACGCACGTGATAGTTGTGCGGGCGACGGGTGGTTCGGAGCAGAGAGGGTATGTGTGTGCAGTGAGAAGTGAACTTGTTGGCATTACAAGAAGAGTGTGTAGGGGTCAGGGACGGGAACACATGTAAATAATCAGGAAGGGATTATTTTGAATGATCGTGGTAATGACAAGTTGAATGTTCTCATTAATGAAAATTCTGGCTGTAGTAATATTTGAATGTGCCTGAAGTGAACGAAAGTGATTTAGTACATAACATACAGAGGGAAGGTATCTGCCACATCATCACATCGTGAAGTGAATGGCTGTGACATTGTTAATGACAGTTTCGGTGGGGGGTCATCTCAGAAGGAGGTATGTCATGAACCAAATGGCTGTGACACAGTCAGTGACAGTTATCGTGGGGGGTCATTTCAAAGGAATCGAATGATGACAAAGTCGGAGTTCGTTATTGTGAGTAACTTCTTGTACTCAAACGGAAAAAGACATGAATGGGTATACAAACATAAGCAGTAGTATGTATGAAGCATGTGTGATTGTGGTGAATCTAATGAATCGAGACATGTTCATTTCTGCATTGGAATGTTAATGGACTTTTACCAAAGCTAAGTAATAAGGAATTCATGTCTTTTTGTTCCAATTTGACTTCATATGTCTTGTTGAGACGTTTGTTGAATGTCCCCAACACCTCACTTCCTGGGTTACACTGTTTTTTTATAAACCAGCTATTAAGTTTACAAAGCAAGGAAGAAGATCGGGTGGAATTGTCTGCCTAGTTAAAAATGAGTATACATCTTATATTCAGGAAATTAAGACAGACCATCCCAACGTTCTTCTGTTTCTGATTGATAAGAGTGTGTTTTGACCTTGAAGAGAACATGATATATGTATGTACGTATATCCCACTGAAGGATCACCTTATTATAATCATTTGATGTTGACAATGGTGTTGATGAACTTGAACAATGTCTTTTTGATTGCATGTTGGAGTAGATGATGTGTTTTGGATTCTATCGGGCGATCTTAACAGTAGAACTTCTAACATTTTCTGATATTATAGACTTCATGATGTAAGTTGTAACTTTCCTCATGATCATTCTGATCTGACTAGCATCATAAGGAATTCGGCTGACAATGTACTAATAAATATGGGAAAAAATTATTGAATATGTGCACAGCTTTAGTCTATGTATTCTAAACGGAGTGTGCAATGGGATATAGATTGGAAATTATACTTACATATCTGAGTCAGGAAACAGTGTCAATGACTACTTTCTGCTGTCTAAGAGACTGTTTGTTATTGTTGTCTCGTCGTGTAAATTGTTAGTGTCGGAGAGAATAGAGTCTGATGATTTGCCAGTTGAACTGCATTTAAAATTTAAATTGACAAAGAAATGTTACAAGGGGGCATACCATTACCGGTGATCAGTTACTGAAAAGTTTGTGTGGGATATGATTTAGGAACTATATATTGTCAGAAAATGTTATCTGACGAAATATTATCTGAACTCGATGGGGCCATAGCTGATTGATTCTGATTACAATGGTGCTCTGAGTGTATTTAATGAGTGCATCAAAAAACAAGGCCAATGTATGGAAAAGAAAATCAACTTGACAAAATATCATAAAAGTGGTGATTGGTTTGATGGAGAATGTAAGTCAAGCAAGAAGAAAGCAAAACAACTGCTTAACATTTTTAGAAATCAAAAGAGAAAACTGACAGTGATGCATATTGCATAGCAAGTCGAGAGCATAAACATCTAATAGATAGAAAAGAAAACAGTATAAATGATTTAATATTGGAAAGGCTTGTTTCTTCAGTAAATAATCAAAAAGATTTTGGGAGAATGTACATAAAGTGTCCAGTAAAAGAAAACAAGTACATAATAATTTAACAGTGATGATTGGTTTTACTATATATAAAGGTTACTTGAAGTGGAAGTAACTAGAGAGTGTAATAACGAAGCTAGAGATGACTTTGAAATAAATTATAATGTTGAAGTAGACTTTAGCACGAGAACCGTCTGATATCAAAAGAAGAAGTGTTACTTGCTGTTAGACAAGGTAAAGAAACGGTAAATCTGCAGGCCCATGAGAAATTATAGGAGAAATGTTGAAACATGGTGGGGATCGAGTTATTGATTTTTCGTAAAATTGTTTTAGTGTTGTTTGATAAAGGCGTTTTCCAGATAACTGGACAAACTCTATTGTAATTCCTTTGTTTAAAAAAGGAGACGCAGATAATCCAGTAATTATAGGGGTATATATTTATGTGGTACGAGCAGTAAAATCTATAGTACAATCATAAATAACAGACTTCAAGAATGGGTTACAGAATATAATTTGACAGGTGAATATCAGGCAGGTTTAAAAGGGCTATTCTACTGTTGACCATATGTTTACGTGTTGTCTTGGTCCAGAAGCAATTTTGTTTAAAACCGCAAATTGTATGTAGCCTTCATCGATTTTGAGAAAGCTTTTGATTCCATTAACAGACACCTATTATGGCCTAATACTCTTGAGAAATGGTATAAAAGCAAAATGTTTCGTTGTATTCATAGCATATATACTAATGTTAAAACCAGAATTAGATGTGGTTCCATGCTTACAGATTACATTAACTGCACACGTGGAGTGAAACAAGGGATGTGTGCAGTCCCGTTTTGTTTTCCCTTGTTTATATAACGAATTAGCATTAGAAGTTATTAGGGAAGGGAAACACGGGGCTGTTTTTTCGTCAGACTATTGAACTGTTCATATTGCTTTTGGCTGATGATGTTGTGTTGCTGTCTGAAACTGTTATTGGTCTCAAACACAATTGAATAATCTGTATAAAGCAGCTTCAGCTCTCCAGCTAAGGGTAAATATGGACAAAAGCAATATTATTGTGTTCAGAAAAGGGGGTATTTAGGAGCTAGAGAAAGATGGATGTATGCAGGAGCTGTGATGCCTGTTGTTAATGTATACAAATACCTAGGAATTTGTTTTTCAACAAGATTGAGTTTTGTTATGGCATGTCGTAATTTAAGTAGTAGAGCTAAAAATGCTTTACGTGCATTTCACAAAAGTTATATAAGTTTAAAAATAACTCGTTGACTGTCCTTTTGAAGATTTCGATTCACAATTCAGCCGATTGTTCAGTACGGCGCAGAGCTATGGGGACTTGATAATGCGGCATCTGAATGTGAAAAGGTTCACTTATTTGCTCTCAAAAGATTTTTAGGCGTAGAGATGCGAACTCCTAATGACTTTGTATTTACAGAGAGACAAACAGATACCCTATATATATTAATTCAGCTGTAAAATGTGTAAAGTTTTGGTTAAAATTGACAAAATGGAGGAATCTAGGCTACCCCAAAAGCTTACAAAATGTTGTATGATTTAGATTACGTGGAAAAAAATTGGGTTGCAAATGTTCGTTGTAAACTATATTTGTTTGGTTTTGGATATGTATGGCTAACCAAGGTGTTGAGGGATAGACAGATTTCTGCAAGTTTTCAGAGAACGGTTAATTTATGTAGATGGCAAGAGTGGGACTCTCATATTTAGTGAAAGTGAAAGGTTTTATGTTACAGAACGTTTTGCAAGGTGCCTGAGGTAAAAATTATATAATACTGATGAATTTAGATAGGCTTTAAGGTATGCATTAACGAGGTTTCGATTTGGCATTTCTGAAATAGCGCAACATCGCTTACGTTACAAAACACATAGTAATGCTGACTTAAAATGTCGCTCTGCAAAAGTGAAAAAGAAGATGATGTTCATTTTGTCTTATGTTGTCCTGTTTTGAGGGACTTAAGAACACAGTATATACCTAGTAAATTTTATGCAGATCCAAATAAATTGACTTGCATTGCTTATGAAACAAACTGTGAAACAACTGTCCATTTATCTTTACAAAGCATTCAAGTTGCGTTCTGTTCTGGTTTCTTGATTAGATACTAAATATGTTGTTAATTATGCATTTGTGTATAGAAGTTATGTACCCCTTCATGAGGGGCAATGGCCTATACATGAATAAACTTTCCGTTTCCGTTTCTCTCTCTCTCTCTCTCTCTCTTTGTGCGTGCGTGCATGTGAGTGGTGTGTGTGTGTGTGTGTGTGTGTGTGTGTGTGTTGTGTGTGTGTGTGTGTTGTGTGCGTGCGTGTGTATGTGTGCGCGCGCGCACGTGCGCCGAGCGCACACGGGTATGTGTGTGTGTGTGTTTCTCTGTGTGTGCCTCTGTGTGTGTGTGTGTGTGTGTGTGTGTGTGTGTGTGTGTGTGTGTGTGTGTGTGTACATGTGCGGTTTTTGTGTGTGTGTGTGTGTGTGTGTGTGTGTGTGTGTGTGTGTGGTGTGTGTGTGTGTGCGTGCGTGCGTGCGTGCCTGTGTGTGTGTGTGAGAGTGAGTGAGTGAGTGAGTGAGTGAGTGAGTGAATGAGAGAGGTGTGTGTGTGTGTGTGTGTGTGTGTGTGTGTGTGTGTGTGTGCGCGCGCGCGCGTGCGTTCGTGCGTGCGCAGGCGTGTTTTTTAATGTATGTATACGTGTGTGTGCCTCTGCTTATGTGTGTGTGTGCGTGCATGCATGCGCACGCGCATGTGTGTATGTGTGGGTGTGAGTGCGTTTGCGCGTGCGCGCACGCGCGTGTGTGTGTGTGTTAGTGTGTGTGTGTGTGTGTGTGTGTGTGTGTGTGTGTGTGTGTGTGTGTTTCCTGTGCGTGTGAATGCGCGCGCGGGCGCTTGGAAATGCGTGTTGTGTATGTTTGCCTGTCTCTGCCTCTGTGTCGGTTTATATTGATGCTTTTTGTTTATCATCCACGGCCTTACACTGATTTGAATAACAAGGACTCGTAGACCGAAGGAGAATGAAAGGAATATTGCAGCATGGAATATTCAATAATAATACGTTGATCCCAGATACAAGGGCAGCAATGTACATCAACGATGGCATTAGACAAGACGTTTGTAATGCTCTGCCATCAAAAGCTGAATGTACTGGTCAGTGAATTGTAGGCCGCAGGGACATCAGCTTCCGGCTGAGTTCAGTTTTAAAAAGATGTCCAGTGTCCTCAGAAGGCCATGTCCTTATATCAGTTTAATTTGGCAGCAAAACAACAACAGAAGTTACATATGATAGTGGACAGCAAGTACGCATGCACGCCGATGCATTCTGTCTGCTTTCCATCCATCTGGATCTACTTCCTTCTCTCTCTCTCTTTCTTGGTGAGAGAGAGAGAGAGAGAGAGAGAGAGAGAGAGAGATTTCATACCCATTTCCTCTCACACAACAAAAGCCCGGCAGAAAGGGTAATCAAAGGCAATAACCACCTGGGGACACGGCTTGCACGTTTTTTCCATGGCACAAAAGGACGTGCTGCACCTCTCCTCTCTGTGTTGATGGTAATTGCTTAGGAAGAAGAGAGAAAGCCAGGCCGTTTGAAACGGAACGAGAAAAACGTGACAGAGGTGGCAGTGTTTACCAGGACACAGCTGCGGCGACTCTTGTCTGGTTGCCAGTGTATGGGTGTTGTGCAGGCAGGTTGTTATGTCAAGTGTACACCACTGTACGTCGACATGTTATCATATGATTATTTAGACACATATTTTTAAGTGCACATGGAAAGGGATGATAATATGTTCCTATAGGGTGAGAAGGGAGAGACATGATTCAGATATATGTCATGGTTTGATATTCACTGTGTTTCTGTCAGTCTCTCCTGTCTCTGTCTCTCTCTCTGTGGGTCCCTCTGTTTCTCTGCCTGTCTGTCTGTCTGTCTGTCTGTCTCTGTCTGTCTCTCTCTGTCTCTCTGTCTGTCTGTCTCCTCTCTCTCTCTCTCTCTCTCTCTCTCTCTCTC
>CM031607.1:29675674-29678174 GCA_018398815.1 Conus ventricosus | reverse complement strand
GCATGAGGATCGGTACGCTGAAGACCAGATTCTGTAAGCTTGTAAACTGTATTCGTTGCGGAAATTTATCCAATCAGCGTATTTTTCTTCTAGGATTTTCAGAGCTGCGCATACTGCCTTAAGGTTTTTATGATGTGCATGCCTTCGAGATAAACTGGTTTATAATCATTCGCACAAGAAGGGTTTAAATATATGATGTTGAACGAAGGGTCGTTATACTTTAGCTAATTATCTCAGATAATTTCTTTTCTTCTACTTCACTATTTCATGTCTTTATTTGTTATAACATCATCTTAACTGAAATTATGTATGTTTGTGTTTGGCTGTTGATCTTTTCTTTCAGTGTAAGGAAAACACCTTAAATAAACGATTGATTCATTCTCAGCAACAGAGATGTGACATTCATTTATAACGTCAATGAAGAAATGCAGGTCATTTTTTATTTCAAAAGCCTCTGCAACAGAAGTCTGACAAAGGTGCTCAAAGCAAATAAATATTGAAAATGGCTGTTTGAAAAATCACATGGGATCTATGTCACTGAACATTCGATTTTAACGTTTGAGTAGAATGCACGATTTGAGGGGGAAAACAAGCCCAAACTAACGGCTTACACCATCTCTCTGAACGACGGGATATGCCCTTGATATAAAAACAAAAAGTTGGAAAGTCGAAAATCTCCTCTCCTAACCTATTGGCTGCAGGGACAGTGAACTGTCAGGTGTCTACCATGTCTAAGGCATGACATTATGGAAGGCAGGGCCATCTCTCTCTCCTTCTGCCGCCTTAAGTTTCCGCACCTGAATCATGTATCCGTTTCCTGGTAAATGGAGAGAGAGAAGGTCTCCAAGCAATTAAATATATAAGTAGATACACACACACACACACACACACACGCACACACACACACACACACACACACACACACACACACACACACACCACACACACACTCACACACGCGCGCGCGCGCTCGCGCGCGCACACGCACGCACACACACATACCCTCGAACATAATGATTTTGAATATATTTGTGTGTGTGTGTGTGTGTGGTGTGTGTGTGTGTGTGTGTGTGTGTGCGTGCGTGCGTGCGTGCGTGCGTGCGTGCGTGCGTGCGTGCGTGCGTGTGTGTGTGTGTGTGTGTCTGTGTGTTCTGTGTGTGTGCGTGCGCGCGTGTGTGTGTGTGGAGTGGAGAGTGTGGCTCATACTCAACCTTTTTTTTTGTGTGTGTGTGTGGTTTCTAAATTGAGGAAATGCTCCGGTCACTTGACAAACACCTTTTCATCTGTTTCTCTTTACTCTGTAATCGCCCATCCCACGTAGAAGGGAAATCGACGGCCATTTTACACGGAATCCTGTTGAATGTGTGACAGTCATTTATTTGACCTTAAAGACGTGACAAATCATAGTCATGGACACATGAAAAGATTCAATCTCTCTCTCTCTCCCCTCCTCTCTCTCTCTCTCCACTCTATCTCTCTCTCTCTACCTCTCTCTCTCTCTCTCTCTCTTCTCTCTCTCTCTCTCTCCTCTCTCTCTCTCTCTCGCACTCGCTGCCAGTGTCTCTTTGTCTTTCTCTCTCCTTCTCTCTCTCTCTCTCTCACTCTTTCTCTCTCTCTCTCTCTCCTCTCTCTCTCTCTCTCTCCTCTCTCCTCTCTCTCCTCCCTCTCTCTCTCTCTTTGTGTGTGTTGTGTGTGTGTGTGTGTGTCTGTCTGTCTCTCGGCCTCTTTTTCTCTTTCTCCCTCCCTCCATCTCTCCCTTCCTCCCTCATTCCTTCGCTTCCTTTCCTCTCTCTTCCTGTCCTTCCACCCCCCTCCCCCCACCCCCACCCCCATCCCGTCTTTCTCCCTCTGTCTCCGTCAGACCTGTCAGACCTCACCCAGGCAGGGAAAAGATGTCCTTGAAGGTGGAGACAGAGGAGAGCACCAGTGAAAGGGAGAGAAGCGAGTGAGCAAATGAACATGCAGGGGGGGGGGGGGGTGACCAGCTGTCAGCAGGGGGGGGAGGGGTGACCAGCTGTCAGCAGGGGGGGGAGGGGGAGGGGTGACCAGCTGTCAAAGGATCAGACAGACCTGCCACTTCACTCCGTCTCAAGTCACTTGGCCTTTTTTTTTTTTTTTACCGAGTCTGGGAACTGAAAGAGAGAAAACAAAAAGAATTAAAAGACCAGCGGGGCACCACGATGTTGAGCCAGGTAGTGGATCCAATTGTCTGGCGTGTGAGGTTCATAGTTCGCATCCCAGAAAAAAAAAAATACTTGGTGGGACTCGAAATAATGCTGTTATGTTGTCTGTGCGTTTTCTGCTTGGATTTTTGAGTCGTGGAGGAAAGTGATACAACTTGTCCAGTTTAACATGAAATCTGTCATTCTCGAAGTTATTCCTCAGTGTGAGTTTAGACAAGGAAGAGGATCAGAGAGGAAAGAAGGGATGAAGGAGAGGGTGGAGAGAGAGTGTTGAAGGTATCTGTACATGTCACACTCTTCACAGACTCATTTCTTGG
>CM031607.1:29663174-29665674 GCA_018398815.1 Conus ventricosus | reverse complement strand
TTTAAAGTTGTAAAGCATAGAAACCCAAAGCTTTTTGACTCGCTTTTGAAGTTCCGTTTCATAGAAAACGCCCCAGAAACGAAGCATTATCAACCGGAGTTTGGCCCATTGGTGAGGTCAGAAAGTTGGCGTGAGCTAAATATATATTTTTCGTAGTTCAAAGCTGTTAGGAATTCCCGCAAAAACGAGCTCGCTTTGCGGTCAGTTTGCATTTTCCCATGGTGTTAAGTCTTTAATCAAAAGGACTTGTTGATATATCCATTTTTTTTTTCCTTTCTGCACACGCCTCTTGAATTCCCTATCAAAGATTTTTTTCTTTTTTTTTTTCTAAACCCAAAATATATACCCTTTACAAGGGACAAACTTCTGTGTTTCCCGGGGTTTAACATGCGTTAAGAGCACACCACACTCAGAACTTCAGGATATGACCTCGACTGAAAGACTAGAACTCAAATCCCCAGTTAAGGTCAGGTGCAAAGAGGGTTGAAGACAGAAAAGAAAGGAAAGAAAAGAAAAGACAAGAAAGAAAGAAAGAAAGAAAGAAAAGAAATGAAAGAAAAAACGGATAACGAAAGAAAGAACAAAAAAGACAAGAATAAAGAAAGATGAAAAAAAAATTGACAGAAAGAAGGAAAGAAAAGAATTAAAGAAAAGAGAGAGAGAGAGAGTGTGTGTGTGTGGGGGGGGGGGGGGGGGGGGGGGGAGCCGTGAACAAGATTCGAACCTTTGACACAAGATCCTGTCAGCCGTGAGATACGTGTTAACACCTCTGGCTGTCACTGCGCTGTCACACCAGTCGACGAACACTGACTTTGCCCGTCAGCGGCACATGACTGTCAAAGGAACAATACAATATCAAAAGCCTCTCGAAGGCATCCCTCTTGTACGAGTTCGTACTTACTCACTCTAAGCCTGACGGGAACTCTGTCTGTTTGTCCCCAACTCTCTTCTCTTCTCTCTTCTCTTCTCTCTCTCTCTCTCTTCTCTCTCTTCTCTCTCTCTCTCTCTCTCTCACTGTCTCTATCTCCCACCCTCCCTCCCTCCCTCCCTCCGTCTCTCTCTCTCTCTCTCTCTCTCTCTCTCTCTCTCTCTCTCTCTCTCTCTCTCTCTCTCTCAATTCAACAAGGCATCATTTTATGTTTAAAATCTCGACAGATAGTATGCCATGTCATATGAATGGCTTTTTTTTTTTTTTTTTTTTTTTTTTACAAGATTGAACAGCTCTTCTGGCTCGAAGAAATTCCTCCCCGCTACGCACGCATTGATCAATACAAAACAAGCTAGCGCTTACTCTGGGCCATATATATCTGGAACTCACTTCCACCCTAGTCTACAAAATACGAAAGCGTTAAACTTTTCAAGGAACATTCACATAAAACATGCCCTGTCTCAATAATTTGATTATTCGATTAAAATCATTATCGCCATTCAAAAATCTTCTGTTAACCATGCTTTGAATACACCGTCTAAAAATATAAACCTACTCCATTAAATCACTCATTCCCCCTCCCACTCTGTCTACATCCATCTTCTCTTCCCCCTACTCACACACCCCTCCGACCTCTCTCTGTAGCTTTTTTTGTTTGCTTGTGTGTGTGTGTGTGTGTGTGTGTGTGTGTGTGTGTGTGTGTGTGTGTGTGTGTGTGTGTGTGTGTTTGTGTGTTTCCTTCTGTTTGACTATCCACGTTTAAGAATAGATTGCTTTCATTGTAGAAGTAGATTACAGTCTTGCTACGTTGAATTGTCAGTATGAATGATACTTGTTGAAATAATGAATGCACGACAAGGACAGATTGTAAAGTAGGCTTTGGCCGAAAATCTTCATCCTTGCGTATTATGAATGAATGAATGAATGAATGAATGAATGAATGAATATCTCTCTCTCTCTCTCTCTCTCTCTCTCTCTCTCTCTCTCTCTCTCTCTCTCTCTCTCTCTCTCTCTCTCTTCTCTCTCTCTCTGTATCTCCGAGTTAGGTTTTACCGCGTAATCAACTTTGTAGGATCATGCTAGCTTCAACAAGACGCGATTACGTTTCCGTGTCAAAAGTGTAATCATGACCGTTTTCAGATTAAAAAAAAAAGAGACGGTTGACATTCCCCATTCTGCCCACCAGGTTCCCGCAGTTGCTTCTGATTGCCTGCCCCCCCCCCCACCCCCCCCCCCCCCACCCCACCCCCCACCCCGCCCGCCCCCTTTCATTCTCCCGCCATCCCCCCCTGCCTTTTTTGGGCTGATAACAGTTGTTTCCCATGGACCCGTTTCAAATTCTGACACCGCTTCGCTTCGTCATATTGTCGCATTGAAAATGCGACTAACGCGACAAAGCAATATTATTGTTGATCTGGCCCGTCTCTCAATATGTTACAGTGGCAACCTTGGAGAAGATCAGACGAAACTTATGGATTTGTTTTAAGGAGCGAAAGAACAAGACAGACGGACAGAAAGACAGACAAAATTCGCTTTCAGTGTAAGACAGTAATAACAGCTATTTCCAAGTGA
>CM031607.1:29655674-29658174 GCA_018398815.1 Conus ventricosus | reverse complement strand
CATCCTCCCTAGGGCCGTCAGCCCCCACCACCACTGGCCGATCTCTCCTGGCCACTTCTTTTATATTGAAACCATTCGTATATTGGAAACGATTGATCGCTCTGCGCCTCGCGGGATGAAATAATGGCCCATCATTCATTCAGTTTAGAATTAAGAAGAAGAGGTAACAGGGTAAAGAAGAGAAGAGAGAGAGAGAGTGAGAAGAGCAGAGCTCGAGAGAAGAGAGAGAAAGGAAAGAGTAGGAAAGGGAGAGAGAGAGAGAGACAGAGAGAGAGAGAAGAATAGGAGAGGAGAGGTGAGAGAGAGATAGAAGAGATAGAGAGAGAGAGAGATGCCGCAACAGAACAGTACAGGCTAGAGAGACAGACTGACAGAATAGACACAGGTACAGACAAAATGTGTGTGTGTGTGTGTGTTTGAGTGTGTGTGGTTGTGTGTGTGTGTGTGTTTGAGAGCAGATAGAGAGAGAGAGATGAGTGGGAAGGAGTGGAGATGGAGGAGCAGAGAGAGAGAGAGAGCGAGAGAGAGAGAGAGGAGAGAGAGAGAGAAGAGAGTATTTAGAATTCAGACTCAAACTCGGAAATAATTCAATAAAGCCAAAGCCCCAAATGAAAGAGCATGAACAAAGAAATGACCATAGCACATGCAAACAGACAAAGGAAGAAAACAATCAAAAAAACAAAACGTCGTCTGACAGCAAAATGAGAATAGCATAATCAGATGATAGAGGAGAGAGAAGAGAGAGAGAGAGAGAGAGAGAGAGAGAGAGAGAGAGAGAGAAGGGGGTATGAAAGAGAGCCAAGGGGAGGAGGGGATAAGGGGTGGATACAGAGAGATTACACAGACAACAGACAGACAGACAAACAGACAAACAGACAAACAGGACACCGACAGCGAAAGTCAGAGATACTGAGAACAGAGTTCTTTTCTCCCCGTCGCTAATTGTTAAAATTGGGCCCAGTTTGAGACATCAACATTTGCCATTGACGACATCAGCCCTTCCGCCCTCCTCTACAAACAATGCCTTCCTGCAGCTAACAGGTCTGAATATATATAAAAAAGTTTTGGTTTTCCAGAAGTCTGTAAGGGTAATGTTTCCAATGCTCTTTCCTCTCTAAACGTTTTCACACTGTATACCACCGACTCCGTGAGATACATGTCTCCGTCCACCGCCCCCCCCCCCCCCCCCAGACCCTTCCCATAAATTCCTAAGACTCTGTCGGACTTCACTCATTCTCTGTATATATCTCTATCTTATCTACCTGTCCTCTCTATCTATCCTATCTATCTATCTATCTATCTATCTCTCTCTCTCTCATCCCTCTCTCTCATCTCACATCTCTCTCTCTCTCTTCTGTGTGTGGTGTGGTGTGTGTGAGTGTGTGTATGCGTGCGTGCGTGAGAGTGTGTGGTGTGTGTGTGTGTGCATGCGTGCGTGCGTGTGTGTGTGTAAAAGAGAAAATACTTTGTGATCTGTGTTTGTTCTGTCCATGTAACTGTTACAAGTTTTAGAAAGGTTCCTATTTCTCTCTCTCTCTGTCTGTCTGTTCAGTCTGGTCTCCTGCGTCTCTCTCTTCTCTCTCTGTCAGCTTGTCTACCCTGTCCTTCTCTCAATCTATCTTTCTCTCTGTCAATCTCTCTTGTCTCTTTTGTTCCTCCCTCCCTGCTCCGCTCTTCTCCTCTCCTCCCCCCCCGCCCCCCTCCGTCCCCCCCCCCCCCTGCCCTTTCCACCCACCCACCACCCATCCCACCCCGGCGTGATTAAAACACAATTGGTTGACTTCCGACTGAAAGAGGAGTGGGCAAAAATTGTCAAACCAGCGAACTAGCCTGACTGGCGAATTGATTGGGGCCCCAACAGAAAGGGGAAACATGCCTGGCGGGAGAGAGAGAGAGAGAGACTCACGGACTCAAGACCTTTTATTTATGTATAGGCCTCAGGCCCCATCACCAAGGGGATGTAAATATGCAACTGAATTAAGTTCTGTAGCAAATTCAGTATTCAAAGCTAAAATAATATAGAAAACGTATTCGTGTAGTCAGAAAATCTCTCATTTTAAATCATTTATAGAAAAATAAATAAAAATTAGTACGGTCGTGCGGAACCGACGATATGAACATTATTAAAACTTCAATCTTAAACAGTGAAGGAACTCTATGAAGTTTTAGGCTTAATTAACGTTTCATGTGACGTCAGTTCTGGCAACATAGAACAAAATGCAGCACCTCGTTTACCTTCGCTTTCATTTACATAGGGTACACAAATTAAGTCAATTGAACATAAACGTGATCAGAGATACAGAGGCATAGAGAGAGAGAGAGAGAGGGGGGGGGGGGGGGGGGTGGGGGGGGGGGGGGGGGTATGGAGGACAGAGGAGAGAGACAGACAAACAAAAAGGAGGCCAGAGAGACTCAGACGTTCCAGAGACAACCACACACATAAAATAAACCAAGGAAAATTGACATAAAACACACACTCACACTCACATTTATATATATA
>CM031607.1:29645674-29648174 GCA_018398815.1 Conus ventricosus | reverse complement strand
ATGCTATCCAACATCAAGAAGCAACTTGGAAAGCAAGTAGGATTATACAGAGACGACGGCCTTGCTGCATTAGCCAACAACCCAAGAACCATTGAAAACAAGAAAAAGAACTATGCAAAATCTTCCAAAAACATGACTTAAAAATAAAATATTGAAGCAAACCAAAGGGTAGTAAACTATTAGACATAACATTGACCTCAACAACCACATATATAAACCATATAAGAAACCCAATGACACACCCATTTATGTAAACACCAAAAAACAACCATCCACCATCTGTATTAAAGACCATAGCAATGGCTTAAAACGAGAGACTATCCAACCTGTCATGCAACGAAAGAGTATTCAATAACGCAGTTAGTAGAATATCAAGAAGCACTGCAAAGAAGTGGCTACAACTACAAATTACATTACAACCCAGACAACAACATGAATAAAAGTAAGAAGAACAGGAAAAGGAAAATCATATGGTACAACCCTCCATACGACGGAAAACTCAAAACAAGCATAGGGAAAGAATTTTTCAAAATCTTAACAACATCGTTCCCAAAAGAGCACAAACTGTCCAAACTATTCAGCAAAAATACGGTGGAAACTATCATATTCATGTATGCCCAAACCCCAAAAACCTAAATTTATGCATCCAACAAAACAAAAAACCAATTCAGCAAAGAAGGGTGAAGAAAGGAAATCTTGCAACTGCACACAAAAAAAGAACAGTGCCCTTAAACAACAAATGCCTCTACAACAATATTGTATATCAAGCCACTGTGACATCAGAGAATGAAAAGAAACATATATAGGGATTACTGAAAACAATTTCAAAACCAGATATGCAAACCACAAACAAACCACAACAAAAAGTAAAATACAAAAACCAAATGAACTGAGCAATACATTTGGAAACTCAAAGATGCAAAAACAAACTATAATATATCCTGGAAAATCATAAAAAGACCATCACCATACAACAACATTTCAACAGATGCAATTTATGTCTAACTTAAAAATGGTTAATACTATGCAAACCACACTTAGCAACCCTAAACACTAAAACAGAAATAGTAAACAACTGCAGGCACAAGTGGAAATCGTTGTTGGTGAATACACCCCAAGCAATAACCTGAAATTCCAGAAAAAACGCGCGCAATCTACCTGCACGTGAAAACAACAATAACTGGGCCCCACACGCTATAAAACACCGGCGGTGGGTGACCCAAGTATTCATCCTGACGAGAGCCCAGCTTGAAACAGTGCTGTGGATGATTTTAGACTTCGTTTTAATTCTTTAATTTTAAACAAATGTTGCTCCCCAAGGGGTTGAGCATTTTAAAAACGTCCTTAAAAAATCTGAAAAAGCTCAACCCCTTGGGGAGCAACATTTGTTAAAAATATTATTAAAATGAAGTGCTGAAATTCATCTACAAGCTTGTTTCAAGATATGTCTCTCTCCTCAGGATGACGTTTTTGTGGCACGCCAACGGTCTTTTATGGCGTGCGGGACCTGATCTTGTCTCTGTGTGTGCGGGTTTCGTTTGCTGCACGTGGGGCCTGTGTGGGGGGGGGGGGGGGGGGGGGGGTGGGGGGGGGGGGGGGTTGTTGTTGTTGTTGTTGTTAGGGCCTGTTCAGGTGGAATGTGCTAGCAAAGATTTCCACTTGTGCCTGCAATTATTCACTATTTCTACTTTTGGGTTCAGAGTTGCTAACTATGGTTTGCATAATATTAACCATTTTTTTGTGGAACATAGGTTGCATTTTTTGGAAATATTGTTGTATGGTGTTGCTCTTTTTATGATTTTCCATGATATGCTGTAGTCTATTTTTTATCTTTGAGTTTCCAAATGTATTTACTCAGTTCTGTTTGATTTTTGTATTTTTCATTTTTGAATGACTGTTTATGGTTTGCGTATCTGGTTTTGAAAGTGTTTTCAGTAATCCCTATGTATGTTTCTTTTTCATTTTCTGATGTTACCGTAGCTTGGTATACAATATTGCTGTGAAGACATTTGTTGCTCAGGGGGCACTGTTCTTTTTTGGTGCAGTTGCAAGATGTCCTTTCAGCACCCTTCTCTTTTGTGTTGCTTTTCATTTTGTTAGATGAGTCAATTATGTTTTTGAGGTTGGGCATTCATGAGTATGATAGTTTAATGGTGTTTTTGTTGAATATTTTGGACAGTTTGTGTTCTTTTGGAAATGATGTTGCCAAGATTTTAAAGAATTCTTTTCCTACATTTGTTTTTACTTGTCCATCATATGGTGGGTTGTACCATATGATCTTCCTTTTTCTGCTTTTCTTATTTCTGTTCGTGTTATTGTCTGGGCTATATTGTAGTTTGTAATTGTAACCACTTTTTTGTAATGCTTCTTGGTATTCTGTTGCTGCATTATTGAATGCATTTTCATTGCATGATAGGTTGGATAGTCTCTTGTTTATACCGTTGGGTGTTGTTTTTAGTATAGATGGTGGGTGGTTGCTTTTGACGTTTACATAGATTGG
>CM031607.1:29633174-29640674 GCA_018398815.1 Conus ventricosus | reverse complement strand
GTGTGTGTGTGTGTGTGTGTGTGTGTGCGTGTGTGTGTGTGTGTGTCTGTCTGTCTGCCTGTGTCTGTGTTAAATCGGTGGGGATAAAGGAATGGTTAGTGTCGGCGTTCTAAAATTGGATGGAGAAGAGGTGCTGAGGAGAAAAGAACAGCCAGAGCCCCCAACCCCCTAAATCCTCATCCACTGCATTGTATGAGCTCGCCAGACCGATCGTCCTCTTCAGATCTCCCTTCCATCCCCCCTCATACTTCATAAATACCCTGGGTTTCCGATCTTCTCTCTCTGTCTCTCTCTCTGTCTCTCTCTGTCTCTGTCTCTCCTCTCTCTCTCTCTCTCTCTCTTGGTGCCCCTGTCTGTTCTTTCTCTCACTCTGTCTCTGTCTGTCCTGTCTGTCTGACTCTCTCTCTCTCTCTCTTCTCTCTCTCTCTCTCTCTCTCTCTCTCTCTCTCTCGGTGTCTCTGTCTTTCTTTCTGTCTGTCTGTCTGTCTTTCTGTCTGTCTCTCTCTCTTTCTCTGTCTGGCTGTCTCTCTTTTTCTCTGTCTTTCTGTCTGTCATCTCTCTCTCTCTCTCTCTCTCTCTCTCTCTCTCTCTCATCTCTCTCTCTCCTCTCTCCTACGTCGCTCATTTTGCGATTCCAAGCAATTGATTTCCTCCGTTGAAGAGTAGAGCAGAGTAGAGAGAGAGAGAGAGAGAGAGAGAGAGAGAGAGAGGATATCGGACCAGCAATCTTCAAAGAATGTGGTGGTGGTGGTGAAGAGGTTAGGGATACGTGGCAGGATAGGGAGGTGAGATGGAGGGGGGCGTAGTGCTCGGAGGATCTATTGGAAATGGGAAAGCGCAGCGGGAGGGTGGGGGCAGGGGTGGGTGGGGGTGGGGGTATTTGTGCTATGATGGATCGACAGACATCGAGCGGTGATCAGCAGTTTTCATTGACAATACTCTGCTACGCTTAGGGGAGGGGGTGGGGCAGTGGGGGGGGGGGGGGGGGGGGGGGGTAGAGGGGCGGGAGGGGGAGGGGGGTGGAAGGGAGAGGCTGAGAGGAAGGGTTGGGGAGAGTAATCGGCGGAATGGAAGATAAGTGGAGGGGGTGGGAGTGGGGTTGCTGTATCAGGAAAGTTGTGGGAACGGGAGAACATTTTATCCTGCACGATGGGCTAGTATGATTGGTTGTTGCTGTTGTTGTTGCTGTTGTTGTTGTTGCTGTTGTTGTTGTTGCTGTTGTTGTTGTTGTTGCTGTTGTTGTTTGCATGCTACGGAATGGTTTAGTTTGTTACATGTTTGGTATTTAGTTCGTTGATTTAATGTTTTTGCCTTTCATTTTAGTTTTGTGAGGCTCGTCACAGTCTGGTTTATGTCACTTCACAGTTTAGAACACACACACACACACACACACACACACACACACACACACATACATACGCTCGCGCGCACGCGCACGCACGCAGACACACACGCACGCAAGCACGCACACATACATACACACACACGCACGGACGTGCGCACACACGCGCGCGCACACACTCACACTCTCACACTCACACACACACACACTCAACTAGGTATAAGAATTAAAGTGAAAAGAATGCAGATAACTTTTTGTGCTACACACTTACTGTACAGCCTAATTTCCGTTCACATGACTCGAGCAACAGGCTCGATGGACAACGCAATATCCCAAACGCGTATGTGTTATATAAATGTCGTACCGTGGATCGTTTCACGCTCTGGGAAGCCAGTTGAATGCAAAGCGAACTGGCCTGACACTGATTTTGTTTTCATTGTCATTTTCAAAATGCGGTGGACTTGGAGGACTCCTCTCTCTCTGTGTGTCTGTCTGCTGTCTGTCTCTCTCTCTCTCTCTGTTCCTCATCAGTTTTATGTCATATTCGAAAACAAGTCTCACCCTCTCTTCCCGCCCACACACACACACACACACACACACCACCACCACCACCACCCCTCCCTATCTGTCCCTCTGTTTTAGTTCCAAGCTGACAGGACGCTAAGACTTCCAGATTTTACGTCATACGCCACCTGTGGTGAACATTCACTGAAACGCCGTTCGACACTAGTTGACCCCCCCCCCCCCCCCCCCCCCACCGTCCCCGTCCCCCGTCCCCACCTCTCCTCCTCTCCCCCCGTAACTTCATTTCCCGCTGAATTTGCGTCATAGATAACATTTTGCAATGTTCAGTCCGGTTTCCCTCCCCATCCGCGAATGAAGTGAATTCCGGTGACTGATGTGACTGATGGTATGGGTCTTTCCCAACATGTTTCACTCGTTCTCCTCACCCAATACCCCCCTCCGCCTCGCCCCCCGCCCCCCCCCCCCCCTCCATCGCCCCCCCGCCCACCCCCCTCCCCACACACACGCACACTTATTAATGGCGTAGTTATGCATAGCCTAGTGCAGGCATACTCGTGAACGTCAGAGGAATAACACGTCACTTGTTCTTGCATGACGATGATGATGATGATGATGATGATGATTTTTGTATAGATTAATCAAGTAAGCAACTAATTAATTGATTGGTAATTTAATTCAGAGAGAGAGAGAGAGAGAGAGAGAGAGAGAGAGAGAGAGAGAGAAGACATACGGACGGATAGACGGACAGACAGCAAGTAGACTGACAAAGAGAGAGAGAGAGAGAGAGAGAGAGAAGAGAGAGAGAGAGAGAGAGAGAGGAGAGAGAGAGAGAAAAATGAATGAATGAATGAATTCTTTAATCAGAAGGCCATTGGCCCATTCTGATGGGCCTCAATCAAAATACAGTTACAAACTATAATCACACAGTGACATGTCTACACGTACAATGCAAAATAGTGGCATCTAGCTAATGATTACAGCACGTCTTGCAAAGGCTTTATATAAGTACAATGACAAGTTTCGCATCGTTACAATGTTAGACGATGAAAGTAAAAGACATAACCTGAACAACATGGATTAATGTAGTATTTTTTGGGAATGAATTCTTTTCTTAAATCACTATAAGCTGGACACATAAAGACAAAATGGGTCTCATCTTCCTCAGCAGATGAACATATTGGACATAACATCTGTGACTCAATTGTCTTGTATACCTTAAAGAATGTGTCAATATAGGTGAAACTCCAAATCTAAAATTTACTTAGGGCATTCTTTACAATTTGTTTATATTCATAGACACATAGGGCTCCCTTAGATAACTACTTTTAAGCGCTCTGTAAAAACTGTATCTATCACTTGTTTGCGTATGATTGTCCCATTCCTGCCACCTACAATCAGTTATTCTCTGTATAAATTCTTTAATGAACATTTGAAACCGACTCTACACCCTGATTATCCCAAACATAAGAAAATCCATATTTGTCTAAAGCTGTACGAACATGTGTAACCCACGTATACTTCCCCTTTTCGTCAAGACAACGTAACATTCTATATGCCTATATGGTAATCTATGTTCCCCCATACGGGTCAGCTTTAACCAGAATTTAATACAACGTACATAAGAGTTTAAGTATATAGGATACCTACCTAGATCGCCATAACAAAAAATCGTTCGGTGTTCTTATATCTACACCTAAGAACTTTTTAAGACCATATGTGTGCACCTTTTCTATTTCTAAAGCCGCCTTATCCAAAGCCCATATTTCAGCGCCATACTGTACAATAGGCTGAACTGGGCATCGAATAGCTTAAAAAACAGTTCAGGTGAATTATTCTCAAGTTTATACAATGTTCTCTGAATTGTTATTAATGCTCGTTTAGCTTTACTTACCAATTCATCACATGCTGTATAGAAACTAAGTTTGGTTGAAAAGCACACACCTAGATACGTATAACTATTTACAACTTTCATTTCTGAAACTAAGTTTGGTTGAAAAGCACACACCTAGATACGTATAACTATTTACAACTTTCATTTCTGTTGTACCATATATCCATTTTTCCCTTGAAGCTAAGTAACCACCTTCCTGAACACTATAATATTACTTTTATTCATATTCACCGTCAATTCCAGATAACTGGATGCTGTATACAAACTATTCAACTGAGTTTGTAGTCCAACCACTGTTTCTGACATCAACATAATATCATCTGCAAATAATAAAATAAACAACTCAGAGAAATCAGGCGAAAATGTCATTCCATGCCTTCCATTTTCAATTATTTCTAAAGCAAGTTCGTTAATAAACAAAGAAAACAAAACTGGACTGCACACATCACCTTTTTTTAACCCCTCTTGAACAAGTAATAAAATCTGTCAGATCTGCCTTATTTCTTATTCTTGCTTTAACATTATCATACATACTTCTTATACAGGCATACATTTTCCCCCTTATTCCATTTTAACAAGTATTGGCCACAAAAGTTTTTCTTGATATGGAATCGAAAGCTTTTTCAAAATCTATGAAAGCAACATACAACTTTCTATTGTTCACTAACTGCTTTTGAACGGACGCCATAAGTGTGAAATTATGATCTGTTGTTGAATAATTCTGTTTAAATCCAGCCTGTTACTCACCAGTGGTATTATTTTCTTCAATCCATTTTTGCAGTCTTAATATTATTGAACTGTAAAGTTTACTGCTCACATTGCTCAGTGATATGCCCCTGTAATTATTCGGGTCATCTACATCTCCCTTTTTATGTAATGTACAAATTATGGATTCTGTCCATTGTTCAGGATATAACACCTTTATCAAACAGAGCATTAAACAACCTAACCAAAAACATAACACATGATCATTGGAAAACTTAAAAATATCACCTATTATACCATCTGGACCCGCTGATTTTGAATTCTTTAATTTCCCCAATGCACCAATAACCTCTTCTTTCGTAATTGGCTGATTAAACCATCTCTCTTCATTGTCTTCAACTGAATAGTCATACTCCTCTTCTAAGTTTGTATTATCAACCTGCTTGTCAAGAATATTTTTAAAATGCAAAAACCAGTCATCGGTACTAATGTTATTGTATATACCACGTCGTTTGGGAACAATTTTGTGCACTGCTTCCCAAAACTTGTACGCTGATACCTACAGAAGACACCAGATCATTAATTGCAAATTTCTATATTCTTTCTTTTCTTCCAATAGATTTTTGTATTCTCTTCGAGCTTTACAATACTCGGTCCTGTCATTATCTTTTAACGTTCTACAAACCTTCGAAAGTAACATTCTCACATTTTTTCTTCCAATTTTACATTCTTCATCAAACAATTTATTTTCTCTTCTTGTCTGATCTCTCATCAAAATAAATCTTTTCTTTCATACAACTAGCGTGTTGCAAAATACAATCATTAAATAATTCCAGAGCTCCATCTATGTCTGCATCAATCATTTGAGCTGCACAACGTAAAGTGTCTTGAAAATCCTGATGACTCATGGCTTCAATGAATTGTTCAGCACAGTCAACTTTCGCATCTATACCTCTCAATGAAGCATGTTTCCTTTGATCTACAGTTTAACAATGCAGTGTATTCTTATTCTGTGTTTTAATACATAATTCTATAGGAGGTGATCAGATTCTATCATTTCCCACCACATGAATTTCACAACATGAATGCAAAACAGAGAAAAAGTTCATCACATGCCAAAAATAATCATTCACACTACTGCCAGTATCAGAAATGTAAGTAAAATGACCATCTTTATCTCCATCACAAACACCATTCAGCATACATATTCCTAATGAATTACAAAGGTTTAAGAGCTTCCTTACATATGAATTTATTACTTTATCTTGCGAATTTCGAATCATTCCTTCGTTGATTTCATCATCTACAGCAGTGTTGCCAAAACCACCAATATTCCTTGGAAATGTATCTCCTGTTCTACTGTTTAAGTCCCCCACTCACCAAAATAATACATATCATCACTTAGTACGGTATCAGTAAGAATATCTTCAAGTAATTCCACATCGCTGTCTATACTACTAGTGTTATAATATGGAGAATGCTCTGGCGGGATATAACAACAAATAAAAAGAATATCTTTATCAGTACCAAACAATGATTTGTTTATAGAAAAACAAAGGAATTCCCGCGTTCAACTGTTTCTTTCCGTTACATAATTAACAACTTCGTTTTTAATGAGACAAAGAACCCCCCCCCCCCCCCCACCCAGAACGTCTTCCCTGTTTGGACAGCTTAACTGCTGGTTTTACAATATGCTGTGTAATTCGGAAATGCTAGTGGATCAAAGCTATCAACAAATGTCTCTACTAAACAAATAAAGTCAAAAGATGAAAGATAGGAAGTGAAAGAATTGTCATTCAATTTGGACAAAATACCAATATGTTCCAATGCAAAAAATGATATTCTTGTTTATATTTCATGTGTATTCTTTGGCCCATTCTTTTGATTAACATTTTTTTTTTCAAAAACACTTTCAATACGGCCCCCTAATGAATGTGACCCATTTTCTTCAAACCCCACTGATTTCTGCGACACGCTAGCAGGTTCGCCAACGACGGAAAGCGCATGTTTTGCACGATCTGTTTTTGACACAAACCGATCGGTGTAACTTGTTCAGTGATCCCCTGTGTAAATTCTGCAAAGTTGAAATCATAATCACTAGGGGATAAGTTTCTTTGAACACATTCGGCGCGGCCTAATCCCTATTTCGTCTGAACAAGATTTCCTTTAGCACTGAGGTAAAATTTGGTTCCGTCGATAAAAGGTGATCAAAGACCATACTGGCTCTTTTCCCAGCCTCACTTGCCTCTTTTAAATAAGGACCAAGTTTTTTCCTAATGTCTCTGACTCTTCTACTGAAGTCCGCTCCAACGAAAACAGATCTCACCTTTAGCTCTCAGAATGTCTTCTTTGTCTTTGAAAAATGTACCCCTAGCCACAATCGGAGAGTCCTTCTTGGAGGATACACGGTGCACACGGTCGAATTGACACTCTCCTGTCAGTTCCAGTTGGTCCACAATCAGTTCCCTGACACTGTCTTCACAATCCTTTCATGTTTCATTGTCTTTGCGAGGTATTCCATGGAATATGAGGTTGTTTCGTTTCGATCTGTCTTCAAGTTCATCAGTTCTGCGCTCAAGATTTTCACATCTAGTTTTTAACATTTCATTTTCACTTTGCAGGGCTTCTTTGCTTGGCTTAACCTCAAACCGAGAGAGAGAGAGAAGAGGGGAGAGAGAGAGAGAGGAGAGAGAGAGAGAGAGAGAGAGAGAGAGAGCGACAGACACACAGACAGACAGACAGATAGACAGACATACGGATAAACGGACAGACAGCAAACACACTGACAGAGAAACAGAGAGAGAAAGGGAAGAGCAGGGAAGAGGGAGAGAGAGAGAGAGAGGGAGACAAACAGACAGAGAGAAAAGAGAAAGAGAGAGAGAGAGAGAGACAGACAGACAGACAGACAGACAGACAGACGGACGGAGAAGGATGGAGAGAGACAGAGACAGGGGTGCATGTTGGCGGGAGGGATCACGCATTCCTATTAGCTGACAGGCAACGAGTCAGATAGTACAACAGGTACGACAATCGCCCA
>CM031607.1:29618174-29623174 GCA_018398815.1 Conus ventricosus | reverse complement strand
CGGGTGAGTTCTCATATTCCCAGATCCCAAACCCAACTTGCCCTCCATCCAACCTTTCCCCCAGTCACTCTCTATCTCTCTCTCTCTCTCTTCTCTCTCTCTCTCTTCTCTCTCTCATTTGTTGCTTAATGATCTGCCGCCTCATAGTTCCAATCACGACGTATTTGGGTAGATGCTCATGGTGATAGCGCTCAAATACTTCGACTAGGATGTTAACATTATTTATGATCGCTTACGGGAGAGAAAACTCCAAAGTGGCAAACTAGCCCGAAAACAAAGCAGTGCTCTTACATGCAACCAAACGTAGTGTCTGGTTATAATCATTCGAAACAATAATATGCAATGACTGTTTCTACTAAATTCACCCGACAAGTTTTCTGAAAGTGAGTGAAAGAAGGGAACACAAACGTTTTAGGACTTGTAGGGGGACAGTCGGTTTTTGTTAGAGACTTTATACACTATTCTGGGAACTCAGGACGCTTGACTCGTATTAGATGTCCCCCAGTATGTCGTACACGCTCACATTATTAGATTCCAGATCAAAACTTCTATCAAGACAGCGCAACCAACAGCATTATCACCGTGCTCAACTCGCGAGCGGAGATGAAAGGATTGAGTGGATTTACACTAGCTCGGCCGTCATCAACAACACGATCGCTACTTTGAAGTCAGATCTCAATGCGCAAGCTCCGGACGCCATCAGGACGGAAGTGGCTGATCGGATCGGTCGACTGCTGTGTGGAAGAGGATTGAGTGCGCAGGCGCCACAGGAAGAATTTTGCCATGTCATGATCAGGACTGCGAATAGACGATCATAACCCATCATCCTGTTAGCGATGAGAGATAAAAGATCTCAAAGAACAGTGGGTAGTAAACTTATCCAATTACTCCCTGAGTGAAGTTGAACTATCATGTTGACAAGAGGTTTGAACTTCGCTGTGTCCCCCCGACAAAAATCCGGCAAACTCCCAACATGGAAAAGTATCACCATTCTTAAGACTGTTGTTGTTGTTTTTTTTTTGCCAAACTGGCCCAAAACAGAAGAAGCAGTACATTGCTGCGTGGAATGTGTTAAACATCTGGCAATACAGTAAACCTCCAAGGAGGAACGCTTTCGAATGGAGAGACTTGTCTGAAAACTCTCAAGAAAACTGATGCCTCATGATCTTCCGAGGGGACAAGTTTTAGAGCAAAGCGAGCAATGTGCCGAAAGGACACTATTACAAGACAGCTCAGCAACTGCCATCGGGTACAAAGACCTATCCACCGCTCAGAAAAAGATCCCAGCAGCAAGTGTTCCACCCGTCTTACGGAGCTTCCGGAGAGTTTGCAGAGGGATGGAGAGTTGTCGCTGGGGGCAGTTTCGCAGGTTTGTACACCGGCCCCCTCTCCCATCAGACACAGACGCCTCAAAGTTGCACGGTCGTCGTAAGGTTGATAAGAAGGAAGTGGCTCTTCGTCCGTCATCGCCTCGAGCGGATCCCTGATGAGTGGAACAGCCAGATTTGTTGCCGGACTTTTCGTTCTCTTCGGTAAGCAGGACTGAACACTTCATGCCTCATATAGCACAGACTTAGTTAAAAGGTGTCTGCCTTTGAACCCGCAGAATGATGAACTGCTGAAGTCTTAGGCCGTTCACCAATATTCCAGTGAAGGACAGCGCTGACCTCGTAACATACAGACAGCAGAAATGACGGCAGTTTTCCGCAGCATGCCTACTGCTTAAAGTGGACCACTTTCGTGAACTCCTGACGTGTTTTCTCACCACCACTTACTTCACTTTGTGGGAGCTGTGTTATTCTACCGCAGGCAAAGGGGCGCTGTAGGGCCCCCTGTGAGTTCCGTCACAGCCAACCTTATCATTGTCAATGTCTAGAACAAGGCTCTGGCTTTGGTTCATACCCCTCCCTGCTACAAGAGCCGCCACGTGAAGCTAGTGAAGCTGTAAATGGCGGAGGATATCCCGACTCGCCTAAATATCCATCACTCCACTATTCAGGTCATATCAGTGGTGGATGAGAATGACCGCGTTATATACTGAACACACGTATCAACAGAACGGATTTTTGTTTTCGGTATATAAACTCAAGTATCATATTCTACGGCCGGTAACAGTCTGTATATTACTCGCAGCTGGTACCATCTTAGGTTGTGGTCATTCGTCGATTTAACGGGTTTTTCAAAGTCGACATAGAACCAATACATAATGGATCTACTTGCTTGCTGAGAAGAAAACAAATCTGTATTTTCTGTACTCCACTATGTTTTATGACTGTCCATGTTCTGGAGCTCTCACAATGCTCTCCTCACTGAATTTCTACACTCAGATTTCCTTGGTAGATTTATAAGGTCTTCCACTTCATATAAAATGTATCCCTACAAGTGGGAATGTATCTGTAAAATCATGAAAATTCAAGAAATTACCAATTACATTTGTTATTTCACCACCACCAGCAAAAATTAGTCTTTGTCCAATTTTTCAGATGAACAGTTTTATTATCTTCATATTATGTTGTTGAGATGCATTCTTTCTGATAAAAAAGGAAATCTACAACCGTTCCTGGGTTCACGCAGAGCCTTTCATAATGTTTTGCAACAAATCTAGAAAAGGATTTTAGTGTTTGTAATTATATTATATTAGTACGATTCTCGGCATCTATGGTTAAATTAAGAACTTTTGGACTCGCTGACAGCAACAAGTACTTTACTTTTGTCTCCTTGGACGGTATTCGTTTCGGCCAGTTGATTTTCACAGCGGAAGTGAACGCGATAACATCTACCATCCACCGTTTTCGTCAGAATAGCAAAGAATTAGTTTGCTCATTTTACTGATTTTTTCCTGCCCTGAGGAATGTATGGAATATCGAATTTATTGATCGAAATATTACAGAAGGAGGGAGAGGAGGAGGGAAGGTGGGTGTGAGAAAGCGAACAAATGCCTCCTGGATCAAGAGGATAATACACGTTGAAAACCTCACGACTTCCTCTCATAATTCAGTCAGTACATCACGTACATCAGTTGGTAGTGTTATCAGCATGGTTACACTGTCAATTTGCACTGAAATATTAACTCTGGTGTACATTCAATTCTAGCACCAATTCCGACCACTTGAGGTGGGTTTTTATTCTGAGTTCATATTCAAAACGGATACAAAAACAAACAAACAAAACCAACAACAATCAAAGAAACCAAGAATTTCACGGGTCTCTAAAGACAGTTTAGAACCTTAAGTAAAAACCTAAAGTGTCATCCGTAAGCCGACAGCTTTAACACTTACCATTGGGTTTAATATCTGTAATAGCTATTCTTTTTAAAAAAAAATGAGCAATGTGCACAGTTTGAGAGAGAATGAGCAATGTGCAATTGTTAATGAGCAATGTGCACAGTTAGAGAGAGAACGATCATATACGGCGCCAGAGAGGCGTCGGAGAACCCATCCACCTCTCGACTGATTCCCCCATCCCAGACACGTGGACCTACGCCAGTTCCCCTCGGTGCATCCATGGCTGCAGGCAGTCACATGGCGATGGTGTTCACAGATTCCATGGCTGCAGGCAGTCACATGGCGATGGTGTTCACAGATTCCATGGCTGCAGGCAGTCACATGGCGATGGTGTTCACAGACTCCAGTCTCTGGGCCGGCAACTGGGCTGAAAAAGGCTGCGGGAAATTAGTCGAAACTACGACGGACAGACACCCACACACACACACACACACACACACACACACACACACACACAGACACACACACACACACACACACACACACACACACACACACACACACACACACACACACACACTCGCTAGCTAGGTAGCTAGTTAACTAGCTAAGTAACTGACCAATTTACTCATTACCTAACCAGCCAATTAAGTAACTAACTTACACCACAGCTTAACTTTCTAATCAACCAACAAAATAATCGACATTGTAAGTCACTGACTAATTACAAATTGACTACACAAACTCAATAAACTCACTAACCCACTAACTACTAACGAACTCACTCACTTACCACTCATCACTAACTAGCTAATATAGCAACGTACTAACTTACTAACGTACCAACAAAACCAATTAGCTCGCTTTGGATTTATGTAGTCAACAAGTCCTCATCGAATTTGGGCATCGTGTCGAATGTAGAGTGATGCTGATAATGAGGAAGATCAAGGAGAGTAAGCATTAACTAGGAAGAACAGGCTCAGAAAGAACAAAGAGGACAAAACTATTTAGGAATCTGCGTTTATTCTCTTGTATTTTATTTGAATCATAAATTCGCAGCAGATGCAATATAACCACCCCCCCCCCCCCCCGCACACACACACACTCCAACCTGCCTCTATCGCTTCCCTCCTCCTCTCCCTTCTCTCCCAACCTGAACCCTTGATCATCTCCAGCAATTTATTTTTGGCCAGGTTTCTTTTTCTTTTTCTTTCTCTTGCAGTAGCAAGAGTCCAACGACCCCACCAGCCCCCCCCCCCCCCCCCCCCCCCCCCCCCCCCCCCCTCCCCACCCTGCCCCTTCCTCCTCTGTCGGTAAAATGCGGCCTTCATATTAATTGTTTCTCCCCTAATTCCCCGAGAGACAATGTTCATTCTCCAAAAATACGTCATAATAAATCATTCTTCTTAAAAAAAAAAAAAAGAAAGAAAGAAAAAGAAAAGAAAAAAAAAAAGAAAAAGAAAAAAAGGTATCACTAGTTTTCTTTTTGAGAAGAATGGCTGATTCCCAAAGGGTGAAAGCAGGGGGAATAATTAATTTCGAGGTTTATAAAGTCCGCTCGCTTGGCTCGCTCTCCTATCTCTCGCTAATAAAGCTCGCATGATGATGATGCACGTACATGATAAATTCAAGAGAGAGAAAAAAAAAGTCATTTTGTAACGAAATTGATAGCGCCTGTCGACTGTGGCGTGAGAGATGGAGCCTGTTGGAGACTCTCACTCTTCCGTCTGTGACCTGTTGCGTGACATGATCGTTGAAGGGGTGGGGTGGGGTGGG
>CM031607.1:29603174-29613174 GCA_018398815.1 Conus ventricosus | reverse complement strand
TCCCTTCCACTTTCATTTGGGGGTATGTAAATTGTGGTTATTATTTCCAATATAGCAGAGATTTATTCTATCTTGCTCAAACATCTTATCTGCTCGTTTTGCGTCGCCGATTCCTGCGCCCCTTTAGGTCAAAGCACGATAGCTGAAAGGCGAGATAGATACAGCGTGGTCGTTCTTCATGACAGGCTGGGCTTTCTTTTGAACACGTGAAAGCAGGCCTGTCGTGTAATCTAATAACCTTTGGCCTAATTTCTGATCTTGCGTTTCGACGGAATAGCAGAACTGAAGTGCGTCTGTGGTGTTTTCAGTTCGACGATCGACACTGCAGAGTGAATGTTGTGTTCGGTTTCTGTTGCAGAGAATAGTATTATTAGTTTACAGAGGGACATAAATTGGTGGCAAAATTTTGCCGTTGCGCAATCTGCATGTTTAGTCTGTTTACACATGTAAAGTGAAGTGTAGCGTAGTATAGTGTGTAGCCTAGTGTAGTGTGGTGTAGTGTAGTATGCTGTTGCGAGGTGGAGTGTGCTGTAGTGGGGAGAGATGTGGTGTGGTATGGAGTGATGTGATGTGGTGTGGTATGGGATGGTCTGATGTGGGTGTGGTGTGATGTGGCATGGTGTGGTGAAGTTGTAAGTAAGGTCGTGTGGCGCTGTGTTCTGTAGTATGGTATGGCATATCACAGTACAGTTAGGAGTCACAAAAGCCTATTTAATTGAAGCTGCGTGCGATCGTTGTTTTCTCTTTGTGTGCTTAGAAAGGAGCAGTGACAGACAAAGTGTGCAAGTTATTTCAGCTCAAGTCTGCGGATTGTCATGCTGCGTAGCTGTTGGAAATACGGCAAGACACTGTGGTCCTGAACCTTGACATGAAAGGTCAATGTGATATGCAGTCTTATTTGTTTGACGAGTTGACAGTGTCTGCCTTCTGTCTCTGTGTGTTTCTGTTTCTCAGCTGTTCTGTCTCTGTCGTCATATTGAAGCAGGTTCTTCACGTTCTAATTGTCTTTCCATCAGTCTCTCTCTCTCTCTCTCTCTCTCCTCTCTCTCTCTCTCTCTCCTCTCTCTCTCTCTCTCTCTCTCTCTGTGTGTCTCTCTGTCTCTGTCTGTCTGTCTGTCTCTTTGTCTCTCTCTCTCTCTGTCTCTGTCTCTGTCTCTCTTCTCTCTCTCTCTCTCTCTCTCTCTCTCTCTCTCTCTCTCTCTTTCTCTGTCTGCCACTGTCTGTGTGTCTGACTACACGCTCTGTCCGTTCTCCCTCCCTCTCTCTCTCTCTCTCTCTCTCTCTCTCTCTCTCTCTCTCTCTCTCTCCTCTCTCTCTCTCTCTCTCTCTCATTCTATCCCTTCCCCTCTCATGTAGTGGATATGCTTATTCGTGGTTTTATATTTCGAATCTATCAGAGATTTATTCTCTCTCGCCGAATAATCTTATCTTTTCATTTTGCATTGCTGATTCCCGTGCCCCTTTTAGATCACAGCACGACAGCCGAAACACGAAACTAATACAGCACGACAGCTGAAACACGAAACTAATACAACCGACAGCTGAAACACGAAACTAATACAGCACGACAGCTGAAACACGAAACTAATACAGCACGACAGCTGAAACACGAAACTAATACAACACGACAGCTGAAACACGAAACTAATACAGCACGACAGCTGAAACACGAAACTAATACAGCACGACAGCTGAAACACGAAACTAATACAACACGACAGCTGAAACACGAAACTAATACAGCACGACAGCTGAAATACGAAACTAATACAGCACGACAGCTGAAATACGAAACTAATACAACATGACAGCTGAAACACGAAACTAACGCAGCTTGTCTTGCTGTTCGCGGCAGGTTGGGCTTTCTTTTGAACACGTGTTATCACCGCGGGGAATCAGACTTGTCATTGAATCTGATGACCTTTGGCCTGATTTCTGGTGTTGGCATTTGAGGGAACAACAGAACGGAAGTGCCTCTGTGGTTGTGTTTTGGCACGAGTTGGAAGTTTGACAATCGCCATTGCAGTATGAAGAAGGTTGAGCCCAGTTTCTGCTGAAGAGGAGATTATTATTATTATTATTATTATTATTATTATTATTGATTTACAAAGGTACATAGATTGGTGGCGACATTGTGGCATTGCACAGTCTGCATGTTTGATCCATTCGTTTACATGTACAGTGTGGTGTGTGTGTGGTGTGGTGTGGTGTAGTGTAGTGTAGTGTAGTGTAGTGTGGTGTGGTGTGGTGTGGTGGCGTGGCGTGGCGTGGCGTGGCGTGGCGTGGCGTGGCGTGGCGTGGCGTGGCACGGCACGGCACGGCACGGCATGGTATGACATAGCACAGAACAGCCTCGTGCAGAAAACAAAAATGCAGTACAGTTTTACAAAGCGTACCAAAACGCAACACAGCATCACACGTCGTAGTATGGTCTGTTATAGTATATACACAGTCCTACCCTATGTTCTTCGCTCTCCCATACTACACATTTCTCCTTCTTCAGATGTATTATCCACGCAGAACTCATCTACCAGTAACCAGCACGCAGAACTCGTTTCCCGGTACCCAGCACGTTTATACACAATATGACATTACACGGTCAGGCAGGTATCCCTGTGATGAGGGACCTCTGCACTACGCCAGCAAAATGCATCCTCCGATGGCTACCTTCAGCATGCTGCTTGAAGGGGCAGTGGCCAGCCACAACTGAGAATCCTGGACCGTCCACCAGGCGCCTGGCGCACCGGCAGCTTTCAGCCTGGACACTGGCATGAAGATGCGATGAGACAAACATGGGAAAAGAATCTCTCGGTAGCATTGCCTGCCGTCTGTCGTGAGTCCTGCATGTTGGGTTGCTGTTAGGCCATCCAGAAGAAGAGATAGTGCAGTGCTGCTGAGTCGCTTCAAGGGTTTTCAGTACTTTATGTTGTGAGTTTACACACACGTACACGCACGCACGCACGCACGCACCCCGCATACACACATACACACACACACACACACACACACACACACACACACACACACACACACGAACACGCACACACGCACGCACTAATGCACGCATAACACACACACACACACACACACACACACACACACACACACACACACACACACACACACACACACACGCACGCACACACACTGTGCTAGCTATATGACGACGATAATTCACGTGCTATTGACACAGTGTATGCGACCAGAGAACGGAGGTTTTCCAGTTCGTGTTTTTGGACGACCGTGTCCCATAAATCTTCCGCCTCAGATGCTTGAAGACGAACACGAACCCATCACAGTCCAGGTTGTGGAGGGGGTATTTACACTGACATTACCATCACAGTCCAGGTTGTGGAGGGGATTTTTACACTGACGTTACCATCACAGTCCAGGTTGTGGAGGGGATATTTACACTGACGTTACCATCACAGTCGAGATTGTGGAAGGGATATTTACACTGACGTTACCATCACAGTCCAGGTTGTGGAGGGGATATTTACACTGACGTTACCATCACAGTCGAGGTTGTGGGGGGATATTTACACTGACGTTACCATCACAGTCGAGGTTGTGGATGGGATATTTACACTGACGTTACCATCACAGTCGAGGTTGTGGAGGGGATATTTACACTGACGTTACCATCACAGTCGAGGTTGTGGAGGGATATTTACACTGACGTTACCATCACAGTCCAGGTTGTGGATGGGATATTTACACCGACGTTACCATCACAGTCCAGGTTGTGGAGGGGGTATTTACACTGACGTTGCCATCACAGTCAAGGTTGTGGAGGGATATTAATTTACACTGACGTTACCATTACAGTCAAGATTGTGGAGGAGATATTTACACTGACGTTACCATCACAGTCAAGGTTGTGGAGGGGATATTTACACTGACATTACCGTCACAGTCAATGTTGTGGAGGGGATTTTTACACTGACGTTACCATCACAGTCAACGTTGTGGAGGGGATTTTTACACTGACGTTACCATCACAGTCGAGGTTGTGGAGGGGATATGTACACTGACGTTACCATCACAGTCAAGGTTGTGGAGGGGATATTTACACTGACGTTACCACAAGGACAGCAGACAAGGACCTTATGTTTACGTATTCCTTGTAGTTTATGCTCATCGCAACAGATACGTTAGATGATGACGGTATTGTGTGATTCTGGTTTTCCTGTGAGACTGCATGGAATCTGGTGGATTCTTGTCTTCCTTTCTTTAAATTAGCCATTCGTAAGAGATGCAGACGCTTACAAGTTTACTTTGTGGATTCATCGGCCACGAGGATCAGGCTCCACTGTGTGCTCTTCTAATTGCCAGTTGATCCGTCTGCAAACGTGACCCTGGGAAAACACACACAGCCTCTCACTGGTTAATTAACAATTAAGCAATAAAGATGATTTAGACTGGGTCTGAGTATAAGATCTTCCAGTGATGTGTGGAGCACCTTAAACCACTAATCTACCCGTGGTTTATGTATCCAAAATACCTGATCTGCCTTTCAGAACAAAAAAGCGCAAGAGGGGGTCTTAAACTTGATGGAGATACCCATCAATAAATCAACAGCTGCTGTAAGGCCTATTGATCCACGGTGGCCACATCGGCTCAACGCAGGTTGTTATTTCTTGCCTGCTTTCTCTCCTAGCGTTAACAATCTCGGAGTTAGTAAAGCATGTTTAATTGAGATTTGCGTGCGACCGATGTTTTCGTTTTGGTGTGTGCTTGGAAGGGGGCGGTACTGCTGGGATATGAGTGAAAAAAAACAAAACAAGTGTGCAAGTCATCTTGACTTAAATTCTTTGGCTTGTCGTGGTGTGTGCGTGTGGGAGATACAGCGGATACCTAGAATCTTGAAGCTCAGCGTGGAAAATTGAGGTAACGTGCTTTTTTTTCTTTTCTTTTCTTTTCTTTTTGTCTGTTTTGTCCGGGTGACAGTGCGGCATTCTGCTTCTCTTTGCTTTTGTCTTCCAGCTGTGGTGGGTGTTTACCTTTGCCTCCATCCTGAAATACCCTGCTCACATCTCTGATTGTCGCTCCATCAAGGCAAATGACTCTCTCTCTCTCTCTTCCTCTTCTCTCTCTCTCTCTCTCTCTCTCTCTCTCCTCTCTGTGTCTGTCTCTCTTGTGTCTCTCTCATTCACTCTGTCTGTCTGTCTGTCTCTCACTCATTCACACGCTGCATGTATCTGTTTACCTGTGTGTGTGTGTGTGTGTGTGTGTGTGTGTGTGTGTGTGTGTCCCCCACATCAGCATGCGGTCTACCTGTCTAATTCTCTCTCTCTGTGTCTCTCTCTCTGTCTGTCTGTCGTCTGTCTGTCTGTCTGTCTCTCTCTCTCTCTCTCTCTCTCTCTCTCTCTCTCTCTCTCTCTCTCTCTCTCTCTCTCCATCAGCATGTGGTCTTCCTGCCTAATTATCTGTCTGTCTGTCTCTCTCTCTTCTTCTTCTTCTCTCTCTCTCTCTCTCTCTCTCTCTCTCTCCTCCTCTCTCTCTCTCTCCTCTCTCTCTCTCTCTCCCCCCCATCTCCTACTTTCCCCCCTACTACGTGTATGCATATTCGTGTTTATTGTTTGGAATGTAGCAAAGATGTGTTCTGTCTTGCCCTAAGATCTTATCTGTTCAGTTTTGCATTGCAGATTTCCGTACCCTTTTACGTCAAACCACGACAACTGAAACGCGAAACTAGTAGAGCTTGTATCGTTGTTCGTGACAATTTGGGACTGCTTTTTATCACGTGTTATCGCGGCAGGAAGGCAGGCTGTCATTTAATCTAATGATCTTTGATCTAATTTGTGATGCTGCATTCCGAGTGAACGTCAGCGAAGCATCCCTTTGTGCCCACGTCTCTTTGTGCCCACGTCTCTTTGTGCCCAAACCTATGCCAGTGGGAGTTGTGGGTAGGTACCCTTTATATCAACAACCAAACTGACCAGTGGTCAAGCAATGGTCAAAGTGACCAGTAGTCAAGCAATGGTCCCAGACTGACCATTGGTCAAGCGATGGTCAAAGTGACCAGTAGTCAAGCAATGGTCCCAGACTGACCATTGGTCAAGCGATGGTAAAACTAACCAGTGGTCAAGTGATGGTCAAACTGACCAGTGGTCAAGCGATAGCTAAACTGACCAGTGGTCAAGCTGACCAGAGGTCAAACGTTGGTCAAACCGACCAATGATCAAGCTATGGTCAAAGAGACGTGGGCACAAAAGACCACTTTTTGGGCATATGGAGACGTGGGCACAAAAGACCACTTTTGGGGCATATAAAGACGTGGGCACAAAGAGACGTGGGCACAAAGAGACGTGGGCACAAAGAGACGTGGGCACAAAGATACGTTCCCAACGTCAGAACCCGAGGTCTTTTGTCGTGTATTTGCACCAATTCTGAGTCTGACGATCGCTGTTGCAGTGTGAATGTATTTAGTATGCTGCGGTGAAGAGGTGGTTTTTTTTACTCTACGGTAAGTATAAATTAGTTGCAAAATCGTGCCATCGCGTCCCTGTGTCCGTGATAGATTGGTTTATATGTGTAGTGTAGTGTGTAGTGCGGTGGGATGCGCTGTAGTCTGGTGTGGTGTGGTGTGGTGTGGTGTGGTGTGTAGTGCGGTGCCATGCGGTGAAAAGTAGAAAATATAATTGAATATTTCTTGCAGTCATTGCAACACCAAGCTGCTCTGTAAGTTGCTGGAATGGTGCTCGGTACTTATCCTTGGAATTTATTAGTTTTTTTGTAATTTAGTCCCTTGCGGATTCATTCCAAGAACTGGCCCTCAGCACTTGTGTCTTAAGAGGTTATCTTTTTATATTTTCTACTTTTCACAAGAAAATGTAGCTTGTTTTGCTCTTTCATGATTTTCTTTTGCTTCTTAGATGGCACCTTTGGTTTGTTTTTTTGAAACCTCAACAAACATACTATGGTATTGCACACCAGCCTTTTCTGGGATAGCATTCTTCCTAAAACCGAAAAGGCACAGGAGTCAAATTACCACTTTCCGCGGTCACTGAGGAGAAACAACCAGGTTTCGAAATATCGGTATATGACCAGGAGTTACGTGTTAGTGAGTTTCCTCCCTATTGGAGATTATAAGCTTGCTGAAGGCTCATTTTGAGAAGCATTTATTTCATCCACCCACTTGAGCACAAACTGTTAGTTAGGCAGTATTAACTGCCACTGCAGATATGAATGCTTATCTCCCCCTATTTCTTCAATCTAAGACATAAGAGCAAGCTTTGTTTATAATTTAATATTTCTTGCAGTCATTGCAACACCAAGCTGCTCTGTAAGTTGCTGGAATGGTGCTCGGTACTTACGGTATCCTTGGAATTTTTCAGGGTATTTTTTGTGTGTGTATATATATATATATATATATTGTTAAAATAGGTTTTTTAAAAACAGAATCTACAAATTTGTTACAAGCGCGTTGCGCTGTCATCAGGATGGTTTTTGAACTAGGCAAAATAAGTAAGAAAATCCTAGAAAAAACAATAAAGAACGTAAAATCAAACTCTGAATACAACCTCTGGAAGAACACAAATGAAGTTATTCAATGGTTCAAAACACTTGATAAACAAAGCAACACGGTATTCATCACATTCGACATAGTAGATTTTTACCCATCCATAGATGAGGAACTGCTCACCAAAGCTCTGAAATTTGCTAGTAACCATACAGACATAAAAGGGTCAGAAATGGAAATCATATTCCACACCAAGAAAACGCTACTGTACAGCAAAAATGAAACCTGGATCAAGAAAACGAAAAGAAACTCAACATTTGACGTAACCATGGGATCATATGACGGTGCAGAAACATGCGAACTGGTCGGACTATTTATGCTATCCAACATCAAGAAACAACTCGGAAAACAAGTTGGATTATACAGAGACGACGGCCTTGCTGCACTAACCAACAACCAAAGAACCATTGAAAATAAGAAAAAAGAATTATGTAAAATCTTCCAAAACCACAACTTAAAAATCACCATTGAAGCAAACAAAAAGGTAGTAAACTATACTGAACAACATTAAAAACGCACCGTTTTGATTTGCCGATTTCTCATTTGGAAAAAATGTGTATTTGGATTTGGTATATTAACACAATTTTTAAGGGACACAGATTCACACTGCCTCGGTTTCTGCGCGCTTGCCGACGTTCGTGTGACGCCACGTGCAACTCGCCCAAAACACTTTTCTTGCCACTGGGGCCGAGACTGAACGTAGCACATCTGTTTCTTTGTCTCAAATGGTGAGTTTGAAGTCATGCCGACTGGAAAACGGTATCAGTTGTCATTCGACCAGGCGAAGTGGTCCGAAAACAATGCCGCGACTGTCTATGCAAGAACGCGAGCGAGCCATTGTAATGTTAATGGTCGGCATGTCATCGAGAGAGACAGCCAGACAACTGAACTGCAGTCACTCTACAATTGTAAGGCTATCACAACGTTTGGCAGCGACTGGTTCCACCACTGATCGGCGCCGAACGGGCCAACCTCGTGTTACCACACCAGCGCAAGATCGATACATTCGACAGCTTCATCTTCGTAATCGATTCCTTACAGCAGCAGAAACATGTCGCCAGGTGGTTGGTCGACGGGGTCCAGTGTCTGGACAAACCGTTCGACGTCGATTGCAAGAATCAGGGCTCAATGCAAGACGCCCTCATGTTGGCCCAGTCCTCACCCGTAGACACCGTCAGCAACGCCTGCAGTGGGCCAGCCAGCATCTGCCATGGACACGACGTCAGTGGAGAGCTGTGCTGTTCTCTGACGAAAGTCGCTTCGCGTTATCTCATGCTGACGGGAGAATGAGAGTCTGGAGGCGTGTCGGGGAACGCTACGCCAACTGCTGCGTGTTTGAAGCCAATAGATGGGGAGGGGGCAGTCTGATGGTTTGGGGGGCATTCAGTCATGACTACCGGACACCTCTGTACTTTTTTGACAACCATGTGAATGCCAACACGTACCAGCAGGTGCTGCAGAACCACGTCGTCCCACTGTTTGGCCAGCACCCGGTGCTGCAGTTCTTCCAGCATGATAATGCACGACCCCACACCGCAAGAGCCACCCGCTGCGTTTCTCCAGGCGAACAACATTGCCGTGTTGCCCTGGCCATCTCTGTCCCCTGACATGGCTCCCATTGAACACGTCTGGGATGAGCTGGGGCGTCTTGTGGCCCGTGGAAGACGTCCACAGACTCTCGATCATTTGAGGCGCGCACTGACCGAGGAGTGGGATGGACTGCCACAGGCATTCTTGCACAACCTTGTCTACTCCATGAGGAGGCGCTGCCAAGCGTGCATCGGGGCAAATGGCGGACACACTCGGTATTAGAGCTTGCGGACGGACATGCTCGTCGTGGTGTACTTTTTGACAGGGACCCTAGTGAAGTCACCAGCTAATTTCAGATGAATTCGGCCATTCTTGTCAAGAACAGACATTTTGTTCAATTGAAAAATGGATGCGTAATCAAATATGCTTACTTTCATTAAATAATTCTGTACTACCAACGTTGTCTGGGTCTTTTGGCAAGCGGTGCGTTTTTAATGTTGTTCAGTATACTTAGACATAACGCTTGATCTCATCAACTACATATATAAACCATACAAGAAGCCCAATGACACACCTATCTATGTAAACATCAAAAGTAACCACCCACCATCTGTATTAAAAGCCATACCCAATGGCATAAATCAGAGACTATCAAACCTGTCATGCAATGAAAGAGTATTCAACAATGCAGCAGTAGAATATCAAGAAGCACTGCAAAAAAGTGGGTACAACTACAAACTCCAATACAATCCAGACAATACACAAATAGAAATAAGAAAAACAGGAAAAGGAAAATCACATGGTACAACCCACCATACGACGGAAAACTCAAAACAAAAATAGGAAAAGAATTCTTTAAAATTTTAACAACCTCGTTCCCAAAAGAACACAAACTATATAAAATATTCAACAAAAACACCGTCAAGCTATCGTATTCATGCATGC
>CM031607.1:29585674-29595674 GCA_018398815.1 Conus ventricosus | reverse complement strand
CACGATTTGAGCCATTTGTTAGTCTTCAGTTGCTTATTTTCAAGAAATTCCTGTTACTGCAAGACTTGGATGAGAAACAGGGGGGGGGGGGGGGGGGGGGGGGGGGATTTTCAGCTTCGGGCAGAGTCATTCCCAGAACCCCGCTTTCATATTCAAGTTCATTGCTTTCAAAATAAAATGTTTGCTACTTCAAGATAAGGTGGATGAGTGGATGGAAGCATGGAATATTTCAGGCTTCGGGGTGCCAGAGCAATTCAACCACTATTTGGTAGCCTTCAATAGCCAACCTTTAAGAAATTCCGGTCTGCCGCAGGACATTTGTGCAGGGATATGGGGTGCGAAAAGTAGAACATTGGAGGAGGATGGGGGGGGGGGGGGGGGGAAGAATTCTGGATCGTTCCAACTCTCTACATACTACTCCACACCACACGTGTCTTTAGATAATAAGGATTTGCTAGAATTAGTTAATTCAACGCTACAAAATTCGTTCTCGAATGGGTCCATAAAGACTCGTCCCAATGTCCAGTTATAGTTTTCCATTCGAAAGCTTACTCTCACCCTTCTTGCACACAAAGTTGTGTGTGTGGTTTTTTTTTTGATAAGTGAAATAAGCAACAAGAAAAAAATAAAATAAAAAAAGGAATAAAAAAAAGAAAAAAAGCCGATGTGATGCCGGAGCTTACCGCGTGAGACTCTCCCTATACCCCTGCTCCTTCAATCCCTTCTATCAACAATTCAAGTGACAGGAATTTCTGGCAAACAAAGCTTCTTGATTTGTGAAATGTTTATGAAGTCATATTGGAGCTGACCCAGAAAAGACTCGCTCCCGAAGCCTCCTCCTCCTCCCTCCCCCCCCCCCCCCCCCCCCACACACACACACACACACACACACTTGCTCAACTTCTAGTCTGACTTGAAAGAGAACGTAAGTCTTGCGGAAAATTAGTGTACTTGATGACAAAGGGAATGATAGAGGCGATAAACTTTTGATCCGAAAGAATCGCCGTCCCAGTTAGAGCAGTATTCCAGTAACCTCTAACATGATGAAAGGGTAATTCCGGAACTGACTCAAAAAGCTCCCCCCCCCCTCTCCCCGACTCCACCACCGCCCATCTCCTTCCTCATCCCATCTGCATCCTCAGCCATTGTCTTTGGGGTACTTTTTGTTTTTTGGGGGGGAGGGAGGGGGAGGGGGCAGAAGAATAGGCAACCGTTTTTAAACAAATGAGACTTCCTAGAGTAAACTTCAAAAGACTCCCCTTACCAGCTCTCGGAGACGCAACCACCTCAAGTGATACACATTTGAGTGGGGGAAAAAAAACAAACAAACAACTTGATGTCAACACTACTCACGGGAAGATTCCGGGACCGACACGAAGTCCCATTCAACCCCTAACGCTCCTGTAGCTCCATCCTTTCTAACACACACACACACACACACACACACACACAACACCGACGCAACACCATTTCTCCAAATAACATGCAGTCCTGTATAATAAACAACTTGGGGTCAGAGAGATTGATGCGGTCGATCTGGAACTGACCCAATAACAGCCCACCCCCTTCCTCCTCCCCTTCCCCGCTCTCCCGTTGTCTTGACTGCCCCCTCCCCCCCCCCCCCCACACACACACACAAGCATATATCTGAGAAAAGAAAATGTAACGATTCTGACAGAATCATCATGGACCTGACCAAGAAGTCTTCCCCCCAAATGATACACTGGGTTTGGGGTGGGGGTGGGGGGTGGGGTGAGAAGTGGGGGGGGGGGGGGGGGGGTCTTGTTCTGAACGTATTCCTGTGGCCGTAGATTTAGTCTGCTGTTTCTCCAGGAGTCGAACAGTCACCAGCCAATTGGATCGACCATGGAGTCATGGGGCCGGAACGGCTCAGTGGTAGAGCGCCGGACTCGTAATCTTGGTGATCCTAGGGATGCAGGTTCGAATCTTCACCGGACCGTTTCGGTACACCGGGGGGGGGGGGGGGGGGGGGGGGGACGGGGGCGGGGGGAGGGGGGCTGTTCCCTCGGAGCTAACATGGGTTCCGACTCCATACAGTCCTAAGAATGAGACTGTAAACCGAGGTTCCGTTTGTGCACACACGTAAAATCCCATCACCAACTTTCGGAAGAGAAGGCCAGTTTAGCCGTTGGTTTGGATGACACGCTACACATAGCATACACATAGCATACACCCTGCGTGAGAAATGGAAAGAATGAAGGAAATAAGAAAACTGAGTGAACAATATTGAACAATATTCACTGGATGACACAGGATACGACTGAATGAAGCGCCAGCTGGTAGCTCTTCAGTCGGCACTACCCAAGTAGGCTGCCCGTTGTGTAAACGGGTGTGGATTGTAAAGCGCTTAGAGCTTGGTCTCTAGCCGAGGATAGGCGCTATGAGTATTCATAATGAATGAATGGAGTGCTTTGGGGATCAGTGCTTGAGTGTGGGATGGGGTAGGGCAGATGGGGAGGGGGAAGGGAGCAAAATGAAGTCCAGCCGGGTTTTCTCATTCTTGTCGTTAAAACATTAATGTGCCAAATTGTCCTTTTGTGGTCAATTTCGTAAAGAAAAATTGAGTTTAACAGGAACGGATGATTTCAGAATAAGGACTGGCATCGCCTCTGGCTAACCATCGCTGCAGGTCATTTCAAGCCTATATCAAAGAATGACTCTACGGAGTAAAAACTCGGCAGGAAGGTCATTCTGAGTATATCACTCCATCTAGGTTAGGATGGGATAGGTGAAATTGCCATTGAAGGTTTCTCTCTCTCTCTCTCTCTCTCTCTCTCTCTCTCTCTCTCTCTCTCTCTCTCTCTCTCTCTGTCTGTCTGTCTGTCTGTCTGTCTGTCTGTCTCTCTCTCTCTCTCTCTCTCTCTCTCTCTCTCTCTCTCATACGAATGTTATAGTAATTTTAAGTCTGTTTTTGAAAAGGAAAGATATCTTTTGGATACGAATACGTACTGTTTCCGCGTTGCCATTACACGAACCAGGTTTAATTTGCTTCACTGAATAACAATTTGCATCGATATAGTAAAACAGAAAAGGACAAAGCGTGCCCATTTTGCCATGATCAAGTAGAGCATGAGCAACATTTTTTATTTCAGTGCTCCCTCTATCAAGACCTAAGGAGTAAATTTCTCAAAGAATTCGCTAGTTGTCCCCTTAATTTGCTTCTTAAGGTATCCAGTGCTTCGCACAGAATAGCGTATCAAGGTACATTTTTCATGCCATAAACAGAAGGATCAAGTCAATTCTTTAGTGGATAAATTACTGCGGACAATTACCACTACCTTGGTTTTCCTTGAAATGACCGACTTCATTTTGTATTGTAATTTCGTGTACTCTAAACGTATCTGAATAATGTATCATCTTTTTACACGAAGTTTTGGGTAATTATTATTGCAATGCTTTTTTGTGCTGTTTGCAACACATATATGCTAACTCCTCCCGTTCCTACCCACTCCCCCCCCCCCTCCCCCTCCTTTGCCTTTGTACCTTGTATTGTGGCCCAAGGCCGATGTACATTAAAGCGTTCTGAGTTCTCTCTCTCTCTCTCTCTCTCTCTCTCTCTCTCTCTCTCTCTCTCTCTCTCTCTCTCGCAAATGATCAAGCAGAATGAATCGGATACAATAATACTACGGTATTCCAATAATTGTCGAAGGCAACAGGACATGACCGTACTCCGCTCTTATTCGTGGGCAAACATTTCTGATTTCAATTTGATCCAAGAAGTATACATCTGGAGTGTTGATAGAGAAACTGTGTCATCGTTCTTGGCATTGCCCCATCCTTCTTTCCGTTTGACCCACAGCCAGCTCAACATTTGGTAGGCACCAAACATCGCGTCCAAAGCAACTGCGACTGAAAAGGATGGATTCAACTAGAGGGTCACTCCATCTGTCAGCTTAACGTGTCACCTCCGTTCACAAGTTGATTTTGTTGAAAATGTTCTTTTAGCCTTCTAAGCAAACCACGGCGTGTTCTTCAGGAGGGAGTATGTTCAGGAATGAAAGTATTTAGACGCACCGCAGTTTCAGTTTAAATGGAAGCTGAAATGTCATGCATGTTGAAAATTTTAAATTAAATGAAAAATAAGGTCTCGTGATTTGTGTGTGTGTCTCAGATTGTATTCACATGGGCGATTTCAGAGGCAGTCAAATTAAGCTGTAGCTAGCACGTTAACAGATGTCCAAGTACACAGATTTAGAATCAGAACATCAGGTTAAGAGTTATGTCCATGACATAGAAGATGAAGATGCAAGCAAAATATAAACACGGTCCTAGATCAAGGCTTTCGTCGTCGGAAAAAAAAAGCAACAAAAAACAAACACACAAACAAAGCAACAAGCAACACACAATTTCTTCATTGGCATCCTAAGCCAAACTTTAAATGCACACACCACACACACACACACACACACACACACACACACACACACGGACACAACACACACACACACACACACACACACACACACACACACACACACACACACACACACACACACGCGCGCGCGCGCGCGTGCGTACACACATATGTCCATAGCAAAATTTGGTCTATGGAGGTACCTCTAACCCGATGTATAGTTGATGGAAGCAATCACGACAACATAAATCACGACAATATCTTGCACCCTGCAACTGAAGCTTCAAGTTTAAGCCCGCTCCATCGACCTTTTCTTGACCCTACTGCAAAGTTGCTTCCGACTGCTGCTTTCTGACGTTTTGCTTTTCCACTTCAAATGAGCATACATGCTGAAACTGCACTGTGCGATTCGAAATTCCATGCAAATCTTGAAATGGGTGCTCCACTTGGCGGCATGTCGCAAACGCGGCTGCTCTACGTCAGAAATGTAAAGCATGAGTATCAAATATCGTCGCTTTGCATGAAAATGATGTTTTTCACGACAGCTTAGCGATCATATTATAAACATTTGAACACACTATAAGCGTTAGCTTGTTGATGTTCAAATTTTCACATTTTTGTAAAGCTACGTGATTGTTCAGTGGAAAATAAATTTGTTTAAACCAGCTTAGCGATCAACCGAAGTTATAGCGACGTTTTGCTATTAAGAAAAAAATGAAATTGTTTGCGACATCACGAATGGACGACCCTCGCGGAACGAAGTACAGACGCGCTGTTTTGCTCCCGTAGGCTCCCTCCTTAATAAGCATTGTGATATTGCCGTCTACAAATCAAGTACTGCCCTGTTCGCCCACAATGGAGACGTCCCAGTCCGTACAACCATTAGTCTGCCTGGGACGATCATTACGTTTTAAAGATGTGTGAGTGTGAACAGTTGCTCAATGGGGCGTGTGTGCCACCGACCTGTTTCGTGAACGGTTCATTTCACAAGGATACAATAGAAATACGGCGTCAGTTCTTTTCGTTGACAGCCAGCGATGTTTTGCGTTGTCTGGAAGTGGGAGTTATGGTACGGGTCTGGGTTCATAAACATCAGTGTGTGGGGTTGCCTGTGGTTTGGCTCTGTCTGTTTTACTGTCAGTTTCACTTTTTTTTTTCTCCCTTGCATTTTCATGCGCTGACGTTTTACGTCGTTCTTGTTATGAACCACCTCTTCGTCTGCATCGAATTGTGTGAGTGGATCTGTCTGTCTGTCTGCCTGTCTGAGTGACTGACTGTCTGTCTTTCTGTTTGTCTGTGTGCTCTCTCTCTCTCTCTCTCTCTCTCTCTCTCTCTCTCTCTCTCTCTCTGTGTCTCTCTCTCTCTCTTTCTCTCTCTCTCTCTCTCTCTCTCTCTCTCTCTCTCTCTCTCTCTCTCTCTCTCTCTTCTCTCTGTCTCTCGCCTCTCCCTCTCTGTCTGTCTGTCTGTTTTGTCTTGTCTGTCTGTCTGTCTGACTCTTTCTCCCTTCTCTCTCTTTCTCTTTCTTTCCTTCTTCCCACTGTTTCCTTGCAGAAGTTGTCTATAATCTTAATAGCTATATAGCTCTACATGGCGATTTCGTCTGTTGTACAGATTCTCACTTGCCGTTTATATCAGAACTGAACACGATTAGCGCGACGAAGAAGCTAGCTGTAAGTAAAGAGCCTGTACAAAAAAAATCTCTTGACATCACTCACGTGGCGGATTAATAAAATGAACATCGTACAGTATTGCAGTGAATTTTGTTTTATTTACTGCTTTCTCTCTCAAATCAGAAGAGGCACAGCGTCCATCACAGTGATCTGAAATGAGGCCGGCCGCCGACTGCGATGGGGATGTATGAGGTCTGTCTCAGTTGAATAAATCCGCCGGCCACTGCATCGATTGCCTCCACTGGGGACGTCGGGTCTGTCTTTAATAAGGAATCGTCTTCCCCTGTGCGGCTAGTTGTGTGCCGGGCCCGAAGATGTGGCGACAGAGGTGTACAAGTCATAGTCTTCTCTCTCTCTCTCTTCTCTCTCTCTCTCTCATTCTCCCCTCCTTGCCCCCCATCTCTCTCTAGCTCTCCCTTCTACCCTTCTTGCCCCCTCCCCCCCCCCCCCCGCGCTCTCTCTCTAGCTCTCGCTTTCTACCTCTCTTGCTCCTTCACTTTCTTTCTCGCTCCCTCTAGCTCTCCCTTCTACCATCCTTGCCCTCTCTCTGTCGCTCTCTCTCTCTCTCTCTCTCTCTCTCTCTCTCTCTCTCTCTCTCTCTCTCTCTAGCCCTAGATCCCCCTTCTACATCTCTTGCCCTCTCTCTCTCTTTCCTTCTCTCTCTCTCTCTCTCTCACACATTCTCCCCTCCTTGCCCCCCCCTCTCTCTCTAGCTCTCCCTTCTACCCCCCTCGCCCTCTCTCTCTCTCTCTCTCTCTCTCTCTCTCTCTCTCTCTAGCTTTCTCTTCTACCCTCCTTGCCCCCCTCTCTCTCACTCTAGCTCTCCCTTCTACCCTCTTTGCCCCCCTCTCTCTCTCTAGCTCTCCCTTCTACCCTCTTTGCCCCCCCCCCCTCTCTCTCTCTAGCTCTCCCTTTTACCCTCTTTGCCCCCCCCCTCTCTCTCTCACTCTAGCTCTCCCTTCTACCCTCTTTGCCCCCCCCCCCCTCTCTCTCACTCTAGCTCTCCCTTCTACCCTTCTTGCTCCTTCACTCTCTCTCTCTCTCTCTCTCTCCTCTCTCTCTCTCCTCTCTCTCAAACTGCTGGAATGATTGATTGTAGGGATCCGTATAGTGGAGTGGGATCAAAGGGAGATAACAGGATCTGTGTAGCTTAAATCATTGCACATTAAAGGTCTACTTTAGAGGTTTTCGATAATTGGTCAGCTTATGCAGAAATATGAAATGTTTGATAAATTGGTAAAATAAACATCCGATTCGCTCCCGATCACACGAAATCGATCCGCGAAAGTGGGCATTTCCACCTGTAATCAAGAAAACGGGAGGTAATCAACTAAATCTTGGCATGGCTTAACTACTCTTGGACGTGACGTCACATGATGGACTGGCCGTCAGCCGCGACCTACACAACAGGCCAACGGCGACAGAAAGCGATTCTGATGGTTCTTGCACATCTCGATAGGTATTTAATTTATCATGTAAAAGCAGCGACTATGATTGCGACAGCTAATGTAACTATGGGGATGTTTCTGCAAGGCCTTTACCTTATCAGTTTGAACGCTAAGTTCTTTTTACCACGTCAGTTCCAGCTGGACCACGGAAACGAGCTATTCAGTTCCAGCTGGACGCCCGAACACCTCATTCCGAAGGCGTACGGACTTTACCGAAGTCTCGAGGGAGGCTACCGACTGACTTCTTGATGCGATCACGCGTGGACGGCGAGCGGAGATTCTCCTTCCTCAAGCCTTAACGTGTTCATTCAATTTAACAAGTGTGATCTGTCCATAGATAAGAACAGAATAAACGTGCGACTATCGTACTCATCTGTACGAGCTTACCACTCCGCCTTCAAAGTATACGCGCACAATGCAGACGAAGTTTTTGATCCACTCGAACGGGCTCGGCAATTGTCGGAATAGCTCGTTTCCGTGGTCCAGCTGGAACTGACGTGGTAAAAATATCTTAGTGGCCCGGCATGGTTGCACCAACCGAATGCACTTCTTTCGAGTATCTGGATCAGATGGAAATGTGTGCAAAGAATATCCGTCATTGCTGAGCTGCTGCACTCGCCTACAGCACAATATCTGCCACCCCCTCGTGACTTTTTAGGCTGTGGGGGATCGCAACTCGTGTTGATTTCACTTGGTGTTGGCTTGTTGTGTAGGTCGCGGCTGACGGCCAGTCCATCAAGTGACGTCACGGTTTTCGGTCTACCGCGCGGGGTTTGAACAGGTGTGCAAAACTCGTTTTTTATCTGTTAAATTCTTCCGGCGACTTTTTTTGAAAAATGAATACCGTACTGTAGTTATATGACATGTAGACCTGTTTTTAACAAATTATCGAAAATCTCTAAAGTAGACCTTTAAGGACAGGACAAGACGAGACACAGTTAAAATCTGTAGAACGCGCGCCTTGGTGGACTGTTTCATTGTTTGTTTGTTGGCTTGCTTGTTTGTTTAGCTGTCTGTTCTTTGTTTTTTTTTTCTTCATACTACTCTCGCCCAAGAAGAGTCAAAGAAAAGAAATGATTAAGACAGAGAGAGAGAGGGGGGGGGGGAAGGAGTAAGCCATCGTGTAAGAAGGGGAGAGAGAGAGGGGGGAGAGAGGGGGGAGTGAGAGAGAGGAGGAGGGAGAGAGTGGGGGAGGGAGGGAGAGAAAAGAGAGGTAGAGAGAGACAGAAGGATGGGAGAGAGGGGAGAGAGAGAGAGGACGGGGAGGGAGAGAGAGGGGGAGGGAGGGAGAAAAAAAAGAGAGGTACAGGGAGAGACAGAGGTGGGGGAGAGGAGAGAGAGAGAGAGAGAGAGAGGAGAGAGAGAGAGATGAGAGAGAGGAGAGAGAGAGGAAGAGGAGAGCGAGAGGAGAGAGAGAGAGAGAGAGAGAGAGGAGAGGAGAGAGAGAGAGAGAGAGAGAGAGAGAGCTCAGCGCTCATCGAGTCTCATACCGCCGTCTACACTTCGTTCTCCATGAACAGAAAGTGATGGCTCACAAATAATAATTACGTGTAACACCAAGGCGACATTCACTGCCTCCCATCACACGATTCATGGCTGTTTAACGTAATAAACCCTGCCTCCTCACCAACCCCAAACGCCTACACCTCACACCATCCATATCCACCCCTCCCTCCCTCAGCCTTCACCACAAACACCTCCCTTCCCCCACCTGGCCCACCTTCACCCACCACCCCCCACCATCCCTTACCCATTTTCCCCTTCAGCGTATCCTTTGATGTTGGTCTGAGAGTTATCGTGTATTTGATTCCGTGTGGCGTTGTGTTATCTGAAGATGCTGTCTACCTGCGTCTCTCCGTTGTCTCTGTAAGCCGCAATAACAAGACCTTGTATATGAAGCGCTCTGTTGTCGAGAACACGATCGCAAGGAATGATAGTGGTCATATTTTTTTTTCTTCCCCTACTAGAAAACTCCACTCTGCTAAAGGGGCCTTTGCTCCTCAAATCTAGATTCAGGAACACAGCAGACGCAAAGCAGGGTGTCTTTTGTAAATAGCCCCGTGTGCGGGCTCGTTGGCATCAGCGCCATAGATGGGAATAATGATGGTCGCGTATGTGTGTGTGTGTGTGTGTGTGTGTGTGTGGAGTTTAGGGCTGTTGTTATTCAGGTGTCGTGGTGCGCCTCTGACGCCTGACTCCACCAGTTAGAAAGAAATGCACCCAGACAAGAAACGCTATTGTTGTGTTACTACTAAACGACTGAGCAAGACAGCAACGAAAACAACCCAAATGGTTTAAAGTTGAACAGAATGCTGCGTAAGCGAATAAGACAATATGTACAATCAAGGTGTTTACAAGGGCTGCCATGTTTTCAAAATGGATGTTGGTCGAGCTTCCTATTTTCGTTCACTTATTTATGTATTTATTCATTTTTTTAAACTTCATTTATGTACGTACTTATTTATTTACTTATGTATGTACTTTGTGTCGATTTATCTACGTATGTG
>CM031607.1:29573174-29580674 GCA_018398815.1 Conus ventricosus | reverse complement strand
TGTGTGTGTGTGTGTGTGTGTGTAACACACTTGCAGCTTAATGCCACTTTAGAAAACACCAAGAAAATCTATTGACGTAGCTTGCGTTGAACGAAAACAAGTAGAAGTGTCTTTGTGAAGAGGAGAGGAGAAGGACGGAGGGAGGAGGGGGGAGGGGGGGAGGGAGGCGCGAAAGTCGGAGGGGAGGGAGGGGAGGGGAGGGAGGGGGGGGGGAAGCGGAAAGGAGGGTGGCAATGAGGGAGAGAATTGGCGGGAAACGAAGCCTGTTTATGCGCAAAGGAAAGCGAGAAATTCCCGTGTTGTAAAAACTACTTCTTCACTGCAATGAGCCGGGAGCGCTGCCGCTGCTAAAGCAAACACAACTTCAAAGGACATCCACTAAGAGACTGGCTGCATGTCTCCGGTGGGGATGTTTGTTTACTTGACAGCATCGCTCCGAAAGCACTGGCAGCAGAGGAGCATGTTGTGCAGGTTGTTTATTCCCTTTCTCCTCCTTCATCTCCTCCTTCCCTGCTGCCTTTTGTTGTTGTTGGTGTTGTTGTATGTTACAGTCATAGTAGGCCGCTGCCCCTGTCCTTCCCTTCCCTTTCCCCATTTGCAGGTCCTAAAGCACTTGCGGAACCTGATGCTTAGAACACGCGCCAACATCACAGACATTGTGTTGCAAAGCGTTGAGAAGTCTTTGTCTGTTCTAACGCATGACACATTGAAAACAAACAAAAACAAACAAACAAAACAACAGAACGAGCTTTTTTTCTCTCCCAGACTAACCATCAGTGTCTCTGTAGAACCTGCAGATGTGAGTGAAGAGAATGTTAAATTAAGCTTTTAAGTTTGTAGCGGCTGCAACTAATTGTACTGCTACTGCTTCTGCTGCTATTGCTGCTGCTGGTGCTGTTGTTGTAGCGGTGCTGCTGTGCTGCTACTACTATTACAACAACTACTACTACGACTACTGCTACTACTACTATTACCACTACTACTAGGATCAAATTCAGACACTCGCTCTGGCAACGACAGCACAAAACCAGACGGACAAACCGAAGAGATTGAACTCCTTAGTTAATGACGACATATTACATATATTGTTTACAAATAATATATTTTCATATCGTTTCAGATAATTGTTTTCACCTCTTGATGAAAGCCGGAATAGCTCAGTTGGTAGAGCGCCGGACTCGTAATCTTGGTGATCCTGGGGTTGCGGGTTCGAACCTCCGCCGGGGCGTTTCGGTACAGTGGGATTTTTCCCTCGGAGTTAACATTGGTTCTGACTCCATTTCCCATACAGTCCTTCGAATGAGACTATAAACCGAGGTTCCGTGTGTGAACGCACGCATAACATCTTGCAAACACGTAAAATCCCATCACCAACTTTCGGAAGAGTAGGCCAGTTTGGCCGTTGGTATGGATGACACGCTACACATGGCATGCACCCTGCGTGAGAAATAGAAAGAATGAAGGAAGTAAGGAAAATGAGTGATCGATATTGATCGACACTGACTGGATGACACGGGAAACGACTGAATGAAGCGCCGGCCGGCAGCTCTTCAGTCGGCACTACCCAGGTAGGCAGCCCGTTGTGTAAACGAGTGTGGATTGTAAAGCGCTTAGAGCTTGGTCTCTAGCCGAGAATAGGCGCTATATAAGTATTCATTATTATTATTTATTATTATTATTATTATTATATTGCATAGACGTCCCCCCCCCCCCCCCCCCCCCAATTTATATACCGACCTTAAACAGGGTCATCAACATTCTCTCTCGGCAAACGAAACGCCCCTGTCCTTACACATCTATAGGCTGTACACTTTCTTGGCTTTGGCCTCAACAAGCCCACAACAGCTGCACACTCTCCGCGACCTCACGTCAAATTCCATATGTATATTTTGCTGCTGCTCCTCACCGTAAGAAAAGAAAAGAAAAAAACAAAAACTAAACTATGTGTCCCTTGTCTATCTTGGGACTAGGCTGTTGGAGAGAAATACAAAACAAATAATTGATGTTTTCGTTTATATCTACTCAGAACATCTTTTATCTGTAGAAATATTAACCTTTCGTGTTTTTTTTCCTCATGTCATTTTCGCCGCATGTCATCTGGAGGTTGTCTGTGCCTAGCATAGGCCACTCCTGGTTTTCACTTTATATTTAACACTGACAGTTTCCATATCATTCCACCGAAAAAGAAGGAAGGAAGGAAGGAAGAAAGAAAGCAAAGAAAGAAAGAAAGAAAAAAGCGCCCTTTGAGGCATGTGCCCTCACAACACTTCCACGTAGGACGCCGTTGACCAGCTTGTCCACCATATCAACTGACCGTGCTACAGCCAGTCACCTTATATGTGTTCACTTTATCTTAATGTATGTCTTTTGTGTGTGTGTGGCGAGGTGCGCTAAGGCACGAGAGGGTGAACAAGCCTTTCAAAATCGTCCTGTTTTCAAAAGCTTGCATAAGTGATCCATGATTCCCATCTACATGCTCGTTTCATATACCAACATATCAAAGAAACGGCAAGTTAAGTACAGTTCATGACAAATAAAAACAACAGTATCACTCATAGTGATAAGTAGTTATCATCATCATCATCTTCATTGTATGATAATTATCATCATCGGCGTCGTCGTCGTCGTCGTCGTCAACGTCATCGTCGTCGTCATCATATCAATAACAACACTCATTCATCTCAGTATTCCCAGAACGGCAAATCCCTGGTCATTCCCAAACTTGCTGCTTCCAGAGAAAGGAGACATCGGCCGCAGACAGCATCTTCAGATATAATGCCACGAGGAATAAAAGACGACGCTAATTCTTCGACCAACGCCACGAACAACGATGGGAAGATGATGATGTTGAGAGGGAAGGTATATGGAGGAAATGTGGGGAATGGGGACGATGCTATGGGGCGGGGGTGGGGGAATCGGCAGGGGATCTCGTTGAGTGCGGCCGTGAATCGAATGGTGGAAGGGAGAGAATGCGGTATCCACGTTCCTGGTAATTATGATTTGTGAGCGCTCGCTTTCTGTTAATGGAGAACAGAGTTCTCGGTGGGAGGGAAGCACTAACGCTTGTTAGGTGAAGGTGGGGGGGGGGGGGGGGTGCGAGGGTGTGGAAGTGTCACTGCGTACACTGCTCTCTCTCTCCCTCCGTCTGTCTTTCTGTCTCTGTCTCTTTGTCTCTCTTTCTATGTCTTTCTTTGTCTATATCTCTGTCTGTCTGTCTCCCTCCACCCCCCCTCTCTCTCATTGCGTGCATTCTTGTGTGTGTGTGTGTGTGTGTGTGTGTGTGTGTGTGTGTGTGTGTGTGTAAGCGCAAGCGCGTGCACGCTCTTTTATATGCATGTGTGTGTTTGTGTGTGTGTGTGTGTGTGTGTGCGTGTGTGTGTGTGCGTGTGTGTGTGTGCGTGTGTGCGTGTGTGTGTGTGTGTGTGTGTGTGTGTGTGTGTGTGTGTGTGTGTGTGTGTGTGTGTGTGTTTGCGCGCACACGCGTACGCGTGTGTGTAGTTGTAATTGTGTGTGTTTGTTTGTGTGTGGAGAGGGGGGTGGGGGCGGGCGCACGCGCACGCGCGCATGTGTGGTGTGTGTGTGTGTGTGTGTGTGTGTGTGTGTGTGTGTGTGTGTGTGTGTGCGTGCGTGCGTGCGTGCGTGCGTGAGTGCGTGCGTGCGTGCGTGCGTGTGTGTGTGTGTGTTTGGTAGAAGGAAGGCGAGAGAGAGGGAAGAATGAATATCACTTAAAACATAGGCCTTCTGGAGAGGACAAGATGGAGATATCTGTGTACTTGTTTTTTCATTTGTTGTCCTATCGTGCGTAAAGATGGAGATATTTGTGTACTTATTTTTCATTGTTGTCCTATCGTGCGTGAAGATGGATATATATGTGTACTTATTTTTCATTGTTGTCCTATTCAGCGTATTAGACCAGCACGACTGCACCACCACTCCTTCTCCAGCTTCTTCCTCCTCTTCCTCTGATGTTATCGTTCTGCGCATATGGAACTGATCAATTAGATGTGCCATTGAAGGTTTCATTGAATCAAAGTCAGCCAAACAATATCCAGTTAAAGGTTTTTCTTGTTTGTTTATTTGAGTTTTTGCTCTTTTGTTTCATTCAGAGACACAGAATTAAATTCGTAATGTTTCGATTCACATCACTTTCATGAGAACGTTGCAGAAACCTTATGTACACGCATTTGCCAGGGTGAAGACACGAAAATCTGTTTGAAACTTGATGAGTGTGAAAAACCTATCAACAGTCGCATGTCACGAAGCCAGCTTCTGAGAATGTCTTCAAATATAGCTTCAAATATTAACACGGGTCAGTGGAAGAAAAAAGCTTTGGAGCTCTGAAACACACACACACACACACACACACACACACACACATGCACGATCACGTCCTCACACTTACACACACACACACACACACACACACACACACACACTCACACTCACACACACACACACACACACACACACACACGCACACACGCTTAACTGCACACACACACACACACACACACACACACACACACACACACACACACACACACACACACACACTCGCCCCTCAGCACAACTCGGGGACAGAAAACCCTGAGCACCCAAAACAAAAGGTAGGGGGCAAAAAAAAAAACCAGAAGAAAAGAAAAAAAATGTGGAAAAAGAAAAATTACGTAAGGGAAACAAAAACAACGTCAATACTTTTCTGATGCAAGTAGCAATCGAAAATACCCGGAAACAAAAAAAGGAAATCTCAAACCCTGCCCTTTCCCCAAAGTTGTTTTTCTCCAACTCAGGGGGCAAACAAAGTAAATAAAGCGGCTTGGTCGTCCTTGGATTTAAAGCAGTGTAAAAAAAAGCTATAGATCAAAGACCTCCACCCTTTCCCTTTGAGTTGCTCCCCAAAATCACCAAGACAACCACGGGATGCGGTAGTTATTCCGTACTGTGAAAACAAATGTCAAAGGCAAACTCCCATGGAATGCGCCAGTCGTTTCCCCAACTGCCCGGAAAAAATTACAAACAGTACCCTAACCTGAAAGTCATAGCGAAAAAAGGCTCCGTCAGGGAATAAAAAATTAAATATAAGGGAAATTATTCAAGCCCTCCTAATTTCGGAATTAGTGAGACAAGAAATCTCCTTCGTAAAGCCATTCCAACCTCCTGGCAACTCGTGGAACCTAAGGACGGCCTCCACCCCCACCTACGAGGGGCCGTGTCATCGCAAAGAACATCGGGCGACACTTAGGGACGTTTCTGGCAGAGACCAGGAAGGTCGCTCGACCCCCCGAGCCGTCCACCCAGGGCCTCCCAGTCCTTCACAACAGATCCGGGTCACCCTTCGGACCGGGGGATGAACGTACTCCACTGTATGACTGGTAAAAATCACCCACTGGACAATTTTGTAAAACTCCGCCCCAGCATTTTGACAGTTCAACCGCCTTTGTGTTTTACTGAAAAGATAATAACCAGTTTATCGACGTTTTCCTTCAATCATACACAAAACACTACAAGTGGAAAATTAGCTTTAAAAATTTTGTATTGCTCCAAATTGTTTTTTAAAACGACTATTTTATTTGTTTAGTTATCATTTTTTAAAAACATAAATTAAAAACAAAAATATAAAAATTCTGCAATGGAACCCCCGCTCTCCTATTTATATTGACTGCACGTAAATTTTTAGTGTTCGTCTGCTCCAGTTCTCTTATTCCAGTTTTTAAATATCAGTAAGCAAACTCCAAGACTGGAACAGTACTCAAACCAAGTAGTAGAAACAGAAAAAAAGGTGATGAGAAATTGTGTATCAAAATTTCACACTGGACTCAGTACTGTGACAAAATCCCTGTGCCTAGTGGTTTACAGGGGGTTTTTTTTTCATGTGCTGTAACTGTAAATTTTAAAACCCTTTTAAAAGTAAACTGTGTTCTGTAATTTACCTAAGGGTCAGATAAAGTAATATGAATGGAGAAAATATCAAAAATGAAAAGGTAAATGGTTTTGGGAGGGGATTTTAAATGCCCATTCCCCTTTCGGGAAAAAGAGTGCCAAGGTCAGTAGTAATAGGTTTGTGGAAATTTGAGACTCAACTTTTTGTTTATCAATGATGGTTCTTATACCAGAGTTCCTGATGTATCTACACATAGCCCTACTGCAATTGATTTAACTATCGTTTCCCCAAAAAAGGCTTTGTCGTGGAGGGGAAACTATGGAAACCCTTGGGTGATCCCATACCAATCATTATTACAATTAATCACCCCAATTTTAAAAGACACAAAACCTGAGAAACAACCCCAAGATTGATTATAAAAATGCCAAATGGTCCCCAATTTTAAAAATACATTTAAAGATCTAGACAAAAAAGCTTGCCCCCAAAAATGAATTGATACAATGTTGATATTTTTTGTACTTCTGTTCTAAAATTTCTGGTTTATGATTCCTAAATTGAAGAAAATCAGGATTAAAGGGGATAAACATTCGGAAAATTTTTGGGTTTGTACGAAGAGTGCGATAAGGCTTTAAAAGAAAAAAAAAAGGGTTATTAAAGGGAAATACGTGCACTCTAAGAAAAATCAAGATAGAAAATGGTAATAAAAAAATTTCAAAAAATAAAAACACTAAAATTTACTTAGTAACAATTTAGGGAACAAGCCAAAACGGATTATTGGGATGATTTTCGCGAAAGAAAAACACATTCGATCTAAAGTAGTAGAATGGTATGAAAGAGATAAAAACGATAAAAAGGGAAAATCAAACCCCAGAGTATCCAAAATATTCTTGTAAAATAAGTTACCTCACCCGCAACAAAGCGAAGGGTTTAAACCAGTTTCTAAAAGTAAGCAGGAAAATGGGTTGTCTGAAAAACCAAAGAAAATTTCGAGAGGATAAAGAAATTCCCTGTCTTAATGATGTTTTATAATGACACAAGGACATCAAAGCCCCAATTACATTTCAAGAGCTGAAAGGAGCCATAGTTTCTCTACCAATAAAAAAAACGTTGGGATTGCCCATTTCTAAGAAAAATTAAACATTTTCCAGACAAATGGGTAAGCATTTTATTTGTATATTTAAAAAATGCTGGATTTTTAGGGCTTTTGCCACAAATATGAAAAAAAATTGTTAATAGTACCCATTTTACAAGGGGGGGTAAATGGAAAAAAAAAAAAGATAGTTACAGACTATTTCATTAACTTCTCATGTCTGTAAACTTATGAAAAAAATTGTTTTGAATAGGCCCCAAACTACTTTGTGAAAAGAACAGAGTTTTCCCAAAGAACCAAAACAGGTTTTCGAAAGGAAGAATGCTATTTTAACTTGGGCAAACTACCACCCAAAATTAAAAATCAGTTTTCCAGGGGGAAAATGTTATGGGGAACCCTTTTTTTTAACACCAAAAACTTTTACAAGTATGACTCTCGTTTGCTTTTAAATTAAAAAGATTGGGATTTTTTAGGAAATTATGAGTTTCTTTAAAAACTTTTTTAGAAAACAGAATATTGAACGAAGGAA
>CM031607.1:29565674-29568174 GCA_018398815.1 Conus ventricosus | reverse complement strand
TTATCATTATTGGTATTGTTATTATTATTGTTACTATTATTATTATCATCATTAGTAGTATCATTATTATGTTATTATCATTGTTGTTGTTGCTGTTGTTGTTGTTGCTGTTATTATCATTATTATTATTATCATATTATTATTATTATTATTTATTATTATTTATTATTATCACTAGTATTGGTGGTGGTGTGGTGTTGGTGTTGGCGGTGGTAGTGGTGGTGTTCTTGTTACTGCTATTTTCATTGTTATTATTATTATCATCATCATCATCATTATATCATTATCATATCATCATTGTTGTTATTATTATTGTTATTATTGTCATTATTTATCATCAGTGTTGTTGTTCTTCTTCTTCTAATAATTAGTATGATAATTATTATCGTTGTTGTCGTTGTTAGTAGCAGCAAAAGAAGATGTCTTTCATTTTTTGAAGGTAAACATTTGACCTATGTCATATTTTAAACATAAACATGCATATAGGCGGCAATCGGTCGTATGCCCTTTGCCTTCATTTGGCCGTTTATGTTTTTCTGTCTGTCCCTCTCTGTCCCTGTCTCTTTCCTTCTCTCTTTCTTTGTCTTCGCCGATTTTCATCTCTGTCTGCTTCCCTCCCTCCCCCCCCCCCCCCATTCTCTCTCTCTCTCTCTCTTTCTCTCTCTCTCTGGCAAGGTTATACACAACGTAGCTTGACGATTTTTTTTTTTTGTATCCCTCTGACCATCCCCCACCCCCATCACTCGTGTGTGTGTGTGTGTGTGTGTGTGTGTGTGTGTGTGTGTGTGTGTGTGTGTGTGTGTGTGTGTGTGCGTGCGTGCGTGTGCGTGCGTGCGTGTGTGTTCATGCATGTGCACGCCGGTGGGCGCGCTTGTGAACAAACTAATAAACTGTGTGAACTTATCAGGTAGTTAGTAGCCTGAAGGACAGCCATACTGTACCATAACATTGTTGCCAGTTTGTCTGGAGTCGTTTGTCTCCATCACAAAAAGCAACAACAAACAAAAAAAAAACCCAGCTAATATACTCATCCGAAAGGCGAAAAATAAAATATCAGGTTGGATTTCCACCTAACTTTTACTCTCTTTTCCAAAATAAACAAAGCCCCTTTCTGACCATAGCCATTTACCTTGGAGCGGTCTTTAAAGAAGCCGGTTCATGGCAGTCTGTGCGGGCATAATCAACCCATGGACACCGCCGCGTTGCACGTGTAGATCGTCGATTGTTGTGAGAAGATATTGGAATGGGGGAGTGGCTTCGCCGGCCTGACAGTGCCAAGCACAGCACAGCCGGAAATGTGTTTCTGATAATTTATGGAGATTGGTTCACGGCCTGTCAGCACTGAATTTGATCCCCCCCCCTTCCCTTCCCCCCCCCCCCCCCCCCCCCCCGTCTGTGTGTGTGTGTGTGTGTGTGTGTGTGTGTGTGTGTGTGTGTGTGTGTGTGTGAGAGAGCGCCTGCCTCCCCCCCCCTCTCTCTCTCTCTCTCTCTGTGGGTAGGTGTGTGTGTTCGGGCGTGTGTGTTTGTGTATATATGATAACTCACGTGTGTGTGTGTGTGTGTGTGTGTGTGTGTGTGTGTGTGTGTGTGTGTGTGTGTGTGTGTGTGTGCAACTGCCTCTCTCTCTCTCTCTCTCTCTCTCTCTCTCTCTCTCTCTCTCTCTCTCTCTGTGTGTGTGTTCGTGCGTGTGTGTGTGTGTTTGTGTATAGCGTGCGTGCGTGCGTGCGTGCGTGCATGCGTGTGTGTGTGTGTGTGTGTGATTTGTTTATCTGAGTATGCGTGTGTGTATGTACACCTGTGTATGAGTGTGTGTGTGTGTGTGTGTGTGTGTGTGTGTGTGTGTGTGTGTGTGTGTGTGTGTGTGTGTGAGGGGGAGAGAGAGAGAGAGAGAGAGAGAAAGACAGAGAGAGAGAGAGAGAGAGAGAGAGAGAGAGTATTTGAAATATTTTAACCTTTGAATTAAGGTGTTTTTTTCTTCCAAATACGTGTTTTGTTTGTTTTTGTTTTTGCATTTGTTTACGTGTGTGTATTTTCTTCGACAGCAAAGTATCTACAGTTTAATCGATGCACACTCATAAACATGGAAGGAAAGCGCTCTGTCCATTTCTTAAAGCGATCGACACAATTACTTGCTGAGGGTGTGTGATTGACGTTGTAGATTCGATTCAGGATTTGAAATGCAAATATTGTAAATGATCATCTCAATGCCCAAGAGAGAGGCGTCGTGTTTCCTTTTTCTATGTCTCTTTCGGCACGCGTGTGCGCGCGTGCGCGCGTGTGTGTGTGTGTGTGTGTGTGTTGTGTGTGTGTGTGTGTGTGTGTGTGCGCGCGCGACCGCGCCTCCACGTGTGTGTGTGTGTGTGTGTGTGTGTGTGTGTGTGTGTGTGTGTGTGTGTTGTGTACGTGTGTGCACGTGTGTGTGTACGTGTGTTTATTCTCGTGTGCCCCCGCGTGCACGCGTGTGTGTGTGTAAACAAACATCCAAACAAACAAACTAGGT
>CM031607.1:29548174-29553174 GCA_018398815.1 Conus ventricosus | reverse complement strand
GAGGTAGGAACTTCGAACAAGAGACTGGTTATATGACCGATAAACATCGTACAATTCATGCGATTCAATAGCTGAATGCCAGTCTTGGATGTAACAATCACTTAAACGTTTCTTAAATTCTACAATGAAAGCTTTCACATTGCCAACTACTTTGCATTTCCCATACAATTCCCAAACCCGAATCTATAAAGAACATAGCAAACATTAGTTGTCCAGGTAATTATAATTTTGATTCTGCAGATGCAGCAACATATCATAAGCTTTTTTCGGGAGTCTGTTATTTATCCATACAAGCAACACGAAGCCAAAATCTGATGCATTTTGCATAAGTATTAACATAAAGAGGGTGTCTTCCAGATTCGCCATACACTAAGTGCCTAGGAGCCTTTGGACTTACACCAAGAAATCTTTTAATAGCAGCTAAGTGCACCCTTTCAATTTGTTCCTGGTTAGATGACAGTCCCCAAATCTCTGCTCCATAAGTTAAGATAGGCTGTATTTGGCAATCGAATAGCTTAAAGAAAATACCAGGAGAATGTTCACCTATTGACCATAGCATTCTGTTTGATAGCAGTTAATCCTTTCTTTGCTCTGTTTGCTAGGTCACACATAGTTGCTTGGAAAGATAATCTTTGTAGTCAGTGTTATACCAAGATACTTATACATGTTAACAGCGGAAAGCTGAGCACCACCAAAATCCAATTTTCATTCGAAGCAAGGTAACCCCCATTCCTGAATACAACAATATTTGACTTTTCCAGATTCACAAGTAAATCTAAACGTTTTGAAGTATTATACAAGACATTCAGTTGGGTTTGCAAACCAATGACAGTATCAGAAAATAATGCAACATCATCAGCAAATAACAGAATCAAAAGTTCAATGAGGTCTGGAGAAAGCTGAATACCATGTCTACCAAAAGTGTTAATATCTTTAGTTAATTCATTGATGAATAGTGAAAAAAGCACAGGTGAACACACCTCACCTTGTTTTAGTCCCCGTGGGCATAGAAAAAGTGCAGTAAGGTCACCACTAGTTTCGAACACAAGTCTTCACAACATATACACACTTTGCAATGCTTTCAAGAATTTTCCATTAAGACCATTAACAGAGAGAACTTCCATAATTTTATCCCTACTTACGAGGTCAAAAGCCTTCCTAAAGTCTATAAATGCGACATAGAGCTTCCTGTGTCTTAACAACTGCTTCTGAATCATTGCCAGTAAAGTGAAAATGTGATCTGTTGTACATCGTTTTGCACGAAAACCAGCTTGCTCCTCCCCAAGAATGTTGTTCATTTCAATCCATTTGGTTAACCTTCTATTGAGAACAAAGCTATATATTTTACTACAAATGTTCAACAAAGAGATTCCACGGTAGTTATCTGGACAATTCCTATCACCCTTCTTAAATAGTGTTGCAAGATAGAGACTGACCAATCTTCCGGAAACAAACCCTCATCAAAAATTGTATTGAAAAATTTGACAAGGAAAGCATAATGACTTGTCTACTGTACTTATAAAACTCTCCAATAAGCTTATCTGGGCCAGCTGCCTTATTACTCTTTATTGCTCGAATTGCAGCTTCAATTTCGGTAACAGAAATAGGTTGATTCAAAAAGTCGCAATCAGTATGTACGGGTTCCCTATCATAATATCATCAAAATCTGAACTGGTGTTTAATTCAACAGGTAAGTCATTAAAAACACCCTTTAAAGTGATTATACCACTGTTCACTAGAAATCAACCCCTGACCTTGAGTTCTTGGTCTAACTGAACGAACAATTTCCCAGAATTTCTTTGAGTCATTTATATTACTTTGTAACGATGCAATAATATTCTCATTATGTAGCTTCCTGTTCTGTCTTAACAATTCCTTATACTCTCTCCTTTTCTGGCCATAGGCAAGTCTATCATTATCGTCATTAGTTCTATGAAACTTGTTTATCTGTGTTCGTAATACTTTTCTGCTTTGTTTACATTCAAGGTCGAACCAAACTTTTTCTCATACCTATGCCAAATCTAATAGTTTTCAACATGCATTCACCAGCATACACAAAGCATTCATTGAACCTGGACAAGGCTTGATTAATGTTAACACCAACAAGGTCAGCAGCTTCACTAACTAATGATGAGACATGGTCAGAGTTCATACGTTCATGAAAAATAGCTGAACTTTCTTCACCCCATTCGTACTTACTAACAGAAACAACTTGGTGAGCATCATTCTCAATAACAGGTAAACAGTCAGCACTATCAACAGTGAGAAAAACAAAACAACAATAGCATGCTTAGTTTCTATAACGGTCTTACATTAAGGCACTGACAATGAGGAAGTAAGGAACTTGAGGCAATCATATAATCAATTACGCTAGAACCACTATCAGATACATAAGTAAAGTCACCTGAACATTTCAATGCTTTCAGACCATTAAGAATACACAGATCAAATTCATGACATACATTTAACAAATATCGACCAAAAGGGTTTACCATAGTATCCTTGGAGATTCTCGGAAAGGGTTCCTCACTTTGGGACGCATCCATATCATATGACATATATAATTTTCTACAAATACTTCTTTTACGTCATCAATGGGGTCGCAATTACTCAGTTAAGTAGGCCAGTTCTTGAATTTAAATCACCACAAATTATCATTGGTAACCACCCAGTTTCTCTAGAAACTTCCAACAAGCATTCTTCTAACAAGGATATGCCGTTATAGATATCTGTTTCTTCATAGTATTTAGAACCTTCAGGTGGGAGATAAGCACCTATTATCAAACAGTCCGAGTTCAATCCAAGAAGGCGGCGAGAAAACTTCAGAACAATAATATTGTCAATTTCACTGTCCACTCTTTCGACATAATTTGCAAATTCATTCCTAATTAAGAAAGCTACACCCCCCGACAAACGACCAAAGACACTATCTGACACCTTAACACCCGGGCTAGAGAAAACTTTATGTGAAGGGAACATTGTATCTGGAACTGCTTTTGTAAATGTTTCAGCCAACAGTATACAGTCATATCTGTCAACTAAAGGCAAAAAGTCAGGCTCTCTGGCATACGCCATAGACCTTCAATGTTAAGTGATGCAAAAGTAAAAAATCTACCTTTGTATGTACACTTCTGCGAAGAAGAACATAAGGTACAGTCTTCAACTGGAACCAACGCTGGTTGCACTGCAGTGGGACTAGACACTCAGCTGAGAGAGAGAGAGAGAGAGAGAGAGAGAGAGAGAGGAGAGAGCGAGAGAGCGAGAGAGAGAGAGAGAGAGAGAGAGGAGGAGGGAGGGAGGAGAGGAGAGAGCATTCTGATCGTCCACCTTCGTGTCCATTTAGCTTGCTGCCTGATAAATTTCCCCCAGTGCTTCAGGGACTGGACATTCTTATTACCAGGATAGCACTCAGCCATCAATCGGTACCAGTTTAGAGCAGAGAACACTTGTGGAGGTACGTGGAGCAAAGGATGGGGAGTGAACGGTGAATATCTGGAGCAGTCGGTCTCGTAGACGAACGAAGATTAAAAAAAAAAAACACACACACACACACATTGGAAGAGCGTCCAAGTCATCATTTTGCGTAGACTCTTGAGATTAGATTCTCCTTCTGGATAAATAAAGTTGTCGAATCAAAGAAAAAAAAGGAAAGGTGGAGTAGTAGAAGTTGTGGTGAGCAAAGCCCATATGGTGCAAAAGAACACGCGTGGAGTGGGGGCATTTTCTTTTGAAAGTTTCATCATGGAGGTGTCACTAATCTGTGGACCAGTTCCTGTTCACTAACACCTCACATCTGGTAAGCTAGAAGGCAGGCACATAGGTAACAGCTAGACTGATAAAGAAGTGAACATATATATATAAGAGAAAAGGAATAGAATGGATAAGATAGTTTCATGGACAGTCAGAAGAATAGAATGGGGAAGGTAGTTTCATGGACAGTCAGAAGAACAGAATGGGGAAGACAGTTTCATGGACAGTCAGAAGAACAGAATGGGAAGATAGTTTCATGGACAGTCAGAAGAATAGAATGGGGAAGGTAGTTTCATGGACAGTCAGAAGAATAGAATGGGGAAAATAGTTTCATGGACAGTCAGAAGAATAGAATGGGGAAGACAGTTTCATGGACAGTCCGAAGAATAGAATGGGGAAGACAGTTTCATGGACAGTCCGAAGAATAGAATGGGGAAGGTAGCTTCATGGACAGTCCGAAGAATAGAATGGGGAAGATAGTTTCATGGACACTCCGAAGAATAGAATGGGGAAGACAGTTTCATGGACAGTCCGAAGAATAGAATGGGGAAGACAGTTTCATGGACAGTCCGAAGAATAGAATGGGGAAGGTAGCTTCATGGACAGTCCGAAGAATAGAATGGGGAAGGTAGCTTCATGGACAAGTCACAACAAATGCCAGACCTTACACAACACGCCGGTCAGATGTGAGGTACCATGCTGATATGTTCTGAACGATTAGTATGACTCTTTCTCTCCCTCTCCCTCCCTTTCTCTCTCTCTCTCTGTATGTGTGTTGTGTGTTGTGTGTGTGTGTGTGTGTGTGCGAGAGAGAGAGAGAGAGAGAGAGAGAGAGAGAGAGCATGCCTGCGTGCACGTGCATAATCTGGGTATTTGCAGTTACTCCCACGACAGGTCCAGGATAATCTCTGCTTTGGCCGGTTCTCGTTCTGAGAGAAGAGACGGCACAGGGCGCAATATCGGCGTACTAGTCAGCGCTGCCAGGACTCGTTTCCCCTTCCTTGAGCGCACGTGTGCGTGCGCCGCGCGTGTATGTCTGTCTGTCTTGTCACCCTGCCTGTATAGTAGTATCAGGGAAAGGGGTTGGGGGAGAGGGAGAGATTGTGTGTGAGGCGCGAGGAGAAATGAGGAGGATATGCGAGTTGGGACTCATGCCTGAGTGGGTGATGTTCAGTCAGGTTGACATGACAAGCCAAACGCATCAGGAACGGTCAGCGTGCCTTAGAGGGTGGGCATGGGAAACAGTGTGA
>CM031607.1:29520674-29540674 GCA_018398815.1 Conus ventricosus | reverse complement strand
CTGGCGGACGTTATTATAAGGTTAACGTGCCTTGAAGTGTTGCAACGCTTAGGTGAAGAATAAAAAGCGTGTTTTACTTACTTTAATTTACATTTATTTTTTAATTTACGTAAATATTTTGAGTTAAAAAATGAACCTCACAAGCGTGTCTGAGTTTAAAAAACTGCCAGCCAGCGCACTGGCGAAGGGTAGTGACAAACAATTAAGCAATATGTTTAGCGAAGTAGACATGGACATAATTAACCACTTGAACGTTCAGGAAAGTGTAGCACATGCCATCTCTAAAATCCCAGAGTCTCTTCAAACTGACCCGCCAGTAAAAGTGTTGTTGGCCGTTCTGATTGATTATATAACGCCTGATGATAGTAACATGGAAGTCTGGGTTTCAACTAAACAGAAAGAAGTTATTAGCTATCGCGACTTTAATTCTGACTGGGCTGATTACATGCTTACACAGTTTAACCATGCAAGTGAGGAGGCAAAGTTAAGGGGTTCTGGTTGGTCTGAAGGGACAGTTCTTCAAATTATATTGAAACAAACAAAGTTCTATCCTATAGTTGGCAATTCTCACCTTCCTCTCCCAAAAGAGTTAGTTTTAAAACGAGCAGTCTTAAACATAAAAAATCCTGACAACATGTGTTTTATGTGGTGCGTTTTAGCGCATTTACACCCCGTTACAAAGAACGCAGAAAGAGTATCTAATTATGAAGCATATAAACAAGAGCTGAACTTTGATAACATAACCTTTCCAGTGAGTATAGAAAGTATATCTCAGTTTGAAGAACAAAACAAGCCAATCACCGTAAACGTATATACATGGTCTGTAGAAGTTGATCTAGTGCCTTTAAGGGTTTCTCCCAACGCCCCTACTTTAGGCGAACCGCTTAACAAACATGTAGACTTGATCCTGTTTGCAGATAGTACAAATAGCCATTATGTATTAATCAGAACAATAAGCAGACTTATGGCTTTTACATCAAAGCATCCTGCTAAACAAGAGCTTTGTAGAAGGTGTTTAGTCAGAATCCCAACTATAGAAGCAGCTGCCAGCCATAGAACTCATTGTAAAAGTTTTGTAGACTGCGAAACTAAACTCCTCACACCTAAACCAGGGTCTAAAGTTAGTTTTAAAAATTTACACAAAATGCAAATGAGCCCGTACGTGGTTTATGCTGTGGTTTATGCTGACTTTGAATCGCTCTTACCGCAGTACTACGGCCCACAACAGCAAGAACAAAAAACAACCTTATTAACCCACCATCAGATCTGTTCTTATGCGTTTATTGTTGTTAGGTCAGACGGCCAACATACAACACCAGAGATTTACAGAGGCACTAACGCAGCTAGTAGATTTTTAGAGCAGATGAAACAACTTCGCAATCAGTTATCCAACCAACTAAATCTTTCAGACATTGTTATGACTCCAGAAGACCAAGAACGTTATGACTCAGCCACTAACTGCTGGATATGTAACAGAGAATTATTAGGCAACGCAGTAAGAGACCACGATCACATTACTGGAAAGTTTAGAGGGGCTGCGCACAACAATTGTAATCTTCAACTTAAGGTTGATCCTAAAACATGGAAACTGCCTATCTTCTTTCATAACCTACGAGGCTACGATTCTCATTTTATCATGCAAGCAGTGACTTCTGAATATAAGAGGGTTACCTGCATTGCACAGTCTTCAGAAAAGTACATGACTTTTACTCTTGACTCTTTATCCTTTATGACTCTGCCCAACATCTGATGGCTAGTTTAGATAAGTTAGCAGGATCTCTACAAGACTTTCCAATCACTAAACAATACTTGACCCATCTTTAGTGCGCAAAGGAGTTTACCCCTATGAATACATGAACTCGTGGGACAGGTTTGACGAAGACTCACTTCCTCCTAAAGGCGCTTTCTTTTCTAGTCTTAGAGGCAAAGACATAACTGACTCTGAATATGAATACGCACAGAAAGCTTGGACAGAATTACACTGCCAAACAATGGGCGATTATCACGATCAATATTTATTGGCTGACGTGTGTTTATTGGCAGACGTCTTTCAGAATTACAGAACTACATGCATGAAACATTACAGCTTAGACTCATCACATTACATCTCTGCCCCAGGTCTTTCTTGGGATGCATTCTTAAAGTCTACAAACATCCAGATTGACTTAATATCTGATCTGCCCACACTTCAGATGATTGAAGACGGGCTGAGGGGAGGTATTAGCATGGCCTCACATCCTTTACTGCAAAGCTAACAACAAGTATTTAGATGATTATGATCCCACTAAACCATCCAACTATCTAATGTACTTAGACGCCAACAATCTGTATGGGTGGCTATGAGCCAGCCACTTCCATTACGTAACTTCAGGATGTACACAGGGCATGGTACAAATAATATTCAAGGGGCATTAAAGTGGTTGGACAGTTTGACGTTAGATCAACAGTATTGTTTTATTTTAGAAGTAGACTTAGAATATCCTCATGAACTGCATGACTCACAACGATTATCCTCTGGCCGCAGAAAGATTAAAGATGAGTCCTATCGAACCGCCTAAACTTGTTCCCAATCTTCGCCACAAAACTAAATATGTGTGCCATTACAGACTCCTACAGTTTTACCTAAGACACGGACTAAAACTGACAGCTGTTCATAGAATCATTGCTTTTGACCAAGAGCCTTTATGAGGCCATACATTAAGAAGAATACTGATCTTAGAACCAAAGCCACCGACGCTTCAGAAAAAGACTTCTTTAAACTGATGAACAACAGCTGTTTTGGTAAGACGATGGAAAATCCACACAAACGTAAAGATGTGAAATTAGTTACGAAAGAAAACCAAGCAATTAAGTTTGCCTCTAAACCTAACTATCAAGACTTTAGAAGATTTAACGACAGCTTGGTTGGCATTATGATGAAGAAAAAGGATGTTAAGCTAGACAAGGCCGGTGTTTATGGCTTTACGTATTAGAGTTGTCAAAGTTATTGATGTTAGAATTTCTGTACGACTACTTTAAACCACTGTACCCAGAAGCAAGAGTCCTTACACAGACACTGACTCTTTTATTCTAGACGTCCCAACTGAAGACTTCTATAAGGACCTTAGAAACTGAAGTAGCTAAAGGAACTGATGGGTGGTACGACACATGCGACTATCCAAAGACAGTCCTTTACATTCAACTGTAAACAAGAAAGTGATTGGAAAGATGAAGGATGAACTTAATGGGACAGTTATAAAAGAATATGTTGGTTTGCGGTCGAAGATGTATAGCGTTGCTAGCCAGACTTCTGTAATGAAGAAGGCTCAAAGGCATAAGTAAAGAAGTTGTCAAAAAAAATATATCTCACGATAACTACAAGCAAGCTCTCTTTGAAAACAAAGTATTTCATCACACAAATGTTAATCTGCGCTCTACTCTTCATCAAGTAAACACAACTGCGTTAATAAGAAATCACTAGTCTCTAACAATAACAAGAGAACTTACGTTAATCATGAGTTTGCATATGCTGTAGGACATTGGAGAACTTTAAAGATTAACTTGACTGACTTGGCTTGTACTTAACTTAAGAACCTAACAAGAACTTAACTTAAGAACCTAACTAGTACTTATTTAAGAACCTAAACTAGTACTTAAAAAAGAACTTATTTTTTGTACTTACTTGTAATTTACTTGCACTTAACTTAAAAAGTACTTTCTATAACTAAACTTAACTTGTACTTATTTAGTTCTTAACTTGTACTTTATCTAGTTCTTAAAAACTATTCCATAGAAAATGGGTCTACAGCAGGAGGCTGCTCTTTTTTTGCAGAAGCTGACTCTTCTTCTTTACTGGCTTTGTGGGGGTTTGCAACTTTGCTGCTAAGTATGGCGTTAGACATTTGTATGCTAAAACTCCCCCACCAACAACAACAGCAGCAAATACATATAATACATCTTATCGTTTGTTTGTGATTGCGTTGTTGTTGTTAATTGTGTTGTTGGTGGCGGCGATGTTGTATTACTATCTAACAATTTTTGTTTTGCTGATTGGTTTGCTTTTTGCAGTCTGTTCCATTCAGCTAGTTTACGCCCAGCCTCAACACGTCCAGGACCTTTAGTCTTAGTAACACTACTCACTTGTGGTACATTCACTTGTGGCGCATTCTGCTCCTGCGGAGGGTCCTGCGGACTGTCCTGTGGCGTCTTCTCGCTCATTTTTTTTATTGCGATTAAATTTATATGATCAAAATTAATAGGATTAAAAGTAATTAATCCCATGATGAATGGACATAACATTGTCCCAAATCTGTAATACATGTCACATGCAAGAGTTTCTAGGGACTTGTTTAAAACCGGATCTTGTGATAAGTCATATTTTAATCTTCTTCTGAATCAACCGGCGCCATCTTACTTACTAACTTAGCATATAAACTATCATTGTCTGACCCACTGATCTAACCATTTTTGACCCTAACTGCGCTTCGTACCTAGCGTAGTACTTCTCAACGTCTGAAGTAGACAGTTGCTGGATCTGCTCAATACTTAGTTCAACACCTAAATACTGTTTAGTTTTTTCCGCACGCAGCCAGAGAGTATAATCTTTCTTTATGGCAGTGGTCTGCTGGGTAGTCTGCTTGCTCCTCACACTTTAATAGTTCGTCACAATCCATTTTTAAAAACAATAAAAAATAATATAATACTTTTAAAACCATGAGTTTAACGCTGGTTAATTATGCAGTGCCTGTCGTTGGTGTTATAGTCTATTCAACCCTGCAAAATGTTTGTTAGGAATAAAACGCCCAACATGGGAAAGATAGACGATTCGCCAAACTAGTTGCAACCTTATTTTTAGCTTTAACAACAAAAGATATTTGATTAAAAAGCACATAGACAGCCTTTCGTATTATGATTATTTTAATTATTTTTTTAGTTAATAAAAAGATGAGTGAAAAAAAGGTTATCAATACGATTTACCACTCTGCTGTAATTAGCGGCCTTAGTATAGGCTATAGTGGTTAGCAAAAAACATGTTTAAAATGAAGCCGGCGGATCTAGGAAGGTTAGCCATTGAGGATGTTGTTAAGGTTATAGTTGTAATTACTGCAGGGATCGCATCAAAAGACTTTCTTGTTACACAGGGGATTATCCCAGAAAATATTAGTGCATAGAAAGATTAATCTAGAAAATATTGGTTTATAAAAAGATGGCGGGAGTAGTTATGATGGTGGGAGGGGCTATTGTTATATGCCTTGGCCTTCTGGAAGCAATTATATGTTTAGTAAATTGAGGTCCGATGAAGAGAGAGAACGTCATAACAAGGCAATAGAAGATTTAGCCAAGGCAAGAGACGCTTATGAGAAAAGACGAATTGCTCACTTAGACTTTATTAATAAAAAGTTAAGAGAACAGGGGCATGCAGAGCACACATTTACAGACGTTGATGACGCAATGAATGAGTATTACTTAGTAACAGGAAAGAAGTTTCTAACATCGCCACCGCCAGAACTGTCTGACTTTTATGAACCATCTGAGGAACAGAAAGTGGCAGAAATTGGTTTTATTGTGGGTGCTATGGGAGCAATCTATATTCTCGCACAAACAATCTAAAAATTATAGTTAAAAATACAATTAAAATACAGCCCTTCTTATGGACAATACGAAGTACAAAATATATTATTCTCCTAAAGGGTATTGGAAAGGAAAGACTGCTATTGAAAAACATAAGTAAAGCTGCTAGAGTGTCTGAATCAGATGCGAAAGACTGGCTTTCCAAAACAGGCAATTTGGCAAATATATCTGCCTGCCCCAAAAAGAATAATAAGGCCTAGATTTGTTAACTCAGTTCCTAATGACACCCACCAGATGGACTTGCTGTATCTACCACATGATAAAATAAGAAGAAAAACGTTTAAGTATGCTCTGACAGTTGTTGACATGGCTTCAAGATACAAAGACGCCGAACCTTTAACAGATAAAAGCTCACTGCTGTGGCTGTGGCTTTACAACAAATATACATGCGAGGTCCATTAAAGTATCCTAGGATGGTTCAAGTTGATGATGGAAAAGAGTTTAAAGGTTCTGTAAACCAACTGTTTTTAAAACATCATGTTGCAGTTAAGAGAGGGATCCCAGCAACATCGATCACAAGCCCTAGTAGAAAACTTTAATAAGAATCTAGCTGAACGTCTGTTTACCTATCAATATCACAGAGAAATTATGGACACTACGAAGTACAGAGAACGCAACACAGAATGGGTTAGGAGATTGCCAGCAGTCTTTTCGTGCCATGAACAATGAAGAATTTAAAGCAACAGGGTTGAAACCAGTAAACGCAATCAAATTTAAAAAAATTAGCATTACTGAAGATGGGCAGGGGACTCAAAAACTCTTGCCGTTTGGACTAAAAGTAAGATACTTGTATGCTCTGGAGAGGCAGAAGGCGATGTTAGAATTAGAGCTACAGATCCCATATGGAGCGTAGATGTATATGAAGTTGAAAGAATCATGAAAACAGCCCCTCCCGTATATTATTTAAGAGAGACTCTCTCGTCTAGCGGTGCTACTACGTCTAAAAGGCCTGCTCCTAAAAGATCCTTTGTTCGTGAAGAGTTGCAAGTTGTCCACCAAACACAGTGAGTTAACAAAAAAAATAGTGTTTGCTAAACTTATTTTTTTGGTCTATTTTGGGTTTAACTTATCATGTGTTGTTTTTCAATGTTCTGTTTAATTGCATCGGTGTCTACCTGTTGTGAAGTAAAAGTCTTTCTCCACTCCTTTTGAAGTTCAATTTTTTGTCGTCTGTAATCCTCACCATCAGCCATAAGCTTCTGAAATTCTTCGTCCGTAATGTTTTCATCTTGTAATGATTTGCTTATTCTTAATCTTAATGAACAAAGTTTTGCTGATGCTAGGGCAACAATGGCAGTGTGCTTTTGTAATTTAGGACTTAATTTTTTTAAAACGGCACTTACAATCATAGACATGGCGCCTAACCTAAACCAAGGCCTCCTAATGCTAAAGAGGCTGGCGCTCCAACCCCAGTGGCTAAAACAGCAATGCCAGACCCAGCACTTACGCTAGCTACAGCTGATGAGCCAGTAATTACATAAGAAAGAGTATTTAAAGCTTTAGCATATTTCTTTCTAGTAACTCTATACTTATCCAAGTCGCTTTCTATTTCCTTTTGAAGTTCAGTTATTTGCTTTAACCTAACTGTTGAACCTCCATTTTAGTTGCAAAGCGAGACGACTGCAGGCGGAAATCTAACAAATCTTAATAAATGTTAGCGAACCGCCCAGGGAACGTGGACAAACGAGTCACAAGACAAAACACAACGCGTTTCGACCTCTTAGGTCTTCGTCAGGTGATGTATAAACGAATAAAACAACGAGAATTCACTTAGCTTTGATCGCATCAGATCGCTCAGGGTTCAGCGCAAGGAAGAAGGCGTTGAATCATACAAATAAAGGCTGAAAACTTGGATTCCCTCTTAAGCTCGTTATTGTTATTACTAAAAACGGAGATGAAATAAACACCCTTGCATCATCTGACAAGGTTACTGTGATGGTTGACAAAGACAAACTAACAGTATCGACTTTATTTTCATTAAGTATGTTGATTTTATTGCGTTTTACTCTGTTGATGAAGTGCGCCAGAAGGATTACTAAGAAGATTCGTTTATACATCACCTGACGAAGACCTAAGAGGTCGAAACGCGTTGTGTTTTGTCTTGTGACTCGTTTGTCCACGTTCTCTGGGCGGTTCGCTAACATTTATTTAAGATTTCTCCATTTTTAAATAAGATTATTTTTATTAATTAATCTTATACATATTTCTTAGTAATCCTTCTGGCAGCACTTCATCAACAGAGTAAATCGCAATAAAATCAACATACTTAATGAAAATAAAGTCGAGTACTGTTAGTTTGTCTTTGTCAACCATCACAGTAACCTTGTCAGATGATGCAAGGGTGTTTATTTCATCTCCGTTTTTAGTAATAACAATAACGAGCTTAAGAGGGGAATCCAAGTTTTCAGCCTTTTATTTGTATGCCTCTAATAAAGGCATGTTCTGGCAAACTAGAATCGCCCTCCCTCGGAGTAATAAATAAGCGAAAAATCATCGTCATTTGCCTAGGTAGTGATTCTAGCGTTGGAGTAAATTCTAAGCCGACGGTGTCACCCCCCACTTCAGCTAAGGACTTCTTTCTCTGTAGCCATATTCAGAACCCCGCTTAGTTATTTCAATATGTTTCTTCTGTTGTGTTCCTGGAACCAGGCTAACAAGAATGGGCCCTGCATTCAAAGCCTTTCTAAAATTGTTGTTCTTATCATAGTATACATTGGGGCTTCGTAGTTCAAAACTTTAAATTCCAGTCAATTTTCAGGAAGCAACGCCCAAGCATTCTCTCTTTTATGAAGTTTGTATTCACGTTTGCCAAAATCGTTCGCCCTTAAATTTCTTATCTTTTCTAGGGTAGGATGTTGCTGTCGTTTTTTGTCTTCAATTTCTGTTCGTCTGTAAACCCCATCATCTGTGTACTCAAATCCATAAACATTTCCTGGCACTCCTATTAGATCAAACTCGGTTGTGTCCGCTAGGTCTTTTAGCTCTACTGCAGTGCATTTCGGAGCTAGCTGCGCTTTTGATTCTGGCCCCCGAGACATTCTTTTTTTAATATTAAAATTATAATAAACAAATTGTATAGCAATCAATAATAAACAAATTATAATAAACAAACGTATTGAACTGGGGGGTCAGTCCGTAAGCATAGCTTAGCGTGCTTAGATTTTTCTAACTGCTCTTTTATTTTTTTTAGCTCATCTTTGTCCCTTATTATATAATTTTCACTTAAACATTCTTCAAAACTATCTTTGTCCTTAGTTTTAAATAATACGACCGATTTTAACTGCGATCGAAAGTCTTTTAAGACAGCATTGTATTTTTGAGTTAAGAGCCATACAGAAACTAAGGCGTGGCGTCCACTAAAGGCTAGCTTTGACAGAGCTTTTCTTTTTTTAACAATGTCTCGTTCAGCTGAACAGTCATCAATAATAAATAGGGTTTCAGTTCCCTCAAATAGTCTTAGTAATGTTCTAAACAGTCGCTTAGCTTGTCGCTAGGATCAACTAAAAATATATTCTCGTCTGTCCAAATAAACTTCCTTTCTTTGTAAGACTTGTTGTGCTTAATGGTTGTGCAGAATATAACAATGTACTCGTAATGAAACCTGTATATTGTTTGTAACAAATCAAGTACGAAGACAGTTTTCCTACACCCAGTAATCCCGCAGATAAGAGAACAGTGCGGATCTTTTGGCAGAAACTTCAAGCTATCCATCTGTTTTTATAGAATATTTCTTCTGCATTTTAATGAGCCACATCTTTTAGTCTGTTTTCTTCAATGTTTAAACTGAGCATCACAAACCACAAAAACATGCATTTGTATTGGGGCGTTTCCGTCTGCTTTCTTGCGAATATTTATTTGTATACCATCTTGCCCTATCCTTTCTCCACTTCCAAACAATCTGTTGTCAAATGTGGATCTAAAGTCCAACCACAGCCCATATTTACTTATTAAGTAGTCTTCAAGTCTTACATCATAAAGGCGAGTTTTTTACATACGCGATCAACTGCAGGATCCCTTTGCCTACCTCCAGCGAACAACTTTCTTATTTCATCGAAGTGTTGGTGAGGTAAAAGTCCGCGACCCGAATACAACTGATCAGACTTGCCATTTATTACACAGTCAACCTTCTCAATTTTTGGATTATAAAACGCTTCTGATTCTCTCTGAAAAGGAGTTGTTCCTTCAGTAAATAAGAACAAAATTCCTTTTAAAGACTTCAGAGACTTATTTAGATGTATGTTCAGAGAGTGTCTCGCTTGTTTTCATTTTCTGTAATGGAGTGTATAACTCTTTCATAATAAATAACTGTTTTATTTTTATACTGGGTTAAGATTGTTCTGGCCAGTCCAGGGTTAGTAACAACATCAACTCAAGAGAGATGTCACTAACCGCGTATTTAGCTAAAGGGTCATCAGACAAAACAACAGAATCGCTAGGATTAAATGTCAGTTCATAAGTAAGTTTTTCTTTTAGTGCACCTTGGTAATATGGCATATGCGTCTTTAACAGTTCAAAATCTAGGGATGCAGAATCTGTTGCCAAATGCTTCGCTACTGCCTCATCTTTAACATCATCCTTTGCATCCTCCGCTTTAAGCCTGTGCTTGAGGCCGTTTGGGCCTTGTATTCCCTGATAAACTTTCTCTTTTCTTTCTTTTTTAGGCAGCCATAGGTCAGAATAGAGGGCAAAAATGTCTGCCTCGTTTAGTGCAAAGACTGCTATGCCCTCCAGGCTGATTGTTATATGTTTAACGATATCCCTGCCCAAATTAGCAACAACAGTAGCATTAGGATCTGTCGATTTATATCTATTTTGAATGATAGTTTAGCGGTGCCTGGCATTATAACATCGTCAGCGCCAAGATCAGGGAACCTGACTATTAAAGTTTGTCCAGGCTGAACTGTTGATGGAGTATTTACACTAATTACAGTCTGCCTTATACCTTTTACGCCATGGGGTTCCTTCTCTTTTCTGTATGGATCGAGGTCACAACCGTATGAGTTCATTTTTTATAAAACAAAAAAGAATATAAATAAAAAATATGGATGAAGATTTTGACGCGTCTGTCCTATTGAAGAAGAAGATGAAGATGAAGAACTAGGCCCCTCATTGCAAGAGAGCTTGAAGGAGCAGCAGCAGGCCAAGGAGTAGGATTAAGCCAAATACGATTGCTAGATAGAATTGAATCATTATATAGCCATATGGGGCGAGAGCAGCCAGGAGCACTTAGGGTTTCTGATTTTTCAACAGATAAAAATAATCATTTGTATGTAAGAACCAGTAAAGGAAAGAGTGTGCGGCTTACTGCAAAACCAGACCCAACCCAGTTTTTAAGCAGGGGCACAATTCTTAGAGTCTCCCTGTTGTTGACCAAAGGCAATTAAACTTTATTGACGATTTAAGGCCTGAGGCTGTTAGTCTTTTACAGAACTTGGGACAAGAGTTGCCAACACAATCTGAAATACAAAACATACCTCTTCAAGAATTAATCGAACAGCAGATGAACTAATAGCAGAAATTGAGACGAGTTTTAATGAGGAGACGCAGTTAAAAACAATTTAAGATTCCCCATTGCCTATGCGTGAAATCCTGGGGCTTAATGAGGCTTTACGGACAATAAGGGGTGAACTAACAAACAATTTGGCTAAACTTGGCGAGCTGGATAGAGAGATAGAAGAAGAAAAAAATAAACTCGCTGATGCAGATGATAACAATTTAGGGCAAGAAGAAAAGGCTAGAATACAACAGAAAATACAGGATTTAATGATAGAAAGGGCGGCTAGGTTAGAAACGCTATTACTAACAGAGCACAGCTAGCATCACAAACAAGCAGAATAAGAGAAACTATAAACAGAATACTTTATGAAAACACTACGCTAGCTGAAAGAATAAGGACTCTGTTCAGAGAACAAGGGATTACAATAGTTAGCATATTAACGGCTGTTGGTTTGCTATCTCTACACTCGTTTATGCTTTAACAGGCAGTGCGCCAACAGGGCCAGTAGCGCCTCCAACGCCTCAGCCTGGTAAAAGTTGGATTAGAAAACAATTGCATCATCTAGCAAACTTATTAAAGAAGTTAGCTGTTAAAGCGCTTGATGCTCTGCCTGGCATAATAGGTAGTGTTGTTAGTTGGGTTTTGTCTACTATAGGCAAAGTTGTGGTTATATGGCCGACCATCTGTGGACGTTAGGAGTGCTAGCTGCGGGATTAATTTTTAGTGAAATAAAGTATAGCTAATCCAGTAAAAGTTTAAAAATACAACAAGGGCTGTCTTTTCGCTAGTAGGACTGTCAGTGAGAGGCAGATCAACAGGTGGCGTGCTTTCTGGGTGCTTTCTGGTTGTGGATCGCTTATAACTGGGTCGCTTTCTTCAGGGCTAGGTACTTCTTTAAAATGGATGGAGCGGGCCTTGTGTTTTAAGTATTTATTGTGCCCTAAGTCTTGGTCGTCTCCAGCTATGAGGATTTCATTGTTATAATTCTGTATCATGCCAATCTGTAGTCTAAGGTCAGAGGGCAGCATGTACAATCCATAACCTACAACAAAGTCAACCTTTGACTAGCATGTGAAAGAACGTCTTGATACCTTTGTATGCTGGCAGGCAAATCAACAGCAGAGTTAATAGCATCTTCTAAATTAACTAGAAATTGTTTTCTGGCATCAAAGCCTGTAGATTGATCTACTATGCTAGACTTGGTCTGTGCTTGCGCTCCTAATAGGCACCAAACGTATGTCCTTATGGAGTCATTAAGTCTTTGCACTCTGGCATTGTTAGGCCTTTACTTTTATCTAAGATAAATGTTGTCCAAGCATTAGAGTGTTTTGTTCTATGGATCCCAATCGAACTTGTTTGTCTGGTTGAAAAGAGGTGTGGCCAGGCCAGTAGTCATAAGTATATTCTCTACGTTCGCCCCACAAATACAATGTGCCTAACCCATGATTGCGGTCTAACTTTTGTCTAAAATCAGTTGAAGGATCAATGTTAAATTCGTTGCAGATTCTTTCATATGCATTATTGTCATTGGGCTGTTAAATGGATAAAACGCGTTGTCGTTAGGGAGGGGCACTTGTAGTTCAGTTAGTATTCGCCTGTACTGGTAGTAAACATGAAAATTATATACTGACCTTACTAAAAGATTGGGATGGTTTAAATGGTCTGCATATGAAACCCCGCAGCCTGTGGTTGCGCAGTAAACGGCAAAATTTAACTGATTCTGAAAAAAAGCCATAGGGTGGGATGTCCATGCTGATGGCACTCTGTCGCTCTTTATTGGTGGGTTTTAAATATTTAGTTAGTGGGGTTTACAAGTCTGACTTGGAAGCCGTATGATCCATCTACTGCAATGGTTAGTAAACTGAAGTCTAAAGATTTGGGGTTATAGAACGCTCCTACATTGTAAGCAGCATGTTCAATATATTTAAATGCTACCATTTTTTAAATTAATTTTTTAAATAATTATAAAAAAGATGCGCATCTATATAAACAGCAAAACAAACGTGTGTTCTTAAAGTACCCAATTGACAATAGGTGCGGTAATTATAGGGTTGCCCTAAGAGAAATTGGGTTTAAAGTTATGTGGGCTAACATATCTGAAAAGATAAGAATAACTGGGTGGATGTTAAGGACGAACAAGGCAATATATTAAAACATTTAAAAATACCCGATGGTTACTACAACTTTTGTTCTTTAAAAGAAGTACTTAGCGAATATAGTATATTGTTAACAATTAACAAAGCAAACCTCAAAATTACTAGAAATTTTCCAAACTTGAAGAAAAAAGGGAGTATGTTTTTCCTAGAAGCCTTGCTAGAATTTTGGGCTTTTATGGCAGTGGTGAAACATATAGCTTCAGTACACACGGCATTGTAGAATGGGGCATTTATAAGTATTTAGGTAATAGACCATCTGATTTTCTCGTAAACCCCATTTTGTATGTTCATTTACAACCGTTAAGAACATGTGCTAATTTGTTTAATGGCTATCCATCTACAGTTCTAAAGGTTTTGCTACCAACTAGGGTAGGGTTTTGCGATTATCAGTTATATACGTTTGACAGAGACAGCCAATTTAAAGAATTAATTTGGGATACTATAAATTCATTGGATGTAAAAATAACTAATCAAGATGAAAAGCCAGTTGTCTGTTCTGATTTATTAATAGAGCTAGAAGTAGAAGAGCATACTAGAAAAGTAGCAAGGGCTCAGTCCCGCGGGCGTTAATAGCGGTGGAGAGAATGTAAATATCTTTGTTCACGATCACCCTATCTTATCTAGCACGTAAGCCCCCGTTTTAAAGTGTCGATTGTGTCGATGTTTAGAGGTTTTGAGGTGTTAATTTTGTTTAAAAACAGGTGTTAATTTTGGCCAAAACTGACATGAGATGGACGTGATTTGGATGTGAAAAGGGGGGTTTTCGTGCAAAATAAGATGGGTGAGCTTGAAAACAAACATATTTACATTCTCTATTTATCCTCCAATGTTTGTGGAACTGGATAAGCCTCAGCAGATGCCAACATATGCATTAATCCAACATAACGTTCACGCTTTGGATACCAAACTAATGTGATCGGAAACTATTACTCTGACTGTGAGTGTTTTTGCGCGTGCGCACTCACGCGCACTCGCGCACGTGTGTCTGTGTGCGTGTGTATGTGAGGGGGAGGGTTGCGCGCGCGCATGTGCGCATACACTAGCATGCAAGAATGTTTGTTACACTCACGCGTATGTGTATGCACATCCCTATGTGCATGCACGCATGCACATGCAAGTGTGTGTGTGTGTGTGTGTGTGTGTGTGTGTGTGTGTGTGTGTGTGTGTGTGTGTGTGTGTATGTGCATGAAAGTATTTTGTGTGCTAGCAAATGAATGTGTATAAGTACGTGTATGTATAATTGCACACGGAACTTCACAAATACTTCTGCATGCGATTGCAAAAGCAATGTATGCACAGGCATGTGTGAACTGGTTATTTAGAGAGGATGGTAAATGTAGCTTCAATAAAACAGATGAACAGCACTTACTGTCGCTGACTGCACGTCTCAGGGGTGCGATAGTTGTAGTGTTACATAATGCCGGTAAATCAGAATCAAAGTCTAAGTAGGGAGGCATGTCACAAGAAAGTCTCCTCAATCAGTTCCTGCCACGTTCTGTTTCATTTCTCTTCGCTTTACTCCTTCCTGCCATTGCGGGGTTCAGTGCCACGGGCAATCCCGCGTATCACTTGGGTTCCACGTTTGGAACTTTATGTAGACAGTTCAGCAAGATGTGAGCTTTTTGCAGTCGATCAGCTGAAGAGGACGACGACGGCGACGACGACAACGGAGAAGAAGAAGAAGAAGGAGAAGAAGAAGACGAAGACGAAGACGGAGAAGAAGGAGGAGGAGGAGGAGAAGAAGAAGAAGAAGAAGAAGAGACGAAGACAAAGACCACGAAGAGGAAAAGAAAAAAGGAAGAGGAGACGACGAGAAGGGAGATCTTGCATAAAAGACATATCCCCCTCAGTATACGAAGTTGTCTTTTTTACTTGATGTTCTGCTTTCACATTTATATAGCTTAGTTTATCCAACTTCCACAGGAGGGTTATGGTTACAATTGAACATGATATTACCGGCACAGAGGAAATAATGATTGAAGCAGGAGAGTTAGCTGTACCCTGCAACTGAGGCTCGCACTCCAGTTTTGCAAAGCATCAACATTTGAACCCACAACAGTCGTATGTGTTTATCATTGTACACCCAAACTCCCTAAGTTGCCATTGGCATTTTACTATTCTACAGACAGAATATGACTCAATTCTTCTGTTTCCAGAAAAAATAACCTGATATGGGTTGGATCAATCCATTAACCAGAGAAATTTGCTTCACTCTCTCCCCTTCCCCCCATTCTCTAATTTTAATCCCTAGCATTACCTTACATCTTCTCTCAATGTCAGACACAGCTCACAAACTTACTTTAGGGTAGTCAACAATGAGAACAGGTCGTTCACCTCTTCCACTTGCCCTTCTTTCCTCAGTATTCTTGCACTGTATCCCCCCTCCCTCCCTTGTCTCGTTTATCCCCCTCTCCTCCCCTCTCTCCCTCGTCTACACTATACCACACTACTTTGCCGATGAAAAATGCAACTCCCCAAAACTTCATGAAATCAGTGACACCCCCCCCCCCCCCCTTGGCAGATCTCCACACATTCCCGTGAATGGTGCACTCTTATGTTTACAGGGAGGCTTCCGAGATATTTGAGTCAACCTTAAAGGGAGGAGGGTGAAGGTGAGGGGGGGGGGGGGGGGGGGCAACGGTAGGCAGCTGGCTTAGGGGAATGGAAGTGCGTACAGATGAAACAGGAAAGCAGAGCGTTATCATTCTGTGTGGGGACGTGGTGTGGCAAAGTTCCACAGGAGATCAATGAACACCGGTCAGGTTGAAGAAAAGGTCAGGGCAAGTAGATACACATGCGAAGGGAAGGACGGCGACCATGCAGGCTTGCATATGTGGTAGCGGTCTGCGGAACTGTATTTTTCCGAAGATTAAAAAAAAAGTTTCTGCGAGGAAAATAAAATCTTGATGCATGCAATGTCTGTATTCTGGCGCCAGCCTACGAACAGATAAAAAGAGGAACCAGACAGCCTCCGTGGACAGTTCCGACAGGATTCTCCGTAATCTGTCCCCCCCTTGTCATGTCCGCCCAGTGGGAGTCTTTATTCAAGATGACTGGCTCTATCAAGGCACGCTAAAGCCTTGGATGGCACCTTCCTAACAGACAGGATTTTGATGGAAACTAAGTCAGTCAATGAAAGATTTGGTACGATAACAATCGGAGAATTCGTTTTAAAACAAGCTGTCTTCGTGCATGTGCAATTAATAGCTTGCTGAGTCGATAGATGGCGTATGATTGCAGAAAGCTGCAAATCAAAATGTGGATGTGGGCAATGTGGGGTGTTAGGGTAGGTAGGGGAAGGGGGAGGTGGAGGAGGAGTAAGATAAAAGGGAGAAAATACAAGCAAAAGTGAGCACGTTTCCTCATGTAAGAAAGCTATGAAGCTGAATCATGTGACTTTACAGCATCACAAAGGATTTCGTGGTGTAAAGTTTAGGTTGCTCCACCCAGGGAGACTGCGTCTATCCATGACAGCACCACTCATACCGTTTTCCCCCATTTTGTCTTTTTCCGCACTGCGTTCTGAACAGAATTTTTTATACCCACGTTTTCCATGGATTTTTTTTCCCTGGTTGTCACGGGTTCTTTATGAAAGCTAAGGGAGTACTGCCCACAGAAACCTCCATTTACCAAGGTAGAGGAAGGGCTGGGAAGTAAACTCAACCGTTATGTGGAAGTGAGCAGGCCAGAGCCGTACTCCGAAGACAGGGAGATAACCTTTTGCGTGCCGTTTAATCCAATACTCTTTACGAACTAAAGTTAGGTTTTCTCCCGGAGGAATAAGTGACTTTTGATGCTTCATCTGCTTATGCAATATCCGGCTTGAAAATGTTATAGAAAAGAGAGGGAGGGAGAGGGAGGGAGGGAGCGAGTAAGGGAGGGAGAACATGGACACACACATACACTTGCACATACATGGAGAGAGAGAGGGAGGAGTTAACATAGACCCACACACATGTACATACATGATGAGAGAGAGAGAGAGAGAGAGAGAGAGAGAGAGAGAGAGAGAGAGAGGAGAGAGAGAGAGAGTGAGTCAGAAAGAGAGACAGAGTGTGTGTGTTTGTGTGTGCGCGTGCGTGCGTGCATGAGCTTGTGTGTATACATATGCTGTGTGTGTGTGTGTGTGTGTGTGTGTGTGTGCGTGCGTGCGTGCGTGCGTGCGTGCGTGCGTGCGTGTGTGCGTGCGTGTGTGTGTGTGTGCGCGCGCGTGTGTGTGCATGTGCTTTTGCGTGCGTGCGTGTGTGTGTGTGTGTGTGTGTGTGTGTGTGTGTGTGTGTGTGTGTGTGTGATTTTTCATGGACGTCCCAGACATTTGCAGACTGGACCACTCCATCCTGTAAAAGCAGATTGTATTCACCATGGACGTTGCTGGCCGCCAATCAAACTAAGAGATTTGGGAGAGAAAGATAGATAAGGGGGTATTAAAAAAACCAACAACAGCAAAACATGATGCAGAAATAAAGTGTAAACGTCATTCACTTGAATGGTGAAGCCGGGGGAAGCCAAAAGAGTTTGGGATTGGGTAGTGGCAGGGGGGGGGTGAACCGTTGTGGTGTTTTATCGGCGGGGAGCGGCGTCGGGGAAGAGGATGGGAGGCGGGGGGGGGGGGGGGGGGGGGGTTGGGAAAAAAAAAGGGAGAAATGCCCTGGGGGGGGGGGGGGGGGGGGGGGAGGGGGGGGGGACAGAAATGAAGGGAAAATATTGAAAGAAAGTCGTCGCCCTCGTCCATATCTGCTGAACTATGCCGATGGCGGGCGCTGACAGAAAGTCTTTGGGATGAACGGTCTCAGTTCTGGAGCCAGTCTGGGGGCAAAGCAAAAGAAGACTGAAGAAATGCGAGCTGGCATTCTTTCTGATCGATTCCAGAGGAACTCTTGTTTTAATATTTTTTTCCTTGGCTGCCCTTTGTGCTGCCTACCAAGTTCTGATGCCAGTGGCTGGCTCGCTGAAAAGAGAGAGGTAGAGGGAGAGACGGAGGTGGGGTGGAAAAGAGAGAGAGAGAGAGAGAGAGAGAGGAGAGAGAGAGAGGGGAGAGAGAGAGAGAGAGAGTGAGTTAGCAAAACGTCCATATCATACAGAAGAACGAAACTTGAATAAAAGCTCACTGAAGGATGGTATGAGCAGGAAGGCACAGAGGAACCGAGTCTTCCAAGACAGTTCAGCGTTTCGTTAGGGGACAAGTGAGCTGCAGCGTGTGGATCAGTAACCCATTTCAGAATATTTGTATTCTTCTGACGCGAGGTCAGGCATCACAGGGGTTAAACATTGGAAGCGGAGTCTGAAGCATATTTTAAATGCCGTAGAGAATGGTTCAGGAGGAAAGAAAAAATAAGTGTAAATGGAATCGACCAGTGCATTAAACAGAATACATTTGATTCACATGCTCCTCCATTCTCGATTCTTAGCCTTTAAAAGCTGAAGAAGCTCCATGGTTCATTCCATGTCATGTACCACTCGCAGTGAAACGTATTCTTTTAGCGTGGTTGGACTTGCACGATGTGAGGCAAAAACGTTTCACAGCGACTCCATGAAAACCGTGTTCAGAGATGTCCCACCTGATATGATCTTTGAATTTCTGAGACAGATTAACATTTTTTTAATCTAAGATTTTACGGAAGAAAGCTTTTTTTAACGAAGTTTGTAGAGCGTATTTAAACGTGCATTTTCAAGGTGTGTGTGTGTGTGTGTGTGTGTGTGTTTTGTGTGTGTGTGTGTGTGTGTGTGTGTGTGTGTGTGTTTTCTTTATATGACTGCTGAGCGACGTCAACGTGGTGACAGTCCTGACATGGCCTTTGCGGTCGGCTGGGCTATAAGCAGCGTTGCCTTACCTTGCCGTCTCTAATCTCATCCTCAGCGTTGCTTCTTGACCTCCCTCGATGGCAGCCACAGCTCACAAACCTATTCCAGGGTAGCTACCAATGCGAAAAGATCATTCGCCTTCTCCACGTGCCCCCCTCCCCTCCTTCTTGCCCCCTATCCTCCTCCCTCCCTGCTCTTACGATGCACCACACCACTTTGATGATGAAAACCAAAAACCATGCAATCCCGGCAGCTTCGTAAGGTCAGTGTTCCCCCGTGACAGATTTCAAGACACTCCATAAATAGTGCACCCTCATGTTTACTAGAAAGCTTCCAAGATACTTTCGGAGAGAAAGAAATCAGCGTTGAGTACTATGGGGATTGGAGGTGGATAGAGATGAAAAAGGAAAGGAAAGGAAGGGGGGGGGGGTATTATTCCATGTCGTCATTCTGTGCGGGGACGTGATGTGGGAAGTTCCACAGAGAGACGATGAAACTGGTCAGAGTAAAGAAAAGGTCAGGAAAAGTAGATGCACATGCAAAGGGAAGGTCGGCGATCATGGAGGCTTGTATATTATAGTAACTGTACTCCCCCCCCCCCCCCCCCCCGCAAAAAAAAAAAAACTTTTTGAGAGAAAATAAATCATGATGAATGCAATGCTTATTCCAGCGCCAGCCTATGAAAAGATAAAAAGGGAAACCAGACAGTCTCTCTGGGCAGTTCCAGCTAGATGCTCTGTAATCTGTTTACCCTGTCATGTTCGCCCAGTGGGAGTCTTTATTCAAGGTGACTGGCTTATCAAGGCACGCTAAAGCTTTGGGTCGAACCTTCCAAAAAGGGCTGGATAACGCTCGAAGCTAAACCCAGTCCAGGACATGTTTGACATGATATCAAACAGAGAACTGGTTGAAAACGTTATTTTTATCAGTTAGTC
>CM031607.1:29504131-29520574 GCA_018398815.1 Conus ventricosus | reverse complement strand
ATAAATTATTCCCCCGCCAAAAAAGTTTCAGAAAAGCATTCAACTCTGGCCCTTTACAGTAAGTCTTATGCCGGACGACAATAGTCGGAAAGAAATTGAAATAACGCCGTATGGGAAAAAGCAGTACATCCTCCACAGAAGAGAATCAGTTTTAAAAGATGCGTCTACAAATTACAATTCATTCCGCAAATGAAATTAGGAGATGCGTTCACAATGATATTTGAAATTTCTGTCTTAAAAGATAAGGAGAGGGATGGGGTTGTGGGCGTTAGTGACGTCCTTTTTAAAGGAATTCTAATTAGCTGGCAAAACTTAGACGTTGACAGTCTTAAAGTTACTGTTGTCATTCTTCACAATGGTGAGGATATTAAGGTCATAACAACAAGCAACAAAATCAATATTAGTCTAAATAGAAACAATCTTACAGCACTGAATTGGATTAATCTTACACATTTAGACCTTATAGGATTTTATTATACTGAACAAGTTTTGACAGAGGTCATGATAAAACAATAACCGGATTAGATTAAGTTCTGTTATAAAACTATGGAGCAGTTAAACTTTATGACAAAAACTCCTCATTGCTCATTGATTTGTGGGCAGACTGGTTGTGGAAAAACAATATTTATCCTCGACCTGTTACAAACAGTTTATCGCTATAATTTTAATCATATTGTGGTTTTCTGTCCAACACTTAAATGGAACAAAGCATATCATGATAGAAGGTTTATATGGACAGATGATGACATATATTTAGTTAATCCTAGCAATAAACTGAGTGAGTGTTTAGAACAGTTTTATAGACTGTTTGAAGGAACGCAGACACTATTTATTATAGATGACTGTTCGGCAGAAAGAGACATAGTTAAAAAGAGAAACACTTTGTCGAAACTAGCTTATCAGCGGAAGACATGCTGGGATAAGTGTGTGGATTTTATGCCAGAAATATAACTCGGTTTTAAAAGACTTTAGAGAACAGTTAAAGACTGTAGTTTTTATTTCACATGAAAGACAGAGACTCATTTGAAGAATGTTTGCGCGAAAATGATGTTATTGAAAATGATCAGGAAAAACATAGGATTAAACAAAAACTGAAATCTGAAAAGTTTAGTAAATTAGTATTGAAAACGGATAACCCTGCACAGTATGTTTGTTTGTAGATAATCGTTATTTTTTGGTTATTGAAGTCTTACTTGTCAGAGAACTGTATTATGCCGCTTCTAGGTCACTTTCGCCCGAAAACTGGTTTGAGGGCGAAGGTGAGTTAGAAGCGGCATAATACAGTTCTCTGGGGGGGGGGGGGGGGGGGGGGGGGAGCCCGGCTGGAGGTGAACACCGGGAAGATTGCGCGCGCGCGCGCGCGTGTGCGGGTACGTTCGCGCGCGCGTGTGCAACGCACGTGGGTGCGAATTGTCTATCGATTACGTGTTGTGTCAAAGATGTATCATGTTATTGGGACCAGGTTCACGGGGTGAAACATGTCTCGATTCCTATGCCCTGTATTTTTACAAACGCCGTAGTCTCCGCCCACCCCCTCATCCCCGCTATCCCCTTTCTTGCCCTCCCCCCCCCCCTCCCTCTCTCCCTCCCCCTCCCTCTCTCCTCCCTCCCTCCCTCTCAACTGAGAGTCCCTGTGGCGGACGCGGTCTGACCCTGTGAGTCGTGTTATCATGAATGGTTGCATTTGTGATGGGTTGCTGAACTGGCTCCAGCTGAACTTTGGCAGCCTTCCCCTTGTTGGTTGTTTTTGGCCGGGCTTGATTTTGTACTGTCTTTGAATGTTTGGTTTTAAACATTGTATTTTGACCTAAGAATTTCTAGTTTGATGGGGGATTAAGGTATACTTGAGGTAGAAAATGTCGTCACTAAATTTGCATTTTCATAGCTGTGCGCGGGCGTGCTGTCATGGGGTGGGTGGTGGGACGGTCGCGGACGGATGGGGGGGGGGGGGGGGGGGGGGGGAGGCGGTTAAATAAAAATTAAAAAAGAATTTAAAAAAGGGGGAAAAAAAACGCAGAAATGATGCGTGGTGGGGGCTGAATATGTGTGCATTGTGTTCATTGCATGTATTGATCCTTGTGAGCACTGTCAGAGAGCAACCCCAAAGGCAATGAAATAATTCGACGCAGTCTGGCTAAATCTCATTTGAAACACATATGTGTTCCGCGCGGACTGGGTGCGCGCGCGCGCGTGCATTCTTGCGCGCGCGTGCGTGTGCGCACGGTTGCCTCCGCGTGTGCGCGCTCGCGCGCGCGGGTGCGCCCGCGTGCGCGCGCACCCACGCACTGATGTCAAACTAAATGCCAAATTCTAAAATGAAAGCACGGATAAAACAAAGCCCATTCTTTATGAAATTCTAGTGACGTGTGAAATGAGTTCACAATTGTTGACGTTCATACATTTTTTTTCTCCGTAGTGAGTCGCGTTTAAAATTTAGCTCATTTTTCCCCCTCGCTCCCCATAGATCGTCAGGGGGGGGGAATCTGGTCTTTTTACCCGGTTTCATATTTTCTTTTTCTTTTCCTCTTTTCTTTTGTGTATTTATTTGTTTTTTCGTTCTGTACGAGGGTGAGTTTCACAAATGTATAAACGTTGTCATCTTCCCTTGGATGTTCCACTTCAAGCCCGAAAGAATATCATGTGTCAAAAGTTTGTTGTGAGGTATACCTCATCTGTTCATGCTATTTTCCACATACATGTGTATTATGTCACAATCTGGTTCCACGATTGTATTTTTTGTGTTAGGGCATTCCTACATAATTAGATATGACCAATGTCAAACAATGGAGTCTTTAATTTAATCCTCTCTAAATTGTCAGGGATTGGGTGATATAAAAAAAAAGAAGGGAGTCTTCCATTCCCTAAGCAGAAAAACTTTTCTATATATTGTTTTGCAAGACACTCATTTATAACAAACTAGAAAAAATATTAAACTCAGAATGGGGTATAAATGTGTGTTTGCTTCTTATAACAAACTCAAGAGAGTTGCTTTTCTCTTTTCAAATAACTTCAAATTTTAAGGTAACTAAAGTTCATCCTGATAAAAATGGAAATTTCATACTGGTTCTTTTTACTGCTTTTGAGAAAAGATTTCCTTTCGGTGAATGTTTACGGGCCAAACAAGGATGATCCAACATTTTATAATACACTTAAGGAAATCAAAAAAGTTAAAAAAATAATAATATAATTGCAGTTGGCGATTGGAATATCGCATAAACACAGTTATAGATTGTGAAAACTATGTACTTGATAACAATCCAGAGCCAGAAAAATGCTAGAAAATATGAGGGAAAGAACTAGGTTTTGACAGACGTCTGTTCGAGAAAGCAACCCAAAAAGTAGGCGTACACTTGGCGAAAGCCTACCCCCTGAAGCAAGCCGACTTGATTTTTTCTTATATCAGATTATTTATACTGGTATTTTGATAATGCTGATATGTCCCGGATACCGTTCTGACCACTCAATAGTTACACTGCATTTGAAATTCGGTAAAAATGAAAAGAACCCATACTTTTTGGAAATTCCCAACTCTTCCTTGCTTAAGGACAAAGAATATGTAGATAAATTAATAGAAATTAAAGAATGTGACCAAAGAATACTCAGCAGAAAGTCTTCTTATGTGAAACAATAAGTGAAATTGATACATCTAAGATTCAACTATAATCACAGACAAACGTTTTTTTGATGTCTTACTTATGAAAATAAGAGGTAAAACTATTTCGTAGCCACAATGAAAAAAGGATAAATACAGAAACTGAAAAGAAACTAATGCAAGAAATTCAAACTCTGGAGAAGAGAGATCATAAAAAAAGAACACGAAATGAAAAAGTTACTAGAGAAAAATCAAGAGCTTAGAGCAATTAGAGACACTAAGCTCGAGGGGGTACTATTAAGATCAAAAGCCAGATGGGGTTTCTGATGGTGAAAAAATTTCAAATATTTCTGTAGGCTTGAGAAAAGGAATTATTAGCAAACAAATGACAAAACTCGTAAATAAGCATAATGAGAAAAATAGACGATCCAACGAAAATGTTAAATTTAAGTGAAGACATTTATGAAAACCTGTTTAAGAGAAGGAACGTAGAAAATTTTGCAGTAGAAAGTTTAGTCAATACAATTCCAAAACTATCACAGGAAACAAAAGCGATGCAAAACGGTGTAATAACTATTGAGGAAGCAAGTCAAGCTTCAAAATACATGAAAAATGGCAAAAGTCCAGGCACTGATGATCACTGTGGAATTCTTTAATTCTTTTGGAAACAGCTAGGTCCATTTGTTGTGAGGTCACTTAACGAAGCATTTAAACATGGGGGAAATCTCATCAACACAGAAAGAAGGTCTAATTATTTGTATCCCCAAAGGCGACAAACCTAAGGAATTTATTAAAAAATGGGGACCAATATCTCTCTCAACGTGATATACAAAATAGGATCTTCAGTATTTCCAACAGAATTAAGAACGTCTTTCCAACACTTTAAAACGAGGGTCAGACTGGATTGATGCCCAACAGATTTCACAGGAGACAATATTTGATTGCTATACATATGATAAACCATCTGAAAAAAAAAAATCTTCCTAGTTACTTCTCAGTATTGATTTTGAAAAAGCCTTTGATTCCTTGGATTGGAGTTTTATGTTTAAGTTTTAAAAAGCATATGGATTTGGAGATGGTGTTTTCCACTGGTTAAAACTTTTTACAAAGACATCAAATCAACTGTAATTGTAAATGGTCCCGATTACACAATGTTCAAAATTGAAAGAGGTTGCAGGCAGGGTGACCCTATTTATCCAATTTGTTCATCCTTTGCGCTGAAATTTTAGCTATCATGATCAGAGAAGACAAATCTATAAAGGAATTAAGATAAATGTTAATTGAACATAAAATTTTGCAGTTTGCAGATGATACACAATTAATTAATGAGGGTGATGAAGAATCGTTTAATCAAACCATATTTTATCCTTTACAAATTCGGAAAGGTGTCTGGTCTTTTATGAACTATGACAAAACACAGGCAATTTGGCTTGAAGTAAGAAAAAATCAAAATGGTATACTGCCCCCATATGAAAATGAAAGGAATCCCCCAAAGTTCAAAATCTTGGGAATTTGGTTTACTCAGGATTTAAACAATTGTGAAACCATAAATTATGAGGGAAAAATTTGCAGAAGCAAAAGTATTATTTAATATATGGACACAACGAAACATCACTCTAATTGGGGGAGTGGCTATCTTAAAATCTCTGATTCTATCAAAACTTATACATCTTTGGATCTCGTTGCCAGATCCACCTGACAACTTCATACAAAAACTCAAAAACTATGCTTCGATTTGGGTTTTGGGAATGGAAAATGTGACAAATTTCTAGAAAAAACGACAATAAAAAGTGTGCAACAAGGGGGTCTAAACATACCTGATATTAGAAAGTATATATATGCCCTTAAACTTTCATGGCTCAGAAAATATAAACAACAAATCATAAATGGATAAATATTGCACTGGAAATGTACCCTTTTCTTAGAAACTTGGAATTTTTATGGATCAACATACGCTTTAAATCATACAAATACTAGCCTCTTTTGGTATCATGTTTTTTGAGCATATCGAAGTTTTTGTCTCAATATTTTTCCACAACGTCTTTGTGAGCAACTTTAGGAACCGATTTTTTATAATGAAAATATAACAGTAGGAAAGGCGGTTATTAAGCAAAATAGGATAATAGAGAAAGGGATATACTCCATCAGGCACCTTCTGAAAGATAATGGTGAATTTTTCCAACATGAGGAATTTATAGCCACAACACATTTACCAGTTCATTTTATTACATACAATGGCTGGATTTCTTCAATAAAATCATACATTAAAAAATGTGGAATTCAGATAAATGATAATATTAATTTCACTCAAGGTATGCCTAACGCTTTTAAAAATCATCACTAGTACAAATAAAGGCGCGAAAGGATATTATGAATACTACACACTTGACAATAACAAACCTAAGTGCTGTTCAAGGTGGTCAGCAAAAATGAATTTGAATATTTCCGGAGAAAGGTATTTTTTTTAAATCAGTAAAATCAGAGATGTTAAACTTAAGTGGCTAAAAATAAATTATCCATCGAATCATTGCGACTAATATTGTTTTGAATGCAATGGGCGTAACTGATACGGTTCAGTGTTCATTTTGTAATGAAGAACGAGATGCCATTCAGCATTTCTTATGGGACTGCAAATATATACAAGTTTTCTGGAAATCAGTCGAACGTGTATTGCAAGAAAAATGTGAACATACTCATGATTTAATAATTTCATGTAAACTGGCAATTTTTGGCGTAGATGAAAAGTTAAATATAGATTCTGTCTTAGAGTTTATAATAATGTTTGCAAAGATGTATATCTATCGATGTAAAATAGAAAAACATGTTCCTGATTTATTTTCTTTCCTACGACAACTCAGTATTAGATACAAGTTTTAAGAACATATCGCTAAAATTAACTATAACTTAGTAGAGTTTAATCATAATTGGTATCCATATAGATCAATTATTGTCCATCACATAAACGGACTATAGTTTACTGTTTGCTGTTGTTGTTGTTGTTGTTATTGTTGTTCTCCCAAACTTACAAACTAAGGCTTTGTGTTGTTAAATTCACAGTGAAGATTATTCAGATATAATGGAAAGACTAAGGAAAAGACAAAGTTGTAATCATTTTGTTGTTGTTTGTTATTTTTAGTCATACCCCCAAATTTAGTAGTATAACAGTTCAAAAAGAAGGGAGGAAAAACATGCTTGTACATCTGAAAAGAAAAAAAAACCCTTAAGTCAAAAGCTGTTAAAAAAATCTCTTTGATTCTTTTAATATCAAACTGTTCTTTATAGACGTGATCTACCATACTATATTCAAAAGCTTTCCAGATATGCGACTTAACCAAGTTACACTGTTCATGTACTGATAAGGGGAAATCAAACAGTTCTGAATCAAAACTATTTTTGGCTCCACGTTTAGCTGCCCTGTCTACTTTTTCATTATAATGAAAAGAACAATGTGAAGGAATCCAACAAAAAGCTACATGGGTTCCTCTTGCAATTAACATGTGTATCTTACAACTTATCTCTATGATCATTTCAGGTCTTGTGTGCAGTTGAAAAACTTTTAATGCCTGAAGAGCTAATTTAGAATCAACACAGAACAGAATTTGAAATATTGTTTTTGGAAAGTTTAAAAGGTAATTTAAAGCCAGGAGTATCGCTGTTGATTCTGCTGTAAATATCGATTTGTTAATTCCGATATAAAATGATTTCTCTACTCTTAAGTCTGGTATTAAGAATGCACAACCTGCTTGTTTATCAATGCACGAACCGTCTGTGTATATTTTCAAATAATTTCTGTGTGTGTGTTGCATCTTTTTTTCCTGTCACTGCTGACAACACGTCGTATGACGTGACGACAAGACGTCATTTCATGCAGACACTTTAAGATTTCAACACTGAATGATATTGAAATGACGTGGGAGAGTTTTCCCAGAGAGGTGGAAGGGAACGCAACACGACAAACCGACTTGGTTATTGATCTTGCTGTTACATATATTAATTTGTTGACTGTTAATGCATCCCGAGACAGGTCTGAACATGATTCTAGCTTTACCTGACAGTGAAAAGATGAATTTGAACCACCTTTTTTCTCTTCTGCAAACAAACTGTTCCGACAATTTCAGTCGCAAACTTACCAGTGTAGTTTCCAAAGGACGTGATTGGAGAGGGAATGGAAGAGAGAGAGAGAGAGAGAGAGAGAGAGAGAGAGAGAGAGAGAGAGAGAGAGAGAGAGCTAGAGAGAGAGAGAGAGAGAGAGAGAGAGGCTGCTTCACTTCAGACCTCCAATTCGAGAGTCATCAAGACGATCTAAGAGTTGCAAAAGCTGCGGGTCTTTATTCCAACATTGGTCTGTTGGGGCCAACAGACCAATGCTGGAATAAAGACAGCAGCTGCTGACGGAAAGTCTAACATGGAGGGGGGTTGATGGAGGGTGCCTAGAGCAATCTGGGACAATTTTCTACCCTCCTCCTCCCCCCTCCAACCTCCACCCTCCCTCATCCCATTTTCCTTCCTTTTTGTGCAATCTTTTCTCTCTTCACCCTGTCTACGTTTCCCCCATCCCATCTCCGAACTTGCTCTGGCCCATTACCCTACGCTTCCCACTTCAGCAACAATTCCTCCCTTTTTCTCCGTCTTTGTTCCGCTCGCCGTCCCCTTCCTCCTCATTGCTTTACTGCAGTTCAACGACTTCCTTTATAGTCTTTGACCTTCCTGCTGCTTGCTACTTGCCCTTTTGGAAGTCGCAGACGATGGCGTGGTGACACCATGTCTCTGGGAGTTTGAAGACTTTGAAATGTGTGTCTGCCACCGAGGTGAGTGCCGTGGATGCAGGAGAGAAAATGTGTTGGTAGGACCATTGACAGGCTTGCTGCGTCTGTCTCTGTGTGTCTGTCTAAACTCTCTCTCTCTCTCTCTCTCTCTCTCTCTCTCTCTCTCTCTCTCTCTCTTCTCTCTCTCTCTCTCTCTCTCTGTATGTGTGTGTGTGTGTGTGTGTGTGTGTGTGTGTGCGTGTGTGTGTGCGTGTGTGTGTGTGTGTGTGTGTCCATATTGCATCTTTTGTCCTGTCACTGTTGACAACACGTCGTATGACGTGTCGACAAGACTTCAGTTCATGCAGACACTTTAAGATTTCAACACTGAATGATATTGAAATGACGTAGGAGATTTTGCCGGGAGAAGTGGAAGGGGGCGTAACACGACAAACCGACTTGGTTGTTGATCTTGCTGTTACATAAATTAATTTGTTGACTTTTAATGCATCCAGAGACAGGTCTGAATATGGTTCTAGTTTTACCTGGCCGTGAAAAGATGAATTTGAACCACTCTTGTTTCTCTGCTGCAAACAAACTTCCGACAATTTCAGTCGCAAACTTACGAGTCTAGTTTCCAAAGGACGTGATTGGAGAGGGAATGGAAGAAGAGAGAGAGAGAGAGAGAGAGAGAGAGAGAGAGAGAGAGAGAGAGAGAGAGGAGAGGCTGCTTCACTTCAGACCTCCGATTGGAGAGTCATCAAGACGATCTAAGAGTTGCAAAAGCCGCGGGTCTTTATTCCAACATTGGTCTGTTGGGGCCAACAGACCAATGTTTGAATAAAGACCGCAGCTGCTGACGGAAAGTACAACATGGAAGGGGGGGGGGGGGGTAAGGGGGAAGGGGGGGGGGGGGTAAGGGGGGTTGATGGAGGGTGCATAGAGCAATCTGGGACAATTTTCTACCCTCCTCCTCCAACCACCCCCCTCCCCCATCCCATTTTCCTTCCTTTTTGGTGCAATCTTTTTCTCTCTTCACTCTACGTTTCCCCCGTCCCATCTCCTAACTTGCTCTGGCCCATTACCCTACGCTTCCCACTTCAGCAACAATTCCTCCCTTTTTCTCCGTCTTTGTTCCGCTCGTTGGTCCCCTTCCTCCCTCATTGCTTTACTGCAGTTCAACGACTTCCTTTATAGTCTTTGACCTTCCTGCTGCTTGCTACTTGCCCTTTTGGAAGTCGCAGACGATGGCGTGGTGACACCATGTCTCTGGGAGTTTGAAGACTTTGAAATGTGTGTCTGCCACCGAGGTGAGTGCCGTGGATGCAGGAGAGAAAATGTGTTGGTAGGACCATTGACAGGCTTGCTGCGTCTGTCTCTTGTGTGTCTGTCTAATCTCTCTTCTCTCTCTCTCTCTCTCTCTCCCCTCTCTCTCTCTCTCTCTCTCTCTCTCTCTCTGCTTCCCCTTTCTCTGTCTTTCTCTTTTACTGTCGTTTTTAAAAATATCTGACAAAGACACATTTTACAGGACAACAAAGAATGCAACATATCACAAAACAGTGGTAACTCAAATTATCGCAGGGAGAACAGTTAAGTATCAAAAAGAAGGCTGGGTATATGGAAACACATAAGAAACTTATTCCTTTTACCAAGCATTTCCGCACAGAACCATATTCCAGTGATTGTCCCACGCGCATCATATCCAGACACTGAGGGTTTTGTTTTTTTTAATTCGGGAGGATTCCATGTAAATCTTAAATGCAGGCAACGTTTTCTGTGTGTTCAAAGGCATTCGCGGGCTGCTTGCTAAATTCCTGTATCAGTGCAAGACTGCAGCTTTTGTGGTATACCATTTCGACGCGTCGCCTCTGCTGTGTTTGTCTACCTCGCTCAGCATATACCATTCTTTCCTTTCACCTCGTTTTTTCCGACGAAAACCTCTTGAGACAATCAGCATGCAAACTGAAGAGTATCAGAGAATCCAGGTTTAGTTTCTGTATATATACCACATGTCTGGAACCCACCGTCGTCTAGTCTGCACAGCATCTCATCTTTGCTCAAATCTTCAGAACAGTTTTAAGACTTACCCGTGTCAACAAGCGTTGCCCTGATTTGTGTAGAGTGCGTTGTGTTTTGAGTGAGAACGATTTGAAATGGGACTATAGCGCACTGACTTGCTAGTGCAAAACATTGCATTTTATGAATTCATGGGTTGTTTTCCTCACTGGCTCCGTGTCTTTTAACTACCCCCCCCCCCCCCCCCTACCCCTCCTCTCTTCCACTAGCTTCCCCTGATGTAAGCTTATGTTGAAGGCGTTGTGTTTCTTGTGTGACAGGGTTTGTTTTTAGACATTGCACTGTATTGCTAATTAATGCAAGACACTGCACTTTATCAATTCATTATTGGCATTATTATTATTATCAATATCATTATTATTACTATTGTTGCTGTTATTATTATTATTGTTATCATCATCATTATTATCAGTAGTAGTAGTAGCAGTAGTAGTAGTAGTAGCAGTAGGATTTACGTACCTGGGCAAACATTTGCTCAACTAGCAATGACTCCCCTCCATTTGTCCATTCCGCACTTCTCACACCAACACAACCCCTGTCCTGCCGCTTCGCTCAAGTCTTGCCCTTGCGTCCTTCACCTGTCATGTCTCCCTACCATTAAAATAGTCTGTCTTCTTCGATACGCGGTTACTATTATATAGTCGTCTGTGAGCTATGCCTGGTGTAGGGAAAAGGATAAATTACACCTTGTCCTATCTTTCGAAACAGGGGAGTCTGGTCACCATTTTGAAATGTCATGTTGACCTTTAAGAAGTTTACCTGGTGCCAGGATTTTTTAAGACCCTCTGCAGGTTGGAGTGGCTGAAACGGTTGGCTCTCTCTCTCTCTCTCTCTCTCTCTCTCTCTCTATATATATATATGTATGTATATATACATACATATATATATATATATACAACAAACTAATAAATTCCAAGGATAAGTACCGAGCACCGTTCCAGCAACTTACAGAACAGCTTGGTGTTGCAATGACTGCAAAAAATATTGAATTATAAACAAAGCTTGCTCTTATGTCTTAGATTGAAGAAATAGGGGAGATAAGCATTCATATCTGCAGTGGTAGATGATTCTGCCTAAGTAACAGTATGTTCTTAAGTGGGTGAATGGGAAAAAATATAAAATAAATGCTTCTCAAAATGAGCCTTCAGCAAGCTTATAGCCTCCAAGGGGGAGACATCCTCCAATAGGGAGGGAAACTCACTACCATATAACTCCTGGTCATATACCGATATTTCGAAACTTGGTTGTTTCTCCTCCGTGACCGCGGAAAGTGGTAAGTTGACACCTCTGCCTTTTCAGTTTTAAGAAGAATGCAATCCCAGAAAAGGCTGGTGTGCAATATCGTAGTATGTTTGTTGAGTTTTCAAAAAACCAACCAAAGGTGCCAACTAAGAAGCAAAAGAAAATCATGAAAGAGCAAAACAAGCTACATTTTCTTGTTTAAAGTAGAAAATATAAAAAGATATCCTCTTAAGACACAAGTGCTGAGGGCCAGTTCTTGGAATGAATTCGCAAGGGACTAAAATACAACAAACTAATAAATTCCAAGGATAAGTACCGAGCACCGTTCCAGCAACTTACAGAACAGCTTGGTGTTGCAATGACTGCAAAAAATATTGAATTATAAACAAAGCTTGCTCTATGTCTTAGATTGAAGAAATAGGGGGAGATAAGCATTCATATCTGCAGTGGTAGATGATTCTGCCTAAGTAACAGTATGTGCTTGAGTGGGTGAATGGGGAAAAAAATATAAAATAAATGCTTCTCAAAATGAGCCTTCAGCAAGCTTATAGCCTCCAAGGGGGAGACATCCTCCAATAGGGAGGGAAACTCACTACCATATAACTCCTGGTCATATACCGATATTTCGAAACTTGGTTGTTTCTCCTCAGTGACCGCGGAAAGTGGTAATTTGACTCCTCTGCCTTTTCAGTTTTAAGAAGAATGCAATCCCAGAAAAGGCTGGTGTGCAATACCGTAGTATGTTTGTTGAGTTTTGAAAAAACCAACCAAAGGTGCCAACTAAGAAGCAAAAGAAAATTATGAAAGAGCAATATATATATATATATATATATGTATATGTATAATATATATATATATATATATATTATATATATATATATATATATATATATATATGTGTGTGTGTGTGTGTGTGTGTGTGTGTGTGTGTGTGTGTATACACACACATACACACACACACACACACACACACACACACACACACACACACACACACACACACACACACCACACATTTGTATACGCGCCCGCGCGCGCGCGCGCCCGCACCCCCCCCCCCCCCCCCCACCTCCCCACCTTTCTGTGCATTTATTCAGCAGCACTTGACAGCTCCCATTGCAGTCTTCAAACTCACCGCCATAGTATTCAGTCTCAGTGCCATCTGTCAACACTCTGCCATCCTCCCTTCATCTCTCCTCAGAAGCTTCAGGCAATGGCATTATGACACCTTGTCTTCATGGAACCCGTACACTTTGAATTGTGTGTCTGCATCCGAGCATTTAAGTATCGTGGGTGTTAGAACTGTTAGGAAGAACAAAGGTCAGTACTAAGTCGACTGGAAACGGAAGCCGACTATAAACTCTCTCTCTCTCTCTCTCTCTCTCTCTCACTCTCTCTCTCTCCTCTCTCTCTCTCTCTCTCTCTCTCTCTCTCCTCTCTCTCTCTCTCTCTCCTCTTTGTCCCACCCCCTCTCTCATCCTGTCCTTCCCATCCTTCCCACCCCACTCCCCCTCTCTCTCTCTCTCGTCTTCTTCTTCTTCTTCTTCTCCTCCTCCTCCTCCCCCCCCCCCCCCCCCTTCACTCTTTGTCCTCTCTCTTTCCTCTCAGCCCCTTCTGCCTCTCTCTCTCTCTCCCATTCCAGCTTTCCCTTCCCGCCTTCTCTCTCCTCCCCCTCTCTATTTCATTCACTCCTTTGCCCCTCCTCTCCTCTCTCTCTCTCTCTCACTCTCTCTCTCTCTCTCTCTCTCTCTCACTCTCTCTCCTCTCTTTCTCTCTCTCTCTCTCTCTCTCTCTCTCTCTCTCTCTCTCTCTCTCTCTCTCTCTCTCTCTCCCTCTCTCTCTCTCTCTCTCTGTGTGTGTGTGTGTGTGTGTGTGTGTGGCGCGCGCGCTTCGGCTTTCCATTTTCTTAGTGCCTTTCACTCTCTGTCTCTCTGCTTCTGTCACTCTATATTTCTCTGTATTTTCTTCATAGTGCCTTTCACTCTTTGTCTTTCTGTCTGTCTCTCTCCTCTCTCCCTCTCCATCCCTCTTTCTCTCCCCCACTCCCCCTGTTTTTCCCCCATGCGTCTCTCTGTGTCCTCTTCAATAGCTGTTTGGCATTTCACTGGCGTGGCTACAAAACCAGCCTACAGAGGACTGGAATACGGCGAATGGTAGAGGGAAGGAGAAGGTCGGGCCGTGGGGACATTTAAAGAGACGATGGGGCCATAGTCTAGCAAGACTACGAAAAAAAAGTGGCTTCACCTTAAAAAGTGGCAAGGGCAAGTTTCTTTTTTTCTTCTCATCTTTCTTTGTTCTTTTTTTTTCTGGGGGGGGGGGGGGGGGGGGGGTCATGGATGGGGGTGGGGATGTTCTGCAAAGATTACTTGAAAGTGTCTGCAATATCTAAACGCGTATCTCTATTTAAAAAATAATAATAATAAACAACTGTTGCTGCTAGACGCATTTGTTTGTTACTGATAGGTGAAAAGTGTTTCTGCACAATAACTTTCGCAAGCGTTTACAGGTCAGTATTGGTGACAATTTTTGTTTTCAACATTTGCGTTATTTGTATACTTCCCTTTCTAATGAAAAGTTCAGATGAAGGTCAAATGTACTTGAAGGTCAAGGTCATGGATAGGAGTGTCGTTTTCAGGTGGAAAAAAAGAGGTCGAAGTATTGTTTTATTTGCGCTTGTGCACTGCAACTAGTTTGGGTCCAGTTAGTTTGTCAGATTTGATTTTATATCCTTCTGTGTATCTGTAATTAGATTTTTAAAAATGATTTTTCAACATTAATAACAAACGGCAGAATCAACATAACATCATACAAATAAGTATACTAAATCAAGTAGGGGGTTAGTGTGTGTGTGTGTGTGGGGGGGGGGGGACAGAGGTGCAAAACACACACACACACGCACACGCACACGCACACACACACACACACACACACACACACACACACACAATCAGACAGTTTCCGTTCAATAATCTACAAAAAAAAGAGGGAAAATAAAAAAAAAGTCACAAGCGTACAACTTTTTCTCGTTCAGGAGGCACTCGAGGAATTCATACAGCCAGTATGCCTGGCCAAATTAGGGTAAAGGGGTAGGTAGACTTTTTCACATGTATAGACATATTTTCTTAAAATTTCATTAGCTACTTATTACCATTGATCGCTTATTGCTCGTTCTTTTCTTTTTCCCTCATCGTCTAACTCATTGCATTAGACACATCAACTAGCTTTTCATAGGGACACCATTTTCTATTAAATTCCAAGTATTTCATTTCTGAACAATGCATATATTTTTCAACCATATAATATATATAATATATATAAAAAGTTCTCTCATCAAGTGTTTTACAGTAGGTCTTATGTTGTTTATTCTACATCTGTATAAATTATGTTTAACCCTTAGAATAATGTCGTCACAACGTTGACCTTGCATCGTTCTCCAATCTACTCTCCCATTCAAAGTTCACTGTTTTTGTCTAATTAATAAATATCATTGTTACCTGCCAGCAATGCCTGGCTTAGGAATCGATGAAAATTACACATTGTCTTATCCTCATGAATACGAGGGTGTCGTGTTAACATTTTGAAATGGCACATTACATTTTGATTAAAAAAGAAAAGAAAAGATGCACGGGTGATGGACAGAGTTTTAGGCCAGTTAGCAATATGGATCACTATATCTGCTGGCAAAGTCTCTCTCTTACTCTCTGCCCCCCCCCCCCCCCCCCCCCCCCCCCACCCACATCTCCTAGTTTTTATAACTTGTCTCTCTTCATGTTTACCTTCTGTATTTTTCAGTTTCTGACTCTCTCTGCGTGTCTCCCCTTCTCTCTCTACCTCATTCACTCTCTCTCTCTCTCTCTCTCTCTCTCTCTCTCTCATCCCTCTCTCTCCTCATCTCTCTCTCTCCTCTTCTCTCTCTCCTCTCTCTTCTCTCTCTCTGTCTCTCTATCTCTGTCTCTCTCTCCCTCTCTCTCTACCTCCCTCCCTCTCTGTCTGTCTCTGTCTGTCTCTGTCTCTCTCTTCTCCTGCTCCTCCTCCTCCTCCTCCTCGTCCTCCTCCACCTCCTCCTCCTTCTTTTTCATTGTCTCTCTTCACGTCTTCTAATCATCCTCTTTGGTGTTTGCCAGCTGTTCAACAACCTCACTCGCATGCTCACAGGACAAGTCTGCAAGGGTTAAAGAATAGTAAAGAAAAGAGTCTGGACATTCTTCAAGTGGGCCAAGGTGAAACAGTGACGAATATCTGCCTCGTGGTCATCGCTACCTGCACTTTACTCCCCTCTGTTCCTTACACTCTCGTCTGTTGCACACACACACACACACACCACACACACACACACACACACACACACACACACACACACACACACAACACACACATACGCACGCACGCACGCACGCACACGCACACGCACACGCACACACACAGAGTTCCCAAGGAAATCAGAACTGCTACTCTCTTTCACACAATTTAATCTAATATAACCAATTGTAAATCAGACGCACTTTTATGGAACCGGGTCAAGCCACAAAACAAGTCCGTTTAGAACATAAGTTCCCAAACTTTGTGTTAAATTGCTGTAGTAAACGTTGTCAGCCAGACAAATTACCATGGTAATTTTTAAGGACTTTGAAATTGATCATAATTTTATTTCTGATTTTGATTCTAATTCACACACACGTATACACACGCGCGCACGCACGCACGCACGCACGCACGCACGCACGCACGCGCGCGCGCGCGCGCGCACACACACACACACACATTCGAATTAACACACAGTCTACCTCT
>CM031607.1:29491631-29499131 GCA_018398815.1 Conus ventricosus | reverse complement strand
GATCAAACTCTGATGAACAGATTTTGGATAAAATCGAAGTAACCATAGACGTATAACAGTTTCTGCCACCGACGGCTGTTCTTTTTGCATCTTTTGAAAATCATAGAGATTTTGCGACAGAACAGATCGCAAACTGTCAACCAGATGCTTGCATTGTAAAACACAATGCAGCACAGGAGAATGAAGGAGAGAGAGAGAGAGAGAGAGAGAGAGAGAGAGAGAGAGAGAGAGAGAGAGAGAGAGAGAGAGAGGACTTGACACTTTGACACTTTGACACTTTGATATTTTATTGTCATTACCAAAGAGGTCTTTTGACAAGGGGGAGAAGTAACAGAACAATAATATTTCCCTCTTCCTTTCCTTGAAACAAATAGTACACATTCATTCCTAGTGTGCACCAAATCAAAGGTTAAAAACAAATAAATTCATAACATTTCCTTTTGTCCTCACGCACAGGAATAATGCAATTAAAAAAAAACAAAAAAAAACCTTAAGACTTACTCGACCATCTACTCGATCAAATGATGACAATGTATCTTACTGATCTCTTCCACTTGCGATGAATGATAATATTCATTCAGATATCTCCTATAATGCATTATCTTAAATTTCACTATCCTTCGTCTGTCTAATTTTCAATGCTTCTGCGATGAATTTCGCAACTGATTTAATTACAAGTTCATCATCTGATGATACTACGACAGCAACATTTTGTCTTTTCGCTATATCTAACTGGAAAAGTGAACAATTTGTCCGCACTTCATTATAAACAGTACAGTGGAACAGAAAGCGTTCTTCGTCGTCAATAATGTGTCTACATGCAGGACAAGGAGATTCTGTGGATGTTTCACATTCAAACCATCTTTTGTTCGCATTAAAACCCAAAGTTCTCATCCTAAATCTTGCGTAATTTATTCTGTGCCATCTATCTGTTATGACATTCAGAAACTTTTCAGAATGAAACACATTCTTAAATGAGAAAAACCAGCGATATTTTTCTTTACTTTTCATATCTGAGTGCCAATTCTGTTTAAAAGAACACATAAGCCTGTCTTTAAATTCCGCAATAAACTGTTGCTCATTCCCTACTTCCTGGGCCATCCACACTATTCCAAAACCCTGTTCTGAAAGGACTTTCTTTACTTTATGAGCCCAGTTTTCTTTACCTTTTTCCATTTCTATAAGCATCATATCATAGGCTTGCTTGCTATAACGGGGCTGGGGTAGCTTCAAGATCTTCAACCAGTACTTAATACATTTTACAAAAATGTACTTATGTACAAAGGTTATTTGCCCATCTCTCCATATATAACGGTGTTGGATGAATGAATAGGTACTTGAAGGGGAGAGAGAGAGAGAGAGAGAGAGAGAGAGAGAGAGAGAGAGACAGACAGACAGACAGACAGACAGACAGACAGACAGACAGACAGACAGACAGACAGACAGACAGACAGACAGACAGGAGATTAAAAAAGAGTAATATCACTTTTATTTTTCATCTTAGTTGCCATTCTTTCGGTTTGTTCACCACTATTCCAAAGCTCCCACTGTATACTTTGAAGTCACTATTCCAAAGCTCCCATTGTATACTTTGAAGTCACTATTCCAAAGCTCCCATTGTATACTTTGAAGTCACTATTCCAAAGCTCCCATTGTATACTTTGAAGTCACTATTCCAAAGCTCCCATTGTATACTTTGAAGTCACTATTCCAAAGCTCCCATTGTATACTTTGAAGTCACTATTCCAAAGCTCCCATTGTATACTTTGAAGTCACTATTCCAAAGCTCCCATTGTATACTTTGAAGTCACTATTCCAAAGCTCCCATTGTATACTTTGAAGTCACTATTCCAAAGCTCCCATTGTATACTTTGAAGTCACTATTCCAAAGCTCCCATTGTATACTTTGAAGTCACTATTCCAAAGCTCCCATTGTATACTTTGAAGTCACTATTCCAAAGCTCCCATTGTATACTTTGAAGTCACTATTCCAAAGCTCCCATTGTATACTTTGAAGTCACTATTCCAAAGCTCCCATTGTATACTTTGAAGTCACTATTCCAAAGCTCCCATTGTATACTTTGAAGTCACTATTCCAAAGCTCCCATTGTATACTTTGAAGTCACTATTCCAAAGCTCCCATTGTATACTTTGAAGTCACTATTCCAAAGCTCCCATTGTATACTTTGAAGTCACTATTCCAAAGCTCCCATTGTATACTTTGAAGTCACTTGCGGATGCAATTCGAGAGCCGCCTCTCAACTGTCTTTCCTCCTCCCTTCTCTCCTTTCCCCCCTCCTCAGAACCTTCAGATTATGGAAAGACACAATGCATTTCGACCTCTTGGGTCCTCTTCAGACAAAAACAAATAACGTTGAGTACAGTGAAAACGAAGAACGAGAAACCACGTATCTCCTCATGTTCGGTACACGGATAAAAATGGGCCATTTCACCCGCGTGTCGAACATGAGAAGATAGGTGATTTCTCATTCTTTGTTTTCACTGTCCTAAATGTTATTTGTTTTTGCCTGAAGAGGACTCAAGAGGCCGAAGTGCATTGTGTGGTGTTCTGCACTTTGTCTATGTCCTTGGCGGTACCTAACCCCCTCTCTAAATTTTGCTTCATTTTCCGCCCTCAGTCACTCCGTTTTGAAACTTCAGATAACGGTATTGTGACACCTTCTCTTCTAGAACCCGTAGGCTTTGAATTGTGTGTCTGGAACCGAACATTTTAACTATGATCGGGTGTTATAATTGCTGGCAAGAACAAAGGTCAGTAGTGAGCCGACTATAAACGGACTCTCTGTCTCTCTCTGCTTCTGTCTTTCTGTCTGCCTCTCTCTCTCTCTCTCTCTCTCTCTCTCTCTCTCTCTCTCTCTCTCCCCTCTCTCTCTCTCTTCTCTCTGTCTGTCTGTCTGTCTGTCTCTTTGTCTCTCTATTTGTCTCTCTAGCTTTCTGTCTCCGTCTCTGTTTGTCCGTCTGTCTCTCTCTCTCTTTCTCTCTCAGTCTGTCTGTCTGTCTGTCTCTGTCTGTGACTCTCTCTCTCTCTTTCTCTCTCTCTCTGTCTGTCTGTCTGTCTGTCTGTCTGTCTGTCTGTCTGTCTCGCGCGCGCGTGCGTGTATGTGTGCATGTATGTATGTATGTATGTATGTTTGTATGTTTGTATGCGTGCGTGCGTGCGTGCGTGCGTGTGTGCGTGCGTGCGTGCGTGCGTGTGTGTGTGTGTGTGTGTGTGTGTGTGTGTGTGTGTGTGTGTGTGTGTGTGTGTGTTGTAAAATCGAAATGAATATTACCGCAAATCAGTGTGCCATTTGTTAACAATTTGCGCACCCGTGGATGTTCACCCTTGTTTTAAGGCTCAACAATGTATCTGTAAGCAATACAGCTCGACTTCGACTTTTCTCTCTCTCTCTCTCTCTCTCTCTCTCTCTCTCTCTCTCTCTCTCTCTCTCTCTCTCTCTCTCTCTCTCTCTCTTTGCCTGTGTGTATGTGTGTGTGTCTCTCTCTGTCTGTCTCTGTCTCTCTCTCTCTCTCTCTCTCTCTCTCTCTCTCTCTCTCTCTCTCTCTCTCTCTCTCTCAACAAAGCTGTCTTTATGTTTAAGATTATGAATAACCTTGCACCATTCTATCTCCGAGAGAAATTTCCCGTACGAGAGTTTCGTAACAAAAGCACGATATTTATTCCTCGTCCAAGAACTGATCTCTTTATGACATCTTTTATCTATTCAGGAGGAAAATTATGGAATGAAATCCCAGAATACATAAAAAACAAAAATAGTTTATTATCCTTCAAAAAAGCATACCACAGATATTTAATGGAAAAGTTATAAATGGTTGGTTTCTTTCAGTTGAAACCTGAATTTAATGATACAACATTTACCTTCTCTTTTAACCCTCTCTCTCTCTCTCTCTCTCTCTCTCTCTCTCTCTCTCTCTCTCTCTCTCTCTCTCTCTCTCTCTCTCTCTCTTTCTTTCTCTTATGTACCTTCTATGTTAATGTTAAATGCCATGCCTTGCTTCTGCCTCCCGCTTCCTTTCTCCCTCACTCTGTCTCTCACTGCTATTTTTTTGTTAACTCTCTCCCTCACTCTCTCTCTCTCTCTCTCTCTCTCTCTCTCTCTCTCTCTCTCTCTCTCTCTCGCTCTCTCTCTCTCTCTTATGCCCCCACCCCACCATATCCCACCCTTCTGTCTGTGTTCACTCTTGTACATTAGGTTTGTTGCATTTGGTATTATTATATTTCAGAATTTGTATCTTTTCTTTCTTTTCTTTTGGCCCCGGAGGGCTGGATGTAAAAAAGCAGTGATGCTTACTCCACTACCCTCTGAAAATAAAATTCGTTTGTTCGTTTGTTCGTTCTCTCTTTCCATGTTTTTCATCTCATCGCAAACTTCAGCTTACCAAGGACAGATTGGAAGACTAGGATCAGCTTAAATTCTCAATCCTTGATCGAATAAAGGTTTTCTGGGTTCTGAGCTTCCCCCCCCCCCCCCCCCCACACACACACACTTCTCTCTCCCCCCCCCCCCCTACCCACACACACACACACACTTCTTCCCTCCCTATCTCCTGCTTTTCTCCTTACGCCTTTCTGTGTCCTCTTAAATAGCTGTTTAGCATTTCACTCGTATGGCTACAAAACCAGCCTCCAGAGGCCTGGAACACACTGAATGGTAGATGGGAGGAGAGGGTTGGGCCTAGGGAAGATTCTAAAGAGAAGAGATGGGGCCATAGGCTAGCCACCCTATGAGAAAGAAACTATAAGTGGCTGAACTTTTAGGAAAAAATAGCACGGGTAAGGGTTCTTTTTGGTCTAGAAAGGTTACTTCAAAGTGTCTGTAAGATGTAAATGTGTGCCTTAAAACTGTTGTTTTTAGACGCATTTGTTTCAACTATTTCTGAACAAATACGAAGTATTTCTGCACAGTAGCTTTCGCAAGCGTTGTTATGCTTACAGGTCGATGTTGGAGAAAGTTTTGTTTTGAACATTTGTATAATGGTATAGTCACTAAGGCGATGCTGTGCTACAGGTCAAATGCAGAAGAAGACAACGGTCAGAAGCAAGAATAGTTTTTTTTTTTCAGTTAAAAGAAAAAAAAAGCATCTATTTCTATTTCATTTGGAAGTGTTTGGTTGTTGTTGTTTTCTTCTGGCAATGTTACGCCAGATGGGTTACTTTTTATTGTATCTCTCTTCACATCAATGGACAGCATTCACCACAATCAAGGCTGTTGTATATGTCAGCACATTATCACGTTAATGTGTTTGGTTACTTTTTATTGTATCTCTCTTCAGATCAATGGACAGCATTCACCAGAATCAAGGCTGTTGTATATGTCAGCACATTATCACGTTAATGTGTTTGGTTACTTTTTATTGTATCTCTCTTCACATCATCATCACCACAATCAAGGCTGTGTATATTCAGCACATTATCACTTAATGTGTTTGGTTCCTTTATTGTATCTCTTTACATCAAAGACAGCATTCACCAAATCAGCTGTGTATAGTCAGCACATACAGGAGGGGACCAAACTCTGAACAGATCTTGAAAACATTGGAAGAAATCAAAGTAATCATAGACGTATTACAAATTTCTGCAATCTGTGGCTGTTCTCTTTGTCAGCCGAATGAGGTTTTTTCCGATTATGCCTGGCTTCTGAACAGCACGCAGTTTGGGTCCAACTTGTCTCAGATTTCCTTCTTTCAATCCTTATGTCTCTGTGCAGTTGATATTCATTATGGGCCGATTTTACGAGAACGGATAACGATATGTGTACTTTGCTCTGCTTCTGCAGGCAGTTTGTCATTACACAGTCTTAAAAGAGTCGAGAAAGCTTCATGAATGAAATATTGGATCAGTTCTTGCCAACAGCCCGTTCATAATAAGTTGATAATATTCATTGCTAAAAGTCTCTTTTATTTCATCTCGGTGTGTTTGAAATACTGGATCATCAAAATGAAAGTTGGACATTCACATGGTGCAAGTGCACTGAACCTTTGATGAATACATGGGGGGGGGGGGGGGGGGGGGGATAACATTGTTTCCACAAGAATAGGAAACGCTTGTTGACACACTTTAGTCACATAGAGCATGTGCAAATACGCACACGCTAGCACAGACACACAGACAGACAAACACACACGCACGCACTCACGCATACATACAGAAAAAGAGCGAGACAGAGACAGCGATAACAGAACAAAAACAGTAATTTTCTGCAAAAGATTAGTTTTGAAATCGGTTGTATGCCATAGATTGTTCCTTCCCGTGAGGAGTGACCAATAATGTATCAACCCGTCTTTAACATGACTTTTATGGTAGGCAATTAGGAGTGACCAATAATGTATCAACCGTCTTTAACATGACTTTTACGGTAGGCTGTTAGGAGTGACCAATAATGTGTCAACCGCCTTTAACTTGACTTTTACGGTAGGCTGCTTGAACTGGTATTGTTTATAAACGTATGAACACGACAGTCGTCAATTATATAGCGTTACTGGTTGATTTTAGAATTGCAAGCTCTCAAAGCATAACAACTGAGCACGTGTGCTAAGCTCTAGGCGGTTGCAAAGGATGCACGTGATACCTGGGAGGTGACTGGATTTCTTTGACGGCAGTGCGTGCTGAGAACGTTGGCTGTGCTATAGTGCACCATTTGCGCCTTGTATCTGTATTTTGTTTTCTAATTTATACTTCCCGAGAAAGCCTGACATAAGACGTCCTAGAATGTTGTTGCAGGTAACAGTGCAGGCTATTCTTAACACGCACAATCAGAAATCTCTTCTCTTGCAGTCTTTTTATAGTGTTTTTATAGAATCCTTCAACAAGTAACGTTTTTTTTTCCCCTCCGTCTTCGTTTAATCGGATACTCTACTCGTTTCTTATCTTTCACCAGATCTCCCCCATCCTCTCTACTCTATGGTCCGAGAGTCTCAAGCCAGCACCACCGTTTACTGTCTGCCCCGAACACAGTCTTGGTCCCGGTGTCGCGTGAAATCTGGGAACGTGATATCTGGGAAGGCTTCCCAGATATCACAGATTTTTTGGGAACGCGTTACCAGAATGTACTGTGATATCTGGGAAGGCCCGTGATGTCTGGGAACGTGGTCTTTCAGAGCTTAGAATTGCAGAAAGAAGACGAAAAAAGAATGGATTTTCGAGATAAGGTAGGAAACAATTTATTTAGGTGCAATTGAGATCTTTGGCCTTCTTGTCACTTTTTTTTTTCATTAATTTCTGGGCATGATTTTCACAAAGTTCCCAGATTTCACGATTGGAAGTTCAGCAAATCTGGGAACGCGTTCCCAGATATCACGGTTCCCAGATATTAAAGGACACCGGGTTTTTGTCCAGTCTTCTTCTCCTGTGCAAATGTTCTCGTTGCCCTCTTCAATGTAAGTTATTGTACTGCAATCGGCTGTCAACGATGCCCAGCGTAGGAAACAATGAGTTACACCTTCCGTTCTTGAACGTGAGGAAATTCTGCTGTGTCGTGC
>CM031607.1:29479131-29486631 GCA_018398815.1 Conus ventricosus | reverse complement strand
AGCTCGACAAGGGTCGTGTTAGCCATGTCTGCCATTAGGAGACTTAAGAGTGCTGCCAGTGTGTTCGAAGTTCTACGGGTCAGTAAGTGATTTCCATCTCCTTGTACTGCTACCCGACTTGACAGCACATTTTGGTGGAGAAAAAGTCGTTTGAGTGAAACGAAAATTGCTTCAAGACGATTGTCCAGGCCTCTAAGGCGAGTAAGACACAAGACAGATGATGATGTCAGGCCAAAAACCAATATATATATATATATATAATATATGCTGCCAGACAAACAGTACTGCTGGTAGTCGTCAAATACTAGCAGCTGTGCACAGTACGGCCATGTGCATTGTCATAAATCTCCATGCAGGGCTTTCTCAACAAAGGGTAGACGACGCGGAAGGCGAACCACACAGCACCTGCGTCACAGCTTGATGAACGTCTATGAACATAGCACCTCTATCACGTTGGTTCTGACTCCATTTTCCATACAGTCTTTCGAATGAGACTATAAACCGAGGTTCCGTATGTGAACGCACGCATAACATCTTGCACACACGTAAAATCCTATCACCAACTTTCGGAAGAGCAGGCCAGTTTGGCCGTTGGTATAGATGACACGTTACACATAGCATGCACCCTGCGTGAGAAAGGGAAAGAATGAAGGAAGTAAGGAAATCGAGTGAACGAAATTGACTGGATGACACGGGAAACGACTGAATGAAGCGCCAGCTGGCACCTCTAAAGTCGGCACTACCCAGGTAGGCAGCCCGTTGTGTAAACGAGTGTGGATTGTAAAGCGCTTAGAGCTTGGTCTCTAGCCGAGAATAGGCGCTATATAAGTATTCATTATTATTATTTTCATTATTTTTTATTGTCATTATTATTATTATCATCATCATCATCATGTAGCGCGTTACTGATACAGGAAGCACAGAACTGTGGAGATCACTGACCGCCGCAACGTTTGGCACCGATACACTCACGGGTCACTGAACAATGCACGAATAAACTGCGGTAGCTTAGTACGTGGTGTCTCGCGTTACGTTTGATCACAAAAGGCACCATTGAACACCTTCAAAATGACCGGTAGCATTGTCACAAGAGTCCCTTTTTTGTGAGTTGTCTCATGAAGCCCTAACTATGATTGCTCCCTGTTGATTGCTGGTGCTGGCGTTGGGGCGGGACAAGGCTGGGTGTGGCTGTGAAGGGGTGGGCGAAATATATGAGCGGCGTGGAAGTAACATGTCTGTGCGGGGCACAATGAATGATACAGACAGATGTTGAAGTAACATGTCTGTGCGGGGCACAATCAATGATACAGACAGGTGTTGAAGTAACATGTCTGTGCGGGGCACAATCAATGATACAGACAGGTGTTGAAGTAACATGTCTGTGCGGGGCACAATCAATGGTACAGACAGGTGTTGAAGTAACATGTCTGTGCGGGGCACAATCAATGGTACAGACAGGTGTTGAAGTAACATGTCTGTGCGGGGCACAATCAATGGTACAGACAGGTGTTGAAGTAACATGTCTGTGCGGGGCACAATCAATGGTACAGACAGGTGTTGAAGTAACATGTCTGTGCGGGGCACAATCAATGATACAGACAGGTGTTGAAGTAACATGTCTGTGCGGGGCACAATCAATGATACAGACAGGTGTGGAAGTAACATGTCTGTGCGGGGCACAATCAATGATACAGACAGGTGTTGAAGTAACATGTCTGTGTGGGGCACAATCAATGATTCAGACAAAAGCAACAGCCTTGTTTATTGTACCATATTTACTCTTCTTTCCAAATTTGTTTTGTAATCAGGGTAAGATATATTTCTACCTACCCCTAAACAAGAATTTTTTTCATCTGCCTTCACCTCCAAAACTGCACAGCTGTCGATTGACAATAATGTATTGTTTCTGTAAAGTACTAAATGACGAAGAATCAGGAAAACAGCGTGTGGCCGCCATTTTGTCGGTAGGTGGATAAAACTAGACAACCAGCGTACTCGCATTCTGATTGGTCAGTGCCTGCTGACCCAGCCAATCACTTGGCACAATACATATGGGAATGCTCACCACTTGCCCCGACAAGAATGATCGCATGCCCCGGGCAGTCGAGACAATCGTTACTGTCCTACCGTTGAATAACACTAGACTGGCAAGAACATTGGTTTGGCTTTAGCAACACAACCCTGAGCAGCATTAATGAAGACAGGATAGTTGTGGAAGTGGATCTTTCATTAGCTGTGAATCTGGTGAAGGGACATAATCTGCAATATCCGGTGTATTAGGAATTTGTTAGCTACGTTACCATCGGCAGTCGTCACCATATAAACCGACCCCGATCCGAAAACCAAATCTTTTCGTTCCTAAGCAATGCATGATGGGTAGAAGCGGTTATCTTTTTTTAGAGAGTTTCTGAACACAGGTAAACGATGGACGAAAAATGCAATCGGTCATCTTTGCATTGAACACGAGTTGTGCGTTCTTTTGTGTTTTTATTGCAAGAATGTAATCAAGATAGGTAATTGTATCTTACACAATACGATGGATTTTTAAGCAGGGTTAAAAAAAATAGCTCAAGAGTTTATTTGTTCATTCATTAGATATTTGTTTGCAGGGAATGCACCATTAGATCATTCTACTTGCTCTCCTCCTACTTGCACTCCCCCCCTCTCTCTCTCTCTCTGCACATATATTTGCGTGTGTTGTGTGTGTGTGTGTGTGTGTGTGCGTGCGTGCGTGCGTGCGTGCGTGCTGCGCGCGCGCGCGTGTGTGTGTGTGTGTGTGTGTGTGTGTGTGTGTGTGTGTGTGCGTGTGTGTATATGTATGCATGCGTACATACATGCACACACTTAGTTCGGAAAAAAGCGTTCTAAAGAGAAATACATTGTCTTACACGGTGTCGTAATTACACCTGTTGTCGTTTATTAATTGAAACAGCGGAAACAGTGTTGTCATTGGAAGAAGCATTTCAGTCGGATACACATGCAAACACACACACACACACACACACACACACACACACACACACACACATACACACAAACACACACACACACACACGCACACACACACACACACACACACACACACACACACACACACGCGCGCGCGCGCGCGCGCGCGCGCGCGCCGCGCGTTTATGCTTTGAGAGAGAGAGAGAGAGAGAGAGAGAGAGAGAGAGAGAGACAGACAGACAGACAGACAGTCGAAAGAGAGACAGACGCACAGCCCGTGAACAAGACAGACTGACTGAGACCGACAGTCGCAACAACCGACAGTTAGACACCATGTGAAACTTCAAAACGCGGAAGAACTTACTTGCAGTCAACACCACGAAAGAAGGCCGCCGGTCCTGATTCATGGGACACAACTCCGTCGAGGTGTTCCCAGGAAGCTTGCAAGAGTAACACGACATGGCACGCATGACACATCCTGTCCTACTCTAACCACACAATAATCGATGATTTGGTCTCGCTTTGGGTTTTCCAATTGTCAAAGTCTGGGACAGATTAGGGCATGGTTTGACTTGGTCGGACAGTTGTCTGACAGACTGATCAATCGACAGGAACCTCGACCTATGATGTCAATGTAATTTATGACTAGTGAACTTGAGAAGTATGATGGTCAGAGTTCGTCTCTCTCTCTCTCTCTCTCTCTCTCTCTCTCTCTCTCTCTCTCTCTCTCTGTGGGGTGAGGGGGGATGTGAGTGCGTACGTACGTTTGTGTGTGTGTGTGTGTGTGTGTGTGTGTGTGTGTGTGTGTGTGTGCGCGCGCGCGTTCGAGCGTACTTGCGTGCGTGCGTGCGAGCGCGCGCGCGTGTGTGAGTGTGTTTGTGTGTGTGTTTGTGTGTGTGTGTGTGTGTGTGTGTGTGTGCGCGCGCGTGTTTCTGAGACAGAGAGAGAGAGAGAGAGAGAGAGAGAGAGAGTATGTGCGCGCGTGCGCGTGTGTATCTGTGTATGCATGTCTGTGAGTGTGCGTGCACGCGCGTGTATGTCTCTGTGTGCGCGCGCATGCACGCGCGAGTGTGTGTATGTGCAATCTAAGGCTTCTAAATGGAACGGGTAAGATGGCACATTCAGGAGCTCCTGGTTTGAAGTCGTCGAGCTATTAGCGAAGGTCCACCGTAGGACAATTCGTTTTACGTGTTAGCAATCCCGAACGTGCCCCGTGTGGTCGGCTGAGGTATGGTTGACCTGACAATATATAACAGGATTTCCGTGGTGTACACTGATCGATATGTTTTCTCTGTGGTTGTGCGGGTTGTTTGTTTAATGTATGTGACAAAGAAACTCCACAATGTTCCTTCGCTCGGCTGTAAGACTGTTGTAGAACAAGAACGGTAATCATGTCACCTCATCTGTTCCTCAGGCCGTTCATTGGCCTTCCATCGCTACTTAGAATTTTTTGCTTGAATGTCAGTTCAATGCCATTTGTTTTTCTTTTAATTACCTCCCTTACCCTTCCGTTTTTTCCGTCTGTATGCCGCGAATGCTGCACCGATCGTTGTACACTCGAACGTATGTTACTAGTCTTATATTAAAAAAAACATTCGGATCCAGATTTTCTTTTTTTTTTTCATTTCTCTTCCTGTCTTTTCTTTCGTTCTTTCTTGCTTTGTTTCTTTCTTTCTTTCTTTGTGACGGCTCACCGCTGTCCTGATCCCACTTCCCTAACACCAAATTCTGCTGCCTTACAAAATGCACTGAAGTATTTTTTGTTTATCGGGTGTTCTTACAGCGTTTAATTCCCTTTCTCTGTTAGGCTCTAATTCTCATACCATTGTCTGCTGTGGGGACAGTGTTTTATAGCAAATGCGCGCGCACGTGTCTGGGTGTGTGGGTGTGTGGGTAGGTGTGTGCGTGCGTAAGTGCGTGCTTGCGTGCATGTGTGTGTGTATTGCGCGCGCGCGCGCGCGCGCGCGTGTGTGTGTGTGTGTGCACGCGTGAGCGCGTTCTGCGTGCGAGCTTGCGTGTGTAGGTTCGCGGGCGCGTGCGTGTGCGTGCGTGCGTGCGTGTGTGTGTGTGTGTGTGTGTGTGTGTGTGTGTGTGTGTGAGCGCGCGCGCGGGCATGCGTGCGTACTTTCGTGAATGTGCGTGCGCCCACCTACAAACGCGCGCATGCACTCGGACTCGCACACCCGCTCTCTGAAAAGGGCATACTGCGTGTGAGTGAGAATGAATTTGTGCCAAAGTGTGCTGATGAATCTGGTTTGGAATTAATTTGTGTTGGAAGAACGTGCGTGCGTGCGTGCGTGCGTGCGTGTGTGTGTGTGTGTGTGTGTGTGTGTGTGTGTGTGGGGTGTGTGTGTGGAGGGTGGGGGTCGACTTGTAGAGAAGATACTTTAGTCTGCCTGTCAGAGGTCGTGCGCGTGTGTGTGCAATGGTTGGGGGAGAGGGGAAGGGTGGAGGGGCTGAGAGAGAGAGAGAGGGGGGGGGGGGATCTGGAGTCTTTACAGAGATCAACTTCGTGTAGAAGATGCCCTTTATCCTGGCTGCCAGGAAGAGGTTGGAGTTGTTGTTTTTTTACAGAAGTCGACCTCGTAGAGGATACCTTTTATATTAACCTGGCTGTCGGGAGAGAGGTATGGGGGTGGAGTCTTTGCAGAGGTCGACTTCGTAGAGAAGAAGCCCTTTGATCTACCTGTCAGGAGGGGCAGGGTGTTGGACCTAGCATTCTCAGACCAAGAGAACGGTGCGGTGCCCATGAGGGCAGCCAGGGCCGTCTTCAGCAGTCCTCCGTGTGTCCTTCCCATTATCTGATTTATGTTATAGTCTGCCTGACGCTAGGCCTCATTTTCTTTTTACAAAAAAATTATATTCGTGAAGCACAGTTCCCAAGTGCGGTGAAATAAGCACGTGTAGGCAGCCTCCTCAGAGCTGCGTCAAGGATTGAAGAGTCTTCAGCTACGTTTGTTCACCCCCCACTCCTCTCCCTAACCATCGCTTGTTTAGTCACCCGTGGTGGTTTCAGTCAGGGTTTTTTTTTTTATTTTTTTTTATTTTTTTTTTATGCTTTGTTTTTTTTTTCTTCTTTTATTTATTTTTATTTTTTACATGACGCAGGTCTTGTAGGGCTTGAGGTTCGAAGTGGGATGTTCCAATCTTCCTCGTCCCCCTCGCCCTAGCCTCCCCCCCCCCCCCCTTTCCCCTTCCGTCCCTCCCCCTTCCGCATAAGGTCATGAGTTGTATTAGGAATTTGCATTCTGAGAATGAATTAAGGTGCGTGTGTTCAACTGTGGACGAGTTCATCTATTAAATTCACTTATGGATAAATTAATGTTTATGAATCTATCTGGGATTTGACAGACTGTTGATGAATTAAAGTGTGTACCTTCGCCTGGGGCTTCGCACCCTGTAGATGAACTTAAGTGTGTACATTTATTTTACCGAGGATTATACGCTCTGCAGTTGAAATTAAGATCTAGACATTTACCGTGGATTTTGCACTCTGTGTGAAAGTTTATACATCCACCCGGAATTGTCCGCTTGTCGACCGAATTGAAGTGTACGCATTCACTTGGAGTTTTGAATGTAAGTTTACACAAAACTTCCTTTTTTATTAAACATACCCCCCCCCCCCCCCCCACCCCCGTCTGTGTCAGTGGTATGTTTTGGTGTTGGTCGCTTATTTCATCTGATCTAGGATTTTACGGGAGAAAGATTTTTAACGAAGTTTCTGGTACGCTTTTAGAAGATGTATTTTAAAGAGATGTGTGAAAGTTTTTCTTTTTTTTTCTTTTTTTATGACTTGTGTGTTGCTTTTAACGTGGTGACAGCCCTGATATGGCCCTTTGCGGTCGGCTGGGCTATAAGCAACATTAACTTACCTTACCCCTTCCCTGTAATTACCACCCCCATCATTCCAATCTTCAGCTTCCGACTGTCCACGGACTAACCAGGAATATTGATTACCAACTTGTCCACCGCTTTGGCCATATGTTTCACCTTGAACCTACATCGCACCCCTTCCCCACCCTACCCCCACCCTCTCCCGAACGTCACGCGAAATGATGAGTTGTCCGTCCCCTCAGACAAAGCCGCTTTCGATTGGTTTTCGAGTTGTTCGTTCGTTGGTGTGTTTTGTCACTTTCACAAGGTTTTATACGAGACTCGGAACGACTACTCTGCAACGACTAAACACTCTTTTAGCGCCTATCCACATCTCAGTGAAGGGGGACGAGGGGAGAGAACAGACGATTGGATTCAGTTCAGTTCTTGTTGTTTATTGCTCAGCCGACCGACAGAGCAAGAGGTGCACAGACAGCGTTGGTTTCTGCAATGTACTCTCTGAAGTATATATGCCGTCATATACAGTCTTTCTTCAACCACCGCGAGTGTGTGTGTGTGGGGGGGGGGGGGGGGGGGGGGGTGGGGTGGGGGGGGGGTTGGGTGGGGTGGTGGTGTGCGTGTGTGGAGGTGTGTGTGTGTGCGAGAGAGAGAGAGAGAGAGAGAGAGAGAGAGAGATATATAACCAACACCGCGTTCAAGGGAAGTAGCTGGACCTGA
>CM031607.1:29464131-29476631 GCA_018398815.1 Conus ventricosus | reverse complement strand
CAGACCCCGTCCAGCGCAGGTTTCCGAGATACCGGGCGGGACTAGCCTTCGCTTCTCTACACTGACATGACATGCAGTCTTCAGTCTTCGCTCTTCGCCTTTGAGGATCTGTCTGCCTCCTCCTCCTCCTCCTCCTTGCCCAGTATGCCACAATGGGAGGGAGGCCAGTGTGGGAGGCGAGAGTGGTTCTTTAGCAAGAGCTGGTAGTTCGCCTGTCCAATGATGTCCTGCAGGTTTAGATTCCTCGAGTTAGTCCACAGACTTTAAACGAGAGCCTGGAAATCCACGGTGGAGGGGAGGGTGGAGTGCTCTCTCTCTCTCTCTCTCTCTCTCTCTCTCTCTCTCTCTCTCTCTTTATTTACTTTTTTTTTAGTTCAGGATCTGTGCTATAGTGAGCAGGGCACAACGCCATGTCTCATCTCTGTAACCTGGAGACCCGTCTGCCTCTTGGAGGGAGCAAAACTGGCTGGAGAAAAGTGATCGAGAGATTTGGTCTTCTTCTCTTCTGTGGTAGTGGCTGTTGTTTTCATCTTCTTTCTTTCTTTTCTTTTCTTTCTCTATTTTGTCCTTTCTTTCCTTCGTTCCTTCTTTCTTTCCTTTTCGTTTTTTCCCCCTTTCTTTCTTTGTTTCTTTCTTTTCTTTCCTTTCCCTTTCCTTTCCGTTCCTCTCCTCTCTTATCTTTCGTTTCTTTCCTACATTTCTTTCTTTATTTACTTCGTTTTCGCTCTTTCTTTCTTGTTTTCCTCCTCCGCCTCCTCTTCCTCTCTTCTTTTTCCTTTTAATCCTCCTCCTCCTCCTCCTCTTTCCGCTCCTTCTTCTTCTTCTTCTTCTCCTCCCCTTCTCTCCCACATCGATAAGGAAAACGAAAGCTTAACATAGCACGCACCAAAGCCATCAGGTATACATAACCTTTTTTGTGTGTTTCTTTGTTCCCTTGGTGACAGTGTCTAAGAAAAACTCGCCCCGGTGAAAGAGGACAGGATTCGGAACTTTCTTTTTTTTCCATTTGACAAATGAGGTTACAGTGAAAGAGAGAGAAAAAAAAGAGAGAGAAAAACTCTGCACATTGAGTGCTGGAGGAGTGACCGATTTCCCGTTGGTAGCATGTATAAATGGCAATTGTGGATGCTGCTGTCCTTCTTACTGTTGTTTAGACTGATGTTATGTCACCATTATCATCATAATCATCACCATCCGTTTTTATTATTATCAATATTATTATTATTATTATTATTATTATTATTATTATTATTATTATTATTTTATTATTATTATTATGATGTTCATCATCATAAGCATCATCATTATTGTCATCATCTTTATCTTTATTGTTGTTGTTATAGTTATTATCTTTATTGTTGTTGTTATCGTTCTTGTCTTCTTCTGGTAGATATATAATTAACCGTACATTTTATTCTAATTATCGTGGTGCGGCTGCTTCTGTTAATCCAAGCGGACAGAAAGTAGCGACTGGGCTTTAAAGTCCTTGGATGGGCACAAAGAATGGGTGAAATAAGCCTGTCTTTCTCTCTTAATACTTTGTTTCAGTTGGCTTTTTGTTGTCGTTTTGTTGGAAACTTGTTAAGTCTCCAAAGCGAGACCAAAATCATCACAGCTAGACGAAATGTACCAGACACATAAAAATGGTGGTGATGATGCTGCTGTTGCTGCTGCTGTTGCTGCTGATAATGATGATGATACTGACGATGACACTGACAACGACGATGCCGATGATGAGGACTCCACTCACACGATGATGTCAGTGAGGGCAACATGCACGAACTGTGATGCATATATTGCAGAACTCTTTTTCACAGGCAATTGTTGATCCGAAGCTATCGGCACAAGAGCTCACCACACAACACACAAGGCAGTGCTACACCACACGAAAACCACGCCAAACCACGGCACACCAAAACAGCTCTCGATCAAAAGAAAAAACATGTCATGCTTTGCCACATCTTACCACAGCGGCAATGAAATTTTGTTTTCTTTATTGTGAGTATCACGAAAGGTTTATTTAAAAAAAAACACACACACACAAAGGCAGGATAACGACACTAACACAGAGGATAGGAAACGCATGAAATGAAATCCATCACACACACACACACACACACACACACGACGACCATTGGTTTGTCACGCTGACTCACCGCAGCGCTCACCATGTCAAGAGAAAGAAAAATGAAAGGCTAAATCACACACATATACAGAAACGCGTCCACGTAACTCCAAACTGTTAAAACATTCCGGTAATACAGACTGTAGAGAAGCAAAAAATGAATACATAAACGAAGAGGTAAATCAATAAACAGATAAAAATATAAATACACAAACAAATGAAAATGAAAAAAAAATGAAAAAGGGGGGAAAAATGAAAGAAGGAGAAGAAAAAAAAAAACACCCTGCCACCTCACCAAACAGATTATGAAAAGAAAAGAGCAACAATTTTGAGGGAAATAAATAATATGCGAAATAAATGCAGTCAGGTGCGATTGCCGCTCCCAACGGCACACGAGTAATACAAGCTGTTAACTGCGGGGATAAAAATAAGATTAATGAATAATTAAAAAAAAAAGATAGGAGAATAAGTAAATGGACAGGGAATAAATAAACGACGGGGAGAGGTTTTTAATTTACTTACGCATTTATATATCTTTTACTTATTTTTTCTTATATGTCTATTGTTTCTTATATGTCTATTTACTGATTTCATTGACACACGCCTGGAAGCATATGTGTACCCCCCCCCCTCCCTCCCCCGCTCTGTGCACACACACACACACACACACACACACACACACACACACACGCACACATACACACAGACGTGCACATACACGCACAAACATACATACGCGCGCATACACACACACACACACACACACACACATATGCGTGTGTAATTCATTATTTTGTAGAACCAGACTACGACATAATTATTGAAATATGTACTGTTCCTAGAGGGGGAAGATGAGAAGATGACGTACGTTATAGCGTGTTTTTCCTGTCTAATAGTTAAGAAAGTTGATAGACAGTTCGTACACAACCCTATTTTGTTTATTTGCTTGTTTGTTTGGTTTTGGTTTTACTCGAGAAGGACAGTGTTGATTCTTATCATGAAAATACAAGATTTTGATGTTTGGTGTGTGTGTGTGTGTGTGTGTGTGTGTGTGTGGTGTGTGTGTTTGTGGTTTTTTCTTCTTCAGCAATTCAAAAGCTGAAGCCAGATGCGCCGATAAACTGTAAATCATGTCGTGTTTATGTAAATGACTAATTTCACCATGTAGCGAGACCCTATCCGGCTTACTATTCCAACAGCTGGAATCATTCTCTCTCTCTCTCTTTCACTCTGTGTGTGTGTGTGTGTGTGTGTGTGTGTGTGTGTGTGTGTGTGTGTGCCAACCACTTTTGCCCCATTCATCGATTGGAGCAAGAATCGGATTTTGCCAAAATATCGTTTCACCGGTGCACCCCCCCCCCCCCCACCCCCACCCCCCCCACCCCGCAGGCCATACACACAACAAAATTCACTAATCCGTTCCACTAAGGAAAGTCATTTGCGTCAAAAAAATGTTTGACTCAATCATTCCAGCAAAAAAATAAAACACCCCCCCCCCACCCCCCCCCCAAAAAAAAAAAAAAAAAAAAAAAAAACCCGCTACTCTCGATCAAAAAATGGTATCCATTACAAAAAAGGAAACCCTTCGAATTTCTTTTCTTTATTTATTTATTCATTTTCATTATTCATTCCATCAAAAATTTCATTTCGCCTTTTATTTCACTTATCCGTTTCAGAGAAGAACAAAAAAATTATATATATATATATATATAAAGGAGAGAAGCTCTCTTAGGGAAATACGTGTCGCGTAACCATAAGAGCCGAAAAGACATCCCTTTGCGTGAAAAAAAAAAGTTTCGCTTATTTGTTAATTCTAGCAACAGCAATTTTTTTTAACTAAAAAAGAAAAAAAAAACTCTTTTCCATTCAACAGAAATTTGAACCACCTTCCTTCCCTCCCCCCCCCCCCACCCCCACCCCCATCCCCACTGATCTCCATTTCCAAACCTCCCATTCCCAGCCCCCTTCCTACTGCCCCATATTCCCCAACCAAATTTTCATATCCAGATGAAAAAAAAAAGAAAAAAAGATCCTGATGTCAACTAAAACGTATTCCCGTCTCCGAATGCCGTGTTTATCGGAACTTCACTGTAAGCGGAGGCGACTGTATTGATGGGGACCGCCAACCCCTGGGATCTCGGCCAAACTCATACGGACTGGCCAAATCCTGCGCAAGCGCAAGCATGCCAAAACTGATTTACTATATGTATAAATGCTCGACTTAGGAGAGTGGGTGGCTGCATGCGCGTCTGCTGTCTGTCTGTCTGTCTGTCTGTCTGTCTCTCTCTCTCTCTCCTCTCTCTCTCTCTCTGTCTCTCTCTCTCTCTCTCCAATAAAACCCGGGACTAGGAAGCTTATATGGTAAAGCGAAAGTGCAGCAAACATCGGTGCCTTGTCTCAGTTGAAACACCTCTCTCTCTCTCTCCTCTCTCTCTCTCTCTCTCTCTCTCTCTCTCTCTGTGTCTGTCTCTCTCTCTCTCTCTCTCCTCTCTCTCTCTCTCTCTCTCTCTCTCTCTCTCTCCTCTCTCTCTCTCTCTCTCTCTCTCTCTATCATTCCTGTCGGTGCAAACAAAAAAGGAAGAACAAGGTTGTGTATGTCTCTACACTGTTTGGCATCTTGAGGAAAACGGCACAGTATCAAAATAAGAAAATGAAAACAAAGAAAAAAAAGAAGATATAAGAGAGAGAGAGAAAACAAAAAGATAAAAAAGCAATCGCAATGCAGACACACACAAATGCAAATCATTTGACATCACACCATCGCGTTACGGGTGGGGGGGGGGGGGGGGGGGGAGACAAAAAGGCATGGGAATGTTATTATGGAAAAACAAAATACGACGCGGGAGAACATCCATCTAGCCAGCAATACATGTTCCCATACAGCACGATCCAACGACCATTGATAAATACAAACTATGCATCGCACGCCGCAAATAAAACCAAACCGAAAAAACACAGGGTCGTTTGAGTTGAAAACAACAAGAACAACGACTGAGATAAAGAAATAATAATGATAATAATCATCATAATAATGATGATGATGATGATAACAACAATAATATAAATCGTAATAATACTGTTGATTCTCGTAATGATGATGATGATAATAAGAAGATGCTTATCCTAGTAACGGAAACTCTTTCAGCATCAATTCTTGTTCTGGCTATCCGGAAATTCTGTATCCGACAGCGAACAACCAACGATGCACTTGCTTCTATACTGCCCGAACAAACAGGATCTGCTGTACTATTTCAAGCACCTGACAATCGATTTTATTTTTGAGTACATAACATTTTGTAGAACCCCCTGAAAGAGAATATTTGCATCTTTATGAAAATTGTCCTGATTTTGAAGAAATATATATAGGGGTTTCAAAAATTAGGAAATACACGCGATTAGATTTCAAAAGAAAAAAGAATGCAAACAACTTTCCTCATCTAGATTTCATCTAATCAAAATGTAATTTATCGCGCGGGCGCGCTCGTGGTGTGTGTGTGTGTGTGTGTGTGTGTGTGTGTGTGCGTGTGGTGTGTGTGCGCGCGCTGGTTTCTTTTATCAAGAAGAAGGATTCGAACACAACAAGTGCTTCATCATATAGAATCTGGCACCTGCGAGAATGAGATTTGATACTGTGATGCTTACACACGAGACAGCATGACTATAAATGGTCAAGTCTCTGCTTCAGCTTCTCTCCGTTTGAAATTCACCCCATCTTCCATGATTATGATCAAGATAAATGTCTTTGAAACCGAGATGTCAACGAGGAAGCGTCTAATGATTACAATCATTAACCGTTACTTTTTTCCACCTCGCCTCATCCCCATTCCCCAAACCAAAAATAATAGCACCGTGATGTTTAATATAACTGTCTTCTGACTGCACTTGAAGATGTGTTAGAATCAAATTGTATCAGAATCAAACCGAGTCTCGAAGAGTGTGTGTGTGTGTGTGTGCAGGGAGAGAGGTAGAGAGAAAGACAGACAGACAGACAGACAGACAGACAGAAGAGGGACAAGGTGGAATTATGATTTACTCGCCCTACAGAGACAGTGGGCGCGCAACCGCACAGTAGGTGAACTCTTTACACGTGTGTATTTGTGTGGGAGGGGAGAAGGAAGCGGTAGGGCAGGAGAGGAAGCATGCGAGTACTGGAGGGGGGGAGGGGGGGGGGGGGGGGAGGGGGGGGGGCGCTCATGAGCGCACGCATACACGCGCGCGCGTGCTAGGCACTCATACATCATGGCGAAGTTGCATGGCTAACACACGTGCTTTGCATTCGCAGAATATGCCAGCTGCCCGCTTATGCATATGCCAAAAATAAAAAAAATAAATAAGGTGTGGGATGGGGTGGGGCGGGGCGGGCGGGGAGTGAAAAAGACAAACGGCTGACTTTTTATCCCAGGAAGAGAAGAGAGAGAGAGAGAAGAGAGAGAGAGTGAGTCCCGGTGCATCTTCATATACAGGATTGTAAATCTTGGGAAGAACTTTGGGACTGAGCTGCATACAAATTGCGGAGAGTGAGATTGATAGGAAGCAGTGGATACGTGTATATACACACACACGCACACACACACGTGCGCGCACGAACGCACGCACGCACGCACACACACACACACACACGAAAATGAAAGAAATTGAAGGGAGGGGGGGGGGGGGGGGGTGGGGGGGGGAGGGGAGTGAGAGGAGCTGTCAAGAGAGTTGAGTGTGGTGGCAGGACTGGTGGAGAGGGAGTAGAGCGGAGGGGGGGGGGGGTGGGGTGGAGGTAGAGCAGACGCACGACAGTAGACAGAAGGCAAGGTAGGGACGGAGCGGTAGAAGGGAAGGAGAGGGGCGGGGAGTTGGCGGCGCGGGCGAGAGAATGATGTTGGTCGAAGAGTGGAGGGCGAGGGACGGGACTTGTATTGATGCTACCTTCTTTCCGCTTCCCTTGTCCATTGCTGTTTTGCTTTGCTGTTAGAGAGAGAGAGAGAGAGAGAGAGAGAGAGAGAGAGAGAGAGAGAGACGTTTTTCTCGATGAAAGAAAATGATCAACTATTCAGTGGATAAAACACTCTATCCCTCGTGGCCTGCGTTTGTGATAGCCTATTAATTACTCTGAAATGAATCGTGAACGAGAAGGTAAAAATTAAACGAACCCTTCATCATCCTTTGTTGTTGTTGTTTATTTCCTTAACGTGACTTGGGAATGCCGAAGGGGAGGAAACTGGAAAACCATCACGCCAAGATAGATGATGAATCTGAGCGTGTCTTCCCTGCTCTGGCTTACAAACGGTAACAGCAGCCACCAGCCAACTCTTTTGGATTCAGGACCGACTAGGTTGGTATGATCCCATCCCACCCCACCCAATCCATCCCCAACCCTTTTCACCCAGCTCATTGTTTTTAAAAACTTTGATTTTTTTTTAATCTCTCACTTTCTGAACCTACATTTCCAACTCTTTTGTTTCAAAACTTTTTTTTTTTTTTCGTCTAACGAAACTTTACTGTACCTTTCTTTGTGCATACAGTAAGGTGCAACTCCCCCCCCCCCCCCCCCCCCCCCCCCCCCCCCCCAAATATATTTCAATCTCTTTTGTTTCAAAACTTTAATATTTGTATCTCGACACTTTACTATACAACTTTTCTTAGTGCACACAGTAAGGCGCGACCCCCCCCCCCCCCCCCCCCCCCCCCCGCTTCTTTACTTTATTATTTATTCTATTTAATGACGGAGTAGCGAGCATGGGCCCGCATGGTTGCAGCGACTGCTTAAGTCTAACGGAGGGAATCTAAACAAAGAAAAGAAAAAAAAAAACTGGGGAAAATGACACTGAAACTGTTTACTGACACTTGCAACGTGTCAGTGGAAAGTAACAAACTCATGTGGTGCATGGTTGTTTTTGTTTTTCTCCATGTTTGGCATGTTCATTTATATGTTTACTTATTTATCGATTATTTTTTTTTAAATTTATTTCACTGATCAATTATCTGTCTATCATTACTTTATTTGTTTATTCATTTCATATTTACTTATTGTACTTTCCGTTCAGTTTATCCTTTCGTTTAATGAATTTGTCTTGCTTATTTGTCTATTCATTGTATTCATTCATTCCCCACCCCAACCCCTACCTATCCCCCCGATCCCCTGCGTTGCTTTTTTCATTTGTTGCTAAGAAGATACAAGTAGATGAATAGCGAAATGAAAATCCCCAATCGCAAGAATGACAATAGGGCGTGAAAGAGAAAGATGACTGTTGTGACAATGAGTGTATTGAACAGGAATATCGGCTGATCAAGGCGAGGCGACGACAATGGTGATGATGTTAGCAGTTATCAGCTTCTCCCCCCCCCTCCCTAATACCTCTCCCTTCCAGACGCACGCAGACAAAGAAACGTAACGATAACCTGTGGACGTAGTTTAAAACCCCCCCCCCCCCTCTTACACACACACACACAAACGTGTTATAGCACAGATTCTGCCAAAGAAAAATCAAATAACTTAAAACTTATTGAACAAAAGTTAATAACAAAAATGAAAGCATGAGTAAATATACAAAGCAGCAAATACTCAAAAGAAGCACGCCACTCGCTTAGTAAAAAAACAACAAATTCTGACAACAGAAGTGCCCACAGCAGGACAACAAAATCCTAAGCATCCATTAAAAAAACATACCTCAAGCCACAAGAACACCGCAAGAATCACTTCAGATACATCATTCTGCACGAACACATGCCCACAGGTATACAACGTAAAACGCAGAGGATGGCTTTGCCTTAGCACCCTCTCGCCATCATGCACGCAGACAACGGTTCGTTACCACCACAGGGCCAGACGGGGAGACCAGCACTGGCAGACCCAGGGGAGACTCGAACCCCGAGGATGCTAGCAGTAAGCGTCTTTTTTTAGTGGCTTGGTTTCTGGCTGGCTTTCTGGGCGGTGCCCCCCCACTACGAAGAAAGAAGGGTGGGTCTCCTTCAGTCTGGCGGCAGGGGTCTGGTCAGTGGCCAGGACGTTGAGGAATGGTTCAGCAGGTGTGAAGACGCTGGGTTGATGTCATCCGAGGTGGGGGGATTGGATTCTGGGGTCGGTTGGCGGTGGCGGGACTTTCCGTGTTGATTTGGGTATTGTTCTGTAACAAAAGAAGGAAAAAGGTTGGACATTCTGTGTGAATGATTGCGGCGGCAATCATTCTGTGTGAATGATTGCGGCGGCAATTTGTGTCGTTGCTGTGCATCTCTCTTTGAATGTATACTTATATATACCGTTATACCTGTATGCACATGTGCGCGTGAGCACGCACATGAACACACACGTGCGCGCGCGCGCACACACACAACACGGATGCGCGCTCTCACACGCGCGCGCGCACACACACACACACACACACACACACACTCCTTTGATCTTGGGCCATTAGAGGTTGAACTGGAGTGTCGGTACTCGAGCAGAAATACGCAACGGAAAACCAGTGTCGAGTTCTCTGGAACAAATCTGAGAATCGTAGGGGAAAAAAAAACTTGTTGTTGTTCCTCGTTTGTTTGTTTCCTTTACCACAGAGCTTGTGAGATTTCTCTGGGAAAAACATTGTTGAGCTCCGCCCACCTTACCTCAGCCCCTCCCACCTTACCTCAGCCCCTCCCACCTTACCTCAGCCCCTCCCACCTTACCTCAGCCCCTCCACAAACTTGTAGTCTCAGTTCAATGAAACCTTTTTGTCTTTCGTTATCTATTCAGAAATTAATTTTATTCATCTGTTTTTGTAGATATTTCTTTCCAGTCTCCTCATGTACTCCGTCCCCTAACAGCAAGGGTACTAGGGTCCACCTAGGTTCTAGCTAGCTCCAGCTTGGACAAGCTGAATCTAGCCAGAACCTAGGTGGGCCCTAGGTGGGTCATTGGACCCTTGTTGTCTGGGTCTTTCTCTCTTTCCTGTCTGCTACTTTCCTTCCCTCTCCTCCTCCTCTTTTTTTTTTTTTTTTTTTTTTTTTTTTTTTTTTTTTTAATTCCTCATCCTCCACCAACTCTCTCTTTCTCCTGCTACTACTCTTTCTCCACCTCCTTTCTCCCCCTCCCCTCCTCCACTACTTCGTCCTCCTCCCCTCCTACAACAGAACCACTACCACCACGATCTCTTCCCTCTCCTCCCTCTACTTTTCTCTTCCTCCTGCTCGTCGTCATACTCCTCCACCTCCTCCTTCCGCTCCCATCTCCTCCTCCCCTCACCCCTCCACCTCATGCTTTACCTAATTCTCTCCCCTGTCTTCACTTTTTTTTTCTTCCTGCACCTCCTCCTCCCCTCCGTCCTTCTGTTCCGCGTTCCCCAAGGTAACGCCAGCCATATATCGTTTGTGTTTTTTTTTTCTCTCTTGCTATTTACTGAATTATGCAAGTGCTCTTTTCTTGTGTGCGTATGTTTATTCGTTTTGTTTCAGCTCTGTAAAATGTATTAGAGAACAGCTGCAAAGTCCACAGGGACCTCAGAGAGAGAGAGAGAGAGAGAGAGAGAGAGAGAGAGAGAGAGAGAGAGAGAGGAGGGGGGGGGGGGGGGGGAAATGAAAATCGCCATCACTTCATACCCGGACTGTATTTCATCTTTCGTCGTCGTCGTTTCCTGTTATTTAGCCTCTTGTTTCAAACATTTAGCCTTGTTTCTGCTAGATGTGTTACGCAGAACACTGAAAAAACCGATAGCTTCCCCCGAAGCGAGCCTCCCCCCATGTTTCTATGCCAGCATGGAGCATCACGACTTGCAGAAAACTATTATGAGAAATAAACAAACGAATGAAATGAATGAATGGACAAATGAATAAGTAACTAAATGAACAAATAAATAAACAGATGAACAAATACATGAAAAATTTACCCAGGACACTCATGAGAGCGCCCCCCCCCCCCCCCCCCCCCCAACGTATCCGGGAAGTAATCGTTGGAATGTTCGGTACGGACTGATGTAGTTACTCCCCATGCACACATGAATCTTGCTGAACGATTCAAGACACGCCGTTTTGATCCAGACCCGCACACACCCAATTTGCCAATATTTCATGCGATAGTGATCCAATTTTCACCAATGTTCGAGGCTTTTTTTCCCCCCTTTTTTTGTCCTCTTTTATACAAGATAATCAAACGAACTTTCGTTAGCGAAAATGTAACCTCTTCTACAGAAGCAGTAAATTAACGGATAAGTAAGGAAATAATAATTGAATAAACAAATGCATAAACATCGTGATTCACGCATACAAATTTCCCTTTTTCTTTTTATTACTATTGTAATCGTGATTCTCCTCCTCCTCCTCCAGCTTCTCGTTATTTCTTTTGTTATTTACGCTTGTTGATCATCTCAAAGAACGATGTAACAGACATGTGAACAACATTGCAGCTGATGTCTGAATGGCTGTCACGGCATTTCAAAGAACAAGGGTTGATGCGAGCAAACGATGTCCATCTCCTCCACCATGGATCCCGCTGCATGTTAGCTAATGCCGTGTTTCTTCTGTATGCCGTGTGCCAAGAGTCCACCAAACACCGACATTGCGTTGCATACATAGGGAGATTAGCTAATGGCATGTTAATCATAAATGTTCACCTAGAAAACAAAAAATCCAGCTCTATAATTCACTCGACCGCACCTCTGGAACTGAAGATCTTTTTTCTAACCAGTTGGCTTCGTCTTACCAGTCGTGTGAATCGCAGATAAAACTCTTGAATATTTTTTCCTTTTTTTTTTTTTCCCCCATGTATTCGTTTCTTTCTCTGTAACGTACATGTATTCTGCCGTCAACATACATCGATTCCAATGGTCGATCCTTCTGACTCATGCGCATACGTGACGTCTTTGCGGCCGTGGTCTTTCTAGTGCCTTAGCGTATGCACAAGATGGCTGGAAGTAAATCTTCCCACGAATATCCGGATATCCACGAGCGTCCCAGTGGCAAAGCGTACACCGTCAATAATGTTTGTTTGCTTTTTCCTTTTCACACAGTTCCTAGTTCGTTAATGTTGTCAAAACAGGCACAAATACAAAAATGATTCCATCGGTTCTGACAAAGAGGGGGGGGGGGGGGGGGGGGGGGGGGGGGGGACTATCATGAAATATACGCGGTGGCGCCCTCTGGCGGGAGCTGGGCGCTTCCTCTGCCGGCTTTGCTAATTACGCAGTTACTGTTGTCCTTAAAGGCTTAGCAGGGCGTGTCTTATTGTGTCGGGAGAAAAACAACAGCGCCACAAGTTTCACAGCGGTGCCTCCTTTGACGGGTTGCCTCATGACTCCCAATGTTGATTATAGCTCCACAATGACTATCGGTGTGACTGTGTCAAACGGGTGCAAAAATGACGGCATGGAAGTAATGGTCACCAGACAAGATGGGAAACAGACATCTAACGTTCAAAGTGCTA
>CM031607.1:29451532-29463131 GCA_018398815.1 Conus ventricosus | reverse complement strand
TCCCGATACGAAGCTTCTGTAAATTGAACAGGACCAAAGAAGAAGAAAAAGCTAGTGAAGGGAGGGGAAGGTGTTGAGAAAAAGAAGGGGCATTACAAGACAAAGAAAAAAAAAAAAGGGGAGTCTGGGGAAAGGGAGATGGGGGAGGACGGAGTTCTTTTTCATGTCTCTCTTATAATGGCAATATTCTACTTTTAGAAGAACGTTCATTTTTTGCTACCAAAGCAGGAAGACTACTTTAAAAAAAAGGAGGAGGAGGAGTTTCGTTTCTCCCATCAGCCCCTATTTCAGAATCGCTTCCATCTGCACCTCGTTCCACTTTTTTTTCAACCCTCCGACTGAGGGAAATGAAGTGTGTCGGCAACATGCCCCCCCCCCCCCACCCCCACCCCCACCTACAGCCATAACAACTTTCGATTCCACTCCCCATGGGGATTCTGGGAATTCCGCGAGGGAATTGAAGTTAACTGTGTTCACCCTCCAGCCGTCAGGATGGATAGCATTAGTCAAGGACGGAAGTTGACAGAATTGGGAAAGGTTAATCTGTTTTCTTGCCCTTTAAATTGCATCTTTCTCCACCCATGCCATACACCCCCCCCCCCCCCCCCCCCCCCCTATTTTCCGAATTGCTGACATTACACAAGAACGGGAGTTAGCAGAAGGGAAAAAAAATCTTAATGTGCTTTCTTGGCTTTTCTTGCATTTTTTGCCTACCCAATCTACACCCATTCTCATCCTCTCTCTCTTCCTCCCCTGTGACACCCCAATGGAACCGTACTGCTCTACATTTCCACTGCCTTCACGTACTTATAAACATACTAGTTTAAGAGTAAAGGAATATTTTTTTCGTAGCTTACTTTGTCAAGGCTATGAAAAACCCCCTCGTTTAATTTCCCTCCCGGTCCTGGCAGGGACTGAAGTACAGTGTTGTGTACCATCATAGCGGTCGGGACTGTTGACAACTCGCCTTTCATATTTCCTCCCCTCTCTCTTTTGAACAAACGTGATCTTGGATAACGGTGTATTTCCACCCAAATACTATACCCATCCTTCACTCTTCAGATTAATTTTGTTAATTACATGATAAAAGAAAACTAAAGAAGCAGCTTGCTGTGTATTTTTACAGAGGTTTAAAACGAAGAAATTATGTAATATCTAGTATGTTTGCACTTGGGATTAAAAAATGGATCATGTGAGGTTCTTTTATATTGTGTGGTGTATTCCCCTTCGAAGGGGCTATGGCTTTTTACAACAATCATATCATCTCTCTCTCCAAACAATAAATACCGGGTTCAAACAGGGGGATACATGTCCCCTTCCTTTGCTTTTTCAAACACTTTTGTCCGTTTTCAGACTGCACAGCACCCGAGGGATGGCGAAGGGGAAATCAGAGCCACACCTACCTGCCTGGAGCCTTGATGACCAAGTCCACGTGTTCAGACTCGGAATAATGCCAACCCCTCTTCCCCCCCCCCCCCCCCCCCCCCCCGAATCACGAATCTCCTACACAAAGGAATGACCGTGTGATTACTTGTCCACAGACTGCTGTTATTGCTACTAGTATTACTACCACCACCACTGCTGCCGCTGCCACTTCTTCCTCTACTATATTACTGCCGCTGCTGCCATTACTACTACCACTTCTACCACCACCACTGATATTAGTACTACTACTACTAATTCTACTACAACTACCACCACGACTACTACCACTGGTGCTTCTGCTTTTGCAACTTTCAGTACAGCTAATGCTCTATGCTACTGCGCTTGCTGCTGCTACAATAATTGCTAATGCTGCTCTGGTGCTTCTTTCTACTATACTGCTGCTATTGCTATTGCTGTGGCTGTAACTGAATTATTACTACAAGGATTACCACGGATCTGCTATTGTGCTGTTGCTGTTGTTGCTAGTGCTGCTGCTGTTGTTGCTATTGCTGCTGCTACAATGAGTAGACTAATCTACAAACAACAAAACATTACTGATGACAAACCAATGATAAAAATGTTCTATGGCCACATTCAATACGGTAGTCGCTGGCTGAATCTAGAAACCATAATCATATGAACAAGGTAGACATACATTTTCCCCCTGTCATTCTCAGATTTTTTTTTATTTCCTACTCTTCCCAAACCTGGAACATTCTCCACTGTATTTCAGTGCTCAGAATATTTTACTGTCTAGCGCGGCTGAACAACTGCTGATTGCATGCAAATGTCCATATGAAATGAGTTATTGATTCAACAGCTCACTTATTTCCTGACCAAACGGGAACACTCTCAGAGACCGGCTGCTCCCGTGTGGTTTTCTGCCCAATGTCATCCTTTGGTCAGTTTTCACGGCATTTCTCTCCACTTCCATTCTTCTGCGTGTTACAGTGCGCACTTTAACCCTTTCTGATCGAGTCAACCGCTGGAAGCGGGAATTTGGCAAAGGACAAGGGAGGGGAAATATGAAAGGGGTGTGCCACTGGAAGTGATCACAGAAGATGCCTGCACACGTTCCTCCCGCCCACCCCCACCCCACGTCCGCTTCCCATTCCCAAACGCTTCCCCCCCTTCCACAGCCCGCGGTTTCCTTCTCTATCTTCTCTCTCTCTCTTCACTGGGAGATAAGTCACGGCACACACGAGACCAGTATCAGCTCATCACCGAGCAAGGACATGGGTCATGGGGGAATCTAACCGCCAACAGAGATCATAGTCTTTTCTTCTTTGACACGTCACGTGGCGTAATAAAGGACGCTATTCTTTTCTGTCATACGGTGTGTCTTGAGAGATCACACTTGGTGGCTGTCATCGCTCTCCACGTAGATTTTTTTCGGGGGGGGGGGGGGGGGGGGGGGTTACTCCCCACATGCAGAGAGCAACGAGGTTTCATGGTGACTGGTGTTAGAGGAATACGCAGCATTGCGCTTTGAACAGCCTATATTTTGGTGGAAACGGTATGTGGCGCGTTCAAAAACACTTAGTTATGACATTTTTCCCCCAAATATCCTTTACTTTGCATATTTTCCCCAAACACTCATTTCTCCCTATGTTTTCATTGCCAGTGCTACTTGCAATATTAATCTCTCCAAGGATTGCCAGTGCTACTTGCAATGTTAATCTCTCCAAGGAATTTCCCCACATGAAAATGAATTCCTTTGTGGCACCCCCCTCCTTTCTCTCCATCCCCCTCCTCCCTGTCCATCGTCTTGAACGTTCCATGACAAAAGCGTATTTTCAATGTCTTCATGATAAAATGTCATCTAAAAATCTACCTTTAACATTGCATAGTGTTTTTTGTCCCAACCCAGAAACTGGGTGGAGTCTAGCCAATTTAGCTGTACATCTGATAAGGTCTTATCCACTTGGCAGATTTTTCTAACGGAATTGTTCGGCTGTTTTCTAATTGTTTTCTTTTTTTGTTTGTTTGTTTCTTTTGGTTTAGTGATCTGATGTACACGTAGAGCAAAGAATTTGTTATATAACATAGCTGTCCAACTCTTACGTGTTAGTCGCATGATTCCATTTATGAAACATTCGCATATGCGCGCGCGCGCGAGAGAGAGAGAGAGAGAGAGAGAGAGAGAGAGAGAGAGAGAGAGGAGAGAGAGAGAGAGAGAAGAGAGAGAGAGAGTGAGTTTGGTTTCGTTTGTATGTGAGTGTATGTTGTGCGTGCGTCCATACGTTTTTCCGTGGGTGTGTTTTGAGTGTGTGTGTGTGTGTGTGGGGGGGGGGGGGGGGGGTACGGTGTGTGTGTGTGTGTGTGTGTGTGTGTGTGTGTGTGTGTGAGAGAGAGAGAGAGAGAGAGAGAGAGAGAGAGAGAGAGATTTCGTTTTATTTGTTTGTCTGTGAGTGCATATTATATGTGCGTGCCCGCATACGTGTGAGTAGAGGGAAAGGGAAGTGTGGGTCTTTGTGTGTGTTTGTATGTGTGTGTGTGCGTGCGTGTGTGTGTGTGTGTGTGTGTGTGTGAGAGAGAGAGAGAGAGAGAGAGAGAGAGAGAGAGAGAGAGAGAGAGTTATTTTAAATGTTCAGTACAGTTAAGATGCAATTTGTCTTATTATTACAATTTCTGATTATGTGATTTTACTTATAAATGTTAAATGTTTCCCTGTTAGGTTTTCTTTACGATTTTACGTCATACAAATGTTATTTGTATTATATTCGTTACTCATTAATTCAATAAGGTTTGTTTTTAAATGTCAGTACAACAATATGTTAGTCTGACAGTAAATGGATTCAGTCAGTCGGTCAGCCATCCTCTCTGCCCCCTGTTAAATGATTATTCACTTAATCAATTTACTGTGGGACTGCAACTATCTTTTAATCAAGCAATCAATTAACTAATCAACTATTTACAAACTTAAATTAGGCCTACTTAATATAAACCACTGCAATCCCATGATGAATAATAAATTTAAGTGAGATTACGAAATAGGTTATTCATGATGATAAACTGTTTGAAACTGGTGCACTTTTTGTGATCTTGTCCAATCCTTCCTGGTTTGGATACAGCGTTCAGTATTATCCACTCTACTTCGAGGATTCGATCCAAGGACTCTAAAATGCCCTGATAAGGCCAGCCAGCTTGAAGAAAGACTCCCGCTGGGCGGACATGACAAGTGGGAAAGATTACGGAGAATCCTCTTGGGACTGCCCAGGGAGGCTGTCTGGTTCCTCTTTTTTTTTATCATCTTAGGCTGGCGCCAGACCGCAGACATTACATCCATCAGGGACCGACCCCCCCCCCCCCCCCCCCCCCCCCCCCCCCCCCCCCCCCCCCCCCACACCCCCCCCCCCCCCCCCCCCCCCTCCCCCCCCCCCCACTTCCCCCCCACTGCCACCGTATCACTTCTGACCCTCCTTCCCTCTCTCACCTCCCCTGACCAGCTTTCATTGATCTCTTGTGGGAACTTCTTTGCACTACGCCCCCACAACAAATATAAGAGGTTAGTCTCCCTTGTCTTTTCATCTGCATATTTTCCAAGCTCCCTGAGCTAACATCCCTGAATTTCTGTTTGTCTGCCTGCCTCTCTCTCTCTCTCTCTCTCTCTCTCTCTCTCTCTCTCCTCTCTCTCTCTCTCTCTGGTTGACTTAGGCATCTCAGAAGCTTCCCAGCAAACATGAAGGCATGTCATTTATAGGGATGTCTAGGGATCTGATGTGGAGGAACAAGACCTCACAGAGTTGTTGGAGTTACATCTCTCTGGTCCTCATCAGCGTAGAGGATCGTGGTTGTGTAGAGAAGCGAGAAATTGGGGAACAGGGAGAGGGGGTATGGAGAATGAGGGGACAGGGGGGGGGGGGAGGAAGGGGTGAATGATCTTCACTCATTGCTGACCACACTGAGATCTGTCTGCCAGATAATTTATGTCTGCCATTGAGAGGTTGTCAGGGAATGGGGGGTATGTTGATACACTTATTTAGGCTGTCTACTTTCATCTTTTTCTTTGAAAGGTGGAGAATTCAGTCATAGTTTGTTTTCACACTTGTCATATTGCAGCTTTGGAGGCGCAAGCGCGCGCACGTGCGCGCGCGCGCGTGCGGCGCGTGTGTGTGTGTGTGTGTGTGTGTGTGTGTGTGTGTGTGTGTGTGTGTGTGTGTGTACCTTTGTCTGTGTGTTCATTTTAGTAGTACAACCTGAAGACTGCTATTGTGTTTCTAAGTATGGATTTGTACAGTAAGCAAGCACTCATGCACACGTTTGGAGTGTGTGTGTGTGTGTGTGCGTGCGTGCGTGCGTGCGTGCGTGCGTGCGTGGCCTGCGTGTGCGTAGTTTGTGAATGTGACATGCATTTCTTCATTGGCCTCAGACGATATTCATTTTTTTCCCTCTGTTAGCTCATTTCCCTCTCTCCTGCATCCAAAGACACTACAATGACTTGATGTATCACAACTTCGGAGACTGGGTTTGCTCGACATGACAAACCTGAACAATCAAATCAGTCCTAGTCTGGACACAGCATTCTACATTATCACGTCTTCTCAGAGGGTTCTTTCTGAGGACTCTAGCATATCCTGATAGAGCCAGTCGTTTTGAAGAAAGACTCCTACTGCGCAGAAATGGCAGGGAGGAAAGATTACGAACCCTGTTGGAACTGCCCAGGCAGGCTGTCTGGTTCCTTCCGTTTCATTTTTTCATAGGCTGGAGCCAGAGTACAGATACTACATCCATCATGACGTTTCCTCCCTCACCGAAAGTCGCAAAACAGTTACCACTTATGCACGCCTTCATGATCGCCGTCCTCCCCTTTGCATGTGTATCTGCTTCTTGACCTTTCCTTCCCCCGACCAGTTTGTGCATTGATCTCCTGCAGAACTTTCTTGCACTACGTTTCCACAAATATGGATACAAGAGGATAGTCTTCCTTGCCTTTCCCTTTTCATCTCTGTGCATTCCCAGTTACCTTAGCTGTTACCCTGAACTTGCTTTGCCCTCTCTCTTCTCCTCTTCCTACCACCCCCCCCCCCCCTCTCTCTCTCTCTCTTTCTCTCTGGTTGACTTAAGTATGACAGAAGCTTCATGAACTTGCTTTTAGTTGCTCTCTCTCTCTCTCTCTCTCTCTCTCTCTCTGTCTCTCTCTGTCTCTCTCTCTCTCTCTCTCTCTCTCTCTCTCTCTCTCTCTCTGGTTGACTTGAATATCTCAAAATTTTCCCCAGTAAGCAAAAAGGCGTGTATTTTATGGGGTAATACAGAGATCTGTCGCAGACGAATACTGATCTGACAGAGTTGTTGGAAAGCATCTTTCTGGCGCTCATCATCACAGTAGTCGTGTGTGGAAGGGAGGAATGGGGCATGAGGGATAGAGGGTAAGGGGAATGTGGAGACTGGGGGAGGGAGGGGGAGCATGACCTTCACTTACACCGACTATACCGAGATCAGTCTGCAAGATACGCCTGCCATTGAGAGAGGTTGTGAGGGAATGTGGGGTACGAGATTGAAGAATGAAGGTGTGTGAAGGGGAGGATACCAGGTAGTGCTTGTGTTGACCCACTTCTGTTTGCTATCTCCTCTCGCCTTCCTTCTTTGAAAGATGGATACTGAAATCTTATTTTGTTTTCATAGTAGTTAAATTGCAATTTAGGAAGCGCGCGCGTGCACGTGCGCGCGTGCGTGTGTGTGTATGTGTGTATGTGTGTGTGTGTGTGTGTGTGTGGATGAGTGTGTGTGCGTGCACGCATGCACGACTGTGTACACGTGCTTGTGTGTGTGTGTGTGTGAGTGTGTGTGCGCGCGCGCGTGTGTGTGTGTGTGCGTGTGTGTGTGTGAACGTGTTTTTTCAGTAGCCCACAAAGATATTTATTTTTGCCCCATTTTGTTCCTTCAGGCACTACAACTTATTAGACCGATTTTACTTGACGAGACAGACCAGAACAATCGAATCTTTCCTTGCCTATACGTTCAATATTACCCAGCCTACACAGAGCATTCGATCTAAAGACCAGCATGCGTTGATAAAACCAGTCAGCTTGAAGAAAGACTCCCCCCTGGGCGGACATGACAGGAACCAAAGATTACGGACAATCCTGTAGGCACTGCTTAGGGAGGCTGTCTGGTTCCTCCTTTTACCTTTTCTTAGACTGGCGCCAGGATACAGACACCACATTCATCAGGACCTTTTTCTCCCCGCAACGAAAGTCGCCAAACTGTTACCCCGTATACACGCCTTCATGGTCGCCGTCCTGCCCTTTGCACGTGTATCTGGACCTTTTCTTCACCCCCTACCAGTTCTCTTTGATCTCCGGTGGAACTTTCTCTGACTAAGTCTCCACAAAAATGATCACCAAGGATAGTCCCCCTTGCCTTTTTCTATTCATTTGTATGCACTCCCAATTCCCTCAGCTCACTACCCTTCTCTCTCTCTCTCTCTCTCTCTCTCTCTCTCTCTCTCTCTCTCTCTCTCTCTCTCTCTCTCTCTCTGTGTTTGAATTAGGCATCTCGGAAGCTTCCCAGCAAACATGAAGGCATGTCATTTATGGGGGATGTCTAGGAATCTGACGTGAAGGAACAAGACCTGACGGTGTTGTTGGGTTCATCTCTCTCTGGTCCTCATGAGCATAGTGATGTGTCGTGTGTGTAGAGAAGGAGGAAGGGGGAGGGGAATAGGAGAAAAGGAATAAGGGGCATGGGGAATGCGGGGTGGGGGGAGAATGACCTTCACGCATTGTTGGTTACACCTAGATCTGTCTGCCAGGTATATCTGCCATTGAGAGAGGATGTCAGGGTACTTGGGGTATGAGATTGAAGTATGGGCAAGGGGATGGGATGATACTGAAAGTGCTTTCGTAGACGCACGTATTTCATCCATCTCCTGTCATCTTTTTGGTTTTCAAACGTGAATTAAATCATACGTTGTTTTCAACTTGTTGCAACTTAGGTAGTGTGTGCGTGCGCGCGCGCGCTATTTTCTGTGTGTGTGTGTGTGTGTGTGCGTGTGTGCGTGTGTGTGTGTGTGTGTGTGTGTGTGTGTGTGTGTGTCTGCTCGTATTAGTAGTACAACCTGAACCCTATTGTGTTTTAGAATATGGGTTTGTAAAGCGAGCAAGTACTCATTCACACATCTACTTGTGTGTGTGTGTGTGTGTGTGTGTGTGTGTGTGTGTGTGTGTGTGTGTGTGTGTGTGCGCATGTGTGTGTGTGTGTGCATCCGTGCGTGCGTGCGTGTGTGTGTGTGTGTGTGTGTGTGTGTGTGTGTGTGTGTGTGTGTGTGTGTGGCTTCAACGTGTGACATGCATTTCTTCATTTGCCCCAAAGATATTGTAGCTTTGTGGTTTCTGTTTTGTTGCTTTTCTTCTCTCCCACATTCAAAGGCACTACAATAACCTAGAGCATCAAAACGTACCAGAATAATTTGTTTGAAGAGACAAAACTGAACGGTTGAATTTTTCCAATTCTGGATAGACCGTTCAGCAACACATCGTCTACTTGGGGTGTTCAATCTATAGACTCTTGCGTGTGCTGACAAAGCCAGCCAGTCATTTTGAACAAAGACTCCCACTGGGCGGGCATGACAGGACAGAAGGATTATGAAGAATCCTGTTGGAACTGCCCAGGGAGGCTGTCTGGTTTCCCTTTTCATCTTTTCTCCGGTTGGAGCCAGAACACAGACTTGACATCTATCAGGACTTTTTTCTCCCCTCAACGAAAGTCGCCAAGCAGTTACCATGTATGCACGCCTTCATGATCGCCGTCCTTCCCTTTGCATGTGTATCTGCTTCTTGGCCTTTGCTTCACCCCGACCAGCTTTCATTCATCTTCTCCAGAACTTCCTTGCACTACGTCCTCGTAAACGTGATAACAAGAGAATAGTCTTGCTTGCCTTTTCCTTTTCATCTCTTTGTATTCCCAGTTCCCTCAGCTCGTAATCCTGGACTTGTTTTGCTCTCCTCTCTCTCTCTCTTCTCTCTCTCTCTCTCTCTCTCTCTCTCTCTCTCTCTCTCTCTCTGGTTGACGTAAGTATCTCAAAAGCTTTCCAGTAAGAACAAAGGCGTGTATTTTAAGGGGCTATACAGGGATCTGTCGCAGAGGATTACTGATCTGACAGAGTTGTTGGAAGGCATCTTTCTGGAGTTCATCAGCACAGTAGTCGTGTGTGGAAGGGAGGAATGAGGCAAGAGGGACAGAGGGTAAGGGAATGTGGAGACTGGGGGAGGGAGGGGGAGAATGACCTTCACTTATTGTTGACTATACCGAGATCAGTCTGCAATATACGCCTGCCATTGAGAAGGAATGTGGGGCGTGGGATTGGAGAATGGGGCTGTGAAGGGGAGGATACCAGGAAGTGCTATTGTTGTCGCACTAATTTCATCTATCTGCTCTCACGTTTTTTTTGTTTTTTTTTGAAAGATGGAGAATGAATTCATATTTTGTTTTCACAGTAGCTAAATTGCAATTTAGGACGTGTGTATGTGTGTGTGTGTGTGTGTGTGTGTGTGTGTGTGTGTGTGTGTGTGTGTGTGTGTGTGCGTGCGTGCGTGCGTGCATGCCTGTGTATGTGTGTGTGTGCGCGCGCACATGTTTGTGTGCGCGCATATGTGTGCGTGTGTTTTGCGTGTGCGCGCGCGTGTGTGTGTGTGTGCGTGTGTGTGTGTGTGTGTGTGTGTGTGCGTGCGTGTGTGTGTGTGTGTGTGTGTGTGTGTGTGTGTGTGTGTGTGTGTGTGCGCGTATATATTTGTGCTTATTAAAGCGGTAGAATATGAAGACTGTTGTGTGTTTAGATATTGATTTGTTAAGCAAGCAAGCGTTCATGCACACATCTGCAGTGTTAGTGTGTGTGTGTGTGTGTGTGTGTGTGTGTGTGTGTGTGTGTGTGTGTGTGTGTGTGTGGATGCGTTTCTTGGTTTTCCCCCCAAAGATATTTTATATACCTTCCCATGTTGTTGTTTTTCTCCTGTCGCCCACATTCAAAGGCGATACAATAAATGGATGCATCACGGCTAGATTTGTTTGAAGAGACAAACGTAAACAATCAAATATTTCCGAGTCTTGATATAACGTTCAACAGTATCCAGTCTACTCGGGGCATTCGATCCAAGGACTGTAGCATTCCTTGATATGGCCAGTCAACTTGAGGAAAGACATCCACCACGCGAACAGGATAGGAACTTAAGATTACGGAGAATTCTGTTGGAACTGCCCAAAGAGGCTGTCTGGTTTCTCTTTTTATCATTTCTCAGGCTGGCGCCAGAATGCAGACATTACATACGTCAAGACTTTTGTTCCCCTCACGGAAAGTCGCCAAAGTGTTGCCACGTATGCGCGCCTTCACGATCGCCGTCCTCCCCTTTGCATGTGTGCCTACTTCTTGACCTTTGCTTCACCCCCAACCAGTTGTCATTGATCTCCTGTGGAATTATAACAGAGGACAGCCTCCCTTCACTTTTTATTTGTAAGCATTCCCAGTTCCTTCAGCTCAAAATCCTGTACTTGTGTTATTCTCTCTCTCTCTCTCTCTTTTCTCTCTCTCTCTCTCTCTCTCTCTCTCTCTCTCTCTCTCTCTCTCTCTCTCTCTCACGTCAACTGTTCTCTTTCTTAGCATTTCTCTTCTTCTTCTTTTTCTTCTTCTCCGCGTGTGTTTGGAAGATGGTACGATCGACAGTCCACCCCTTTGTTCACATCTTCATTGTTAAATCATTCGTACAGGTCTGCACCTCTTATGAACAACAACTATCACCCACCAGATCCCTGATGTCTATCGAGTGAGGCCCATTCGTACACAAGCCCAAAGTAAACTTTCGAAAATGAAGTACATCCCCCTCTATACATGTTTAGTGTCTACAGAAAATAGCGATAAAGTGCTATCACAAAATCCCAAGCAAAAGCACTAGAAACCACGTACATTTCTCGAAAACTACTATTGAACTATGGGAGAGTTTCATGTGGGCAGCACACACACGCACACACGCACACACACACACACACACACACACACACACACACACACACACACAGAAGCACACACATGAAAATGCTTATTCCACGCCCAATCTCTTTATGTCCCCCACAGACGTCCGCGATTTCACGTTGTCATTCTCACGGATCTTTCCAGCTTTTCTTCTGGCACTACTTAACTCTAATTCACGACCCCCCCCCCCCCTCTCTCTCTCTCCCTCTC
>CM031607.1:29439032-29441532 GCA_018398815.1 Conus ventricosus | reverse complement strand
GATTATCTACAAACAACATACTGTGTAGGGTTATCCGTTTTCAATACTAATTTACTAAACTTTTTAGATTTTAATTTTTGCTTAATCCTGTGTTTTTCCTGGTCATTTTCAATAACATCATTTTCGCGCAAACATTCTTCAAATGAGTCTCTGTCTTTCATGTGAAATAAAACTACAGTCTTTAACTGCTCTCTAAAGTCTTTTAAAACCGAGTTATATTCTGGCATAAAATCCACACACTTATCCCAGCATGTCTTCCGCTGAAAGCTAGTTTCGACAAAGTGTTTCTCTTTTTAACTATGTCTCTTTCTGCCGAACAGTCATCTATAATAAATAGTGTCTGCGTTCCTTCAAACAGTCTATAAAACTGTCTAAACACTCACTCAGTTTATTGCTAGGATTAACTAAATATATGTCATCATCTGTCCATATAAACCTTCTATCATGATATGCTTTGTTCCATTTAAGTGTGGGGCAGAAAATCACAATATGATTAAAATTATAGCGATAAACTGTTTGTAATAGGTCTAGGACAAATATTGTTTTTTCCACAACCAGTCTGCCCACAAATTAATGAGCAATGAGGAGTTTTTGTCATAAAGTTTAACTGCTCCATGGTTTTATAGCAGAATTTAATCTAATCCAGTTATTATTTTTATCATACTCTCCGTCAAAACTTGTTCAGTATAATAAAACCCTATGAGGCCTAAATGTGTAAGATTAATCCAATTCAGTTCTGTAAGATTGTTTCTATTTAAGTCAACATTGATTTTGTTGCTTGTTGTTATGATCTTAATATCCTCACCATTGTGAAGAACGACGATGGTAACGTTAAGGCGTTTAACGTCTAAGTTTTGCCAGCTAATATTAATTCCTTTTATAAGGACGTCACTAACGCCCACAACCCCATCCCTCTCCACATCTTTAAAGACAGAAATTTCAAATATCATTGTGAACGTGTCTCCTAATTTTCTGCTTGGAAAGAACTGTAATTTTGTAGAAGCTTTTTTTACAACTGTTTCTTTTCTGTGGAGGATGTACTGTTTTTTCCCATACGGCGTTATTTCAATTTCTTTCCGACTATTGTCGTCCGGCATAAGACTTACATGTAAAGGGCCAGAGTTGAATGCTTTTCTGAAACTTTTTTGACGGCTAAAATATGTAAATGGGCTTATGAATTCAAATTTTATGTCCCATTCTAAATATGGTTCTAAGTGCCATTTGAGGTCAGGTTTTCGAACTATTTTATATTCATACTGGCCAACATTATTTGCCTCTAGATTGCGCAGTTGTTCTAGTTTAGGAAACTTTTTGCTGTCGGCAACCTCTTTACGTTTATAATCACCATCTTTAGTGTATTCAAAACCATACAAAGCGCCTATCTCGCCGTTCTGTTCAAAGTCCGCAACGTCTGCAAGGTCTTTTAATTCTAAAGTTATACACCTCACAGGCGCTAATGTAACTCCCGATTCTTCTGGCCCACGCGACATTATTTTTTTAGTAACGTATTATTTTATTTCCAAAACAATGTGCAGGTTATCACATTTTACAACTTTTCCCGCTTTGTCTTTGATTTTTATATTAAATGATCCGACCCTCCCACAAACTAATCTTTTAAAACTGTAAATTAGGGAATTGTATAATTTCATAATTGCAATATGCAGCTTTCCCTGATGGAAGAGCTCTTAAAACAGTTGAGGGCCTTCCATCATATAAGTTTTCATCAGTGCTTAGCTCATCCAAATGAACATAGAGTAATGAATGTAATGCAAGATCGAGCGGACTTTCCCCCTCATAAGTAGTTTTGGTCGGTGTAACTCTAAATCTATAATTGTTAGCCGTAAAGCCTAACATTTTAGCTAGCTCTTTATCAAAATAGTAACCTCCTTCTTCTTCAGGCTTGAATGTTAACATTGTTTTCAGATTTGCATTGTTAAGTTGAGAGTAATGTCAAAGTTACTCATTGCTTCTTTTAGTGAGCAAAACCCGTAATAACCATCAGGTATTGTTAACTGGCTAACTTTGTTCCTGATTTGTCAACTTTTAGAACCGTATTATTCTTCCTGATGCAGTTATATTAAACCATACGACTTTGTAGAATATTTCATGAAGGGCAACCATTTTGGCTCCGCAATCGTTCTTAACAGCATGTTCTAAAAACGAAGGACGGTCTTGGGTTGTTATTGTTACAAACATTTTTTAAAACAAATTAAAAATGAGTGCATTCAAAATATACTGATGCAAAATATTCTGTTGGGCCGCACTACAATCTTAAAATATAGCAACTGATACTCTTGACATTGCGGACCCAGACTGCCTCTTTTCATAAAAAGGTGAGTACTCTTGAAGAGCATCTAACCCCCTATTGAAAACGACCGCATCAAGAAAGCGGGTTTGTCATCCGATCAGTTTTATCAGAACCCGTAACTTTTCTGTGTTTTGCGCACACGGGTGATGGCGTAGCTGTCAAAAAGCGGAGGTTTAGTTTTTTTTGTTTTGA
>CM031607.1:29426075-29428575 GCA_018398815.1 Conus ventricosus | reverse complement strand
TTGGGTCCTAGGAGATTTGCAAATGAGACGGGCTGCAGAGTTCTGTACACATTGGAGGGGTTGGATGACGGTTGAGGGACAGCCGAGGAGAACACAGTTGCAGTAATCTAGCCTTGAAAGGATGTATGATGAAACGAGAGTTTTTGTGGCGTCTTCGGTGAGATAGGGTCGAATGGCAGCAATTCGTTTAAGTTCCATATAAGCTAACTGACAAGTTTTTGTGACATGCTGTTTCATTGAGAGGTCACTATCAAGGAGAACACCAAGGTCACGAACAGTGTTTGAAAATTCAATAGTGCTGGAACCTAAGGTCAAAGAAGAAGGGAGCGGATCAGGGCCATGATGTGACTGCTTTGAAAAACGGATGGCTTCAGTCTTTTCACAGTTTAATTTAAGCTTATTTGCTGACATCCAGGTCTCAATATCAGAAGTACAAGATTGAAGAGTAGAAACAAGGGGTGAGTAGTCATCGATGACAGAGGAATGGAGCAGCTGAGTATCATCCGCAAACATTTCGTGCGAAACGGAATGGCCGCGGATGACATTTGACAATGGAGTGGTGTACAAAATAAAGAGGACAGGTCCCAGCACGGATCCCTGAGGCACTCCAAACTGGAGGTTAGATTCATCAGAACGGTGGTCACCTACTTGAATGAACTGTTTCCTATCTAGAAGATAAGAACGAAACCAATTTAAAGCTGTTTCCCCTGTATATTTCAAACACTAATGGCCGCGAGTATAATTCTAAATAAACAAACGCAAATTAAAACAACATTGTCTATAGTAAGCTTACTGTGAAAGACCAAGAAGTGCTGAAACAAGTCAAAACAAAACAAGCATTGCAACCAGCCAACCAACCAACCAACCTGCCCCTCCCCCCCCCCCCCCCCCCCCCCCCCCCCCCCCCCTCTCATTTCTTTCCTAGGTCGCTGTTCTCAAACCTCTATATGAACGTTTACAGCTGTATTGTAAAGTGCGTGCGTGCGTGTGTCTGTGTGTAAAATAATAACAATATGTTTGCAAACTTGCCAAAACCATTAGCAAAAGAGAGAGACGGGTGGTGGATGATTTTCTGCAAGGCCCCCCTCCCCGAGAACCTTTATTTCCATCACATATCTCAGCATATGTTTGGCGTCTTAAATATTTTCAAAAGAATCTATACCATTTATATGTTTACTGACATAAACATTGATAGTTCAGAAGGAGATCCCTCACAAAGACAGTCGAAAAATGGAAACCGGAGGAAAACAATTCATCAGTTTTGGTCAGAAACAAACAGAAAAAAGAAGTTAGGTTAGTTAGGGTCAGCTTGGTACGTTGAATTGAACAACGCATTTGACAATTCGACTGAGCCATTCTGTGGGGCTTGAGAGCGCACGTGTGTGTGCGCGCGCGCGCGCGCGTGCGCGTGTGTGTGTGTGTGTGTATTGTGACATTCCTGCACACCTTCTTTCTTGTGTTCGCGAAGTAATTATGTCCAGCATTCAATTAGCGGACTCACATAACGATCATTTCCTTTCATCATTTCCCATTTGCCGGAACAATTGCTAGTGCTCCGTTGTTTTCTTCATGATGCTGGAATGTAAATCTGGACACGAAACTTGCAAGTGTGTGTGTGTGTGTGTGTGTGCTATTTCAGAGAGAGAGAGAGAGAGAGAGAGAGAGAGAGACAGACAGAGAGAGAGAGAGATCAGTATGATATTAAATCAGATGGCTTATATCAGGGAGATAGGCAATATAAGAGAAAAAGTCAACAAGCCGAAATGACAGATTTTGTTTTAGAATCAATTAATTGACTGCAATTAAATTCAATCAGCATTCAGCTCTGTACGTTGTGTTCTGTGTGTGTGTGTGTGTGTGTGTGTGTGTGTGTGTGTGTGTGTGTGTGTGTGATTGGTGTGTGCGCGCGTGCGTTTATGTGTGTGCGCGCGCGCGCGCGCGCGCGCGTGTGTGTGTGTGTGTGTGTGTGCAATGTTTTGTTTCAGTTATTTGGATCCATTTTCTCTCACAAAGAAATGCGCCCCAAAATGTTCCGTCTGAAGGGTTTTATTGTCTTCAGCCAACATTTTTTTTCAGTCGATTTAATTCAAGTGTTGACAGCGGGAAATTGGATTTTGATCGATCTCCCAGCTGCTTAAATTACCCTGTGCTTGGTCTTGATCCAATTTGACCCCCGTGCTTGAAGTTATCGTTTTACACACCGTCGGATGGTTGGTTGGTCGGTTGGTTGGTATGTCTGTCCGCAGGATTGACAAAAAAAAAATGCAGAATCGATTTTAACCAGTCTTGGTAGAAAAAATTCAATTCGGCTCAAGGACATTAACATTGGTTCAGAATTCAGGGGTGAAGACCTACACAGACTGGTGGGCTGGGATCTATTCAGCAGGATTTAGTTTTAATCTTCCATCAACATGAACACTTTGACGTTACCATTACAAACTGACCACTGTTAAAAAGTGCTACAATTTCATAGAATATCTAAACCTTCTACTGATATTCA
>CM031607.1:29408575-29411075 GCA_018398815.1 Conus ventricosus | reverse complement strand
TAGCGGATTCATTCCAAAACTTGCCCTCAGCACTTGTATATAGAGAATCTTTTATATTTTCTACTTTTCACAAGGAAAATGTAGCTTGTTTGCTCTTTTATGATTTTCTTTGCTCTTAGATGGCACCTTTGGTTGTTTTTTGAAAACTCAACAAACATACTCGGAATTGCACACCACCCTTTCTGGGATTGCATTCTTTTTAAAAACATGAAAGCAAGGAGTCAAATACCACTTTCCTGCGGTCATGAGGAAAACCACCAAGTTTCGAAATACGTAATGACAAGATTATATGTTAGTGATTTCCCTCCCTAAAGTGGAAAATTACCCCTAGAGAAATAAGCTGCTGAAGGCCATTTTGAGAACATTTATTTATTTTTCCCCATTCACCACTCATGCACATACGTATTAGCACCAACTTTACACTGCATAAAATGCGTATCGCCCCCTATTCTTCCAATCTAAGACATAAGAGCAAGCTTTTATAAATCAAATTTCTTGCAGTCATTGCAACACGTCTGCTCCAAGTTGTGGAACGGTGCGGTACTTATCCTTGAATTATTGATGTTGTATTTTAGTCCCTTTGGATTCATTCCAAAACTTGCCCTAGCATTGGTCTTAGAGGAATTTATATTTTCTACTTTTCACAAGAAAATGTAGCCTGTTTTGCTCTTTTATGATTTTCTTTTGCTTCTTAGATGGCACCTTTGGTTGGTTTTTTGAAAACTCAACTAAACTTACTACGGTTTTGACACAAAACCCTTTTTGGGATTGCTATCTTTTTAAAACTGGAAAGGCAGAGGAGTCAAATTACCACTTTCCGCGGTTTATGAGTGAGAAACCACCAAGTTTCGAAATTCGGTATATGCCCCTGGTTATATTGTTGTGAGTTCCCTCCTATTGGAGGATTGTCTCCCCTTGGAGATATAAGCCTTGCTGAGGCTCATTTGAGAGATTTATTTATTTTCCATTCAACCACTCATGCACCTATGTTAGTTAGGCAGAATCATCACCACTGCAGATATGAATGCGTATCTCCCTATTTCTGTCAATCTAAGACATAAGAGCAGCTTTGTTTTAAATCAATATTTTTTGCAGTCATTGCAACGGGCTTGCTCTGTAAGTTGCTGGAACGGTGCGGTACTTATCCTGGATTTTTGTTTGTTGTATTTTAGTTCCTTGCGGATTCATTCCAAGAAAATTGCCTCAGCACTTGTGTCGTTAAAGGGTTTCTTTTTATTTTACTTTTCACAAGAAATATGTAGCTTGTTTTGCTTTTATGATTTTCTTTGCTTCTTAGGGGTGGCACCTTTGGTTGGTTTTTTGAAAACTCAACAAAATATACGGTATTGCACACAACCCTTCTGGGATTGCCATTCTTTTAAAATGGAAAGGAGAGGAGTCAATTACCACTTTCCGCGGTCACTGAGGAGAAACCACCAAGTTTGAAATATCGGTATATTGACAGGAGTTTAATTTTTAGTGAGTTTCCTCCCTATTGGGGAGTCTCCCCTTGGAGAATTAAGCTTGGCTGAAGCTCATTTGAGAAGCATTTATTTTATTTTTCCCCATTCACCCACTCATGCACAACTGTTTTTGTTAGGCAGAATCATTACCACTGCAGATATGAATGCGTATCTCCCCTATTTCTTCATCTAAGACATTAAGAGAAGCTTTGTTTTATAAATCAATATTCTTGCAGTCATTGCAACACCGGGCTGCTCTGTAAGTTGCTTGGAACGGTGCGGTACTTTATCCTTGGGATTTATTAGTTTGTTGTATTTTAGTCCCTTGCGGATTCATTCCAAGAACTTGCCCTCGCATTGTGTCTTGAGGATATCTTTTTATATTTTCTACTTTTCACAAGAAAATGTAGCTTGTTTTGCTCTTTTATGATTCTTTTGCTTCTTAGTGGCACCTTTGCGTTGGTTTTTTGAAAACTCAACAAACATACTACGGTATTGCACACCAACCCTTCTGGGATTGCATTCTTTTTAAAACTGGAAAGGCAGAGGAGTCAAATTACCACTTTCCGCGGTCACTGAGGAGAAACCACCAAGTTTCGAAATATCGGTATATGACCAGGAGTTATATGTTAGTGAGTTTCCCTCCCTATTGGAGGATGTCTCCCCCTTGGAGAATATAAGCTTGCTGAAGGCTCATTTTGAGAAGCATTTATTTATTTTTTCCCCATTCACCCACTCATGCACATACTGTTAGTTAGGCAGAATCATCTACCACTGCAGATATGAATGCGTATCTCCCCTATTTCTTCAATCTTACATCAACTTAGTTTATAAAATCAAGTTTTTTATCAATGCAAATCCTGCTCGTATTGCGACAACGGCTGCTCTGTATTCCTGGAAGGTTTGTTAGTTTGTTGTATTTTAGTCCTTCGGATTTATTCCAAGAATTGCCATAACTTAGTGTCTTAAGATATTTTATATTTATTTTCACAAGAGAATCCAAGCTTGTGGGTTTTTTTTTTAATTCTTTTAGATGA
>CM031607.1:29396075-29403575 GCA_018398815.1 Conus ventricosus | reverse complement strand
AAATATCTGCAGACATTAAATAAACGCAATCGTTTCAGTCATAATTTAGAAAGAGAAAGGGTTAGTTAGAAAGGGACATAGACAAACAAGGAACAGGACAAGACACAATGCATTTTGACCTCTTGGGTCTTCTTCAGGCAAAAACAACAAGCAACAAAAACAGAGAACAAGAAACAACGTATGTGGTCACGTTGGAGCAAACCGGTTCCAGTCACAGTTTTTTTTAAATCTAGTATCACAATTTCCAAATAATTATGCACCCCCACTTTCTTGTAGGTGTTGTCTATGCTCCTCAGCGTGCGTGCCTTCCCTCCCCACCCCGTCTGTACAATGCACAGTAGTGCAGAGAGGACATATCGATCTGGTTTTCGTTTTTCGGCGGTAACGAAATATGGCCAACAATACGATGAGGTCATTTAAACAAAGACACATGTTTATGCACATGCGCGGAGGACGAAAATCTGGGTCTCAAAAAGTTAGCAAGAAAGGGAGGGGGCACTGTTGGATGGGAAGGAAGAGAGGTGTGGTGATGATACAAACTCTGAGCGAGCTTCATGAAAACAAAGACGAGATTTACACGAAGGCTTTTTTTTTTTCTAAATAAACAACTATACCACGAAGTTTGCCTTCAAAAAAAGAACAAAGGAAACACTTCCCCCCATCCCATCCCCCAGTCCTGTTAGCCTCTGTCCTTTTAGCCACCCGTACCCTCAACCCGCAGTCCCATCTGCCCCCCCCCGTACCTCCCATTCCCGCGTCCGCGCACCCCCAAATCCCACTTCCCCAACCCCGACCCTATGTCAGCCCCCCCTCACCATTCTCCTCTTTTAAAAACAGCTTTATATACCTGTGTCGGTGAAATGTCAAACAGCTAATTCAGGGCGAGAGAGAGAGAGAGAGAGAGAGAGAGAGAGAGAGAGAGAGAGAGAGAGAGCGAGAGAGAGACAGACAGACAGACAGAGAAGAAGGGGGGGGGGGGGGGAGGGAGGAGACAAGGGGCGGGGGAAATGGAGTGCATGTGCGCGCACAGTCACGACCTACATCCAACAAGACGATGTGATCCCCTAAACGAATGCACGTGTTTACGCGTGTGCGAAACTGCACTGAGAACGAAAAGTGGGGGTCTTGTCAACAAATGTCAGGGAAGCGGGGACGGCTTTGCGGACGGGAAGAGAGGGGGAGTGGATGATGATGATGATGATGATGATGATGATGATGATGATACAAACTTTGAGCAAGGTTCATAAAAATGAAAGTTCAATCTAACACAGACGTTTTTTTTTTTAAATGAAGAACAATGTCGATAAGTTTGATTTGTTTTTTCTTTTAAAAGGGAAAAGCTGGATTCCCCATCCACACCACTGTTAGCCTCTCTCCTTGCTGTCACCCGTACCCTCATCCTACATTCCCATCCCCCCTCCACACCCCCAACCCTCGCCCCTCTCGTGTCAGACCCCCCCCCCCCCCCCCCCCCCCCCCCCCTCACCTCCTCATCGTCCTCCTCCTGCTCTGTTGGAAACAGCTTTATATATCTGTGTCGGTGATATGTCAAACAGCACATCTGAGGAAGAGAGACAGACAGACAGGACATGTAGAGAGAGTGTGTGAGAGAGAGAGAGAGAGAGAGGGGTGGGAGAAGGGGGCACACAAGGGGAAGGGGTGGTGGTGGAGTGCATGTGCGCGCAGGTGTGAGAAGAGTTCTTCCATCGGTGGCGGCCCTTTAGGTCTATTCCCTTCAAATCTATTCCCTCTAAGGCTATTCCCTGTAAATCTATTCCTTCTAGGGCTATTCCCGTTAGGTCTACTTAAAGTGTACTGATCGATTAATGCCTTAAGGTCTACTTCTTTTTCCCTTAAAGTCTACAAGTTCTGGTGCTTTTCCTTTGTTATACAGTAGACCTAGCGGCACCTTTTAGACCTACAAAAAAGCGTTATATCCACCAACAATCAAGCTCCAAAAATATTTCTGTAATAAGGTATGACGAAGACAGAGGTCACTGCGCTCTGCAAAAAACACAACATGATTTTTTTTATACGTTAACAGCTTTATTATTTTATTAATGCATGCAATTTAAAAACGGTGTAGTCATTGATCACACAGGCTAGGGGTTAAGTCTCTGTGCCCATTCCTGAACTGCTCAAGAGTTCTGGTCAAGCGCTTCTCATTCACTCTGTGGTTTGTTTAGTGCAATTTGACAGTGATGGAAACTGAATCCATGTATGACCAAATGTCCCTGTCCCCATTCCTGAACTGCTCAAGAGTTCTGGTCAAGCGCTCCTCCTTCAGTCTTGTGATTCTCTTTCTAGAAGAAGGAGCGTTCCCAGCTTCCAGCGACCGGACAGTGAGCTCTGTCTCAGACTGCCTCTGCTTTAGTGCAGTCACGAAAATGTAAATGTTTGGATGTGGGGAACTGAACCGTCGTCTGAATGCGGAATGGAACGATTCCAAATGATTGTTCGTTCTTATCCCGTCATCCTGAAAGTTTTCGAAATGATTCCACACATCTCGCGTGAAGACAGGCCGAACGTCATCCAGCCAGGTTGACACCATGTAATCACAGAGTTGGTCAATCCCTGGGACTTCGACAGGAGGTGTTCCATGTAGGTCCATCCAGATATTGTCAATCTCAGCCATGGGGACCAGAGGCAGCACTGCAAGGCGTCGTACAAACTTCCTCACCTCTGGAGAGTCTGTGTACGGTACCGCAAGTCCCAGCGTCTGGACCTATTAAAATGAATACTCAGCGCGCTCTAAGGAAGTTGCCAATTAAAATTTTAGGGGAGAATAGAAGCTATAGAAGAGAAGAGATAGTCGAGAGAGAGAGAGAGAGAGAGAGAGAGAGAGAGAGAGAGAGAGAGAGAGACAGACAGACAGACAGACAGACAGACAGACAGATAGATAGATAGATATTTTATGTAACTTAATTACCTTCCTCCACAAGCTTTGACAATAATGAAAGAAGCATCCTCTGGTACGAGCTCCCATGAATGACATCCTGACGGCTTGCATTGCAGCTATCTCAAAGTCTGTCTGAACGCATTCAGGAGAAAACTGGAAATTTCTTTCACGGCACAATCGGGATACAATGTCAAACAGTCGACTGTACGTGTCACGTTTCTTGTCAGGCAAAAGAGCGTACACCACAGGAATCATCTGTCCAAGGAATCGAATGTGCATTGTGTACATTTGCGCAAACAGACTGGGGGCGACAGAAAATGTCCCGTCCATGAACACTATTTGACTTTGGCATAACTTGGCAAGGTTGTCGTCTGTAGTGAACACCAAGATCTTGTCATCCTCTCCCTCGTTTGCCAATAGAAACGGATTTCCACTCACAGTTTCTGTCCAAGAACCTTCCAACCTGACACTGGCTCAAGAATTTGGCAACGGTGGAACCATCTTTCGACGTTCTTTATAAAGTCTGGATTTCACTGCTGCAAAACTTGGTGTGGCACTCGCCAGATCCTCGTCATTTTCATCTTGAAAAGCCTCAGTGTACAAACGTTTCACTGGTTGATGAACCCTGGTCTTCACCTGCTCCTTGAGATCTGCAATTTTGCGGTCAGAGTTAATTTTTGCAGCATGATTTTCATGGTTGTGAACGGCGTTGTCTCGTTTTGAAATGTCAGCAGTATCTTTCACTGTCACGACTGTTGCAGCACATGTTTTCTTGTTGATACATCTCCAGAATGTATGCGTATCACTCTTTCTATTTACAGTATACTGATAATTCTCAAGCACAAGAAAACGTCCCCGGCGAGGTGTAGGTACAAACTCTGCCATGAATGCGCAATGACTTTGACAACACAAATGACAACAGGATTGCCAGCTGTAGGCCTAAGTGAACGTTTTAGATTAGAATCTAGTGCGGGCAGTGCGGGCCAGGCGGTGCATAAGTGATGTGAGTACGATTCAAGTTAAAGCAACCCCACAACAAGTAGGCCAATAAGCAAGACAACCTTTGCCCTCATACTCTAAAATTTGATGTCACATGAGCTTAGTGTCGGCCTAAGTTGTAGTCATTGGCAGTGTCAAGAGCGTTAGTACAATTCGGTTTTAAGTTCTCGCTCACTAGGTGACAAACCGAAATTTACCCAAATAAACGTAGTAGATTAAACGGTCCGATTTTACTGTACCTCAAAGTCTACTAGTAGACTTCAGAGGAATAGCCTTAAAAGCACCGTAGACGTAAGGGGAATAGTCTTAAAGGGAATTTCAATTTGCGGAACGATCAATGAGTAGATCAACTGGGAATAGACCTATAGGTACCTCTCCCTTCCATCGGACTGCGTGTGCCGTTCATCTTCAGAGCAGGCACCCTCTGCAGCGACGAACTGTCAGCCAACAACACGACGAGGTCGTTGAATTAAACAAACACACACGCTCTGGCGTGTGCGGAGGAGCTCCAACGAACACGGAAGACCGGGGCCTTGAGACGTCTAGTTGGCCAGCAGGGGCGAAGGAAGCACTGGTGGGACGGAAAGACAGGCAGCCGTGGGTGATGATGTACAGTTTATGCATGGTTCAATACAAAGAAAAGCGAGTCTTTACATAGCTATTTTTTTTCTTCTTCTTCTTTATGTACATGAAGAAGTGTGTCATGAAGTTGGATTTAAATTTTAGAAGAAAAAAAAAAAACGAGGAAAAGATCCTCCACCCCATTTCCACCCCGGTCGCTTCATTCTCGCCCTCCCATCAGACACACGATCCCTTTTCCTGTCAGCCCCACCCCTCCTCCTTTGGAAACGGCTGTATGTATCTGTGTTGTTGGTGGAAAATCGCACAGCTATTGCAGGGAGAGAGAAAAAAGAAGAGACAGACAGACAGAAAGAAGACAAAGACAGGCACAGAGACAGAGACAAAGAGACAGACAGATAGACAGACAGAGAAGGAAGGAGGGAGGAGACGCGGGGGCAGGAGAGACAAAGTGCATGCACTCACATGTGTGTGAAGAGTACTTGCATCTGACTGTGAGTGTGTGTCTACCTTCATCGCTACGAAACTCTGCAATAACGGGGGAAGGTTCCGAAGGACGCATATGTGGACATAAAGACATGCAGGGGCGGGTAATGATGCAAAGTGTATACAAGGTTCATGAAAAGAATGATGAATCTTACACGAAGATGTCTTCTTCTCCTCCTCCTCCTCCTCCACCACCTCCTCCTCCTCTTCCTTCTTCTTCTTCTTCTCCTTCTTCTTCTCCTCCTCCTCCTCCTCCTTTTTCTCTTCCTCCTCCTCCCCCTCCTTCTCCTTCTCTTCTTCCTTCAAGACACATTATCTTCATCAGGGGAGGAATAGGGGTGGGGGGTGGGGCAATATCCACTGAGACATGAAGCGTGTACGATGCAATGTTGTTATCATTATCTGCTGTGTGTGCGCGCGCGCGCGGGCGCGCGCGTGCGTGCGTGCGTACGTGCGTGTGTGTGTGTGTATGCGCGCGTGCGTGCGTGCGTGCGTACGTGCGTGCGTGCGTGTGTGTGTTTGCGTGTGCGTGCGTGTGTGTGTGTGCGAGTGCTTGTGTTTGCGTTAGAGTTCTCTCTCTCTCTCTCTCTCTCTCTCTCTCTCTCTCTCTCTCTCTCTCTCTCTCTCAATCTCTCTCTCTCTCTCAATCTCTCTCTCTCACTCATCTCTCTCTCTCTCTCTCTCTCTCTCTCTCTCTCTCTCTCTCTCTCTCTCTCTCTCTCTCTCTCTTGGTAAACGCTCCCAGAGCGCAGCGTCCACATTTTATGGAGCATCTAAGATTACATCTCAAAATACTCTGTGCGGGTTTGCCTGCTTCGTGAGAGCGTGCACATACGTTTGCGTGTAGCGCGTGCGGGCGCACGTGTGCAAATGTAAATCTGTGTGTGAACTGACGAGTGTGGCGCTTTGTTCGTTTTAACCTTCAGAGCTGGCAAAATCTGCTACTAAACGAACTATCATCAACAATGCGTTGTCGACGTCATTTCAACAAAGACTCGGGCATGTTCAAGCGTGTGAGATGACCGGCAGTCAAGACGAAAGAGTGGTGGGTCTTAAGAAGTTGGCGAAGAGAGGGGAGGAATAATTTTGTTGACAGAAAGAGAGGGAGGAGAGGGTGATAAGGCAAACTTTCCTCAAGGTTCAAAGAAAGAAAGATGTGTCTTCATGATTTTATTTGCTTGGCATGTAAATGAAGAATTGTGTTACAAAGTTTGTTTTAAAACAAAACAAAAAAAACGAGGAAAAACTCCATCATCACCCAGTCTATCGTCTACCAGCCTTCTGTACCCTCATCCTCAGCCTTTCCGTCAGCGCCACCTCCTCCTCGTCCTCCACCACCTCCTCTGGAAACAGCTTAATGTATCTGTGTCAGAGAAATGTCAAACAGCTAATGCAAGAGAGAGAGAGAGAGAGAGAGAGAGAGAGAGAGAGAGAGAGAGAGAGAGAGAGAGACAGAGAGAGAGAGAGACAGACAGACAGACACACAGAGAGAGACTGACGACAGAGGGGAGAGAGAGAGAGAGAGAGAGAGAGAGAGAGAGAGAGGAGAGAGAGACAGACAGACAGACACAGAGAGAGAGACTGAACAGAGAGAGAGAGAGAGAGAGAGAGAGAGAGAGAGAGAGAGAGAGAGAGAGAGAGAGAGAGAGAAAGGCTAACTCAAAACAAATTAATTATCTTCATCGGGGGAGTTGGGTGGTGGGGCAATATCTATTGACACATGAAACATATATGCACAGGAGTATTGTTATGATTGTTGTGGTATGTGTGTGTGTGTGTGTGTGTGTGTGTGTGTGTGTGTGTGTGTGTGTGTGTGTGTGTGTGTGTGTGCGTGCGCGCGTATGTTTGTGTGTGTGTATGTGTGTGTGAGTGTGTGTGTGCGCGCGCGAGTGCGTGCGTGCGTGGGCGCGTATATGTGTGCACGTTTTGGAGAGACAGAGAGACAGAGAGAGAGAAGAGAGAGAGAGAGAGAGAGAGAGAGAGAGAGAGAGAGAGAGAGATGAATACATCCCATAAAAGGGCAGTCGGAAGTAATAAAGATACAAGTCTTCGTAAGAAAAGAAAAACAACAACAACAAAAAGATAAACTGCAGTTGCCTGAAGTACAGTAAGGTTACTGGATCGTCAGACGAATGAAACAAACAAGTTACAAAATAAACACGACGCGTTTTGACCTAACAGTCTTCTTCTGACAAGACAACAACAACAACAACAACAACAACAAAACCCACACTAGCAGACAACTGAAATATACTTAGGTCAAAACACGTTGTGTTCGTTTTGTAATGCATTTATTCCATCCGGTTTTTTTTTCAGTCCCAGAAAGTTTCCTGTTACTAATATGCTTCTGGTGACACACGCAATCACCCCACATACAAAGTCTATTTTTAATTTACAGCATGTCAATGCAAAGATTAGTTGTATTCAGTTTCAACGTCCGTTCATTCGCAGGCTACCGTGACAGACTTGACCGTACCAGGAAGAAGAAGGACGGAGAGAGGCCTGAATCAAACTGCTCCGATTCCTTCCCGACACTT
>CM031607.1:29383575-29388575 GCA_018398815.1 Conus ventricosus | reverse complement strand
GTTTGTTGTAAACTGTACACTCGTCGATAAAACTAAACTAGTGTGAGAGCGCCGTCTACAAGACAAATCCGGTTGGGGGAGAGAGAGAGAGAGAGAGAGAGAGAGAGAGAGAGAGAGAGAGAGAGAGAGAGAGAGAGAGAGAGAGAGAGAGAGAGAGAGAGGAGAGAGAGAAGGGAGAGAGAGAAGGGAGACAGAGAGAAAACGCAGACAAACAGACAGAAGACAAGACAATAAGACACAGACAAGAAACAAAGAATGCAGAGAAAGACAGGAAAGTAGACAGGAAAACAAAGAAGAGAGACAGACAGCTACAGGAAGAGACAGAGAGAGAGAGAGAGAGAGAGAGAGAGAGAGAGAGAGAGAGAGAGAGAGAGAGAGAGGAGAGGGAGGAAGGAAGGAAGTGACAGAGAGAGAGGTGGCACAGACGATTCCAAATGATTTCCAGGATACGTGAAATCGCAACGAACCAACAATATCATTTCTGTATCACAGGGGGGCAGGGGTAATTGTAACTGTCTAGACAGTCTGAAATATCAAAGACAGATTAAAAGGAAGGGGAGAAAAAGACATGGGACGGCTGCTAGACACTACCAGGTTGTATGTAGTTTTCTCCTGTGACCGCATGGCAGATTTATGGTCTTCCTTCCTACCTCTGTGTGCTATTTCTACTACCAGACAAATAACGTCTAGGGTGAACAGGAAAATGAGGGAGAGAGAGAGAGAGAGGAGAGAGAGAGAGAGAGAGAGAGAGAGAGAGAGAGAGAGAGAGAGAGGAGAGAGAGAAAGAGAGGACGAGGGAGGGAGGGAGAGAGGCAGACAGACAGACAGACAGACAGGCAGATAGAGAGACAGACAGACACAGAGAGAGTTCCGTATGTAAAGTGGGCGCATACGTGTCAGACACACACATCATTATTTATTTACGTACGAAAAGAATTCACAGATACAAAACCAGACGGAATCAAAAGAAAACTGCTAACTACAAAGGTGAGCAAATATGGGATATTGCTTTATTGAGAGAGAGAGAGAGAGAGAGAGAGAGAGAGAGAGAGAGAGAGAGAGAGAGAGAGAGAGAAAGAGAATGAATGAGAGAGAGAGAATGAAAGAGAGAGCGAGATCGAGAGAAAAAAAAAAAGGAGAGAGAAGATGAAGGAGAGAAGAGAGAGAGGAGAGAGAGAGAGAGAGAAGAGAGAGAGAGAGAGAGAGAGAGAGAGAGGAGAGAGAGACACGAAGAGAGTTAGAGAGAGAGAGAGAGAGAGAGAGAGATGAGAGAGAGAGAAGAGAAAAGAGAGAGAGAGAGAGAGAGAGAGAGAGAGAGAGAGAGAGAGAGAGAGAGAGAGAGAGAAGAAGAGAGAGAGACAGACATAGCAGAGACGACAGAGAAAGAGATAGATAAAGGAGAGAAGAGAGGTAAGATGAGACGCTTGGAGAGAGGAGAGGAGAAGCAAACTTAAGCACCAACATCACATCAAACATTCTCAACTCAAGAAGAATGGAGGTATTCTGCAGTCAGATGTGGCTTGGTGCCTGAAGGTCTGGGAAAAGAAGTCAGAGAAAAGACAGAGCCGACATCGAAGTAAAGACATGGAGAGAGTCTGCAGACGAAGTGAAAGAGACGGAAAAGGGAGAGAGAGAGAGAGAGAGAGAGAGAGAGAGAGAGAGAGAGAGGAGAGAGAGAGAGAGAGAGAGAGAAGAGAGAAGAGAAGAGAGAGAGAGAGGAGAGAGAGAGGAAGAGAGAGAGAGAGAGAAGAGAGAGAGAGAGAGAGAGAGAGAGAGAGAGAGAGAGAGAGAGAGGAGAGAGAGAGAGAGAGAGAGAGAGAGAGAGAGAGGACTCAAGACTCAAAAACTTTATTACTCAAGGATAGAGATTTTAGGCAGTGCCTATTCTTCCAATCTGTGTGAGAGAGAGAGAGAGAGAGAGAGAGAGAGAGAGAGAGAGAGAGAGAGAGAGAGAGAGAGAGAGGAGGAGGGGAGAGAGAAAGAGACAGGGACAGAGAGAGAGGGAGGGGGAGAGAGGGAGGGAGACAGAGAGAGAGAGAGAGAGAGAGAGAGAGAGAGAGACTCAAGACTCAAAAACTTTATTACTCAAGGATAGAGATTTTAGGCAGTGCCTATTCTTCCAATCTGTGAGAGAGAGAGAGAGAGAGAGAGAGAGAGAGAGAGAGAGAGAGAGAGAGAGAGAGAGAGAGGAGGATGGGGAGAGAGAAAGAGACAGGGACAGGAGAGAGGAGGGAGGGGAGAGGGAGGGAGACACAGAGAGAGGAGAGAGAGAGAGAGAGAGAGAGAGAGAGAGAGAGAGAGAGAGAGAGAGAGAGAGAGAGAGAGAGAGGGAGGGAGGGAGAGAGAGAATCGAATCAGAGGATTGGGGCGTGGGCGCAGGGGAGTGAGGGGCGTGGTGGTGGTGGTGGTGGAAGAGTGGGCTGGAGTGGTTGGAGGGAGCATAGAAGGTGGGGATGACGGTATGAACGGCATTTAACAGACATGAGCTGACAGATGCCGACTTCTGACTTCTTTTTTTTTTTTTTTACATCCCCACCACTGCTTTCCCCTTTGTGTACAATCTGGTCACATGTTTGATGTTTGACCAGTTCACAAGCAATGCTGTGAAAAAAAAACACACCTTCATACGCACAAGATGTGAATAATGGCGCTCCCACCCCAACACCCTGCTCTCCCTTTCCTCACCCCCAGCACCCTCCTCCGCTGTCTAACTCGTTCGTGAAGACAACCGTGATGGACTGGTTTACATCAGCAAACAAACTGGTCAGAAATCATCCCTCGCCTTTTCTACGCTACCACGTTTTTTTCCTTGATCTGACGCTGTAATTAAAGATCAGCGTCGTATATAACTCAGTAACTTTTAATCGTAACTTTTTAATCCATACTATCTTTTCATCTGTCAATTTTCAAATTTTGGTAAATCAATCACACACGCACAACTTGGTTTTAATCATTATGTAGCGCATTGTGCTGTGTTCAAGCATCAAACCTATTTGCAAATTCTTGGTCCGGGATGATGATTACATGGGTATACATTTGGCCGGTGAAATTCGGTGTCTACTCTCATCTCACAAAGTCCAGCCTTTTCTTTATAGACCTTGGCCTGTCCATAGACCTCCCTCCCCCCCCCCCCCCCCTGGGGGGGATTTGTGGGTGAATTTTTCTGATACTTTGTTCATTTTGAAATTTTATGGCATATGTTACCCCGCTGTAACCAGGTTATTTAAGGATATACGAGCATTAAACTATAGTAACCCTACGATAGCGATTATTCAGGGGTGGGGTTACTTTAAGTCTCTTAAATCAAATTTCTTCTTAAATATTTATATTAAATTTGGTACCAAACTAAAGATATTAAAAGGCTATCTGCTCATGTACAGTTTACAACCATAACAGGTATGCGGAACATGTTATTTACAAACAAAGTCTAAATGCATATGAAAACACAGTACGATACAAAAAACAACTTGTCAACGGTAATGACATGTTTCTGAGTACAGATAAAAACCTCTCACCCTATTCATTGCTGATGTCACAGCCATCGTGAAAGACAGCATCAGCCAAGTTGCCAAGCTGAGGTGGTTGCTCCTCTGTGTCAAGGTCTGGATTTTCTTCACAGAGAATGTCTACCAGTTCTCTTGGAAGGATGTCTCCCTCGGTCCACTGGATTCGAAGCCCAGATTTGCCTGCATGCCATCCTTTCCCCTCAGGGCTTGGAATGTCAGGATTCTGAATGTGTGCCTTTTTCCAGATGAGGGTCTGGTAGTTTGATCTTTCAGTATGAAGCCTGAGGGAAGTTTTGCATGGTGGAAGGAGACTCAGGTCTGTCCCATCACAGCCTGAGAGAGGCCCTGACCCTCCTCCAGTCCGGAACTTTTCCAAGCACAGGTCATACCTCAGTTTGTTCACACTTGTGTAGTTCGGTCTACCATAGAGGCAGCAGACAAATCGTTCAACATCACCATGGGCATCATTGCCCAAGACCGGACTGCCAAGCGTAGCAAACGTGTTGCAGAAACTAGGATCTTTTTGGAATTTCTTCAGAACAGTGACTTTGCCTTTTCTGACAAAGCTGCTTGTGCTGTCACACCCTGAAAAAGCATGCAATCCTAGGATTGCACCGCACTGCTCTCTTCCATGCATTTGTTCTAGCCTGGAGATATTCAGGAGGCGTCTCTTGTTGCCTACTCCGGTGTCCAAAAGAACCTGATGTTCTATGTTTCTGACATGATAAAGCAACAGGATGAACACATCAGTGTCTGGAGATCGAACCACAATCCCTTGTGAAGACGGATGTGTGTTTGCTTGATGGCAGCAGTGCAGAATGATTTTTGTGTCAGCCTCCTCTTGAATCGAGCAAAGGTCTGGTTGTAGATCACTGACAACTGTCATTCCATCTTCGCTGAATAGATGTGTACATTTGCTTCCTGTTGTGAAGTAGATTCTCCGTCCCTGCAGTCTTGGGGCATAGTCAGCCTTCTGCCATTCACTTAGAATCAGCTTCATTACTTCCATTTTGTTGTGGCCGTTGGAAAGAAATCCTTTCCAATCTTTTGGGATCTTTGTTGATGGCCCTTTCAGCAGGAATGACTCTGTTGTTCCCGTCTGGCGCGTTCAGAGGCTTTGATTGAACTCTCTTGATAAGTATCGGTGACAAAGTCGACCCTATCAGACTTAGGCAAGAGAGAGAAAACCTTTTGGGCCAGTTCACCGAAAGATCCAGGTAGTCCAACAAGAGATTGGAGCATAGCATTTCCTCAATGATGAATGTGCACTGTTCCAGCTGTGGCGGTTCAAAGTCGACATGCTTTTCAAGCATGTGCATGAGCTTGGCTTTGTCTGTCTTGGCAGGGAGTCCATCTGGAGTGGCAAGTGCCCATGGTACAGGACTCTTGGGGTATGCCAGAGCTTTTTCCAGGCTGATATCATGTTCCCGTGCTAATATCAGTAACTGGCCAAAGAGGTTCCTCTGAGCTGCAATTTGGACAGTTTTGTTGTTT
>CM031607.1:29363575-29378575 GCA_018398815.1 Conus ventricosus | reverse complement strand
TGTGCTTGTATGTGGGCATGAGCATTCGTGCGTACATGCGTTCATCCATGCGTACGCACTTGTATATGCATATGTGTGTGTGCGAATGTGTGTGTACGAATGTGTGTCTGTATGTGTGTGTGTGTGTGTGTGTGTGTGTGTGTGTGTGTGTGTGTGCGCGTGCGTGCGTGCGTGCGTGCGTGCGTGCGTGCGTGCGTGCGTGCACTTTTACATGTGCGTTTGCAAGGTGTGTGTGTGTGTGTGTGTGTGTGTGTGTGTGTGTGTGTGTGTGTGTGTGTGTGTGTGTGTGTGTGTGTGGTGTGTTAGCACACACGATCGCAATAAGAATAGTAATTTCCACGATTCAAGGAGAGAGAGAGAGAGAGAGAGAGAGAGAGAGAGAGAGAGAGGAGAGAGAGAGAGAGGAGAGAGAGAGAGAGAGATAACATCTTCGCAGCAACGATAGATTTGTTTGTATGTTACAAGAACTCCCGTGCTTGTATAAATGCGACATACACGAAGAGAACAGGCCTGCACAAAAGCCTGAGCATGTGCATGAATACATGCAGAGAACCTTCATATAACAGACTGACACACGGCCACACTGACCCAGGAATCAACGGAATCCACAACCAATGTTCATGTATGGCATGAGGCGGTATCCCCCCCCCCCCACCCCCCAACCACCCCCAACCCCGGATTTCCGCAAGACGTGTCTGGTGGGTCTGAGTGCCAGACCAGTTTTGGGTAAGACAGTTCTATCTTCAGTATGCTGTTAGCTAACGTAAAAGAACCCACGTCCACATCAAAGCTTTGCCATCGGAAATTGATGAAGGAGTATTTGTTTTTCAAGATAAGCCAAAACACACTCGGATGCAGAAAAAGAAGGCATTGCATTGTGGAAGATGCTCTTACCATAAACACAATAGCCCAAATTTGAGATTAAAAGAAAAAAACGTTGTTGCGACATAACACAGTATAATGCAGTGCAGTACAATGCAATACCAGTGATTCATCTCACAATTGCTAAAGCATTGGACGCATGTCCTAGCTCAAAGAAAATCAATAGGACGTTTGGGAAATCTGTGGAAAGTATTAGGATGCTTAGGAAACTTTGTTTTCTTTCCACTTTAACGTATTTATGCACTTTCGTCTGAAACACACAAAAAACAACAACAAACAGCAACAACAACACACATGCGCATACACTCACTCGCGTGCTGAGGGCGTAGACCACACTACACCACCACACCACACCGTACTACACTACACCATGCTTCACTACAGCATATAGTACGCTACACGACACGACACGACACGACACGACACGACACGACACGACACGACACGACACACGACACACGACAGAGAGAGAGAGAGAGAGAGAGGAGAGAGAGAGAGAGAGAGAGAGAGAGAGAGAGAGAGAGAGACAGACAGACAGACAGAGAGAGAGAGAGAGAGAGAGAGAGAGAGAGAGACAGAATGTCCATATATGTTCACTTCAATACAGATTTGTTGTTAAACATCCAATTTCATCTTTAAAACACACCAAGATGAACGCTTTTTTTCTAATAAAGGGTAGAGGTCCAAAATGAAGAATTCCCGATTCGCACTGCCATTTGGTAAGTGTTTCGTGCGCTCTGAATGATTTATTCGTCTACTGGGTATCTACTCCGTAGTCACTCTGAGTGCAGCTTGTACTAGCTTGCATAGCTAGCTATCGAGACTGAAGCTGGAAGCTCACGTTACAAAGTACAGATCAGCGTTTCTTTCTTCCTCTTCCTCTTCTTCTTCTTCTAGATATGTTAAGTGCTTGCTAAGTAAGCACAACTTTTTTTGATAAACATGACCTCGTGACGCGCACGTAACGTTTCCATCTCAACATACAAAACCATCTTCCGAGCTTGCCGATGTGTTGAGTGTGGGCAGAGAGTACAAGCCTAATTTCTCAACCCCCAGCCTCTGGTCCATAAACCCAGGGAATCAAACGGGCTGTCTAAACCTTTGGCCATATCATAATCCATAAACGTCGGACACAGCAACCGAGGCATAACTCTGCGGATAAGAAGTCACTGGACTTTGTGTGTAACATGCACACACTCATCAATACAGGTAGTTTTACCAGCAGCAGTTTGTATGAAACAGATCAGGCAAGATGTTCAGCCCCCCCTCATCACCCTTTAACTTTATGTACACTTCAAAAATTGAAATAAATAAGAAATAAGTGAATAAATAAATAAACAGATAAAAAGTTCAACTAATAAACAAATAAGTAAATAAAATAAATATACAAACAATGAACAAACACGCAAACAAAATGATTGATGATGAAAATGAATTTCATATTCTTGAAGGTAACGGTCGTGCTGTGATAAACAATGAGCAACGAAGGTAACCTTTGCACCCAACGTGTTAAAGTCACATGCCTGGAACTGAAAACGGCGTTATGAGCGTGCGTGAACATGTTTTTGTTTCAGCATAGAAGAGAAAGTTATCTTCCTTTTTGTTGTTTACTGTGTGTAGAGACGTACCTCTCCGAAGATTTTCCATGTATAACACTATTCTGTTTCACATTTGAAATAAAGGATGCTCCCACCCTACAAGGTTATTGATTTTTTTAAAAAAGGTTGTCAGTTTCGCCTAGACCGAGTGGGAATCATCTGATAAACATACATGAAAATGGTCATTCTGTCTCTCTCCCTCCCTCCCTCCCCCTTTGCCCCCCCTCTCTCTCTCTCTCTCTCTCTCTCTCTCTCTCTCTCTCTCTCTCTCTCTCTCTCTCTCTGCATAATTTCCATTGTTAGAGGCCCTTTGTTTTCACCTTATTGAGAAAAGATCTGTTCGTGTGTTCGTTCGTCTGCGGTGTCGCTAATGGGAACCACCATCACTGATCGGTAATTTTTCAAGTGATAAACTGATTTAGAATTCAGGACTCGCTGGCACGTTTGTTTTTTCCATATGAAAACTGATCGAAACTGTCAAAAGTGATCGAAGCTAATGGAACTGTGTCTAATAAACATGGATTCCAGATTTGCTATTTCTGAGTGGGTTTTACTTTGCTTCCTTTAGCAATGGAATGTGTTACCGAGAGATCCCCTCTCTCTCTCTCTCTCTCTCTCTCTCTCTCTCTCTCTCTCTCTCTCTCTCTCTCTCTCTCTCTCTCTGAATGCGTACGTATCTCGCTCGTCTGCGACTTTCAAACAATCGTGATAACCAGGTGTAGTAAGCCAGTGATCTAGAATAACTTGTGGCCCGTGGAACAGAACAGAGCATAAAAGCCCCGTACGTCCACGATGAATCATCCGATTTGACCGACTCAGCAAGGGCAACGAAACTGTCCCAAGTTTCCCGAAGCTTCCCCCACCAATGACAGATAATGTCAAATAACTTGGGCAAGTCAGGGAATGACGCCTGCAGGCCACCCTTTCTCTGATAGCTCTTGTCATGTCAGATTTCACGATGAATATCATTCACCGTCAGAAACTTCAAGGATGCAAATACTCCAAAGTTGCACTGGTTCACGAGACGTTTTTTAATCGTTGATTGTACCGTAAAGTGGCGTACTGGTTGACGCTCCAGGAATAAGAGCGTGAGAATCCTTGGTGCATGGTTCAAGTCTGGTACAGGGTGGCCTGAATGCTAGTCTTTCGGATGAAGTGAGGTCCGGTGAGCAGCATGCAATCTGTGCATATAAAAGAACCCACAGCAACCAGGGGTTTGGAGAAGAAGAAGAAGAAGAAGAAGAAGAAGAAGAAGAAGGAGAAGAAGAAGCTCCTATTTTGACAAACACACATGCACAGAGACAGACTATTTCCATAGGCGGTACTGCACAGCTGGTACAAGCGCTTGACAGAGGCCCAAATTCCACGCAGACGAATCTTTCTGACGATATAGCAATACAACGCAAGTATTTCTAAACTTGAGAGCGCGTGCAAGTATGTGTGTGTGTGTGTGTGTGTGTGTGTGTGTGTGTCGTGCGTGCGTGCGTGCGTGCGTGCGTGCGTGCGTGCGTGCGTGCGTGCGTGCGTGCGTGCGTGCGTGCGTGTGTGTGTGTGTGTGTGTGCTTGTGTGCGTTTTAATGTGTTTGTTAACAAGATTCGAACACCACTTGCTGGAAGATGACTCATGTGACTCCTGGACGAAGCCGTTGCATTTCAGTTCGAATACATGGTGCGGATCTGGGTCAATGGGGAGGTGGGGTACCAGATTCCTTTTACACACACACACACACACACACACACACACACACACACACACACACACACACACACACACTCTCTCTCTCTCTCTCTCTCACTCACAAATGTGGACATACGCGCACAGAGACACAAAAACGCGCGCGCGCATACACACGTGTACACACGTACAACCCGAACATGCGCAGCGTTCAAGTATCTGCCTATCCTAAACACACACACACACACACACACACACACACACACACACACACACACAGAACTACGCGCGCGCCAACGCACGCATGCACACACACAGACACACCACAGCACGCACCCTACTGCGCAAACACACACACACACACACACACACACACACACACACACAGACACAGACACACACAGACAGACAGACAGACAGACAGACAGACAGACACACACACACACACACACACACACACACAATATAACCACTGTCGGTCTGTCTATCCATCCGTCTGTCTGTCCCTCTGTGTGTCTTTCTGTCTGTCTGTGTCTGTCTGTCTCTGTCTGTCTGTCTGTCTCTTTCTCTCTCTCTCTCTCTCTCTCTCTCTCTCTCTCTCTCTCTCTCTCTCTCTCTCGCTCCATTGTTTTCATCTCTATTGTTGAAGAACGAAACAGGATCGCGCTGGACACAGCATGCGGACTGAACCACGTCATCCGCTGGGGACAGAAAATGGTCATGAGGAAAACTGAACGGAAGGAGCTGATCAATGAAATGGCATCCCGCGATGAAACAGCAGAGAAAGAACGAACCGCAAACTCAAAGGGTCGCAAGCCACGGGGGTCGGGAGGTCGTGGGTTTCAATCTCCTCAGGGACATACATTCGAGGGAGTTTTCGGCCCTGGCCGGCTCCTATCCACAGCGTAGAACGCTGTGTGCTTACCTTGGAAGACTGGATCCACACGGTTCCGTAACATCAACGTGGCGGGAAAACGTTGGGCCCCTACGTGAAGTTTACGAAAGGATACAAGGAAGGTCAACATGTGCCGACTGTGTGTGTGTGTGTGTGGGAAGGGGGGGGGGGGGGGGGGGGCTGGATCTGCTGTGTTGTGATCCCAGCATGGTCAGTCACATCAGTTCTGGCAGCAGCTCAGAACGTTGACAAACACCATTTACCTTGATCTCATGTAAGGTGTAGTCATATACCCGTTGACTAAACAATAACCTGCTGAACAAATCAATAGAGAGGTAAAAATAGCTCAAACAAACAATTGTATTGTCACTACGACAATGCGCTGGTGAAAAAAGGGTGGATTGGGTCTGAAGGAAATTAAAGCAAGCAAGCACACACACACACACACACGCACACACGCACGCACGCATGCACAGAAGGACAGACAGACAAGACAAGACAGACAGACAGAGTTATGGATCTATAAATTAATAATAATAATAAACAGACTGACACATCAATAGGTTATCTTTCCCCTCCCCCTTTCGTATATGTGAAGGTAGTACATCTTCCACCTTAAAAGACCCAACGAGTACATAAATCTATCAAAAGTTTAGTCGAGTCAGCGGACGACATAACTTATTAATAAATCGAAATGGCGTCCCGCCTCCGGTTTCCAATACTTGCCTTTGTCAGTGTCCGGTACGCTCGCGAAAGGCACTTAGCACTTCCGGGCACCTACAGTCCTGCGCCGCGAGATAATTGCTCAGCTGACTGAGGTGCCCTCTCATACAACCATGCATGCCTGTTCGTTGTTCTCCACTATTCAGCGAGGTTCATCCGTTTCCTGTATGCAGCCGTTGACGACGCACGAACCACCGCGTGCTTCATAACTTGACAGTTTCGTGCAATCAACGGCAAAATGTTGCGAACGGACTATCCATCCCGCCTTTGGGAGGCAGACAGAGCGACCACGGGATCAACAAGAAGCGGTGATTTACGCCAATCCGCGCACAAAACGCCTTGACAAGTGATGGGCGAAGACACTTATCCACGCTTCTGTTGATCTATGGACGTATATTTTTTTTTACCGGCCCGTACTTGTGGACTTAACCTCGGAGTTTGCGTGCGGCAAACACAACACTGATTGGTAAGCTGTACCTCATGGCAAGCAAATACGCGTGTAAGGATATTTCTCTCTATCTCCCTCTCCCTCTCCCTCTCCCTCCCTCTCCCTCTCCCTCTCCCTCCCTCTCTCCCTCCCTCCCTCTCCATTTTCACTAATTTGTACTTGTCATCTCATATGACATACTATAGTGTGAATTACTCCTTTTCCTTGAGCGAGCATCTCTCTTCTCCTTGTTGCAGCATGTCTGTCCGTCCGTCCGGTCGGTCGGTCTCTCTCTCTCCCTCTCGGTCGGTCGGTCGGTCGGTCTCTCTCTCTCCCTCTCTCCCTCTCGGTCGGTCGGTCTCTCTCTCCCTCTCTCCCTCTCGGTCGGTCGGTCGGTCGGTCGGTCTCTCTCTCTCCCTCTCTCCCGGTCGGTCGGTCGGTCGGTCCCTGCCTGCCTGCCTGCCTGCCTGCCTGCCCGTCCGTCCGTCCGTCCGTCCGTCCGTCCGTCCCCCCCCCTCTCTCTCTCTCTCTCTCTCTCTCTCTCTCTCTCTCTCTCTCTCTCTCTCTCTCTCTCGTTTGTCGAAATAACTCCATCACAGAAAATCGAAACAGGATAACGCTGGACATCGTACATAAACTGAATGTCCAATTCTAACATCGTTATATAATATTCTAAAGATAGATATTGCTTCGTTAGGGGCTTTACAAGAAATACTTTACAGCCCCAAAATGATTGATATAGCAAAGGCTATATCGAGTTCTGTTATTATTCATTTGTTGTAATTGATTTATCAGTTTATAATTATTGTTTGGTCGTTAATAGGCAAACTTTCATATATTTGTCTCCGTGCGCGCGCACACACACACACACACACACACACACACACACACACACACACACACACACGCGCGCGCGCGCGCGCGCACACACACGCACACACACACACACGGGCGCGCGCATGCACGCACACACACGCACACACGCGCTCACACACACACTCATATAAGCACTTACATACATTTTTTTGTTTGTTTGTTTTTTGTTTCTGTCTAATATCACCATCGTTGTGAACAGACTCTAAATTAAATCAATCAATCAAAAACATAAACTGAACCGCGCCATCCGTTGTGGATAGAAAACAATAATCAAGAAAAACAAATGAACGAGATGAAACCCGAGCTGAGACAGCGGAAAACGAAGAAAAAAACAACTCGAACTAGCCGCGGTCTCGCAGCGGTGAAGGGTCGCAAGCCACTGGTCGGGAGGTCGCTGGTTTTAATCTCCTCAAGGACACCTATTCGAGGGAGTTTTCGGCCACGGCCTGCTCCTTTCCACAAGCGTTATCATCCATTGTCCAGCGACTTGCGTGTCCAAGTGCCTGTCTGCCGCCTCTGCCTGCGTGTGGCCCACCACGCATGTGCTTCAAACCTGGCCAGTTTCAAGCAACCAGCCAAGTGTGGCAAACAAACAGCCATCTCGTCATTAGAAGGCCGGACAGAAAAACCACGGGATCAACAAGATGCGGTGATGTACTCCGATATGCGCACAAAACTGCTTGACAAGTGATGGGCGAATATACTTATCCACGCTTCTCTTGATCTATGCAGCCAGCCCTGATATGGCCCTTTGCGGTCGGCTGGGCTATAAGCAACATTACCTATCTTGATCTATGGACGTACATTTTCCTCGTTCGTGCGTGCGGAGCTGACCTCTGAGTTTGCTTGCTGTGAACACATCACCGATTGCTAAGCTGTACCTCTAGGCAAGACACATACATATAAGAATGATCTCTCTCTCTCTCTCTCTCTCTCTTCAGGTCAGGAATTATGTGCACGAAAAATAACAGGACACTCCATCCACCAGTTAAATACCCAATGAACCAAACACTACCACAGACACATTTCTCCTACCACCAATGAATGGTCAGACAAGACACTAGGGAGAATAATGTCAAAGGCCCTGGTCAAGGCACTAAATGGCGTGTGTAGTCCACAGGCCGGTTGGCAATTTACAGCACTGGCGACGCACCGGACAGAGAAAGGACTGAATGACATACCTTGTCAGATACTTCGAGTGTGTGTGTGTGTGTGTGTGTGTGTGTGTGTGTGTGTGTGTGTGTGTGTGTGTGTGTGTGTGTGTTTATTGTTGTTATTGATGTTGTTGTTGCTCTTGTTGCTCTTCTTGTTGTTGCTGTTGCTGCTGCTGCTACTCGTTTGCATACAGTATAATTTCCGTCTTTAAAGATAAATTCCTTGACCCAGAACTGACGCCTCTCGCCCTCTGAAAAAGCAACCTCTGCCCCTCTGTTTCAGCTCAAGCAGTCTAGTTCTTTATGCTTTTTTCCCAAATAGTATCAAACACCGTTAATTTACCCTTTATCCCTATGTGACTTGGGATTAGACAAACTTTTGTTAATGCAACGGGCGATATCTAACTATTCCTATACCATGTAAGCATGATCTGTTTACGAGGTATTTTATTTGTAAATACATCATGACATGTAGAAAATTCACAACATGTGAGCGTCAATCATGTTGTACAGATGATTCATCATATAATCATAATAACTCATGATATTTAAATAAAACATCACGCATAGATATCTGAAAAAAGTCTAAAATAGCATTCATCTTATTCTAGATCGTTTATTCAATTCATTTGATTCACGTTGTTTATAACTGAGCCGACCGCCAGGCACCAAATCAAGGCTATCACCACGTCAAATCTGATTCCGAAGACAGGTGTTAGGACTAAGGTTAGAATTACGTGTGTGTTTTTTTTTAATATAAAAAGGTTTTTCAAACAGATTTCTTTTTAAGATAAACGAAAATTGCTGCCTTTTTCTTCCATAAAGTCTAAGATCAGATGAAACACATTTACTTTTTTTCCAGGAACAAAAAAAAAAAAAAAATCACGTCAGATGGAACATCTCGAAACAAGGTTCCGTGGAGTCTGCTGTTAACAGTTTATGTCTTACATCCCGCATGTCCCAAACAATCAGAAAGCGTTTATAGTGAATGGAACAGTACCTGGAAATTACCACGGAGCTTCTTCGTCTCCGTCACAAACCTATTTCTTCTTTACGGCCACCAGTCGCACATGGTAAAAGCTGTTCAAAGGTTTGTCAGGTTTGAAAGAGTTGTTATCCGTCTACTTGCTCCAGTCTTCTTGCCAGCGGTCTTGGACGAATCTGAGCTTAAGGTTTTCAGTTCGGTGTTGATGGAACTTCACGTTAAAAAAACACAGTCATAAGCTGGGTTTGGGCGATCAGAGAAGAGGTTGAAACAATAGTTCAGAACAAAAAATGTTTTAGCTCATGGTAGGAGAGAGATGGTTTCCCAGCCTCTGCATACAAACTGTACACAGGACCTGAGCGAAACGCACCCAGCCGGAGTCCAAGCCCTTGATGGTGTATGGGAATCCGAGTTTTAAGGTAGGAAGGTCTTCCTGAACTATAGATGACATAAACGCAATCGGATTTAGAGTGGAGCAGGGCGCAATAACGATGGAGAAGAGTTTTCTTATCAGCACCGCAGTCTGCGTGTGCCACGACTCGAATAATGTTAATTGCTCTCCGACAAGAGGTTTTCAAATGCTGGATATGACCTTTGAGGTAGAAATATCTTTATTGGTACTAACCCCCAAGAAATTTCGCTTCTTTAACAGCAGGAAAGTTGAATCTACCCAGACCATTATCAGGGTCACCCAAGTACTGCGGAAGTGGATACATTACGGTCTAGGTCGTTGAAACTGCAAAACCATTTTCTTCAGCCGTCTTTCAAAAATGGACTCGAATGTGTCTACCAGCTTAGGTGGTTTACACTGTAAAGAGTCCAAAGTTGTCACCAAAGAGAACTCGTAACCCGGAACCTTGGTGTACGGACTTAACTCTCTCACTGATTTCAATGTTGAAGAGATCAGGAGAAAGTATGCTTCCTTGGGGTGCTCCTAACTCCTGCTGGTGGATGTCAGACAGCATGGCGCCAACATGGAATTGAAACCACTCACAGCCAGCAGGCTGCTTCTTCGTGCTTTTAATCGATTAAGGGGGTGGGGGGTAGCCTCGAACACTGATTATGAAGAGCAGCAAAAATTGCACATTTCCATGTGGTGCTGTAAGCCTTCTCCTGGTCAAAAAAAGATAGCGACAACTTGTGTTTATAATGAAAGTGTCGTGGACAGTGGTTTCATGAAGGACTAAATAGTCGAATATAGGATGTTACTTGTGGACACCACAATGTTCTTTGGCCAAAAGATCATTTGTTTATTTTAGCGCCTAAACCAGTGGAGAGTTGTCTTATCCCCCCCCCCCCTCACCATTAATTTACAAGTACAACTGGTCAGAGCTACTGAGCAATAGTTAGAAGGGTTGGTCAATTTTTTTTCCGGGTCTTGAAATTGGAGTAATGTAGGCTTTCTGTCGCGGAGTGGAGGGGGGTGGGCGAAAAGTCCACTGTAGTTCAGATGAAATTGTACACTTTTACAAGAGCCTGGGGACCACTCTCTGGGAGATGTTCCAGAAGTTGTATTAGATGTCATCAATGGAAGAAGACGGATCACTACAAGGTTGAAGGGTTGTTTTCAATGTATCAAGTGAAGAGGGCAGTCCTCAGTATGTCAGAGGAAAAGTCACAGAGATTTTTTCTTAACTCTTGTTAAAAAACAAAGAAACTGGCTGATTTATGAGCCGTAGAAGAGGCTATTTTTAATACTAGAGACCAGCAGATCGGCAACAGCTTGTTTATCTGTAATCAGAGAGTCTGCAGGTCTGACAGGATAGCCAGAAGATTGGTATTTCTCCCTTCACTTTTCTCAATTTTTTTTTTCCTCAGACTCATCATTGGCATTTTTTTCAGCCATCTTGGAACGAAAGTCCCTCCATGACTGGCATTTCTTAATTTGAAAGTATATCTTGATTTGGCTCGCAGTCTACGTCGGCCCCGAACGTTGGGGGCAGATAATCTGAGGTACATGCAACGTTGACCTCGTGTGCGGTGATTTTTAATTTGTTGGCAGCTAGAATTAAACAGGGGATGTTTCTTTTGGGAATCAGCGATTTGTTGGCAGATGGTATAGTCGCTTTGGCACATTTTGTAACAACATCTGTCAAGGTTTCTGTAGAGTCTGCCCTTTGCGGAATTGCCTCTTCTGCATCTATTAGTTCTCTTCAGAAATTTTCTGCATGAAGGCCCTTGTTAGCTTTTTTACAATTAAGATGTCCATCAAACTTTCTGCTTTCCGTAGTTTCAATTAAAATCGAAATTGGATACTGGTCACTTCCATGCAGATCATCACGAAGAGACCACTCATAGACAAAGACTAGCGGGAGGTTGCACACTGACGAATTCATGCATGAAAGTATACCAGTAGAACAATGAAGGTATGTTGAAAACCCATCATTCAGACAACCCAGATCCAACTCTGAGGAGAAACCTTCCAAAAGGAGATCTTTGAATACAATATTCACACTACCCTAATGATGATTACTCCCAGGACATGGAAGTTCCTCATTCAGGCTGATCAGGTCTTTTTGTCCGACACGGACGGACATAAATATAAAAAGTGCGGTAACACAATGCCAACTGATTGCACGCTCGTCAACGTTCACACTTGGCGTAAGTGAACTCAACAATCTGCCTTTTATTCTCATCGCCTCATTCAAATCTCTCTCTCTCTCTCTCTCTCTCTCTCTCTCTCTCTCTCTCTCTCTCTCTCTCTGTGTGTGTGTGTGTGTGTGTGGTGCGTGCGTGCGTGCGTGCGTGTGTATGTGTGTGTGTGTGTGTGTGTGTGTGTGTGTGTGTGTGTGTGTGTGTGTGTGTGTGCGTGTGTACGTGTGTGTATATATATGTATGTGTGTGTGTGCGTGTGCGTGTGTGTGTGTGTGTCCATTCTCCATCAACATGCCGTACTGACACAGACCGCATAAAATGGTGAATGGAAACTGAATATGACCTCGTCTACTTTCTCCTCCCCTGCCCCTTCCCCCTCCATCCCCTTCTCCTTAAGCCTCCTACCCCTTGTCCCCTCACCCTCTTTCCCCCTCCACTACTCAACCCTTTTGTCCCGGGGGAAAAAAAGTAAAATGGGCTAACGTTTGAGCTGGAGGTAAATGAATGCCTTGTGCCCCACCACAGAAACACAAGGAAACCATCTATGCTCTTTTCGTTTCCTTTCGAGGGTTTGGGGTGGGATGGGTAGAATGGTGGTGGTGGGATATCTTAACGTGAGATGGACGGCACTGGAGACAGACCTAATGAACACAATTTTGAATTACCGAGGTGACGGATGAATATGGATTGTAATGCATAAGTGTGCTTGAAGGCAATAGAGTTGAAGGACAGGAATGACTTAACCGACAATTTCATCTGATGCTAGCATATCAAAGAAGGAAATAATTTCTCCAGGAGAGCAAAAATACAACAGTCAATACCACTTCTTTCTTGATTGACATCTCTGTTCCTTGGCTAGCGCTCATGAGATTAACCTGCCTCCGTTGGTGAGATTTTTTGTGTAAGGCAGCCACATTCCAAGCATGGGTTTGATGACATAACACGACATCAGAGTGCACATTTTTTGGGAAGTGAGGGTTGTGGGAGCGGGAGACGGGATCATTCATTCCACCTGGCCACAATGGCCCATTCTTTACGAATGTTGCCATGTGAGTTCAAATGCATGCAAAGGTTCATTTGTTTAAATGTGTATTTTGTTTCTCCACACACAGACCTCGGTTGAACGTCTCACTCAAAGAACTTGGAAGCGGTTGGAGAATGCTCAGATGCTGACACTCAAGAGAAAACATCCTATTATCTGGATGTCTCCTGTGGGGTTTGAACACAGTTCTCGTTTTTAACCACCAGGCTCACCAGCCCCATGCTATAGGTCACACCAGCCACTCCACAATGGAAGCCAATCCTATCAGCCGCCTGTGGTTTCTGTACGTCACGCAAGGAAACAAAATTACGTGATGCATATTTTTTATAGCAGGGAGCTGGACGAAAAAAACAACCCTTATCTTCTTTTGATCCACACAAGTACAAAGACCCAGCTGGCGTCGTGTTAATTGAGTCCAGACTGTGGTAAGAACATGCTATGTGTACCAAGCATAACGACCTTTAACAAAGAGATGTTTGTTTGTTTCCTTGCTTGCTTTATTTTCGTCTTGAATACACGAAAACCCTCGTGGCACTGAAGTGAACCCAAGGGTCTGGACCAATAAAGTGATGATAAAAGCATTGATTTCAAAGTCTGACGAGAGTCGTCAGTAGTGCTAGAAAGTTTGTTTTTTTTTTGTTTTTTTTTGTTTTTGCTGTCCCAACCTCTGCGCCACCTCAGAGGCAGTTCACCCACGCCGCTCATTCCGACACCCCGTCCACAGCCACAGCCCGGTCGGCCCCGCCGCAGCCCCGGCACCGGCAATCCACAGGGAGCAGTCAATGTCAAGTCGTCAAGAGGCAACCCACCGGAGGAGACACTGGACTGCTGCCGAGTCACTTCGGTGGTGTTCAGTGGCGCCTGTTCTGATCTAACATACGCAGGACACCACCTACTAAGCCCCCTACTTACGACAATAATTGCTTAGTCGCGGAGCCGGCGTGAGTGAGCTCTCCCTGCGGAGGGCGCCACCACATCCGTCCAACGACAGCCCCCATGGACTCGCCGATACCGGTGACCCGACGGAACCAAACCAAGGCCACAGACGTGGAGAGGAAATCGAAATTGAGGTCACCATGAGAGCAGGGCATGAAGGGCCACAGAATTTGAGACTTTTTTTTTTATGCTGATCGATGACAATGAGGATGATTAAGATGATGCTACGGATTTCCATTTCGGTCTGAGACTACATGACAGGGCTGTACTCTACGCTTCCTTTCATAATATATCCTGGCGTCTACCAGGCCCGAGAGAAACAGGCACCTGCAGTGTTGGTCATTAAATTTGAGCAACACTCTCAGAAACGCATCCATTAAGTGGATGAAACTCGACTGTGTGGGTCCCAGTCTTCCCAACTGAGTGCGCAGCAACTCAACTCTGGGTAGGAGCCGGTCGGGGCAGAAAAACCCACATGACTTCTGATGGGATTCGAACCCACGACCTCCCAGCCGGGAGTCCGCGACGCTAACCACTTCGCCACGGCGGCTGGTAGTGCTAGAAAGTTAGAGACTCTCTCTCTCTCTCTCTCTCTCTCTCTCTCTCTCTCTCTCTCTCAATTTCTGGTGTGTTTTAGAACATGTATTTTAAAGTATTGTGTAAATGAGGGGTTTTCTTTTCTTGTGACTTGTGAGTTGTCCCAGTGACAGCCTGAAATGGCCCTTTTCTTGTCAACTGGGCTGTATAAGCAGCTTTAGTTTACCTTACCTCTCTCTCTCTCTCTTCTCTCTCTCTCTCTCTCTCTCTCTCTCTTGCTTGCATAAAACTCTCCTCCCTAATGAAATCACGGTGAGTCATCACCACAAAGGCAATGAATCAAACGATTCAAGCTGTCAAGGCCATTCAGACAGGCAGTTCCCAGGCAGAACAACAAAATCTTTAGCAGCCATTATTCGGGCATTTCAGTGAACGACCACACGTGATAAATATCGCTGTTAAAGTAGATAATGGAAAAGAGAGAGAGGGGGGGAGAGAGGTAAACAACTGAAATTCACATTGTCTTAGTTTAATAAATGGAAACCAGAGAACACGTTAATAGCCTCGTATATGTACACAAAACGTAATAAATCGTATCTGTGGATGTATCAGACTCAACCATTGTGGCATAATACGCACAGCATGCATGTTTTTGTTGTTGTTGTTGTTGTTGCT
>CM031607.1:29321075-29358575 GCA_018398815.1 Conus ventricosus | reverse complement strand
TTTTTGTGTGATCCCGTCATGAAGGTCAGCATACTCTGTGTGCGGGGATGATGTGTTTAGTGCTCTTCATATGTAGCAGTCTGGGTTGATGGTGTTTTTGTGTGATCCCGTCATGAAGGTCAGCATACTCTGTGTGCGGGGATGATGTGTTTGGTGCTCTTCATATGTAGCAGTCTGGGTTGATGGTGTTTTTGTGTGATCCCGTCATGAAGGTCAGCATACTCTGTGTGCGGGGATGATGTGTTTAGTGCTCTTCATATGTAGCAGTCTGGGTTGATGGTGTTTTTGTGTGATCCCGTCATGAAGGTCAGCATACTCTGTGTGCGGGGATGATGTGTTTGGTGCTCTTCATATGTAGCAGTCTGGGTTGATGGTGTTTTTGTGTGATCCCGTCATGAAGGTCAGCATACTCTGTGTGCCGGGATGATGTGTTTGGTGCTCTTCATATGTAGCAGTCTGGGTTGATGGTGTTTTTGTGTGATCCCGTCATGAAGGTCAGCATACTCTGTGTGCGGGGATGATGTGTTTAGCACTCTTCATATGTAGCAGTCTGGGTTGATGGTATTTTTGTGTGATCCCGTCATGAAGGTCAGCATACTCTGTGTGCGGGGATGATGTGTTTAGTGCTCTTCATATGTAGCAGTCTGGGTTGATGGTGTTTTTTGTGTGATCCCGTCATGAAGGTCAGCATACTCTGTGTGCGGGGATGATGTGTTTGGTGCTCTTCATATGTAGCAGTCTGGGTTGATGGTGTTTTTGTGTGATCCCGTCATGAAGGTCAGCATACTCTGTGTGCCGGGATGATGTGTTTGGTGCTCTTCATATGTAGCAGTCTGGGTTGATGGTGTTTTTGTGTGATCCCGTCATGAAGGTCAGCATACTCTGTGTGCGGGGATGATGTGTTTAGTGCTCTTCATATGTAGCAGTCTGGGTTGATGGTGTTTTTGTGTGATCCCGTCATGAAGGTCAGCATACTCTGTGTGCGGGGATGATGTGTTTAGTACTCTTCATATGTAGCAGTCTGGGTTGATGGTGTTTTTGTGTGATCCCGTCATGAAGGTCAGCATACTCTGTGTGCGGGGATGATGTGTTTAGTACTCTTCATATGTAGCAGTCTGGGTTGATGGTGTTTTTGTGTGATCCCGTCATGAAGGTCAGCATACTCTGTGTGCGGGGATGATGTGTTTGGTGCTCTTCATATGTAGCAGTCTGGGTTGATGGTGTTTTTGTGTGATCCCGTCATGAAGGTCAGCATACTCTGTGTGCGGGGATGATGTGTTTGGTGCTCTTCATATGTAGCAGTCTGGGTTGATGGTGTTTTTGTGTGATCCCGTCATGAAGGTCAGCATACTCTGTGTGCGGGGATGATGTGTTTGGTGCTCTCCATATGTAGCAGTCTGAGTTGATGGTGTTTTTGTGTGATCCCGTCATGAAGGTCAGCATACTCTGTGTGCGGGGATGATGTGTTTGGTGCTCTTCATATGTAGCAGTCTGGGTTGATGGTGTTTTTGTGTGATCCCGTCATGAAGGTCAGCATACTCTGTGTGCCGGGATGATGTGTTTAGTACTCTTCATATGTAGCAGTCTGGGTTGATGGTGTTTTTGTGTGATCCCGTCATGAAGGTCAGCATACTCTGTGTGCGGGGATGATGTGTTTAGTACTCTTCATATGTAGCAGTCTGGGTTGATGGTGTTTTTGTGTGATCCCGTCATGAAGGTCAGCATACTCTGTGTGCGGGGATGATGTGTTTAGTACTCTTCATATGTAGCAGTCTGGGTTGATGGTGTTTTTGTGTGATCCCGTCATGAAGGTCAGCATACTCTGTGTGCGGGGATGATGTGTTTAGTGCTCTTCATATGTAGCAGTCTGGGTTGATCGTGTTTTTGTGTGATCCCGTCATGAAGGTAAGCATACTCTGTGTGCGGGGATGATGCCTAAGAAAAAAAAAACTAAGCGTATTTTTTAGCGCTCTTGATAGTTTCTTCATCCACTCCTAGGGCACACAGCTGCCTACTATTTATGAGCGATGCAACAGGCCTTCACGCACGCGTAAGATGACTTTTCTCCAGAAACAAACCGTAATCAAACACTTGATCCATGGAACTTTACAGAGATTGGAGTATTCACAGATGTGGACCCTCAAGAGAAAATATCCTCTGATCTAGGTATCACGAGTGGGAACTACCCCATTTCCCTTTGATCAAGAGAAGAACGTTTTATCCACAAGACCTACCAGGCCCATGCAGTTGTTCACACCAGCCAATCTGCATGTGGAACAAATGCCCTCAAAAGCCTGTATTTCTATACTTGATCAATGAGTTCCATGCGCAGAAAAAAGAACATACTTGGTGTATATCCTGTCCCTGCATGTAGGTGGAAAAACTGCTGTTTTCTTGTTATCCGCACGAGAATAAAGTCAGAGCTGGCATCACATTTATTGAGTCTGCAGTACGGATAAACAAGTTAGGTCTACCGAGCATAGCCGTTTCAAACGAAAGTTTGTTTTTGTTCAGGGTCCATGAAAACCCTCGTGGCATGGTTTTTGAAGTGAACCCAAAGGACTACTGAACCAATTATAGATGGATAATACAAGCGTGGATTTCAAAGGCGTGGAGGGAGTTAGAGAGGTTTTCCTTTACTCTCCTGCTCGCTCACAACTGTCTTCCCCCTTGACAGCCCGACATGTCTAGCCCTCAGAGTCGATGAGGCAAGCGATCAAAGCTGTCATGGCCATCCACACTGTCTTCCCAGGCATGGCAACACAGACTTTAGCAGCCGTTATTTGGTCAATTTTCATTAGGTCGATCCCCATGATACATGTTGTTGCTCAAGTAAACGACAGAGAAAATATCCTGTCCTCTGGACGCCTCGAGTGGGGACTGACCCCAGTTCTCCTGAATCAAATGGAGAGTGTTCTGTGCACGGGTCCCACCAGCCCCATGCAAAAGTTCACATCAGCCCATCCACAAGAGGGAACAAACTCCCACCAAGAACCTGTGATTTCTATACTTCATCAAAACACGTCATGTAAAGAAAAACACAACGGTGTATATTTCACACTGGGATCTGGATGAAAAGCTACCTTTATCTTTTTTTTTTTTTTTTTCTTTTTTAGTTCACACAAGAACGAACGCCGAGCAGACCTCACATTCATCGAGTCTAGGCTGTGTCAAAAACACGCAAGTCCTTTCAGGCAAAGCAATCTTCAAAAGAGCAATGTTTGTTTGTTATCTTGCTTGCTTACGTTTTTTTTTAAACACACAAAAACGCTCGTGACATTGACGCGAACCCAGAGATCTGGACCACTAGAGGGATGATAAAAGCACAGATTTCAAAGAGTGTGAGGAAGTGTCAGAAGAGCTAGAAAGTAAGAGGTTTTTTGCTTCTCTCTCTCTCTCTCTCTCTCTCTCTCTCTCTCTCTCTCTCTCTCTCTCTCTCTGTTACTTGCACACAACTGTCCTCCCTAATGAAATGACGACAAGCCATCACCACACAAAGCCAGTGAATCAAACGATTCAAGCTGTCAAGGCCATTCAGACTGTGTTCCTAGGCAGAACAACACAATCTTTAGCAGCCAGTAATTAGGCATTTCAGTGAACGATCCCCTGTGATAAAACATTGCTGTTAAAGTAGATAATAGAAAGGGGGGGGGGGGGGGGGGGAGGGGCGAAGAGAGAGAGAGAGACGGAGACAGACAGACAGACAGACAGTCAGATTGAGAGAAAGGGAGGGGAAGATACAGAGACAGAGAAACAGAGAGACAGACAGACAGACAGTCAGACAGACAGACAGGCAGGCATGCAGACAGACAGACAGACAGAACGTAAGACAGAGAGAGAGAGAGAGAGAGAGAGAGAGAGAGAGAGAGAGAGAGAGAGAGAGAGAGAGAGGAGACAGACAGACAGAAAGACAGAGACAGACAGAGAGAAAGGGTGGGGAAAATAGAGAGACAGAGAGGGAGAGACAGTCTGAGAGTCAGAAAGACAGACAGACAGACAGACAAACAAACAGAGAGTTCTACTGCAGTTCATCTGATAAGTTACGATGCCACCCCCACCCCCACCCCCTCCAGTCCAAGGTCTCTTGGTAGGCCTTAACTACCGAGCAGTATGCATCTGATACAAGTGATCAAGAACAGCTCTGGACTGGCCAGAATACTGCACTAAAGATGTGTGTGTGTGTGTGTGTGTGTGTGTGTGTGTGTGTGTGTGTGTGTGTGTGTGTGTGTGTGTGTGTGTGTGTGCGTGCGTGTGCGTGCGTGCGTGCGTGCGTGTGCGTGTGCGTGTGTGTGCGCGCGCACGCGTGCGTGCGGTCGTGCGTGCGTGTGTGTGTGTGATTTGGATGACAGGCTTTTAATCCACAAGAGACAAAAACATCCTGTCGGATCCTCTCTCTCTCTCTCTCTTTTTAGTTTTATAATTATTATTCTTAATTCTATTGTTATTGTTAATATTATAATGTTGCTATATTCTTCATTGTTTCTGTCATTAGTAATATGTGCAGTCTGTTTAGTTGAATGCTGTAGAATAGCAAGGACAGATTGGAAGAATAGGCACTGCCTAAAATCTCTATCCTTGAGTCAAAGTTTTTGAGTCTTGAGTCTTGTCTCTCTCTCTCTCTCTCTCTCTCTCTCTCTCTCTCTCTCTCTCTCTCTCTCTCTCTCTGGTGAAGAAGTATGCACTTTGCGAAGTTATTAACTACACTATATCTGTCAGTGTACATAACCACTGAACTGAACAACACAGCATTCACATCTCTACGTCACCAAGGAATGGTCACACAGATAGAGTCCAACTAGGCCACAGGATCGTGCTGCTGAAAGGAATGACGTTAAAGGCACTAATCAAGTCAGGCATGGCGTGTGCAGTCTCAGAGCACCCTGGTATAATTTAAAGCACGAGCGACGCACCCCGGTGGACTTTTACTTCTCCTTTCCGTTCATTTCCGTATGATGTCATTTCCACAATTTAAAAAACCTAACTCTTCAGCCCTGATGATCATGGGTTTAATAAACCAACACAGTTTTGTTGTAAACAACGGACCACATTTCTATTATTTATATAGTATGCGGACATTATGTGTTAAATCAATGCGTTCTACTTGTGTATAAATCATCACATAAAAGAATGCGTCATAAATGGATACCAACTGCGTTACATAAACGATTCATGACGTCGCCATTATAATGAAGCACAAAATCTCTCTCTGTTTGTCTGTCTGTCTGTCTGTCTCTCCCTCTCTCTCTCTCTTTCTCTGTGTATGTGTGTGTGTGTGTGTGTGTGTGTGTGTGTGTGTGTGTGTGTGTGTGTGTGTGCGTGCGTGTGTGTGTGTGTGAGAGAGAGAGAGAGAGAGAGAGAGATAGAGAGAGAGAGAGAAAGTGAGTGTGTGTGCGTGTGTGCGTGCGTGCGCACGTGCGTATACAGACAGCTACACGTATATACAATAACCATAAGAAACTGAATGTGCAAGTATGGTAGAAATGCAACACCCAGTTCTCAAGCCACACATCAGTCAAACCGGTATGAAACAAGGCCGATGGCAGTATGGGTTAAATTCCACTGTGCGAACTTGATGAGTTCCGAGATGAACACATCCCAGTTGAGGAATCGTACTACTATTAAACAGAACACGCGAGCTGCGCGTATTGTAACAGCTGAGGAAAATGGGCGCTAATCGCATGCATTCCCCAAAAAAAACTAGCTCGCATACGAGGGCCACCCCATAAATTCTCGGATGCGCAGAAACCACTGACGTCATAATTTCAATTTTTATATCATCATCACAAGCGATGTCATAATAGCTATGACACAAAAAATGATAAAAATCGTCAGAGCCAAATTTGTTCTAGAGAGCAAAATGGATGGCAAGGGGGACGGTTTTCAAAGTGTTGCAGAGAGCCTGTCTTGGAGAGATTTTCGTGCCATGATTTATTATGACCATCTTCAAAGGAAGTCTTTCAAGGAAAGTTTTATAAGTTTGACAAACTGTTTTGGCGACAAGGCTCCATCATTATCCACAGTCCATAGGTGGTTCAAAGAATTTCAGTTTAGTACAATGTCGTTGGAAGATCGTGACCGTTGTGGACGTCCAGTTTCAGTTACTACCGATGGGAACGTGAGCACAGTGAAGGCCATGATTACAGAAAATCCTCAAATCACAGAGGATGAACTCAAGGATACTCCAAACCTTTCATCAGGAAGCTTAGACCGCATTCTTCGGCACAATCTCTCTGTACGGAAGCGTTGCGCCCGTTGGGTGCCCCACCAGCTGACTAGGGAGCAGATGAGGGCTAGGGTTGAATGGTGCCAGTTTATGCTGCAAAACTTTGACGGAGGAAGATCAGATATGGTCTCCAATATCGTCACAGGTGACGAAACCTATGTTTACCAGTATGACCCCGAAACAAAGCAGCAGTCGTCAGTGTGGCTGTTTCCAGGGGAAACCCCACCTGTGAAAATGTAAGAGATCAAGAAGCTGCACAAAGCAAATGATTGCAGTTTTCTTCGCAAGATCCGGCCATGTGACTACTGTACCGCTTCTGGAAAGAAAGACAGTGAACGCTGAATGGTACATCAACACCTGCCTGCCAAAAGTGTTCGAGGCTTGGAGTGCACGGCGACCACGGACCGGTATCCGCCACCTACTCCTCCACCACGACAACGCCAGCGCCCACACGGCAGCTGCAACTTCAGACTTCTTGCAAGAGAACAGCGTGCAGCTCGTCACTCATCCTCCGTATTCTCCTGACCTAGCCCCTTGTGACTTCTTTTTGTTCCCTCGTTTGAAAAAAACAACTGAAAGGAAAGCCGTTTGAGAGCCCTGAAGATGCCCGAGCGTTTGCCGAGGGCTTGATTTCTGGTATACCTAAGTCGGAGTGGGCTGGGGTGATGGATTCGTGGTTTAGAAGGATGGAAAAGTGCATACACGCTGATGGAGGATACTTTGAAAAGATGGGCAAGGTAAAAAATGCCAATGTACTTCCATCTTTTCCCATCCGAGAACTTATGGTGTGGCCCTCGTATATGATGCTCTTGCAACACACTGTTGCCAACATTCACGCTCAACGTAACTGAACTCCAACAGTGTATGTTTTATTCACCTTTGTTTTCTTTCTACATGGGATTTCTTTACCTCATTTGAATCCCCCTCTCTCTCTCTCTCTCTCTCTCTCTCTCTCTCTCTCTCTCTCTCTCTCTCTCTCTCTCTGTATGTGTGTATACGAGTGTGTGTATGTGTGTGCGTGCGTATGTTTGTGTCAGTACAACACTATGTTAATCTGACAGTAACTGGTTTCAATCAGTCAGTCAGTATGTTTGGTGTGTGTGTGTGTGTGTGTGTGTGTGTGTGTGTGTGTGTGTGTGTGTGTGTGTTATTGTGTGTGTCTGTGTCTGTGGGCGTGCATGCGTGCGCGCGCGTGTGTGTGAGTGCATGCGTGTGTGTTTACGTGTGTGTGTTTGCGTGTGTGTTGTGTGTGGGTGGGTGGGTGGGTGGGTGCGTGGGTGAGTGCGTGCGTGCGTGCGTGCGTGCGTGTGTGTGTGTGTGCGCGCACGCGTGCGTGCGTGCGTGTGTGCATCCTCCATCACCTTGCCAGACTAAAACAGATCGGATGTGATGGCGAATGGAAATTAAAGACGACCTCCTGTCTCTTCCTGCTCCTTCTCTCCCCTTCTTCTTCAATCCCCTATTCCTCATCCCCCCACCTCCACCCCCCCCCCCCCAGCTCACATCTCAAGACCTCATCCTTTTTGTCCATGGGAGAGGGGGGTAAAAAACAAAGATAAAAGGTTCACAAAACGGCAACATTTAAGTCGGCTGTAAATGAATGTCTTCAATGCGACAAAAGAAACACAAGAAAAATAAAAACCAGATGGGTGCTTTTCCTGTCTTTTAGGAAACATGGGGGATGGAGTGAGGGACAAGGATAGGTGATAGGAACTAAGAACTTAAGATGGCAGAAACTGGATGACAGAGAGAGCTTGTGAACCGAATTTTGAATTACGTGAGGTGATAAGACAAATCTGTAGCCCGATGCAAAAGGTCGCTTGAATGCAGCAGGCTTGGGCAAACACGAAGGGCAAGAATGACTTCACCCATGATATCATCCGGTGTTTGACATATCAAAGAAGAAGAAAAGGATCTTCCTGGAAAAGCAAAACACAACAGTTCATACTCCTGCTCTTTGACTTCTTTGTTCTCTGGCTAGCGCTTTTGCAAGATGGTTTGGTGAGATTGTTTTGAAATATTCCGTGTTTGGCGCTGTTGTCTATATATGAAAAACATTCCGTGTTTGGCGCTGTTGTCTATATATGAAAAACAAGCGCTCTTTTTTCTTGATTGTTTGCTCATCTGTTCCTCAGGTATACGATTGTCTACTTGCTATAAATGGAAAAAAAGGAATTCCACATGCATACAACTCCCCCATCCCCCCCCCCACCCCTACATACAGACCTTGGATGAATGCCTGACCCAAAGACCCAGAAAGGGATTTTCAGACTGCTTAGATGTGCGCTCTGAGAGAAAATATCCTCTCGTATGGATCACCCCAGTGGGGCTTGACCCAGTTCTCTGGGATCAAGAGAAAAATGTTTTATCCACCACAGCCACCAGACCCATATTCACATCAGCCAATCTGCAGAGGAAATAAAACCCCTAACAAAAAAAAAAACAGTGTTTCTATACTCGGTCAGTAAGTGTCAGACAAAGAAAGTGGTAACACCTCGCGTATATTCGGTCCTGGGATGTGAACAAAAAAAGATGCCTTCGTTCTGCACATGTACAAAGCCAGAGCTGTAGCCACATTCATCGTGTCTGTGCTACGGGTAAACAAGTTAGGTCTACCAAGCACAGCAGTGTTAAACAAAAAGACTTTTTGTTTAAAATACCTGAAAGCCCTCGCGGCCTTTTCTTTGAACTGAACACAAAGGTCTGCTGAACCAATAGAGGGACGGTAAAAGCGTGACTTTCAAAGCATGTGACCAGGCGTGGAGGGGGTTGGAGGGATAGAGCTCTTTCTTTTTCTCCTGCTTGCTCACAACTGTCCGCCCTCGTGACAGGCCGACAAGCCTGGCCCACAAAGCCAGTGAATCAAGCGATCAGGGCTGTCAAGGCCATCCGGGCTGTGTGCCCACAGGCAGAGCGACACAATCTTTTGCAGCCATTACTCGGGCATTTTCATTGGATCGATTGCTCCATGATAAACATTGCTGTTAAAGTCGATGATGGAGAGAGAGAGAGAGAGGAGAGAGAGAGACAGACAGACAGACAGAGAGAGAGAGAGAGAGAGAGAGAGAGAGAGAGAGAGAAAGACTTCAGACTTCAGACTTCAGAATTTATTCAGTAAGGCCATCGGCCCATTTGAAGCGGAATGAGCATAACCATTTACATTATAGGTAAGAAGCAAAAAATGTATCAGGGGAAAAAACATCTGCCATCCAAACAAGCAAGAACAGCAATTAAGATGTCATTATTTCTCTGATCTTAGATGCTTTAAACAAAACATTCCTAAATTCTTGATAACGTTATACCCATTAGAGCTAAGTAGTAACTGTAAACGAAACAAGACATGGGCGCCTATAATGTTTCTGTGGGATAAATTTTTGGCGAATATCTTTTAAAGCTGGGCAAATGAACAGAAAATGCATTTCATTTTCTTCACCTTGCGTACACAATGGACACACTAAATCACTTTGTCTATGTTGTCTGTATCTTAAGAAATGAGTCCTTATCTCAGAAACTCCAAGTCTAAATTTAGCAATTGATCTTTTCAAATACATGTCTATATCGAATTTCAAATAAGGCTGAATCCGATTAAAACTAGAACAATTTCTGTACAGATTGTATCGTTCACTAGTCAGGGTATGATCGTCCCACATTTGCCATCTACAGTCAATTAGCCTTTGTTGAAAAATACGAATAAACTGATTTTGATTTCCAACACCCTGAGCCAGCCAAACATCCCCAAATCCGTGCTTATACAGAAATAGACGCACACTTGAAACCCAGTTCGTTTTTCCCTTTAAATCCAATTCGAATAACATTTCATAAGACTTACGAGGCAATCTACCATTATCCATGTGTAAAAGCTTTAACCAATACCGAACACATCTAACGGCTGATGTAATGAACAATGGATATCTCTTGGACTCTCCATACACCAAATCATTAGAAATACGCCTGTCGAGACCTAGAAACTTCTTCAAAGCAAATAAATGCACCGCCTCACAGTGAACGATGGCGTTATCTAAACCCCAAATTTCAGCCCCATACATCAAAATAGGCTGTATCTGGGAATCAAAGATTTTTAAGAATAACTCAAGTGAATTATTGTTTACAGCATGCAATCTTTTTATTACGCAAATCAAAGCATTCTTTGCCCTACATGCAAGGTCTTTGCAAGCAAAGCTAAAACTTAGACGAGTAGAAAAGTAGATCCCCAGGTATTTATACACATTCACTACAGGTATAACAAGTCCATTATACATCCATCTTTCCCTCGCCGATAAATATCCTCCCTTTCGAAATACCACGATGTTGCTTTTGTTCATGTTCACTTTCAACTCTAATGAAGAGGCAGCCCTGCTCAGATTATTTAGCTGACGTTGTAAGCCAACTATCGTTTCTGAAACCAGATCGATGTCATCTGCTAACAGTAGGAAAATAATTCTAACACACCATCTGGAAATCGTTCACCATGAAGGCCATTGTTAATAACCTCGATAGCAACCTCATTAATATACATAGAAAATAATGCAGGGCTACACACATCACCTTGTCTTACCCCAGCAGCACAATTAATAAAGTCTGTAAGACTGGAACCACTTCTTTTTCTTGTTTTAACTACTTGATACATAGCTCTAATACAACTAAATAATTTCCCCTTGACCCCGTTTTTAAGTAATACTGTCCATAAAAGCTTTCTGTTAATGGAGTCAAAGGCTTTTTTAAAGTCAATAAACGCAACATAAAATTTACGATTTAAAAAGAATTGCTTTTGAACAAACGCAAGAAGAGTAAACATATGATCGACAGTAGAGTAACCCTTTTTAAAGCCAGCTTGATGTTCTCCCGTGATATTATTACATTCAATCCACTCCTGTAATCTGCTGTTAATGATAGTGCTATATATTTTACTACTAACGTCAAGCAAAGAGATGCCTCTGTAATTATTAGGATTATTTGCATCGCCTTTCTTGAATATGGGTAAAGTTACAGGCTCTGTCCAGTTATCTGGAAAGATACCATCATCAAAAATTCTGTTGAAAAACGCTTGTAAAAAGTCGACAACTTGAGCTCCAGCATACTTAAACAATTCACCAATAATAGAATCAGGTCCTGCCGATTTGTTAGTTTTAATTTTCCGCATGGCGAACATAACTTCCTCTCTAGAGATGGGGCGATGGAAATACTCAGCCTCTCCCTCATCGGTGACATCAGAAAGTTCATCATCACCCGAAATATCTTTATTTAACAAATGCTTAAAATGCTCATACCATGTGTCCGGGGAGATATTATTCTTTGGATGTCTTCTCTTAAATGAAACTATTTTGATAGTTTTCCAGAACTCCTGCTGTGACGGAAGAGATCTAATCATATCATCTAGCAAATTTCTATTGAATGTTTTCTTTTTCTGCTTCAAAAGGTTTTTATATTCTCTTCTTGCGATAACATACTCAACTCTGTCGCCATCGTCTAGAGTACGAAGCCATACTCTCAGTAATTTTAGTGCTTTTCTTTTTGTTATCAAACAGACACTATCAAACCAATCATCCTTCTTAGCACAGTTCCCTTTTTGCACATATGTTTTCATACATTCAGCACTGGTTTTGATACAATCATTAAACACCTTTAAGGCTTTATTTACATCAACAGTAATCAATCCGAAAGCCTCATTAAATTTTGAGCACATTTCCGCTTTGCACAAATTCTCTCTGAAAATCAAGGCATAGTCATCATTCCACACAAACTTATCACAGACAGTGGCCTCAACAGTCTCCATAGTTTTATCGTCATTTTCTGTTGATAAGTCAATGTGAAATTCAAGAGGTAAATGATCAGATTCGATCCGTTCAGAAAAAAACAAATAACACAAATCACAAAAACTGGAGAAAAAGTCTTTAGATACTAGGAAAAAAACATTTACACTGCTTCCGCTGTCTGTTATGTATGTATAGCAACCATGGCGGTCGCCTGACATACACCATTCATAATATACAAATCAAAAGCAACGCAGAGATTTAGCAATAACTTACCATAATTATTCAATACATTATCATGAGAAGAACGATCTGTGCAAGGTGGCTGACTTTTCACTTGCAAACAGGAATCAAAAGCATCAGAAGACAAGTCAGGAGAAAAATTAGCCGTCCTGCTGTTCAAATCGCCACACACAACCACATCAATGTCACCTAGTGAACACAAGCAATCTGCCAAACATTCCTCCAACATGGAAATACCATTATCAACATTAAAAGAAGTGTAGAAAGGAGAACCTTCAGGCTGAATATACGCACAAACCAAAGCAATATTTTTCAGTGTCCCCAAAAGCGATTTCTTGATTAAAAAGACATACACATTAGAGCAATCAACATCTACATAAGATACGAAGGGAACAAATTCTTGTTTTATTAAGCAAACGAGCCCTCCAGATCGTCTCCCCTGATGACACAGCTTTATGGCAGGTTTACTAAAGAGAGAGAGAGAGAGAGAGAGAGAGAGAGAGAGAGAGAGAGAAAGAGAGAGAGACGCTTCAGACTTATCATTTATTGACATTGACCTGTACAGTCTTTGTGTCAAAGGGGAACAAGATCATATTTGCAGCGCCAGGAAAGAGAAGAAAAAATCTGAATGAAATAGGCAAACTGAATGGCTCAGTAAACGTAAACAATCAAAGAGAGAGAGAGAGAGAGAGAGAGAGAGAGAGAGAGAGAGAGAGAGAGAGAGAGAGAGAGAGAGAAGCATTTTAACGCACTTTCCGTGATGGATTCCAAAGTTCTCCCCAAGCGACCAATACGAGAAATCAAGAATGGTTTTAGAGTGGCGAGAGTGATGCTCCAAAGGAGTGTGTGACACCAGATGACAAACATGACACTGGAGATGGCGAGTCTGTGGAAGACACACCTTTATCAACAGCACACATTGTCTTGTCCATTCTGTCTGTCTGTCTGTCTGTCTGTCTGTCTGTCTGTCTCTCTCTCTCTCTCTCTCTCTCTCTCTCTCTCTCTCTCTCTCTCTCTCTCTCTGTCGTGCTATTTCAATAGAATTGTAATGACAAATATGACGATCGGTTAACTTAACTTACTACTTATACTGATGCAGGAAAAAGAATTATAGTCACCCTCCCCACTCCAACCATCTCCCTCACTCTCTCTCTCTCTCTCTCTCTCTCTCTCTCTCTCTCTCTCTCTCTCCCTTTCTCTCTCTCCCTCCCTCTCTCTCTCTCCCTCTCTTTCTTGTCCTCTGCTCTCTCTCTCTCTCTCTCTCTCTCTCTCTCTCTCTCTCTCTCTCGGATTAACTTCTCTCTGGGATTAACTATACTATACACCAATGAGATAAGCTGCCAGTGTAAGGCAGCAACACTCGTTTTTCCCTCTATGGAGCCTGCGGTAGTTCGATGTCGAAGACCTGGTTGAAGCCAATAATAATCTTTCGAATGTCTCTCATACCCCATTCCCTATTCATAACTTTAGACACTGTTTTTTTTAATCATTCGTCGCTGATGCTGAAAGTCGGTCGGATACAACAAGAAGAAAGAAACTTATAAAGACAGGCTTGACGAAGAAGAGTGGTCTGGAACCTTGGTCACGCCCCCCCCCCCCCCCCCCCTCCTGCCCTCCACCCTACAACCTCATTGTGCCGGCAAAAAGGTGCCTCACCCCCCCCCCCCACCCACCCCCCTTCGCTCTGGTAGTACCCTCACTGCTGCGAACCCCACGTCCCCTTTTTGATCTCCCTGTGATAAAAACAGATCCGGCCCTGGATGTATATGCCGGTGATGGTCTTCTTTCGATGTATGAATATTGTAAGATTCTCGTGGGGTTCTTAAAAACACTGAATTGACAAGCCTACGGGTACATGCCCAGCGGAAACCTGCTTCCCCAAGAGGCACAGGAAAAACAAATTGAGAAAGTTTGAAGCTAGTACGTTCAAGACATGTCACGCCATTAAAAAGAAAAAAAAAATGCCCACAACAAGAGCAGCAGATTGAAGCAAATGCACCACACGACAGTCCGGCGAACCAGATTTATTGTCAGTGAGATCCAATTATCTGGTTTTCGGCCCTGTTCATTTCGCCCCCTTTCATCTCATTTTCAGGCAGGTCGAGTGGCCTTGGAATCAATCAGACATGAGCGAGGCTTTACCACGTCAAGATTTTAAATCGAGCCTGTCCAAATACCTTCCGCTATCATTGTTTGTTTGTGTTTTTGTTTTCACTCGGGGCGTAATCGCGCGTCAACAAGCATCGCTGTTTATTGGCTCATGGTGTTAATTTTGGAAAACATTCTTCTAGTGAATGTCTTAAAACATTGAGGACACGAGTCATGTGACATGGAAAACTGTTTTGGACGAAAAAATGTGATGTGCATTACAGGGGCATACGGAACCGATTTTGTTGACTTTCGTGGTCTTGCCTAAGGCGCCTTTTGTGCTTTCTCTTTTGTTCTTTCTCTAGACTGTAGGGGGTGGGAGGGGGTCAGGATAGGAATGGAGGGGGTGGGGAGGCAGCAAAGGGATATTTTTGGCTATTTCTGTGTTCTGTGTGAGCGTGTGAGCGCGCGCGCGCGCGCGTGTGTGTGTGTGTTTTGTGTGTGCGTGCGTGCGTGCGTGTGCGTGTGTGTGTGCGCGCGCGCGCGCGTGTGGGTGTGCGCACAGAGAGAGAGAGAGAGAGAGAGAGAGAGAGAGAGAGACGGAGAGGCAGGAGAGAGAGAGACGGAGAAACAGAGAGAGAGACGGAGAGACAGAGAGAGAGACAGAGAACAGAGAGGATGTAAAGAGTGGAGCGGAGAGGATAGGGGTGGGAGTGGAATGGAAGTAAAGGTAAACACAGTACACAGGGGCAGAGGGTAAAGGTGAGAGGAAAAGCCGCGTGAGACGAGGGAGCGAAAGAAATGTGCTGGAAGAATGCGCACACACATACGTGTATGCACACATACGCGCCACACACACACACCACACACACACACACACACACACACACACACACTCTTCTCTCTCTCTCTCTCGCTCTCCCTCTCCTCTCCCACACACACACACACACACACACACACACACACACACACACACACTGTCACGACGACCCTGGAGGTCTGCCCTGACAGGATCGGTCTAGATGGGAGTGAAGGGAGTGACTGACCTCACACGCCTCGCAAGAGACCACACAAGAAAGATTAAAATACAATACACCATTTATTCACACCAGCACACACATAGTCAAAAATAAGCATTCCAACACACACAACATGCACAATCACAATTAAGCATTTCAACACGCACACCATACACATAGTCACAAGCAAGCATTCCAACACACACAACATGCACAATCACAATAATCATTTCAACACACACATTCCTTTCCGTGCTTCATGTTGTTCCCCACACCTCTGTCTCTCCAAAGTCCCCTGAGAGTACCGTGTCGACACAGGTGCCCCAAACCGGGTCTGTTCCTGAATAGAGTCTTTCAATGCCGACACCCTTGACACACACACACCACACACCCAAATGGCACGACACAGAGCTAACCACACCGGTCACATGCGCTGTAGGAGGTCCGTGGACAGTGGAGAACGCCTCCCGTGGGACGAGGCGTTGTTGCGGAAAGTCCTGGACAGGGTTAGGACCACCCAGCAAGGTCCACGTGCTCCTCATACTGCGTGGCCCCAACAGCGCAAGCTTCGGGTGAAGCCCCCGGGAGGAGAGAAAACGGAACTGGAAGGAAAGAAGGATACCCCTGGGTCGAGGCGTTGTCGCTGAAGGTCCCGGACAGGGGTTAGGACCATCCAGCAAGGTCCGCGTGCTCCTCACACTGCGCGGCCCCCAACAGCGCAAGCCTCGGGTGACGCCCCCGGGAGGAGAGAAAACGGAACTGGAAGGAAAGAAGAAAGGGTACTGGAACCCCGCAGTCAGTACGGTCTGAAATTTGCTGCTTAATCCTAACAGCCACTCGCATGGTGGGCGAGGTGAGGTGTTTGCTGAATACATTAGTAACACCAGCTCAACACAGACCTGAGCATAACACGGTAAACAAACCAAATGAGGAATGTTCGCTAAAGGTCTCCTCACACGAAGCAGGTAAGAGATTGCATTAACAGGCTAAACAAACAAATAGCAATTTATATCTTCATCCTTCCCTCACTCACGTTCAACATTTTCCTTTCTTAGGAACTGAACTAATACAGCAACCATTGCTTTATAACTGCCCCCACAATTGCAAATAATCATAATTCAATGGCACGATTATCCCCACATTTTATAGTAACATTTCAAAAATAACAATTCTCCAACCACGCATCCAAACGACTAATCATGCGTACGCACGCTCGCAAACATAAAATACTCGTTCCCTTGCACACACAGACGGTGGCCGAAGAATAAGAGACCGGCGATTGTGACAGGGGCGGGCGAGCGAGACCAAGCAAGTACCAACCCTGAATCACCAGGTTCTCCCCCATCCCCACCGACTACCGCATCACCAGACGCATAAAAAGGAGAAAGAATTTTGGATATAATTTTGAATGGCCAGGTTAAAGATTGAATTAACCAGAAAAGTGGTCTCAAACAATATTTCTTTTATAATTTTGAAAACCAACAGAAATTGCGCAAAAGAGAGGAATTAGCCGGCTAACAACAAAAAACAACTCTCTCTCCACTCCTCCCTCTCTCGTCGTCTATTTCAATAGAATTGGGAATAACCAAAATAGACGAACGGTTAACTAACTTACTACTATACTGAGCAGGGGAAAAAGAATTATAAGTCACCCCTCCCCACATGCGCCACTTCCAAACATCTCCCTCACTCCTCTCTCTCCTCTTCATCTCTCACTCATCTCGTCTCTCTCTCTCTCTCCCTTCTCTCTCTCCCTCCCTCTCTCTCTCTCCCTCATCTTTCTTGGTCCGCTGCCTCTCTCTCTCTCATCTCTCTCTCTCTCTCCTCTCTCTCCGCTCTCTCTCTCGGAGTAACTTCTCTCTGGATTAACTAGTACTATACAACCAATGAGTTAAGCTGCCCGTGTAAGCAGCAACACTCGTTTTTTTCCCTCTATGGAGCCTGCGGTAGTTCGATGCGAAGACCTGGTTGAAAAAGCCAAAAAAATAAATAATCTTTCACATGTCTCTCATACCCCATTCCCTATTCAAACTTTAGACACTGTTTATTTTAATCATTCGTCGCTGATGCTGAAAGTCGGACGGATACAAAAAAAGAAAGAAACTATAAAGACAGGCTTGACAAGAAAGAGTGGTCTGAACACTTGGTCACGCCCCCCCCACCCCCCCCCCCCTCCCTGCCCCTCCACCCTAACTACCTCATTGTGGCCGGCAAAAAGTCCTCACAACCCCCCCCCCCCCACCCACCCCCCTTCCTCTGGTAGAACCACTCACTGCTGCCGAACCCCACGACCCCTTTTTGATACTCCCCTGGATATTAACAGAACCGGCCCTGATTATATGCTGGTGATGGTCTTCTTCGATGTATGAATATTGTAAATTCCGTGGGTTCTTAAAAACACTGAATTGACAAGCCGACGGGTAAATGTCCAGCGGAAACCTGCTTCCCCACGAGCACAGGAAAAACAAAATTGAAAAGTTTGAGCTAGTACGTTCAAGGAACATTCACCCATTAAAAAGAAAAAAAAAAATGCCCACACCAAAGCAGCAGCAGATGAAGCAGAATGCACCACACACAGTCCGCGAACCCATTTATTGTCGTGAGATCCAATTTCTGGTTTTTCGCCCCTGTTTCATTTCGTCCCCTTTCATCCATTTTCAGGCAGTTCGATGCCTTTGGAATCAATCAACCTGAGCGAGCTTTGACCACGCTCAAGATTTAAATCGACCTGTCCAAATACCTTCCGCTAGCATTGTTTGTTTGTGTTTTTGTTTTCACACGGGCGTAAGGCGCGGCGTCAACAAGCATCGCTGTTTTATTGGCTCATGGGTGTTAATTTTGGAAAACATTCTTCTAGGAATTCTTCAAACATTGAGGACACAGTCATGTGACATGGAAAAACTGTTTTTGGAAACGAGAAAAATGTGATGTGCATTACAGGGGCATACGGAACCGATTTTGTTGAACTTTCGTGTCTTGCCTAAGGCGCCTTTTGTTGCTATTCTCTTTGTTCTTTCCACTAACTGAGTAAGGGGGTGGGAGTCAGGATAGGAATGGAGGGGTTGGGGAGGGCAGCAAATGAATTTTTTTTGCTATTCCTGTGTTCTGTGTGAGCGTGTGAGCGCGCGCGCCGCGCGTGTGTGTGTGGTGTGTTGTTGTGTTGTGCTGCGTCGTGCGTGTGCGTGTTGTGTGCGCGCGCGCGCGCTGGGGGTGTGACGCACAAAGAGAGAGAGAGAGAGAGATAGAGAAGAGAGAGACGAGAGGCAAGAGAGAGAAGTATATTAACGGAGAAAAACAGGAGGAGAGATGCTGACGGAGAAGACAGAGAGAGAGACAGCGAACAGAGAGGATGTAAAGAGTGGAGCGAGAGATAGGTGGGAGTGGAATGAAGTAAAGGAAAACACAGTACACAGCAAGGGTAAACGAAGGGAAGAAAAGCCGCGTGAGACGAGGATCGAAAGAAATGTGCTGGAAGAATGCGACACACAAACGGATGACACACTGACGCGCACACACACACACACACACACACACACACACACACACAACACTCATCTCTCTCTCTCTCTCTCTCGCTCTCCCTCTCCCTCTCCCACACAACACACACACACACACACACACACACACACACTCACACACTGTCACACCGACCCCTGGAGTCGGTCGCCCTACAGGATCGGTCTAATGGGAGTAAGGGAGTGACTGACCTCACACGCCTCGCAAGAGACCACACAACAAGAAAGATTAAAATACATATCACAAGTTATTCACACCAGCAACATCACATAGTGCACAAATAACATTCCAACACGACACTAACATGCACAATCACAATTAATCATTTCAACTCCACACCTACACATAGACACAAGCAAGCATTCCAAACACCCACCAACAAGCACAAATCACAATAATCATTTCTACACACACCATTCCTTTCTTCCGGCTTCATGTTTGTTCCCCCTACCACACCTCTGTCGCTCCCAAAGTCCTCTGAGAGTACCGTTCGGACTCAGGTGCCCCAAACCCCGGTCTGTTCCTGAATAGAGTCTTTCATGCCGACCACCCTTGACACACACGACACACACAACACCCAAATGCACGACACAGAGCTAACCACAAACCGGTGTCACATGCGCTGTAGAGGTCCGGGACAGTGGAGAATAAACGCCCTCCCGTGGGACGAGGCCTTGTTGCGGAAATCCCTGGACAGGGGTAGGACCACCACAGCAAGTCCAACGTGCTCCTCATACTGCGTGGCCCGCAACAGCGCAAGCTTCGGGTGAAGCCCGCCCCGAAGAGAAAACGGAACTGGAAGGAAAGAAGGAATATACCCTGGGTCGAGCGTTGTCGCTGGAAAGGTCCCGGACCGGTTAGGACCATCCTAGCAAGGTCCGCGTGCTCCTCAACACTGCGCGGCCCCCAACAGTCGCAAGCCTCGGGTGACCCCCCGGGAAGAGAAAAACGGAACTGGAAGGAAAGAAGAAAGGTACAGCGAACCCCGCAATCAGTACGGATCTGAAATTTTGCTGCTTAAATCCTAACAGCCACTCGCATGGTGGGGCGAGGTGAGGTGTTTGCTGAATACTTTAGTAACTCCAGCTCAACACAGACCTGAGCAACACGGAAACAAACCAAATGAGAATTTTCGCTAAAGGTCTCCTCACTCAAGCAGGAAGGATTGCATTAAGCGAGCTAAACAAACAAATAGCAATTTATATCTTCAATCCTTCCCTCACCACGTTCAACATTTTCCTTTCTTAGGACTGAACTAATAAAGCAACCATGCTTTATAACTGCCACCACAATTTGCAATAATCATAATTCAATGGCACGATTACCCCACATTTTATAGTAACATTCAAAAATAACAATTCTCCAACCACGCCAAAAATAAAAAAATCCAAACGAATAAACAGCGTACCACAGATTCGCATAACATAAAATACTCATCCCTTTCACACTACAGACGGTGGGCCGAAGAATAAGAGACCGGCGATTTGACAGGGACGGACGACGAGACCACGCAAGTACCAACCCTGATTCACCAGGTTCTCGGCCGGCGCGCATCCGGCCACGCGGACTACCCGCATCACACGCAGACGCATAAAAAGGAGAAAGAATTTTGGGATATAATTTTGAATGGCCAGTTAAAGATTGAATTAACCAGAAAAATGGTCTCAAACAAAATTTCTTTTATAATTTTGAAAACCTAACAGAAATTGCGCAAAAAGAGGAATTAGCCGACTACCAACAAAAAAACAAACCACCACGAAACTGATGCTTACCAGCTACCGTGGTGACCCAAAAGTGGCGGGTCAGAGCGACTCTCTCCCTGTCCAGTCGAGAACCAGCAGAGCAGATGCTGAAAAGAGATGACGTGATGTCCCTCCCCTACAGGCCGACGGTAGGAATGAAGGTACCGACCGTACCTTCGACAATGGAGAGACCCAAACCGGAGCAGGGCGCTCCCCAGGGACAGTCATCCCTCGCCGAGTGAAGAGAAACCTCCTAAACCATGGCACCAACATGAGCCACCCACGTCCACCGTGAAGTACCTACAACCTAAGCGGAATGCGGCACGTGCGGCTAAAAGACGGTGAGAGGCCGATAGAGACAGCCAGTTCAAGCGAACGGTACCAGACACCCGTGAACCTGCAGGAAGCATTGCACGGGCAGTGGAATTAGAAAGAGAGAGAGAGTAAAAGGTAAACCTAACCTGAGCGAACGACATTAAGTGCAAACACACACAAGCCACAAAAGGTACGGAGGATACACGACAACAACAAAGACAATAAATACATGATAATACCACCACCCTAGATGGTCAAATCGTCAAAGGCCTCGTGACAAACTCGTGACAAACTCCCCACATCTAAAAGCATCTGTTTCTCTGAGATACTGTGCTCCTTTGAAAACCTTGACGCAATAAAATTGGCAAAAAAGAATCACAACAATGGACCGAACCCAACACCCGTGAACAACAGAGTACGATAAATCCAATACCAACTCGTTCCACGTATAGAATTACACAGGGAATACATAATACTACATTTTATCAAACAACAAGCCGAACCTTCCAACTATTAAAGTAGCAATCCGAGCCATGTGAGTTCACATACCGTTAACTTCACTACACCTATACAGAGACAAAAGGGGATGATAACCCTGTTGAGGGGAAGTGTTATTCTTTCCTCTGACTGATTTCTCCAATTGAGCTGACTACGACGGAGCTCGCTGAGATAGTCAGCATCCGTAATGCTGGCACCCTTGATATGGCGAAAAGTGAAAGCATGACTCAGCAGTTCCACTGCCCAGCCCATGAGTCGAACGACTGACTGGCCGGATCCAACTCCAGATACTGAGAGATGAGATCACTCTCCAGTACAAACTAAACCCGGCCGGACAAGAAGGGTAAAACTTCCTGATCCCCACACGACTGCTAGACACTCTTGTTTCAATCGTGTGGTATCTATCCTCGGCATCAGTGAGTTTTTTGGGGGCGCCAGAACAAGCGGTTGGAGTCCCTTCCCCCTGATCCTGTAGCCACACAAGCCCCAATCCCCACTGCAGAAGCATCAGTTCGCAGGACAAAAGGAAGACTGGAGAGCCAACGGGGCGAGTAAGTCAGGGGCCATCTTCAAGGCGTCAAAGCCAGTTGGCACCGTTTCATTCCAAACCAAACGTTCGGGTTTCCTTCCCTTTTCCGTCCAGTCAGTGAGGGGCAAGGGCAATGCCGCTTGCAAAGTCTGGATGAACGTGGTAGTATCCCGCAAGTCAAGGAATGACGCAGTTCCCTTTGGTGCAAGGGGTTGCACCCTCAATTTTGGCCACCTTGTCTTCCTCCTGGAGCAATCAAACCCTAACGCGCAGATGGTTGCCCCAAAAGGAATCTCGTCCTACCAAGCGACATTTTGAAACGGGCTGACATCTGAACTTCGCGCAGACCAGTAACAGGCAACGGAGGAGCGAGACTCGAATTCCAATCTACAAATGAAGTACAGTCATCCATGACAATTGTGCAGATCTGGTTAATTGAAGGAGATAATTGTCGCATGACGCGACGAAAATTGCTCCGGCAGTTTGAGGCCAAAAAGGCATCACGTTTTCCACAGGAACTTCCTTCATCGTCCGTGAATGCCGTTTTTGGGTTTGTCCTCTCTGCGCATTGGTTTCTGCCAGTACCCCTATGCGAGATCGAACTTGGATAAATAATTCGCCTGACTCAGCCTGAGCGAAGATTTTGTCGACAGTCCCGGCATAGGATTCCATCAAACGGAGCAACCTTATTCAAAACCGTCGAAAATCGACAAAAACCCTCATTTTGCCATCCTTCCTTCTTTACCGCAGAAGGTATGGGGGGATGAGTCCGGAGAACTCGTACTTCAATGACCCCCAACCTTAACATGGCTTGCACTTCTTGGAGGACAGACGCCTGAGTGAGGCAGAGGTACGTTGAGACTTCTAATTGTGATCTCGGTATCAATTCCCAGTGCACATCACCCCAGGGTACTGTGCAGGGGCCGGATCAGTAGCCACGTCCTGAACTCTGCATAACCGTGGATTGATCTTCTGAGCTGAGGAGAGTTTGCACCAAAGCAAACAACCTGCCACGACTCAACTCGACGAGGGGAACAGTGGGGATGTCACTGACCACCGACACTGCATCCACATCGCAACTCTCCACGACGACAGGCGTGTATCCAGCCTTGCACTGAGTTCGTCGACACGTACGGCCATCAGGAGGTTGGCCATGATACAGGCGTTCCTTGCTTGCGCAAGCGAATCCGATAGTCCCAGTCACCCACCCGACGGTCAGACCACGAAGGACCCTGCCAATCAAGCCTGTGAATTTGTTCTTCTTTCTGGGGCAGGAGAAGCAACAAACCTCATCACATGGATCAAACCACCGTTCAAAAACACTAACGCTGTCGTACAGAGTCTTGTACTTGGGTTTCGCCTGACGGAAAAGTTGCTGAGCCAAGCTGCTAAGTGTCCATCGATGCTGTGGCATATCGACCACATAAACGACTCTCCTCCTTGACAACAGGTTCCACATCGCGTGGTCCAACATCTGCTTCAAGTGTTGGTGGGTCTCGTACCTGATCTGCCATACAGATTTGAACGGGGAAAACCAGCATGCTTTTCCTGTGGAAACCTCCCTGTAGGGGCGAACAGTACAGCAGAAATAAAAAGATCGCACGTCACAGTTTGCTCTTGCACACGGCGACGCAAATCTGCTTTCCAACCCCGTCCCATTGATGCGCTCGACAAGGCAATTGCCTGCGCATGATGGGTGACGTTGTCTCCTTGTGAACCTTGAGCTAAGTGTTCACTTCCTGCATGATTTCGGACAGAAACTGGTCCCCTGGTCCCGATAGAATCTTCCGGGCACGCCTGTGCGCGTCCAAATCAGCCAGAGAGCATCAGCAACCGTAGTGGCATCGATAGTCCCGCTAAGCGGGACAGCCTCTGGTACCGATTCGCGTAGTCAACCACTAACCAAAAGATGTAGCGGGTGACCGCGATCGGATGGGGGATTAAAAGGTCCCACCAGGCAACACCTAACCTTGCTGAAAGGCTCCCCAACTCCCAACCAGTGGCAACCCGCTCCTAGGGACCCGCGCGTCAAGCGAACCCTTAGGCGTTTCCGTTGGCAGACATCGCCACTGCGGCAGTACGCCAAAACCTAGAGGTTCATCCCCGCCAGAAGAAGTCCTGTCTTACTCGCTCGAAAGTCCGCTTTGAGCCCATATACCTGCCATGGGTAAATCATGGGCCTGCCGGTGAAACGATTCTCTCAACATTGGGGACGACTAGCTGCTTGGCCACCCGATCTGCCCGAGTGAAAACCCCAAAAGAGGATCCCCTGGTGACTTGAAGCTCACCTTGGCGTGTCTGGCAGACTGAGCGGGACGATCTACCAGTTTCCAGGCGTTGGACATCCAAGTCCCTGGCCTGAAGACGGACCAATGGTAGCAGGGTCGGCCCTTGCCAGAACCTCGTCATAGACGGCTGTAGAACGGAACGCCATTCCATGTTCCTGCTTCTTAGCTTTGGCCGTGTGGTAACTCCCCACACGCCTGTACGGCAGATCCGTAGACACGGACTGACTGCTCCGTCTGCAAAGGTGATAGTATTCCCTATGAAAGGGAATACATAGGTCGCTCCACCGCATGGTCCCATACTTTCGCCACAGAAAGTAGGGGGTGGAGATAGGAATGAGGTACAGAAGACGGGTGGGAGGTAAAACCAGCCTCCAACCCCACACATCGTAACTGGCGCCTCGCTGAGCCTTCTCCCGGGAAACCAATCCCTTGTCCAAAAAGATAGTTGTATGCTCCCGAATCCCTGATGGTGTCGACCAAGGAAGAATCAACAACATAAAGAAACACTGGACACACGGTACCCCACACCAAAGTGGGATGACCCCACGATAGCCGAGGCACGAGGACGCTGGGAAAAAAGGGAACTTTGCCCCATTACTACCGCGGCTTTAGGGCAATCTTTCCTAATGTGGTCCGGGACGACCACAAAGAAAACACAGTCGGGGTGCTGAGGACCCCGAGGAACTCCCTAGCCTTGTCGACACCGCTAGCAGTCGTCGGCCGCATATTGCCACCAAATCCTGTGATGGTCTCCTGTCCGTTTCTGGTCGATGCCCATATGCTCTACGAGCATCGGCAAAACACCTGCGGCGATGAATCGCAGCCGCGAAATCCTGTGTGCTGTCCGCCTATACGATCCCTCAACTCTGGGGACAACGGGTGGTAACCTGTACGATAGAATCAGATCCTCAAGCCCAGCTTAAGCCAACTGACGGCCAGTACACTACGTTTTGCGCAGCCTATCTCCAAACGGGCACGAAGGTCTCCGTTCGTTATTCTTTTTCATGGACCAGCACTTCCTCCTGTGGCTTCCTCGGGTAAAGGTGAAACGGGCTTACCAAGCCAACTTCATGTCTGCATAGAACACGCCTTCAGTTATAGAGTGTAGCAACACTCCCTTGCAGTACCTGTAATTCCAGAAAAAAGGTGACGGCCTTTTGTTCCTCAGACAATCGTACAATACTACCTTGTCAAAATTCTCAAATGAACATATCAATGTCCCTCACTAGGTCTGAACCTGAAGCTTTTAATATTGGGCCTCTAACTCAATCACTTGCCTGTTGGATTAACAACACCCTGACTTACAGATGCGGGAGTCCGTGAAAGAAGTTGTTTCCAATCTCTTCCCTACGATTGTGCTTCCTGTCTGGCAGTCTCCTCTCTGCTGCGCAGAGCCTCCATCCTATCTAGCTCTTTCCCTACGCAGAGCACCTCGCCCTCTTCCCAACACAGAGCAGGCCTCTTCCCTATGCAAGTTTCCTGTCTGGCAGTCTCTTCTCTGCGCAGAGCCTCCCATCCTACTAGCTCTTCCCACGCAGGGATCCTGGCCTGGAAGCGTCCCTCGATTCGTGGGCTGTCGCTCCAGCAACATCAGGACGGAGGTTGATAGTCCTGGGCGGGTTCACCACTCCCGACACGGGAGGATGACCCGATTGACCCCCCTGGTCTCGACTTTCCCATGAGGAAAGTCCCCCCGGGGCATACCCCTTACGAGGGGGAAGCATGGGAGAATAGAAGGGTTTTTCGGTTTCTGCAAGCTCAACAGAAGCCCGCAGTTGCTTCGCTATACTCTGACGCTTCCGCACGGAAGTGCCAGTCGTGGTCTCAGCAGAAGATCCCCAGCGAAGAGAAGTAAAGAACTCGCTGACTACTATCGCCTACAGCACGGGAATAATTGAGAAGTCACTGTAGTCGAAGTACTGGTAAAATAATAGGGCCTACATTTTGAATGAACCTTTTCTTTTCTTCTTACGACGCACGTGACCGTCCAATACCACCACACCAGACATTGACATGGACAACTATATCCAAACGGTTATCAAATACAGGGGAAAGACAATTTCCCACATGAAAAACAGATACCGCACGAATATGTCCACTTCTCTTGGTGACTGACTGAGAAAAAGCAAATAAAATTAAAAAATGTTAACGTACAATGTCCAGGCTGCTCCCACGTCTGAGCAACTACCACGCTCCACAACACGAGCAACAGGGGCGGTGGGGCCCTCACCGGACAAAAAAAACAAAACAACCAAATGTCCGAGGCTGCTCCCACTCTGGCAACACCGCGCTTCCACAACACGAGCAACAGTGCGGTGGGGCTCACCGACCACAAAACAAAAAATACAGACGGAATCACACTGAGAAAAAAAAAAGTGACACGAATTCCGATACACCCACGTCTGTACTCGATAACCAACCGGTTAATGAAAACTGGTTAAACTACAAAACAGGAATGGCAGACTGCGTGCAACAGAAAGAAAAGTCTTATACGCCGTATCTGTGTGAGGCACCCGGCGGAAAGAGGTCTGGACGCGTCGATTTCCCCTTTCGTCTCAACTCGATGCCCCAGTCACACCATATGTTCCTTCAGGCCACCATAAGACTCCCTACACACTAGAGGTCACCCAGCCAACCTCCCACAACAAACACGACAAGGCTAACTAAACGTATACAAAACAGACAGGACTGGACAGGTACTCCGCGAAACGAGAGAGACGCCAGAACCCTTCACATCCCGGACGAGCCCCGCACAATGTCACGACCGACTCCCTGGAGGTCTGCCCTACAGAGCGGTCAAGAGTGAGATGCAGTGGAGTGACTGACCTCACAAGCCCTGCGCAAAAAAAAAGAAAAAAGGACCAAACAAGAAAGATTACAATACAATAGCAGCCATTTATTCACACCACACACCATAGTCACAAATAAGCATTTCCAACACCTACACAACATGCACATCACAATTAAGCATTACAACACACACGACCATACACATAGTCACAACAACATTCCGAACACACACCACATGCACAATCACAATCATTTCAACACACACATTCCTTTCCCGTGCTTCATGTGTTCCCCCACAACTCTCTGTCCCACCAAAGTCCTCTGAAGTTCCGTGTCGACACAGTGCCCAAACCGGTCTGGTTGTCCTGAATAGAGTCTTTCAATGCCGACACCCTTGACACACACACAGACCCACCCCAAAAGGCACGACACAGAGCTTACCACACCGTCCCACCTGAATGCGCTGTAGGAGTCCGGGACAGTGGAGAACGCCTCCCGTGGACGAGGCGTTGTTGCGGAAAGTCCCATAACATTGTTAGGACCATCCAGCAAGGTCCACGTGCGTCCTCACACTGGCGTGGCCCCCAACAGCGCAAGCTTCGGTGAAGCCGCCCGGGAGAGAGAAAAACGGAACTGGAAGGAAAAGAAGATACCCGTGGGGTCGAGGCGTTGTCCGCTGAAGGTCCCGACAGGGTTAGGACATCCAGCAAGGTCCGCGTGCTCCTTCACACTGCGCGGTCCCCCAAGCAAGCGCAAGCCCGGGTGAGCCCCCGGGAGGATAGAAAACGGAACTGGAAGGAAAGAAAAAGTTACTGGAACCCCGCAGTCAGTACGGCCTGAAATTGCTGCTTAAATCCTAAACAGCCACAACGCAAGGGGCGAGAGAGGTGTATGCTGATACATTAAGTAACACCAGTCTCAAACACAGACCTGAGCAGAAACACGGTAAACCAACCAAAATGCGGATGTTCGCTAAAGGTCTCCTCACCACGAAGCAGGTAAGAGATTGCATTAACAGTCTAATACGAAACAAATAGGCAATTTATATCTTCATATCCTTATCCCTCACTCTGGACACACGTTCAACAGGTTCCTTTCTTAGGAACTGAACTAATACAGCAACCATGCTTATAACGGCCACCGACAATTGCAATAACTCATAATTCAAGGTCAACGATATCACCGCCACAATTTATAGTAACATTTCAAAAGATTTTAACAATTCATCCAACCACGAACATCCAATCGACTAATCATGCGTATGCACGCTCGCAACATAAAATACTCGTTCTCCCTTGCACTCACAACGTGGCCGAAGAATAAGAGACCGCATTGGTACAGGCGACGAGCGAGACCAAGCAAGTACAACCCCCCTGAAATCACCAGGTGTCTCCCACCTTCCCCTATGCGCCACCGACACAACCGGCATCACCAGAATGCTTAAAAAGGAGAAAGTATTTTGGATATAATTTTGAATGGCCAGGTTAAAGATTGAATTAACCAGAAAAAGTGGTCTCTAAAGACAATATTTCTTTTATAATTTTGAAAACCAACAGAAATTGCGCAAAAGAGAGGAATTAGCGGCTAACAACAAAAAACAACAACAAACAACCACGAAACGATTATGCGTTTTTTGTAACCCCAAAAGACCCCTCTAAAACCACCCCATTGGGGGATTGGACCCAAAAGCGGGTCAAGCGATCTCTCTCGCCCTCTGTCCAGTCGAGAGGACCAGCAGAGCAGATGCGGAAAAGAGATGACGTGATCCCTCCCCTACAGGCCGACGTAGGAATAAGGTAACCGACCGTACCTCGAAACGAAGTGTAGAGAACCAGACCGGACAGCGGCCTCCCCAGGACATCTTCCGCTCGAGTGAAGAGAAAACCTCCTGACCGATGGCAGTCCAACATGCCCCTACCCTACGTCACCGTGTGAATACCTCAAGCCTAAGAGGAATGCGCAGCGTGAGGCAGGTAAAAAGAACAGGTGAGAGGCCGGATAGAGACAGCCTTTCAAGCGAGAAGGACCAGACACCCGTGAACCCGCAGATGAATTGCACGGGATGGAATTAGAGAAGAAAGAGAGAGAGAGAAAGTAAACCTAACCTGACTGACCTACATTAAGGTGCAAACACACCACAAGCGCACATTAAGGGACGGATACACGACAACAACAACAATAAATAAATGAATAATTCCACCACCCTAGATGGGTCAATCGTCATAGGCCTCGTGACAAACTCGTGACAAACACACACACACACACACACACACACACACACTCTCTCTCTCTCTCTCTCTCTCTCTCTCTCTCTCTCTCTCTCTCTCTCTCTCTCTCGCTCTCTCTCCACACACACACACACACACACACACACACACACACACACACACACACACACACAGGCTATTTTGAAGAGGCAGTGTGGATTGGCGGGAGTGGGGGTGAGAAGGGGGACTATGAAACCAGTTTCATTCACTTGTCGTTTTCTAACATAAAGGTAAGTTGCTGTGATCGGAAAGGTAACTCGAAAAGGTATCTATATCTAGATATAGTTTAAAATCGCTATGATTATATTCAAATTTGGTTGTTTCAAATTCTGCTCAGAGTACTAGAGAAGAAGAATAGGAAACACGATGCAAAGCATATACACGTACTCCCAGTTTTATCTTGAATACGCATGACATATTCCATAAAGAGGAAAGACCGTTTTGGGCCGTTATAGCCGTTAGTAACAGCCATTCTGGTAAACATCGGCCATCATCTGTGACCCATATGAACAACATACCTACATATTTTCAGAAAGATCGGCCGAGCACTTTCCGGGATATTCCATAAAGAAGAAAAACAGTTATGGGCCGTTACAGCCGTTAGTAACGGCTATAACGGTAAAATAAAACATCGGGAATCATCCGTGACCCATAGTGAACATACCTACAAATGTTCAGAAAGATCAGCCCAGTAGTTTTGTCTGGAGCGAGTGGAACACATTTTGACCACGGACGGTCAGACAGACAGACACACAGACAGCATTTCTTCGCTCCCATTATAAAGTACTCCCTGTTCTATAAGAACTGGGAGAACAAACAAATGGACGGGGGAAAGCAAGAAAGGAGTAGGACAGGGAGAAGAAAAGAAGGCGGGGTGCGAAGGAGGGTTATAGAAAAAAAAGGTGGAGGGAGGGGCGGTGGTGCTGGAGACGAAAAAAGAGGACGGTGTGAGATGACAAGTACAGGGGCGGGGGGGGGGGGGGGGACATTTTGTGGGGATAAATGAAGGGGGGTAGGGAAGGAGGGGGGGGGATGAGAGGAACAGATAATGGGAGGAACGAGGGAGTTGTGAGGAAAGTGATGGGGTTTAGGGGCAGAGACCCACACACGCGTCGGTTCAAAAATGGCGGAGGACCACGGTTTGTTTAAAATTTTATACAGAAACGATGCTATGGTGAAAGTCTCTCTCTTTTTTTTTCGTGTGTGTGTGTGTGTGGTGTGTGTGTGTGTGTGTGTGTGTGTGTGTGTGTGTGTGTGTGTTTTGCTTGCTTTATACCTAGCTTCTAGTTACGACTGTTGCTGTTGATTTTTTTAAAATCTGGCTTTTTTTATATGTTGAACAACAATACATGCAAATAAAACTGTAAAAAAAAAAGGAATTGCGAAGGAAAACGTGCGTGCTGTGATACATAAGTAATATAACATGTCAGCCATCGCTGCGTAATTGAGGCAATTTTGCATTAAGTAATGAATACACAGACAACATTATGCACATAATCGTATAAGGTAATGAATATGCATGCATACATAAAATCATTGTATTCGGTTGTGGATCAAAGAATCAGAGAGAGAGAGAGAGAGAGAGAGAGAGAGAGAGAGAGAGAGAGAGAGAGAGAGAGAGAGATTGTCAAACTCAGTTTTTGTGTGCTTTGTTTTGTTTTTCTTTTTCTTTTATTGTATGGTCTTAATCAAACTGATTTCTAGAAGTCGACATCTTACAAAAATAGGCTGTAGTCTTTTCAGGAGAGTTTAGCTTACGTCTCGCCATTACCTCCACTCAATTACTACTCCCATTGATTTTCGTCAATCCTCCTATCTACGTTCCAAAAGCTCTCTCTCTGGTGCTCCTTTGGCCCGGCTGTGTCTGAAAACTGGGGAGGGGGGGGGGGGGCGTAAAGAAAAACGACAGCCGTACACCTTGTGTGGTCCTGTTAACAAGGTTTGGAAGCATGCTTTGAAGAGGACGGGGAGTCGACAAATTAAGGTATACGTTTTAGAAACGCGTGTAATTAGAGAGAGAGAGAGACGGAGGGGGTAAGAGACAGAGATAAACAGACAGACAGCGACAGACAGAGACAAAGACAGAGACACAGGAAGAGAGAAAATGGTACACAGAGACGGATACAAAGAAAACCAGAGAGAGAGAGAGAGAGAGAGACAAGAAGAGAGAGAGAGAGAGAGAGTAGAGAGACAGACAGATTAAGAGACAGATAGACAGACAGACAGAAAAAGAGACAGATAGACAGACAGAGAGAGGGAAAGAAGAGAAAACAGAGAGAAAGACAGAGACAGACATACAGAGAGGGAGACACAGACAGAGAAGTTTATACTGACATGGCCTATAGACAGCCTCTATGTAAAGAAAATATACATTTGTTTTTACAAAAAGCACACACACACACACACACACACACACACACACACACACACACACACACACACATATATATATATATATACACACACACGCGCGCAGGCAAACATGCATGTGTCATCCAGTCTAACCAGATGAAAAATATATCCCGTACAGATAGGTGCATGTGGCTTATTTTTACACACACGTACACATTAATTATTCAACTTAATGAATAAAAATTCCATTTTTTCCATCTTCATCCCTGAAAGCAAAGGAGAGAGAGAGAGAGACAATGAGAGAGAGAGAGAAAGAGAGAGAGAGAGAAGAGAGAGAGAGAGAGAGAGGGGGGACGGTGGGAGGGAGGAAGAGATAGAGAGGAGACAGGGGGGATATCCTTCAACACATGTGTAAAAATGCAACTCTTTGTCTTGCTGTCACCAGGGAATCAATAGACCTCGTTTACGTAATCGAAAGATAAAACGAACAAGAATGGAAAACGCTTAAATTTCGTGATACTCTGACATTTCCAAACAGTATTGATACGGAGAACTGACACAAGGAAAGCACAAAAAGTAAACTATATACACTAGTTTAACGATCTACTCAGACATACACTATTTTTTATGTGAGAGAGAGAGAGAGAGAGAGAGAGAGAGAGAGAGAGAGAGAGAGAGAGAGAGAGAGAGAGAGACGCCTTATCAAGCTAAGCATTTTATATGCTCGTTCACGGAGAAACTAGCTTTCAGAAGTGGACATCAGAGAGATAGGCTGAACCCCTTTCCAGTTCTTTAGCTTATGCATCTCCATTACCTCCGCTCAATTTCGACGTCTATTGATTTCCGTCCAGCCTCTATCCACTCCCCCCCCCACACCCTCCTGTGCTGCCCCCTAGGGCCCCCGGGCCGTGCCGGAGATGGCGCCAGGGAAGACTGATGTATGTGGGGGGACACTAGGAAAGACGAGAGCAGTCCATCAGGCTGGGTCCTTTTAGGGATTTTCAGAGGCACGCTTTGAAGAGGTCAAAGAGTTGATACACACGCTCGGCCCTAGAGACAACGCTTTGAAGAGGTCAAAGAGTTGATACACGCTCGGACCTACAGGCACGCTTTGAAGAGGGTCAAAGAGTTGATACACCTCGGGCCAAAAGGGCACGATTTGAAGAGGTCAAGAGTTTGATACAAGCTGGGACCTAAGGAAACACTCTGAAGAGGCCAAAGATTGATACACGCTCGGACCTAGAGGCACGTTTTCAAGAGTCAAAGACTTGATACAAGCTCGGACCTAAAGACACGCTTTGAAGGGGTCAAAGAGTTGATACAAGCTCGGACCTACTTTTAGACAATCGTGTAACTTTCAATGAGGTCTTTGGAAAGAGAAGAGAGAGATGGACGGGGGGGGGGGGGGGGGGGGGGGGGGGGGGAGGAAGAGGTGAGAATGAGTGCGTGAGACATAAATTCAAAAAGAGAGAGAAGAGAGGGGAAAAGAGAGAGAGAGAGGAAGAGAGAGAGAGGGGGAGAGAGAGGGAGAGAGAGAGAGAGAGAAAGAGAAAAGAGAAAAGAAAAGAAAAGAGAAGAAAAGAAGAAAGAAAAGAAAAAGAGAGAAGAAGAAAGAGAGAAAGATGAAGGGGAGAGAGAGGGGAGAAGAGAGAGAGGAGAGAGAGAGAGAGAGAGAGCAGAGAGAGAAGGAGGAGAGAGAAAAGAGAGAGAGGAGGAAAAGGGGAGAGAGAGGGAGAGAGAGAAGAGAGAGAGAGAGAGAGAGAGAGAGAGAGAGAGAGGCGAGCGAGAGAGCAGGAGGATGCTTCAGATGCTTTTTTTTATCAGGAATGGTCTCCGTGCAATCTGTATGGGAAAGTGGTGTACTTTGATATGTGCGGGCACCGAAGATATTGTAAAACATTTTGAAGACACCGAAAAGACAGAATTGTAGCAAATTAATGTAACTGTCAATATCATTGATCAAACCTAACCTTTAAAATGCAGAATTACAAGTAACACGCCTGTTATCTATTTGAAATGGTTCTGAAAAATATTAGAACATATCACGTGCACGTGCGTATCACACATTTTCATCCAGTCCGATAAAAAATATATACCTTCCATAAGGCGCGTATAAAGTATTGAGGCACACATACTCATCTTCGTAAATAAAAACTCCATGCTTCCATCCTCATCGCCAGAGGTACAGACACACATACAGAGAGAGAGAGAGAGAGAGAGAGAGAGAGAGAGAGAGAGAGAGAGAGAGGAGATACAGACAAACAGACAGACAGACAGAGACAGTGATAGAGACAGACGGGGGAGCGGGGGGGGGGGGGGGGGGGCGGGAAGAAACGAGACACACGGAGACAGAGGCAGAGAGACAGAGAGAGGGATATAAGGCAAGAGACAGAGTGAGAGGGGGGGGGAGGAGGAGAGGGAGACTGGGGAGGGCGGAGACAGAGACGGTGGGTGAGAGACAGAAGAAGAAGAAGAAGAAGAAAGAGAAGAGTAAGAAGAAGCTAGAGAGAGAGAGAGAGAGAGAGAGAGGAGAGAGAGAAGAGAGAGGGGGGGGGATCCTTCAACAGAAGTGCACAAGCGCAGCTCTTGGTCTTTCTAAAACCCAAAAAGAATCAATAGGCCTCTTTACTGAATCAAATATAAAACGAGAAGAAATGGACAGCTTTCAAAGTTGCTTGATAGTCTGACATCACAGGACAGCTTTTTACAGGAAAACGTGACGTAAGGAAAGAACAAAAAGGTTAAAAATTTGAGATGGGTTCGGCGAACTACTCAGACATACACTATTTTTCTTCTTGGGATGAGAAGGAGAGAGAGAGGGGAGAGAGGGGAGAGAGAGAGAGAGAGAGGAGAGAGGAGAGGGGAGAGAGAGAGAGCGAGAGAGGAGAGAGAGAGAGAGAGAGAGAGAGAGAGGGGAGAGAGAGAGAGAGAGAGAGAAAAACAGACTGACAAGCACAGACAGACATTTCAGACAGGCACACAGACAGACATACACACACACACACACCACACACACACCCCACACACACACACACACACACACAAGCCCTTTTAAAGCTAAGTTGTTTTTTTAATATATATCTCAGTCAAACTGACTTTTAGAAAAGGTCCATCATACTATAAGGCTAGAGGCCTCTCCGGGGGGTTTAGCTTATGTTTTCCCCATTTCCTCCTCACTGTTACTACCTCTCTTGATTTCTGTCCAGCCTTGATCTACTCTCCCCAAACGTTGTGCGTTGCTGCTCCTTTGGCCTGGCAATGTAGGGGGACGGTGCCAGGAAAGAACTGATGTATTGGGGGCCGGACACTGAGAAAGAGGGGAAAAAACGTTCATCAAGTGCGGTCCTTTTGAACAAGTACAGAGGAATGCCTTGATGAGGAAGAGGTGCGGACACGTTGAAGGCTACGACAAGCGTATTGCTTTGTATGATGTCTCTGGAGGGAAAAAAAAAAAAAAAAAAAAAAAGAGAGAGAGAGAGAGAGGGGAGGAGTGAGAGAGAGAGAGAGAGAGAGATGATAGGCAATCAAACAGAGAAAGGACATTGACAGAGAGAAACAGGGACAGAGAGAAAGAGAGAGGAGAGAGAGGGGAGAGAGAGAGAGAGAGAGAGAGAGAGACAGAGACAGAGACAGACAGACAGACAGACATACCGATAGACAGACAGACGGGCAGACAGGCGGGCAGACAAAGAGACCGGCAGACAGGCAAAAGATACGGAAAAAAGAGAGAGAACAAGAGAGAGTAAGAGAGAGACAGAGACAGACAGACAGAGACAGAGGCAAAAAGACAGACAGACAGAAGGCAGACAAAGACAGAGAGAGAGGAGATACAGACAGACAGAGACAGAGGCAGAGGGCAGAAAGACAAAGAGACAGACAGACAAAGGCAGAGAGAGACAGACATTACAGACAGACAGACCGACAGAGAGAGAGAGGGGAGAGAGAAGGAGAGGAGAGAGAGAGAGAAGAGAGGGGGAGAGAGAGAGAGAGAGAGAGAGAAAGAAGAGATTCTTCAGATGCTATATACCGACAATAATCTATAGGTACCTCTCTACTTGAAAGGGGGGAGGGGGGCACACTTTCGTGTTCGCAGCGCCCAACAAAAAACACATACATTTAGCAAATACTTAAACAAAAGCGATTGCCTCCGATCTAGTAAATGTTCAATGTCAGCAATCACAACCTTTCAAATGTTGGGGAAAAGAGAGAAATAGTCCTGTTAACCTGTCGATAACATAATGGATAAGAAATCATATTTATGTGTGCCTCACACCCATACATTTACCATCATTCTACGGGTGAAGATAACGTTCCTTTCGAACGGCGTGTATGATGTTTTCAGGCACACGTATTCACCCCCATAAATAACGGGCCCACTCCATCTCCATCACGAGAGAGAGAGAGAATGCCAATGTGCCAATGCTGCCGAGAGAGAGAGAAAAGAGAGAGAGGGGAGAGAGGAGAGAGAGAGGAGAGAGAGAGAGGAGAGAGGAGAAAAGAAAGATTCTTCGATGTGGGGTAGAAATGCATCCTTGGTCTTTCTGTCACCGAAGAATAAGCAGGCCTCGTTTACTTAATCGAAGCTTATAAGTAGAAATAGAAAATCGGTACAGTTTCTTGATAGTCTGACATTAGAAGACAGCTTTACACGAAAAACTCACACCAATAACGCCAAAAAGTGAATTATGCAGACAAGTTAACGATTTACTCAGACATATATTAATTCGCTTTATAAGAGAGAGAGAGAGAGAGAAGAGAGAGAGAGAGAGTAGAGAGAGAGAGAGAGAGAGAGGAAGGAGACAGACTGACAGACAGACAGAGAGACGGACGGACGGACAGACACACAGAGACAGAGGCACAGACAAAGACAGAGAAACCAAGAGAGAGACATAGACACACAGAGACAGACATGGACAGACAGAGACAGAGGGACAGGGACAGAGACAAAGATAGACAGAGAGACACACACACAGACACAGAGACAGAGGCAGAGACAGAGACAGAGACAAAGACTGAGAGACAGAGAGAGAGAGAGACAGACAGACACAGACACAGACTGACAGAGAGAGACAGGCAGAGACAGAAAGACTGGGACAGAGGCAGAGACAAAGACAGAGAGAGATAAACGCACCGACACACACTGACAGACCACACACAGACAGACAGACAGACAGAGATACAGACGAATAGACAGACAGACAGACAGACAGACGGACGGACAGATAGAAGGAAAGAAGCCTTGCCACACTAACCTTTTTATACTCTCGTCCTATATGACTTGTAGAAGGGGACGTCATACAGACAGGCTGAAGGCTTCTCCAGAGAGTTCCGTTCACGTATCTCCATTACCTGCACACAATCACCCCTTTCACTGATTTTTGTTCCGCCTCCATTTGCTCTCCTCAAAACTCTCTGTGGTGCTCCTTTGACGTGGCTATGTCGGAAGACGATGCCAGGAAAGACTGATGGATGAGGGCAGACAGGGAGAAAGACGAATGCCGTCCATATAGCGTGGTCATTATGGCAAGGTTCACAGGCATGCTTTGAAGAGGACCAAGACTCGACAAGTTAATGCCTACGTTTTAGAAAAGCATATAATGTCTATCTCTAGCACACACACACACACACACACACACACACACACACAGAGAGAGAGAGGAGAGAGAGAGAGGAGAGAGAGAGGAGAGAGAGAGAGAGACAGAGACAGAGACAGAGAGACAGAGACAGAGACAGAGACAGAGCAGAGAGACAGAGACAGAAGGAGAGAGAGAGAGAGAGACTCTTCGAATAGTAGGCCTACTACGTTAACGTAATCAAAGCATAACTAAGTACAATCAAGGTAAAGTTTCTTGATAGCTTTAATGACTGGGAAAAAAGAAC
>CM031607.1:29305895-29308395 GCA_018398815.1 Conus ventricosus | reverse complement strand
AGCTGGTATTCTCATGTTCAGGAAAGTGACAGGTTTGATATCTATCGTATGTTAAACGCAGAACATAATGTGCCCGTGTATTTTTCTATGAACCTCGACAAATATTTGAGATACATCTTAACAAAATTTAGATTCGGTGTAACAGAAATAAATAGACATTTCAATTGCTATAGACAACGCGGTGATGATAATCCCCTTTGCCCGTTATGCCACGAGGCACTTGATAATGAAGTTCATTTTATTTTCTCTTGCCAGGAACTAAGTAATGTTCGACAAGAGTTTATTCCGCAAAAATACTATAGACAACCATGCTTATTTAAGCTAATTATGTTAATGACATCAAGGAATGAAACACTTGTAAAGCAGTTCGCATTATATTTGAGCAAAGCATTTAAGATTCGGAGGTTCGTCGCAGCATAGGTTAATTTTTCATCAGTGTATTCTTGATTGTTATTTCTGTGTAATGGCATTTGCAAATAGTAAACTATGTGCAGTGAAATTAATGAATGCTTCGAAGGTTTAAACCTTAAAAAGATTGTTTTTTGTGTTATGCTTTATTTTGTTCGATTCTTTGCTTTGGTTATAGAATATTGTTCTATTTTTGTACCCCCTTCTGAGGGGCTATGGCCTAACAGAATAAAGATCTGAATCTGAATCTGAATCTGAATCTCTCTCTCTCTCTCTCTCTCTCTCTCTCTCTCTCTCTCTCTCTCTCTCTCTCTTTCTCTCTCTCTCTCTCTCTCTCTCTCTCTCCTCTCTCTCTCTCTCTCTCTCTCTCTCTTTGACACATTTTCCTTCAAAGTTATGTGGATGTTCAACACTTAAATGTAAACCTGGCGACTCACATGGTCTTTAAAGTATTCCTCTGGACATTTGGTGGACATCATCTCCCTCTCTCTCTTTCTCACTCTCTTTCTCTCTGTCTTTGTCTCTGTCTCTGTCTCTGTCTCTCTCTCTCTCTCTCTCTCTCTCTCTCTCTCTCTCTCTCTCTCTCTCTCTCTCTCTCTCTCTCTCTCCCCCAACCCCTATGCATTAGTCTTTTCTGGCACCGTCTTCCAGCATGGCCATGGCAAAGGGAGCACCATCAATAATGCGGATAGTGTGGATAGTGTGGATAGAACAGGCCTGACAAAAATCGATACCAGCAGTACTTGTGGGGAGGTGATGGAGATGCACGAGCGAAACTCCCTCGTGTCAAACAAAAACGTTTACACCGTCGAGCGTCCTCAGGCTTTTCTGTTAGCTAAACAAGAGGAGGGAGTGAGGGTGAGTTCGAGAGCACTGCACCTGGTGTGAGTTACTGAGGGCTAGGTTGTTTGCTTTGCCTTTGGGATCTCTGTCTGCTTATCTATATGCCTACCTCTGTCTCTCTTTCTCTCTCTCTACCCCTGTCTCTCTGTCCGTCCATCTGTCTGGTTGGCTATGTGTGTGTCTCTGTTTCTGCTTTTCTGTCTGTCTGACTGTCCGTCTGTCTGTGTATCTGTATGTATGTATGTATGTCTGATTGTCTTTTGGCTTCTCTCTGTCTTTTTGTCCGTCGATCTGTCTGTCTGTCTTTGGTCTGTCTGTCTGTCTGTCTGTTTCTCTCTCTCTTTCTCTTTCTCTCTCTCTCTCTCTCTCTCTCTCTCTCTCTCTCTCTCTCTCTCTCTCTCTCTCTCTCTCTCTCTCTCTCTCTCCTCCCCGGATATGTCATTCAGTGCTATACGCACGTCCAAAACGTGACATAAACTTGTCAATTACTAGTTCTCACCAAACATGCCTTACTTTGCAACATCAATATTCATTGATCAAAAACTTCTCTCTCTCTCTCTCTCTCTCTCTCTCTCTCTCTCTCTCTCTCTCTCTCCTTCTCTCTCTCTCTCTCTCTTTCTCTCTCTCTCTCTCTCTCTCTGTGAAAAAATACATTTATTTGCCCTTAAAAAATTTTTAGGGGTTGAAATAAGAACACCAAACGATCTAATATATGGGGAAACAAATCGATATCCAATGTATATCAACTCAGTAGTTAAATGTGTTCGATTTTGGATAAAACTTACTCGAATGGATGAGTCAAGGCTACCACGCAAAGCCTATAGGATGCTGCTAGATTTAGATTCACGCGACAAAAGAAACTGGGCTTCAAACATCCGCTGTAAACTGTTTACATTTGGATATGGTTTTGTTTGAACAAATCAAGGTGTAGAAGAAATAAATGCTTTTTTGTATGATTTTAAGGACAGATTAATTTCATGTAGATGGCAGGAATGGGACGATCATATTAAGAATAGCGATAGATTTAGTGTATACAGAACATTTTGTACAGTACCTGATGTGAAAATTCATTTGTTGTTAAATTTAGATAGACATCTGAAAGTTGTGTTAACTAAGTTCAGACTTGGGGTAACAGATATTGCTCAGCATTACTACCAATATACCCCATAATGAGAATGATTTAATTTGCCCACTGTGTAAAAACGGTAAAGCGGATGAGGTTCATTTTGTCTTATGTTGTCCAGCACTA
>CM031607.1:29248395-29260895 GCA_018398815.1 Conus ventricosus | reverse complement strand
ACATTTCTTCCTCTCCCCTCCCCGAACACACTTTTACCCCTCCTTCATTTTTTTGGGGGGTCCATCATTGTACATAGCATCATCGGATTGGGCCTCTCCTGCAGCGCATCAATAATTGATTATGGCACCGATTCTGCTCTGCCTGTCTGTCAGGTCAGACACAAGTCGGCCATGGGTGGATCTGAAATCGTTATCTGTATGCAGACAACAACAACAACAGCAACAACAACAACAACAACAACACACACACACACGCACACGCACACGCACACGCACACGCACACGCACAGACACGCACACACACACACACACACACACACATATATATATATATATATATATATATATATATTATATATATATATATATATATATATATATATATTATATATATATATATATATATATATATATAACATCGGCGGTGGGCAAACCAAAAACCATCCTGATGACAGCGCAACACGCTCGAAACAAATTTGTAGATAGTTTTAAGATTCCTCTTTTAACTTGTTTTAACTATATATATATATATAATATATATATATATAATATATATATATATATATATATATATATATATATATATATATATATGTGTGTGTGTGTGTGTGTGTGTGTGTGTGTGTGTGTGTGTGTGTGTGTGTGTGTGTGTTTATTTCTCTGTGTGTGACAGACAGACAGACAGAGGAGAGAGAGGAGAGAGAGAGAGAGAAGAGAGAGAGAGAGAGAGAGAGAGAGAGAGAGAGAGAGAGAGAACATGGAAGCCAGACAGAAAGAAGACAGAGTAATAGAAAGAAGAGAGAGATAGAGAGAGAGAGAGATGAGAGAGAGGAGAGGAGAGAGAGGAGGAGAGAGAGAGAGAGAGAGGAGATGAGAGAGAGGAGAGAGAGAGGAGAGAGAGAGAAAGGGAGAGAAATCCAACGAAAATATATGATGGTAGATAGGCAAAACACATAGACGATCCCTTTATCATTAAAACACTCCTGGCAAGTGATATCATGGGGGTTTTTTGGTTTGTTTTTTGACAGATATGCTGATAATGAACGTTTTAAAATTTTGATTCTAATGGTCACTTAACTTCCCCCTTCAAAATAATTGCTTCCCTACCTCATTTCATTTCCGATTTTGCTTTGATTAAATTGAGGTTATTTGTATTTGTTTCTGTCCGTCTGTGTGTTTGTCTTTTGATCTCCCTTGCATCTTTGGGTGGATCCTCAGGCGTAGGCTCAAAGACTGTCCCCTACATTTTATATTATTTGCATAATGTCTTTAGTTTTACAGCAACTTTTTTTCCTCCCACACTTTCGTTTGGTTGCATTACTACTCTTCGCTGGCTGCTCTGGGGGTGCTATTGGATTCTTTTTTGCACCCATGGTGGTGAGAACACCACAGTATTATGGACTGTGGTGTGTCTCTATTTGACGCCGGGAGCGCAGACACAACCAGCCGTGTCTCCCTGATGAGTCCCGAGCCAGCGGGCGAAAGGCCTCGGAGCAGGCAATACAAATATATCTGCCTTCAAAAGGGATTGCGATGGTTCCCTTATGCAGCTAGTGAAGAGTTTTCATATCTGTAACATTTTTTTTTTAATTTCATTTTCCCAGTTTCTACATCTTCAAACTCCCCTCTACCCTCCCCTCAAGTCCAAATCTTTGCCAGACAGTTCAGTTGTTGGCCTGCGCTTGTTTTTCCCCCACTATTAGATTGTTCGTCTATGTATTTTGTCTGACTTTATTCAAGTTTAAAAGGCTGTGCCAGTCTTGAATAAAAGTTACTCTGTGTTAGGTTTCCTTATGGGAGCAAAACATACCCCACGTGTTTACTGTTTATATATATATATATATATATATATATTATATATATAGATAACTGAATGAATTAATGAATGTGTGTGTGTGTGTCTCTCTCTCTCTCTCTGCTTGTGCACGCGCATGCATGAGTGCATGTGTGTTTGCTTGTGTGCATGTACAAGCGCGTGCGCGCATGTGTGTGTGTGTGTGTCTGTGCATGTGCATTGTAAGCCCCTCCCCACCCCCACCCCCATGTCTGTCTGACTGCGGTCATTTCTCAATGACACCCCCACAGTCCGACCAGAACACCACCAAGGTCTTATTGGTCAGGATGAGTTAGTACCAGACTGTGTGTATCCTATGAATGTCCCGTTCACTGGCACCATCCATCAGTCAGGGCTGTTTGGAGGGAAAGGAGATACGAGGCAAGGACACAGGAAGCAAACGCACATGCACAACAATACTTGAAAAGTCAAAGGGTTTCTTTCGTTTAATTTCTGTGCGCACACTCTTTAAGGTTATTCAATTATCCATCAATGCGACGCTTCGAGCTACACTTTAAATCATGCAGACTAGCGAAGGAGGAATCACTGTTATATCCAAGCAAACAAATGCTATCTTCAGCTCTGCAATCGATTCTGAAACATTACCCTAATCAATGACATCGGCTATATAATTAGCATGAATCTTGAAGCATACTTCATACAGTTCAAGTCATAGAAGTAGTGGTATTTCAAACACTGCCTTTCTTATTGGGAAGGGTAGGAGGCGGCAGAGGGAGAAAGCATTGGAAGGGTGTAGGATATAGGGAAGTGGTGAGTGATGAGACTGCGTTGTGGGCAGGATTCAAAGGGGAGGGGGGGGGATAGAGAGCATGGGGAAGAAGGAGATGGAACAGAGAAAGAAAACAGAGCTTCGGAGAGATGGTTTGCGAAGCAGTGAATGTGGACGATGGAACTACATATCTGGTGATTCTGGTTTTGTGTAGCTAGAAGAAACAGTACAGAACTTGGCAGCAGAAATTTCCTCGTTCCCCTCTCCCTCAAAAGATGTAATACCTTATGACCTCCATTGTCTCTATAAACGGATCTACAAGTGTGGGCGTAACAACAACCTATACAGTTAATAATTTTGACATGATGATTTTGGACTTTCCGCAACTTTTTGCCTTTACAGCACTTCTTCTCGTTTTACTGTTCTACCCTTTGCGGGCTGCTTTGAGGTGCTGTTGGATTCTGTGTTGGTGAGAACACCACAGAATTATCGACTATGTAGTATATCTCCATTTGATGCCAAGGGAGCATTGACACACGCGGCCGTGTCCCACTGGCGAGTATCATAGTGCCCATTTCTCTTTCTCTCTCTCTCTCTCTCTCTCTCTCCTCTCTCTCTCTCTCTCTCTCTCTCTCTCTCTCTGTCTGTCTGTCTGTCTGTCTGCTCTCTCTCTCTCTCTCTCTCTCTCTCTCTCCTCTCCTCTCTCTCTCTCTCTCTCTCTCTCTCTCTCTCTCTCTCTCTCTCTCTCTCTCAGGTGTGTGCGTGTGTGTGTGTGTGTGTGTGTTGTTGTGTGTGTGTGTGTGTGTGTGTTACAAGAGACAGACAGAGACAAAGAGAGCGAGAGGAGACAGAGAAAGAGACAGAGACAGAGAGAGTGAGTCGGGCCAACATTTCCTCCATCATTATTGTAAAGATGAAAAAGATCCAAAAAAAAAGTTCCCGTCTCTCTCTCTCTCTCTCTCTCCTCTCTCTCTCTCTCTCTCTCTCTCTCTCTCTCTCTCTCTCTCTCTCTCTCTCTCTCACACTCTCTCTCTCTCTTTTTTTTTTTTAATCTTTGTCGTCATTGTTGTAATGAGGAAGGAATTGTTAGCCTATACTTGTCAACCCCCAGCACAAATTATGTGTGTGTGTGTGTGTGTGTGTGTGTGTGTGTGTGTGTGTGTAGAATAAAAGTGTGCTTTATAGATTACTTTTCGTCCCTCTTTTACAGGTCTAACCAAACTTCAATGGGTTGTGTTTACGCTCAGGTCTGTTCAAGTATAGGTGTATTACTGAACATTTTCACAAAATCAAAATGAAACCTTCAGGCTTAGAACAAACCTGCTAACACTACCAGCATTTTAGTTGGAATGGAAGTCTGATAATTCCTTATTGTGTGATTGTGAAAGTTGGCGCTCGAGAACAAACATTATGCTGTTTCTAAAAGCAAAGTTAGAAACCCATATAGTACGACATCCATGGATGACAACTAAACTCATTTCCTGTTACCTTGACAGTCGATTCTTAAGAATCCTTCCATTTCGAGTGTAAAAGTCAGAATCCCGAGAATGTTAAAAAAAAATTCAAATTTGTATTGTTGCAATTGTGAAAGCCAGATGTCAAAGGTCGCATACATCAAAGACACTCCCCCCCCCCTCCCCCTCCTGATTCCTAGTTATCTATAATCCCACAGTGTGAAAAGTCGAAAACTACATCTTGAAACAAATCTAAAACGTATCGTTTTTGAAGTCCGATGAATCCATATCGTATTATAGCGAAAACTAATACCCAGAATGTATTGTTTATGAAGTCCGACAAATCTATATTGTTTCATAGTGAAGACTGAAAAATTAGAATGTATCGTTTATGAAGGCTGATGAATCCATGTATTATTAAAAAGAAAACTAAACATCCAGAATGTATTGTTTATGAAGTCCGATTAATCCATACAGCACTACAGTATAAACTAAATCTGAAAAAAATATGGTGTGTGGTGGATACTTCCAGAGCTATGCCAGTGAAGGGAGCGTTGTCATCTTGGCATGTTCAACTAAGCCGAATAAGTGCAGGTTGCTGGTGGTGGTGGTGAGGGGGGGGGGGGGGGGTTAGAGTAACGTGCCCTGCCCATTGGGGGTAAGCGTCGTGCAAAGGGCTGACAACTCATTCTCGAAATAGTATAGTCACGGAAGCACCGACGAAAAACTAGACAAAGAAGGGCTTTCAGAGAGAGAGAGAGAGAGAGAGAGAGAGAGAGAGAGAGAGAGAGATTACGACAGAGGCAAAAAAGGACAGCCTTGCCTCGTTCTCTGGAACGTTGTCAATGATGGACAGTGTTCCCTTAGGGAAGAACGGCCTCAGCCGGTAAGTTAAGTCTGATAAGTCACAACTTCAACTTCCTCCACGAACTAAATGTCACGAATCCCAACGGTGCATCTTTAGAGTCTTTGCTCGTTTCCTCCACGTAATCCTCAAATCTGTACTGTCTCTGCTTGGCATCAGCATTTACCTCCACCCTCCCACCCTCCCCCCTCCCGCCCCTTACCGACTCCCTTCCACAACCGACTTTATGACTCGTTTCTGAATTTTCGTCTTGGCATTTGAATTTTGATGGTAGGTTTTGTTTGCTTGTTGATAGTTGTTGGTGGTGTTCATGTGTGTGTGTGTGTGTGTGTGTGTGTGTGTGTGTGTGTGTGTGTGTGTGTGTGTGTGTGTGTGTGTGTGTGTGTGTGTTTGTGTGTGTGTGTGTGCGTGTGTGTGTGTGTGTGTGTGTGTGTGGTGTGTGTGTGTGTGTGTGTGTGTGTGTGTGTGTGTCATGACTTGACTTGACCCCCACTGCACCCCCTTCCCCATTCACCCCTTACGGTACGGCCCACCCAATCCTCCCCCACCACAAGCCCACCATCCACCCTCTGTAAACCGCCATCTGCACCCCCTCCCCAATCCTCCCCTTACACCCCATCTCACCCACTCCTTCCCTAAGACACAACCAGCCTTTCACCCTCTGTCAGTCCCCTACCCCTCCCGTTTCTGTCGCTTTTCAGAGTTGTGAATGGCATCATCCGATTGTTCTTTGCTTGGCATCATATCAATAATTGATTCTGGCGCCGACTTATCGCTCGCTGCCAAAGCATTAAGAAGTCGGCTGAGTGCGAGCATTGACACGGTATTCACGTGTGTGTGTGTGTGTGTGTGTGTGGTGTGTGTGTGTGTGTGTGTGTGTGTGTGTGTGTGTGTGTGTGTGTGTGTGTGTGGGTGGGTGGGTGCGTGCGTGCGTGCGTGCGTGCGTGCGTGCGTGCGTGCGTGCGTGCGTGCGTGCGTGCGTGCGTGCGTGCGTGCGTGTGTGTGTGTGTATGTGTGTGTGTGTGTGTGTGTGTGTGTGTGTGCGCGCGCGTGCGCGCGTGCGCGCGCGTGTTCACGCATCACCAAAATGTATACGTTTTCATGTTCATACTTATAACTTAAAAACGTCACATGTGGTTCTTTTTGATGGGGTACGTTTTGTCTTTTAAAGGTCACGCGAACAGGTTTTAAGCATCACGTTAATGTATTTCTATAAATGTCACAAGCGTAGGCATAAATCGCCCTATGCTTGGGCTTTAAACGCATCGTACATGAACTGAATGTCAAATGACTAAATTCTAAGAACCAAAAAAAAAGGAAAAAAGAAAAAAAAAGAAAAAAAAAGGAAAAAAGAAAAAAAAAGAAAACTGCGCTGGGTTACAGAGATACCAAAGCACGTATATCTGGCACGGCTCCAGGGACAGTACTCCGCATTTTGTACAAAATTCCTCCTGTGCCATAGCAAGTGGACATTAACCAGGGCTTTTGAGATCACGTACCAAACAAAAGAAGGTTTTCATCTCAGTGGAGGACGTTCGCCTTTCTGATGACCATCATACACATCAAACTGCTTAGTTTACCTTTTTTTTGACGATGAAAGACAGACTGTGTATTATGTATTCCTGTAGCGTTTTCTTGTTCTGTTTCCAGTAAAGGCCATATAGTTTTCATTTGTGAACAAAACTGATCGCAACATTTTTATCGAAAAAGCAATATACAAGTAATCAACACCTCGATCAGGGCTTCACGTCAGTGGTGGTACCCAATAGAAAATAATAAAATGGAAAATTACAATACAAAGTACAAAATAGCAGTACAGACTAGAAAGTTGAAATTCAAAGTTAGAAACCGCAATAAAAGTCAGAAATTAGTAGTCAGAGTATGAAAATAGCAAAAACAAAGAAGAAATGAAGTGGAATTCAAAGAAAGACGTAGCCATAGAAACTAGGGAATGGTCGTCAAGGTAACAAATTGCAGCAGGAAGTTGAAAACAATAATCAAAGCATGAAAATGGCAAAACAAAGAAGAAGTGAAGTGGAATTCAGAGGAAGACGTAGCAATGGAAACTAGTAAATGGTAGTCAACGTAAGAAATTGCAGTACAAAGTAGAACACAATAATCAAAGTATGAAAACAGCAAAACAAAGAAGAAGCGAATTGGAATCCAAAGAGAGACGTGGGAATAGAAACTTGTAAATGGTAGTTAACGTAAGAAATTGCAGAATGAAATAGAGAACAATAGTCAAAAGTAGGAAATACAACTTACAAAACACCAGTTAAAAGTAGGAAATAATACAACAAAGTGGAAAGGAGCCATCAAAGATAGGAAACAGCATCACAGCGCAGAGATTACTCTTCCACAGTAAGAAACAGCAATACAACGCAGGATAAAATGATAATAAAAAGAAGGATATAGACATAAAAGATGATGCGCAGAAGTAGAAAGCAGCACTAAAAGTAGCAAATAGTGGTCAAACTTTGGAAATAGTAATTAAAGTGGAAGAAAGTGGTTTGAAGTAGAAAATGAAACAGGTCAAAATGGTTGTCCATTTTTATTTCTATTTATGCAATCAAGAAGAAGTAGCTGTGAAAAGTAGAAAACAACGAAGAAAGTAGAAAATAGCAAATAAAGTAGATTACTGTCGTCAGAAGTATAAACTTACAACATATGTGGTAAGAAAAAAAGCCATTAAGATAAAAGTGGAAATTAGCAAGATAAGTAAAAACGAAATGGAGGTAACCAGTTAAAAAACATCAGTAAAGAGAGAAAATAGCCGTCAAGTGAAGAAACCACATTTACATGCAGAACATAACAAGATATAATAGCAGAACATAACAAGGTAAGAAATAGCAACAGCAGGAAAAAAGTAGTCAGGTTTATATAAAGAGATGATGCAAATAGAAAATTGTACTCGAAATACAATACTGCGATGAAAGAAACATTTGAAAAAGTGACGTCAAAAGCAGTTAATAGTAGTCAGAGATAGGAAATGGTAATAAAACGAAAAACAGTCAAAAGAAACAAATAGCAATAAAAGAAGAAGCAGAAATTATATGTAAAACAACAATAAAATCAGAAAATAGCAAATATAAAGTAAAATGTTGAAATAGTTAAAAAAAAAAAACCCAATAAAATCAGAAAACAGCAGATATAAAGTAAAATGTGGCAACAGTCGATAATGAGTAAGGTAGAAAAGAGCCGTACATAGTAGACAAAGAGCAGTTGAGGTAAGAAGAAAAGTTGTAAAAAAGCAAATACAAAACCCAAACCAAAGACAAATAAACAAAAGTAGTCTAAAGCAAGAAGTTGTGAGACAAGAAAAGGAAATAGCAATACGAAGTAAAAAAAAGCAATAGAAAACAAACAAACCAAAAAAAAAAAGCAAGAAAAACAAGAAAAGGAAAGAAAAAGAAAGAAAGAATGAAAACAAATACGAAAATGAAAAAAGAATGATGAAAACCAAATGACTGATAAAAAAACAACAATGAAAAAAAAAAACCTGTAGCATGAAGTAAGCAACTATAATAAAAGAAGAATGGGACGACGTTGTGCAATGACAGATAATACTTCTTTAAGAAGCAGGAAATAGGGAAGACTTTCAATCGGTCAAGACCACTTTCCGTCAAATCGAACACACCGATAGCAGAAAATGCATGAGCATGGAAACGTGGTGCGACACGCCGTGCGTGTGTGTGTGTGTGTGTGTGAGAGAGAGAGAGGAGAGAGAGAGAGAGAGAGAGAGAGAGAGGAGAGAGAGAGGATAAGTGACTGTTACAGAAGGTGTAAGGAACATGAGCACTATTCACAGGAGAGATTCGTGCTGCAGTGCAAATGGAGTATTGCGTGCCTCAGGCATTTTTTGTGTCTCTCTCCTTTTTAAGAGCACCATTTATTTTGATACATGGCTCGAGTTTCGATCAGAGGAGCACACCTTAGCCTCTGTCTCTGTCTCTCTCAGTCTCTCTGTCTGTCTGTCTGTCTGTCTGTCTGTCTCTCTCTCTCTCCTCTCTCTCTCTCCTCTCTCTCTCTCTCTCTCTCTCTCTCTCTCACTCTCTCTCTCTCTCTCTGTCAATGTGCATGTCTACAGCCGAGCAGAGATGCATGTAAAACTGACCCGACAAGTGGATTGCAGACTTGCTTATTGTCAGATATTGATCAGTTACCGATTCCAAGTTCAGCCGCTTTCTCATCAGCAGTCTACAACTTCCTCCCTCCGCTCCCCTCCCTCAACCATCCTACTACCACCACCACCACCCGCTCCCACCTCCATTCTCTTTCTCGTAGAGCATCGTGTTGGTGAGAGAAAGAGAGAGATGGGAGAGGAGAGAGAAGAGAGAGAGAGGAGAGAGAGAGAGAGGAGAGGAGAGAGAGAGAGAGAGACAGAGACAGACAGACAGACAGACAGACAGAGAGAGAGAGAGAGAGAGAGAGAGAGAGAGAGAGAGAGAGAGAGAGAGAGAGAGAGAGAGAGAGAGAGAGATGCCGATTAAAAAATGTCATTATTACTCTGAAGAAAAACAAAACGTTGCACACTGGCTTCAGAAAAAGATTTTCTCTTGAGTATTCCCTCAGGCGGCAAAACAAGGGAAAAGAAAGCAGGCAAACAAAGAAACAAATAGATGCGTACGTCAGGATGAAACCTCAGGAAACAGAAATAAAACTGAGGAAGCAAACGTCATGTATCAGAAGAACATCTGTTTCGCCATTCATAAATTCAACAGAGCCATCAAGGAAGGGGATAATTACAAGAAAAAAGGATGGGGGAAGATGTCACACTAATCAAAAGTCCTGATGTATGTGCTCCGTATAACATCCTGAAAGTTTTTTAAACTATTCACAAGGGGGAAAAAAAACCAAAGAGGTAAAGTCGTCGTAACATCCATACTTGTATTTGTCTTGCCTGTCGTGAGACTCCATACTTGTATTTGTCTTGCCTATCTCGAGACTTGGTAACACCCATAGTTTTCGTGTAAATTTTCTTGCCTATTTCATAATTCTAGGTAGGAGTTATTGAGGCATACCTCATGAATTCCCTAATAATATCCATCCTCCAAACCTTTTTCTTTTCAAAAAGCGAAGAAGCTCCATGGTGCATTCCATGCCATGTGCCACTCACAATGAAACATATCCTTTTAGAGTGTTGGGACTTGCATGATGCGAGACACAAACATTGTACAGCAGATTCCAAGAAAACCTTGTTCAGAGATGTTCCGCCTGATGCGATCTTTGAATTCTTGAAAGAGATTACCATTTTTCATCGGATCTTAGATTTTACAGTGGAAAGCTTTTTTTTCAACAAAATTTCAAATGGGTTTTTAGAAGATGTGTTTTAAAGAGTTGTGTAAATGAATGATTTGTGAGTTGATTTTAACGTGGTGACAGCCCTGATATGGCCTTTGGCGGTCGGCTGGGCTATAAGCAACATTAACTTACCTTACCTTGCGGCCTTCTGAGACCTGTCGAAATCCAGACCTGTCTACTCCTTTGTTTGTTGTCCTCCCACCCTTTGTTTTGCCCACCTTTTCTTTGTCCCTCACCTCACCCTCTCTTGTCCCCCCCCCCCCTCCCTCCCTGCATAGCGACCTACAAGATGGTTTTTTTTGTTTTGTTTTTTTTTGCCCCGTTGGCTGTTCTTGAAACCTACCCGTATCATATGAGCTTTCGGCTCTTGATAATACCGATCGCTTCGTCATGTTGCCCAATAGCTCGTCTCCTTTCCTGTGTGTTCATTGTACATGGTCATTATTCTGTGGCAGCATCTTATCTCCATGCTACTGCTGCCATAAAGTAGATTCCACAACTGCTCGTGCAAGACTATCGAAGTCCATGATCAACATACACATATAAACTCGACAAAAAACCCATAAGTGTAGAAGAGCCAGAATTTTATAGAAGTCATGCGTGTGGACTTGGTTCAGCGATCTCCTTTTCAACACCACCATCCCCAACCCTCCACCCCCCTCCCCCTACACACCTCCCTCCTTTTCTTTCTTTCGCAACCATACTAAGGATAAGAAAACTGCTTTGTATACTGCAAGTCAGTGGTTGTGATGGGCCCTTGTTTTTGTTCTATACACGTGTTAACACTTTGCCATAGGAAATGCCATCTTTACCGCCACCCCCATTCCCAAGATGGTATACCGCCACCCCCATTCCAAAGATGGTGTACTGCTACCCCCATCCCAAAGATGGCATACCGCCACCCCCATTCCCAAGATGGTACGCCGCCACCCCCATTCCAAGGATATGGTATACCGTCACCCCCATTCCACAGGTGGTATACCGCCACCCGGGACCCCCATTCCAAAGATGGTATACTGCCACCCCCATTCCAAAGATGGATATCAGGCAGTACCCGCGGTAGGTGAAAGAATCAATGTTGCACTGCTTAGTGTCCTTAGGGACAGCTGGTGGCTCTAACAGGGTAAGATCTGACCCAGTTTGAAACACCATTTTTGTCTTCGGTAGTCGTGAAAGCAAGACCAAACAATTGAGCAACCAAGGAGAGACATATTTAGCACCGTTTTGTCGCTTTAATCGTTTTGACACCGTCATGATTTTGAAACGTATTGAGCGAACCATGTTGAGATGTTTGTTTGTAATGATGAGGGATTCACAAAATGAGAATTCAACAGAGCCATCAAGGAAGGGAATAATTACAAGAAAAAAGGATGGGGGAAGATGTCACACTAATCAAAAGTCCTGATGTATGTGCCCCGTATAACATCCTGAAATTTTTAAAACTATTCACAAGGGGGGAAAAAACAAAGAGGTAAAGTCGTCGTAACATCCATACTTGTGTTTGTCTTGCCTGTCGTGAGACTCCATACTTGTATTTGTCTTGCCTATCGTGAGACTCCATACTTGTATTTGTCTTGCCTGTCGTGAGACTCCATACTTGTATTTGTCTTGCCTATCTCGAGACTTGGTAACACCCATAGTTTTCGTGTAAATTTTCTTGCCTATTTCATAATTCTAGGTAGGAGTTATTGAGGCATACCTCATGAATTCCCTAATAATATCCATCCTCCTAACCTTTTTCTTTTCAAAAAGCGAAGAAGCTCCATGGTGCATTCCATGTCATGTGCCACTCACAATGAAACATATTCTTTTAGAGTGTTGGGACTTGCATGATGCGAGACACAAACATTTTACAGCAGATTCCAAGAAAACCTTGTTCAGAGATGTTCCGCCTGATGCGATCTTTGAATTCTTGAAAGAGATTACCATTTTTCATCGGATCTTAGATTTTACAGTGGAAAGCTTTTTTTTCAACAAAATTTCGAATGGGTTTTTAGAAGATGTGTTTTAAAGAGTTGTGTAAATGAATGATTTGTGAGTTGATTTTAACGTGGTGACAGCCCTGATATGGCCTTTGGCGGTCGGCTGGGCTATAAGCAACATTAACTTACCTTACCTTGCGGCCTTCTGAGACCTGTCGAAATCCAGACCTGTCTACTCCTTTGTTTGTTGTCCTCCCACCCTTTGTTTTGCCCACCTTTTCTTTGTCCCTCACCTCACCCTCTCTTGTCCCCCCCTCCCTCCCTGCATAGTGACCTACAAGATGTTTTGTTGTTTTTTTTTGCCCCGTTGGCTGTTCTTGAAACCTACCCTATC
>CM031607.1:29233395-29238395 GCA_018398815.1 Conus ventricosus | reverse complement strand
GATACGTTACTACTGACATTTTCCTTTGTTATTTTCTTTCGGTTTGAAAAACAAAAAATCAACACGGCGTACAAAACAACCATGTGTAACTGCCTTTGTGACTTTGTTTTCCTAGGAGCCAAAAAAGAGCATTGTCATTCGCTCTCTCTCTCTCTCTCTCTCTCTCTTTCTCTCTCTCTTATCATGCCGGTGCATGCCCACGCTATTCTGTGCACGCTTACGTCATCATCTGGCACTTGTGTGTTTTAAGCATCCATTTCTCATTAATGTAACCTGTTTTGTTTTGTTTTTCTTTTTAGATGGACTTTGCATTGTGATGATTTTGTGTCGTCTTCTGTCAACTTATGGCTGAGACAAAAATCATCTAGTCATTAGCATCATGTTTGTGGTGTGTGTGTGTGTGTGTGTGTGTGTGTGTGTGTGTGTGTGTGTGTGTGTGTGTGTGTGTGTGTGTGTGCACGCTACTTCTTTTGTGATTTTTGTGAAATTGTCTTTTTTGCAATACAGATATGAAAAAAATGACATAAATTTCATCTTTAAACGTAAAAAAAAAACCACCCTTTTATGGGCATTACGTCATCTGTGTTCGTTTGCCTTCGGTGCTACACTTTTGCGTCATAGGTAATGTCAAAATGTCGTGTGTGTGTGTGTGTGTGTGTGTGTGTGTGTGTGTGTGTGTGTGTGTGTGTGTGTGTGTGTGTGTGTGTGAGCGCACGCGCTTGTGAGGCTTTCTTTTTATGTTTCTTTTTTTTTTGTCCATACGTCTTTATGATTTTGGTTACATTCTTTGCCTTTTATTATCAGTTTTTCCTTTCAGTCTCATTTTGAAAATGATTATGTACATGTTTAACTAGAAAGAAAAAAAACAGGCGGAGAGAGAGAGAGAGAGAGAGAGAGAGAGAGAGAGAGAGAGAGAGAGAGAGAGAGAGAGAGATTCAGATGCAGATGTTTTATTCTTACAGGCCTTGGCCCCTCAGAAGGGGGATATACATGAAACATAACAAAGTCGCTATACGAAACTAATAATAATGATTACAATCCACAAATGCTTCGCCGTTTGAAAGCTTTGAATAAAAAATACTGCGAACTGCTTTACAGTGTTTTCATTTGCAAATGACATTAACAAAATAAGCTTGAATAAGCAAGGTCTTGTATAAAATTTTGGGGGAATAAACTTTTCTCTTATATCCTGTAACTCTGGACAAGTTAATGCGAAGTGTACTTCATCTTCTCTTGACTGTCGACATAATGGACACAGCAGACCAGAAGCATTTACTTGTCTATAACGGCAGTGATGAACACGAATATCAGAAACACCTACTCTAAATTTTGTCATCACCAACTTCAAGTGCCTGTCCATGGTCATTGACATATACGTTGGCAAAGAATGCACATCAACAAATGTTCTATAGAAACTAAACCGGTCACTATTCTGAATATGAAAATTCCAGTCTTGCCACCTACAGTCAATTAGTCTTTCTTTAAAGGTACGAAGAAAACTGTTCATATCTCCGACACCTTGGTTAAGCCATACGTACCCGAAACCATGTTCATATAATTTTGCCTTAACACGTGACACCCAGTTCATCTTGCCTCTATTATCTAGTTCTACTAGCATTTTATAAGCTTTATAGGGTAATCTATGTTCAGCCATCTGAGTCAATTTGAGCCAGTACTTGATACATTTAACAGTAAAATGCAAAGATATGGATATCTGTTAGTCTCTCCATACACAAGATCATTTGGGGTTTGTGATGATACACCCAAGAACCTTTTTAAAGCAAATAAATGAACCTTTTCGCATTGTGCAGCAGCAGCATCAAGACCCCACAGTTCAGCCCCATATTGTAGCATAGGCAGGATTTGAGCATCAAACAATTTCAAAAACAAAGCAAGAGATTCATTATTCAGCTTCGACAACTTCTTCATAAAACACAGCAATGCATTTTTGGCTCTGCAAGCAATATCTGTACATGCGAAAGTGAAACTTAATCGCGTAGAGAAATATACACCTAAATATTTATATACATTACAACAGGCATATTGCCCATCATATGTCCATTTTTCCCGCGAGAAAGGTAACCCCCTTTTCTGAAAACGATTATATTACTTTTACTCAAATTTACTTTCAGCTGGAGTGAATTAGCTGCCCTTTGCAAACTGTTTAGTTGAGCTTGGAGGCCTATTACTGTCTCAGAGAAAGAGAGAGAGAGAGAGAGAGAGAGAGACCGAGAGAGAGAGAGAGAGAGAAGGGGTGGGGGGGGAGGGGAGAGAAAGATGGGAAATATAACCGGGCATGTTCATCTGTCTTCGGTAGTACACATTTCCATTATATAAGATGTCGGAATGCTATGTGTTTGTCTGTGAATGGGTATGCGTGAGTGTGTGCGTGCGTGCGTGCGTGCGTGCGTGAGCGCTCGCGTTTGTTTTGGGAGGGGGAGGAGACTAAGGTGGTGGTTTGTGCATGCTAATTTGCTATACGACTATGTGTGTATTTATCGCAGTGGTGTGAAGAACTGCATCAAACGCTCCTACTATCAAACTGTTTATTTTTTTAAACTGCTTTAGGAATGACTATGCTGTATACAAACACTGGTTATTTCAGCACACTGAATTTTATTCTTCATCCATTATTTATATTGGATCTCATTTATAATTCGTTCACCTTTTTATAGTTACTTTTTCTGTCACGTAAGTGAATATTGTACGCTGGTAAATAACATTTTTATCGACTGAACACGTATTTTCCTTTATATTGAAAATAATTAACATGGAAGCTGTACGCTTCCGAAATGCATGCGTGGCTTGAAACTCATCCCTTCCCGACATATATGTCTGTTACAAGATATTATTATGGTGTTGTTTGCCTAGTTATTACACTCAAATGCATTATTTTCAGTTTTTAAATTTGTCACTCTAAAGCAATAGTTCTGCTTGTATTCCGTGTGATTGTTTTACTTTTATTCGCTTTGTAAAGTTCACATACGTCTTTCCAAAACTTACTGCTTTTTAACGTTTTATCATCTTTCATGAACCGACAGCTTTATCTTATTCATCTGTGATCCAAACTGCCTCATATTGTGCCGATCCAGTCTTATTCTCTCATCGGCGTCATTTTAGGGCATGTTTAAACGTTCCTATGGTTGGAATAACCAATTCCCCCATTTCTAATTCAATTTTCTTTTGAGTTTTATTTCTGATTTCATATGTCTTTTTCTTTAATTCAGTATGAAATTATAACACATTCTTAGCATTCATATTTCTTTGTCTGAAGGCTCGGCAGAAAGGTCCACAAACATATTAGTTTTAAAGAACTAGAAACTTCCGTTCAGCAGTTCTGCTGAAGGGTATGCAAACAAGTTTGAATGACGTGCTTAATAAGCATTTTACGTACATAAATTCGTTCACTGCGTTGATTGCGGTTATTTTAGACATTATCACCCAGGAAGAAATGACCTAAGGTTTCGGGGGGGGGGGGGGGGGGGGGGGGGGGGGGGGGGGGGGGGGGGGGGGGGGGGGGGGGGGGGGGGGGGGGGGGGGGGGGGGGGGGGGGGGTAAAAGGAGAAGACGGGGGGATCTTCCATCCCATCCCTTTTCTGATAAATATTTGCGTATTATTTTTTCGTACATCAAAATTTATCTAACAACAAATTTTCGCAAAAACTTTTTTTTATTTACACTGAATATTCGCCCATTTCGCGACTTCCCAAACCGTCGAACAACTCTATCCCCAGTTATGTTAAGATATACAGAAGGACCTGGCTGAAAAAAAAGATGTCCAAATGTAAGGCCTTTCCCTTTGTCGCTTCCTTATCTTGCGCGCTAACCGTTTCCTTTAATTAACGTAACAGCCCACCCACACCCCGACCCACCAAATTCCTGTAGGAAGTGAATTGGCCGATACTAAATAGTATTTTGGTTTTTCTGTCTGCCCCGTCGTCCGCCGTCGCTGTCTGTCTGTCTGTCTGTGTCGTCCCCCCGTCCGTCCGTCCTCCCGTCCGTCCGCCCGTCCGTCCCCGCCTCCGTCCGTCTGCTGTCTGTCGTTTTCCCTTCTGTCTGCTGTCTTCTCTGTCTTCTGTCGTCGTTTTCTGTCTGTCTTTCCGTCTTCCCCGTCGTCTGTCTTCCTGTCTTCTTCTCCCCCGTCCTCTCTCTCTCTCTCTCTCTTTCTCTCTCTCTCCCACTCTCCTCTCTCTCTCCCTCCTCTCCTCTTCCCCCTCCTCTCTCTCCTCTCCCTCTCTCCACTCCTTCCACCTACCTTCTCGCTGTTTTTCTTTTTATATAACTAAAAATTTTTCTGGTTTCGTTTTTTTTAATCCATTTTTATCTCATTTTCACATTAGAAAAGGGGTCAGGAATTAGCAAAAGGGTTCTCGACTTTTTTGATTAACCCTTTTTAACCACCATGGAGTACAAAGGTGGAAGTTTTCAGGGGGTTCTGAAACATGATACAAAACATTATTGTTAAATAGCTCACAAAACGAACATTCTCTTCTCTCTCTCTCTCCTCTCTCTCTCTCTCACTCTCCTCTCTCTCTCTCCTCTCTCTCTCTCTTTCCTCTCTCTCTCTGGGCCCTTCGCCCTGCAAAAAGGGAAAAAAAAAAGAACAGAACTGTAGACGAACACAATTTTAAACAATTTAGCGCAAAAACTAAAAACGGGGGTGGGAACGGAGGGAGAGAGAGAAGGAGAGAGAGAGAGAGAGAGAGAGAGAGAAGAGAGAGAGAGGAAGGGGGAGGCAAAGGAGGGAAGTACGGGTAATTTTAAGATTGGTTGTGAAAAGGGGGACCGCATGTGTTCAAGAAACTGTTTAAAGTGATTTGATAAGAAAATAATGTTGCTTGTACCCCATGAATTATGAAAATGATGCTGATTCAGATCTTGCAAAAAAGAAAACATAGCATGGACCACTCTCCCCGGGGAGAATACCTGTCCGACCCCTCTCTCTCCTCCCTCTCTCTCTCCCCTCTCCTCCTCTCTTTTTCTCTCCTCCTCTCTCTCTC
>CM031607.1:29223395-29228395 GCA_018398815.1 Conus ventricosus | reverse complement strand
CAATAAGTCAACAGTATGGATATGATGTGCATGTGATGTCGATAATTATCTTATTTTTCACGCTGACACCAGGCCATAAAGCCAAAGCTGGGACGTCAGTTCAGTGTGTCCGCATGCACGCGACACCGTTTATTGGCAGACGAATATGGGCGCCGGTAGAAAATTTGTCATGATAAGACTGTTCACTGGCACGTCTGTCTGATAAGTGAAATGGTTCCTGTTTGGGTTTCTTTCTTTTAAATTTAATCAGACTGTTTCTTTCTTTTACAGTTAATCAGACTGTTTCTTTCTTTTACATTTAATCAGTCTGTTTCTTTCTTTTACATTTGATCAGTCTGTTTCTTTCTTATACATTTAATCAGACTGTTTCTTTCTTTTACATTTGATCAGTCTGTTTCTTTCTCATACATTTAATCAGACTGTTCACTGGGCTTGTCTGTCTGATGACAAAGATTCTTCCTGTCCCTGTTTATGTCTTTCTTTTATATACTGTGAGATGGACTCATAACAACAAACTCGAACTGTCAAAATGATCATTTGGACTTACAAAAAGATTTCTGAACAACTAAGACGCGGAGTAAAGTGTAGCTGATCAATCCCTCAAGCCTGACTGCGAACACACTCATTAACGCTTGAGCAATCCCACCCCGAAGAAAACCTTTACGTTCAGCCCAGCCTGGACAAATATGCCAGAACTATATTACCTCAATAAGTCTGGTATCTGTGCTATGACTACGGAGACCGAATTTAGACATCAAGTAGTTGGCGGGAAATGTTAGTTGGCAGGAAATGTTAGTTTGACGGGAAATTTGCGTGATGTTCTCCTAAGGCCACTAACGAAGGGTAATATGGAACAGAACGATAGACGCGTTACATGCGATATTTGAAAAGCCTAATTTTTCTCTAACTGTGTCCTGTGAAGAGAGAAGATTTTGTTTTTGTGTCCAAAGCAAGTATACTGTAGATCGTTTGACGCAAGAACCTTCCCATACTTCCGAGGTACGATAGTCATTAGAGGTGGGCACTCTGCTATGTCCTTTCGGAAAATACATGCTGGTTCTAAAGAGAAGAGGAGTGGAGGGAGAGAGGAAGAAGGACGGGGGTGGTGTGGTGGTCAAGGTGAGGATGGAAGTTGAAGGCTGGAGACCGACGGAAAGGAGCCTTCAGAGCTTAACATGGATCGAAAAGCAAGGAAGGATAGGTTTGGTGGGAACCTACAACGACAGAAGACGACCTAACATCTTGGAAGCCTCCCGATCCCCAAAACAAGTTAACTACATAATGCCAGACACAAGTGACACTGGGCAGAAACAAGCCGCCAGCAAACGCACATAGAAAAAAAAAAAGGCAGTGGCATTTAGAGATGGCATCCGGCACTGGGGAAGGAGTGAGGGGAACCGGGAGGAAGCGGGAGGGTAGGTAGAATGGAGGGAGGATGAAGGGGAGGGGGATGGGGAGGCGGTGGAAGAGCGGGGTAGGGGGAGGGGGGTGAAGGCATGGGTGGTCCTGATGTCTAGGAAGTGTCCAGGGAATCGTATCTTGGATTCGGTTGCGACTCCTCCCCAGGGATTCCCCGTTCCGGAGATGACGAGGAAACGATGAACGTTGCTTGGATGTTTTTCTTCCTTCCAGCTCTGACCTGGAATTAGTCCTGTGGGCAGAGAGAGAGAGTGAGAGAGAGAGAGAGAGAGAGAGAGAGAGAGAGAGAGAGAGAGAGAAGGGGAGAGAGAGAGAGAGTATGTGTGCATGGACACACGGAGGTTTACTTGTTTGCTTGCTTGTGTGGCGTGTGCGCGCGCGCGCGCGCGTGTGTGTGTGTGTGTGTGTGTGTGTGTGTGTGTGTGTGTGTGTGTGTGTGTTGTGTGTGTGTGTGTGTGTGTGTGAGTGAGTGAGTGAGTGAGTGAGTGAGTGAGTGAGTGAGTGTGTGTGTGTGTGTGTGTGTGTGTGGTGAGTGAGTGAGTGAGTGAGTGAGTGAGTGAGTGAGTGAGTGAGTGAGTGAGTGAGTGAGTGAGTGAGTGGAGTGAGTGAGTGTGTGTGTGTGTGTGTGTGTGTGTGTGTGTGTGTGTGTGTGTGTGTGTGTGTGTGTGTGTGTGTGTGTGTGTGTGTGCGCGCGCGCGCATACCTATCATGTAGAGAAACAGGAAGTCAGACAGAGTCTGGCAGACAGACAATGACAAACAGTGTAGAGTCGGACGATAAACAGAAGACAAGGAAGAAACAGAAGACAGAAAACCGTAGAAAGAGACGGCGAATCGAAGAAGCAGAAGACAGAGAACCGTAGAAAGAGACGGCGAATCGAAGAAGCAGAAGGAGGGGAGAAACAGGGAAGAAAAAGATGAGAGAGATGAAGAAAGGAACCTGGAGGATAAGAAGTAGATAGAAGAGTGTGCAGGGAGAATAGATAAAAAAAAAAGGCATTCGTATAAACACAGAAGGAAATGCCTTGAACGACACACAGAGAGAAACGAATGATTGGATCTGCTATGGGTCCACAAGCTGAAAAGAGATGACAGAGAGTCAAACGAGGCCTTTTGCGCGTCATTCCTCAAGTCTTAAAAAGATGACGCGAAATGACCTGTATAGAGAAGGGGACTGACAGAGAAAAAAAATCAAAGAAAGTGTCAACAGTAAGCACAGCATGGAGCGTCAGACCTTTCCCTTGTGTTGGCAAACACGATAGAGAGTCTGGCAGCCAGGCACAGATAGAAAGAGAGTCAGGTAAAGAAAAGAAGGAGAAGAAAAGGAGTAGAGGGAGGACAAGAAGAGGGGAGGTGGATTGGAGGGAAAAAAGTGTGAAAAAAGAGGAATAGAAGGATGGGAAGCAGTTGGAGAATAGGGAGGAAAGGGGAGGGGAAAGGCACATGAGAGAGGAGGAAAGAAATCAAGATATACCACATGAGATCAGGAGTCGTACAAAAAGCTGTTTGAAACCATATCTGAATTTGAAGAAATTTTCCGGACTGAAACTAAACTTCGAAAAAATCTGCAAATGTTCGGCTAGGCCAGAGTAAAACGTCGGAAAAGAAACATCTACTAGGAAAAAATTAATGTGGAATCCACGCGATTTCAACTTCTCGCTATATTGTTTTCAAAATATGTCAAAAGATGACGGAACTTAATCTAAAAGATAAACTATTTGAGGCGAAGAATCTTTATAAAATCTGGTCTGAGAAGATACGTACACCCTGGGTACCGTTGCTGTGTTGAAATCACTTTCTAAGCGTATATACACTACCTGTGGATACACTTGTCAAATCTTCCTGAGAAAAATAAAAGAATTACAAAGAATGTCCTATGAATTTTGATGTAAAGTGAAAAGAGAAACAATCAAAAATGAAAATACGCAGTGCATGATATTTTAAAAAAATGGAGGAATACCAGATATAGAAAAATATTTACAAGCTTTAAAAAATAACACAGCCAACCCTGAAAGGAAAATAATTGATTGAAATACTGTGTCCAGATATAGATTCGTTGAATTTATATGGTCATAGAAAATTTCTTTCTTTCAAGTCGAATATTTTCTGGAAAGATGTCTGTTTGTCTTATCACAACATTAATTAAAGCATAGAGATGCATAATTAACGAGAAGTCCTTGCATAGTCACTTTTATATAATGATGAATTTAGAGCTGGTAACACTTTTTATTTTAATCTGGGTAAGCAAAGGTATTATTTTGGTTAGAGATGTCCTTTATGAAAAGGGATTTGTTGGATTACAAAAAAGTTTTGCAATAAATATGTCATTAATGTAAAATCATCCTGAATATATATGAGATGTTTGCGGTCAATAAAACGCTATTTGAAGAAAGTGTGTTTTAATAATGAAAGGAGAATGTAACCAAACGACAAAAGCATTACAAGTTATGTCAAACGTAGATAAAGGTTCGAAAGTTCATTACTGTTCTTTCTTGGAAGATTTAAATATATTTGATCTTAACTCATTTGCTCAGCGGAAATACAAGGCAAGATTTGCGATGGACTGGGAAGAGATTTTAAAACAAATTAGGAAAATTAAAGAAATAAAACTCCGATGGTTTCAGATTGAAATAGGCCATAATATTCTAGACACAAATAGTCTTTTGAAGAAAATAGGTGTAATTAATAGCAATAACTGTTCATTTTGTGATACAGAAATAGGTACAAGGTAACACTATTTATGGCATTTTACTTACGTTCACAGTTTCTGGAGCGAACTAGAGAGAAGAATCAGCGAAATATGAAAACTGGTTAAGAATCAAAATTACTATAGATTCGGTACTGTTTGTCAATGATAAGCAAATAAAACAGACGAATTCACTCAATAGTTTTTTAAAATATAAATGCAAGATAAATAAGATAATTTCTAGCCATCAACAACCTTTGAAAGTATAAAAGAAAAAATGTAAATTTGAAAAACGTACATGGTGCATGGCAATGCGATTCACACAGTTCTGTAAAGAACATGCTGTCCATATCAGTGTTGTGTGTAAAGTAACAGACCAAAATAACGACGACTAGAAAATATCAATACTGTAAATTATTTTTCCACAGATTGCTGTACATATATCAATTTGTCTGGATTACTCACTCTAACAGCTCGATGTGTTGATGGAATGTATTGCATCTTTAGTTAATGGATCGACTGTCTTGCTGCCTTTCATTGTGGTTATGGAATGTATTTTTGTTTTAATTGTGCAAAAATACATATATGTGTAGAACAATTATGTGTATACACACACACACACACACACACACTATATATATATATATATATATATATATATATATATAATGCTGAACAATTAAGTAGTGGGGGAAACAAGTGAACAATTAAGTAGTGGGGGAAACAAGTGCAGGCTACCAATTCTTCAGTCATTGTATAATGACTTGACAAAGATTGGACTGTTAGGCAGGAAAAAAAATTGGAGATGAAGAAAATGGGGGGAATATATTATACATGTGAGAAACCCTTCACTAGCTGCCTGAGGGAACCATTGTAATCCCTCTCGAAGGCAGATC
>CM031607.1:29210895-29218395 GCA_018398815.1 Conus ventricosus | reverse complement strand
GTGTGTGTGTGTGTGTATGTGTGTGTGTGTGTGTGTGTGTGTGTGTGTGTGTGTGTGTGTGTGTGTGTGAATGAGATCTTGGAGTGTGTGGTGCATGTGTGTGTATGTATGTGCTTGTGTGTGTGTGTTTGTTTGTGTGTGTGTGTGTGTGTGTGTGTGTGTGTGTGTGTGTGTGTGTGTGTGTGTGTGTGTGTGGTGAATGAGATGCCTTTTCTACTCTTCTTTACTGATGTCACCGGTAGACCTACCTGGTGAATGATTAAGCTTTCATTTTATATGACGGGGAAGAAAGCAACCCTACTGGTTTGAATAAAGAGCTCTCATTGTATATGACGGGAAGAATACAATCTTAATGGTTTTGAAAGATGAGCTCTCATTTTATATGACGTGAAGAATGCAATCTTAATGGTTTTGAAAGATGAGCTCTCATTGTATATGACGTGAAGAATACAATCTTAATGGTTTTGAATGACTTACCTAACACTACTTCAGCTGTGTATAACACCTTATGATGTACTGATTCACAGCCAGTCTTGCTAACAATGCAGCTTGGCAATATCATCGGGAACGGTAGGTAACATGTTTAAAATCCAGCGTCTAAAGCATAGATCATGTTTACCAAAGATGCTATACTAGACCACTGTTGACTTCTCTTATATTGCGGCCTATATGTAAACAAACCAACACCCGAAAATGTGAAGTAAACAAAAAATCTACAGGAAGGTACAACGTCTGTGCCATGTCGACTAGTCTGCTACATGCATTCCAGTTATAGAGTGGATCCCATTTTGATGTTGACACTGTTTCCATCAAAAGCAGGAAAGAGCGCATGCAATGCCTTACATTCCGTGAACATTTCTGGATATTATTATAATATCCTGCGCCCTCTTCCTTCTCTCCCTGTTCATGCCGATGGTGCCAAGATTCTCTCTCTCTCTCTCTCTCTCTCTCTCTCTCTCTCTCTCTCTCTCTCTCTCTCTCTCTCTCTCTCTCTCTCTCTCTTACAATATCTTTTTTTCTCAATGTGTAATCCACCCCATCATAAGGGGCTGTGGCCTATAATGATTAAATCATCCGCATCCGCATCCGTATCTCTCTCTCTCTCTGTGTAAACAAAAACGGATTCTATCGAAGTCAACCGATTCGATACATTCCAACACTAATGACTGAGAGATTTTTTTTTTTCCCGTTGAAAGAAGGGGACGGGTATACGTGTGGAATTAAGACTTCCGAGCTATTACTGGATTTGCTACATTGTACACACACACACACACACACACACACACACACACACACACACACACACACACACACACACACACACACCACGCACGCACGCACGCACTCACGCACGCACGCACGCACGCACGCACGCACGCACGCACGCACGCACGCACGCACGCACGCACGCACCACACACACACACACACACACACACACACACACACACACACACACAAGAGCAGAGACTACTTTGTAATAGCAGACAACCAGTTGATGTCGTTAGATCCCAGGGTCGATAGATTCTGTGTGTGTGTGTGTGTGTGTGTGTGTGTGTGTGTGTGTGTGTGTGTGTGTGTGTGTGTGTGTGTGTGTGAATAGAATAGAATAGAATAGAATAGAATAGAATAGAATAGAATAAATTTTATTGTCATGAAACCTCAGGGTTTATGAGACACAATATGGTTATCATAGAAGAACAAAACAATCATACACAAATTTCCCTAATAATGACTGAGCATTCTCCATAGTCATTAAGGCTTGGAACAATATTTGAAGCATTAGTATTAAGACATTGTATGCCCTTCCTTAAAATATTTCCGTTGGCATCAAACTTTTCACAGTGATCAAGAAAATGAACTTCGTCTTCCAATACATTACAACGATTGCAAAGTCTGTGATCTCTAGACATATGCAGATATCGTCCTTTTTCTATTCTTAAGTCATGGGCGCTTATCCGAAGTCTTGTTAACGCTTGTCTGTGCCTCGGATCTGTAACAGTGATTAAATAATTTTCTGTGTGTGTTGTGTGTTTGTGTTGTTGTTGTTGTTTCTTTTTTTTTAATGTCAGCGAACAGACTCGTGTTCTGACGGAAGGTCGTCTTTTCTTGAACGTACGAGAGTTATTGACGTATTCGTTTAAGATTACGTCATCTGCGTAGAAGTGGAGGATTACATTTTGCATCCTGCTACATATTCATTCGAAATATAAAAAAAAAAAAAAAAAAACAGAAAACACAAACAAGCAAAAGAGTACGTAAACCTTCTTCCCTTCTTTCAAACTGGAAACAAAGACACTATGACAAAAAATGAATAATAAATATAGTTCGAGAGGGGGTGGGGGGAGGGGGGGGGGAGAAAAGAAAAAAAAGTGGAAAAAAAAGCCATTGTTTCGCAGCTCAAAAACTGTGAAGCGTCGAGACTGCGGGAAAGGTTGATAGATCGCAGACTGGGTCGATAGATCTCTACAAAAACAGCATTTATATTTTGTGTGTGTGTGTGTGTGTGTGTGTGTGTGTGTGCTTAAATGCATGTTTGAAACATGTAGGGTAGTTTCACACACACACACACACACACACACACACACCTAAATCTGTCGACCTCGAGATCGAATGACATGTACTGGTTGTCTACTGTTACAAATTAGTTTCCGCTCTTTTCTGTGGACACATAAGAATAAAATGACGCTAATTTTCTACTAATAGAAAAAGAATGAAAAATTTCACGTAACAACGAAAACGATCAGTTTAGTATGATTTCTTTTCGCAAAACACATGCTTATCTTTCCATACATGCATATAAATGGAGGCACCGTGTGAAGTGAGTATGCACTGTGGTGTCATCATTCACCATGAGTGGAGAAGCGCTCTCAACAGTTTTTGAGATTTTTGCATTTTGCATGACGGATGTTCTTTTTTTTTCTTCGTAACATTCTGCGCATTATTTCTAGAATAATAATATTTTTGTGATGAATGTGTCTATTTCGTTTTTTTTAGGCGATATCTTGCTTCAGATAACAAAAATGTTGTTTTAAATACCATAATTCCGGGAAGAAAATCGTCGATCACCCGTGATCGAAATTCAAGGGAAAGAACTGAAGACTTAAAACGGAGCTCTCCTTTGAACCGCGCGAATTTCCTTCTTACGCATTTTGGGGTCATAACGTATGTCATTTTAAAGAGCAACATTTTTATTTGAATTTTCACAGATTATATGCAGTCGCAGTGACTGTTTCATATTCTTTGCAAAAACCTGTATGGTACAGGTTACAAACAAAGACGAATGAGTAGACCAGACATTGGGCTGGTTTGTCCTTGACGTATCTTCACGTGTAACGCTTGCCTTGATCAAACATGTTTACTGTTGATTGGGCTGGTTTGTTCTTGACGTATCTTCACGTGTAACGCTTGCCTTGATCAGTTGACACGAAGGGAGAGTCCGTGACATGTTTTTGTTCCACACTATCAGCCATGACTCCAATGGCCGCTGGAAAAAAAAAGTTCCACACGCTATTTCGCGGATAGCTACTGACATTTCCTTTTATTCACTTTCACCACTCAATTGACGCGCTCATGTGAGCGTGCCACACACACACACACACACACACACACATACACACACACACACATACACGCGCGCGCGCGCGCGCTCCCCCCCCCCCCCCCCCCCCCCCCCCCCCCCCCACACACACACACACACACACAGACACTGCCACTCATGTGAAAGTACAGGGATTATTATTTGCTGTTGAAACTACAACATTAGTGAGAGTATGCAAGTTTGTACTTGCTGCAGTCATATGAACAGTTTGGAAAATTCCTTTTAAAATGTCACAGTTTGTGAGCTTATTGTATTGTGCGCCCTCTTTTTTATTCAGACAAAGAAACCGTTTCATCCTTTCTAACCTTTCATTCTCTCATTGTGTCAGTTTGTGCTTGCCTGCATGGCTTTCAACTGTCAACAACAACAACAACAACAACAACAACAACACACACACAACACACACACACACACACACAACACACACACACACACACACACATATATATATATATATATAATATATATATATATATATATATATATATATATATATATATATATATATATATATATATATTAGTGTGTGTGGTGTGTGTGTGTGTGTGTGTGTGTGTGTGTGTGTATGTATAGTTTCAACATTTTTGTCGTGTCATAATCAATTTAAACTTAAACCCAATTATTTCTCATCGCTTATAATGTGATTTTTCTTCTCAGTTCAAGACAACGATCTGAACGGTCGATATTCATCGTACTCCAGGTAGTTCCTCAAGATCATCACTATAAATAAAACAAACACTCCCATTAAGGCCTGGCTACACGTTCCGTTTGAAGCACACGTTTCATAAAAACGCCTTTTACAGCCAACCTTCAATGGTCTGATCAGTCCGCGTGAAACTCATTGCTTCACGATGTCATTCGAACTAACGGACTGAAACGAATCTCCAGCTTACGTGTTTCCTTTCCCTTATTGATTTGACGCCAATATTTGATGACGTAACATCACGTGTGACTTGGACGAGAGGTATTGGAAAATGTGACTGAACTACCGAGCTTTGTCGAGCTGACAAATAACTACCTTCAAATCTATCCGGCATTCACGATGCTTTCATATTCGATCACATCTTGACATGAACGCCTTGCCATAGTCTTTCTGGTTCTGTGGAGCGTGAACTCCCGTGGGACGTCGTGGTCACTGAAGCATAGTTTTCTAGATTGTTGTGCCTGATTGAACAGTTTGACACTTTCCTTAGCCGCCATTTGCTAAGTAGAATCAGCGCTCAAAGGAAGCAAACTGATTGAAACATACGCTTAGTGCTCATCCTGTTACAAGCTTTCAGTGTGTGTCCGTAATGGACAAATCTTCTACAGCTCTTTTAAGTCTGTGATTTGATAAATTTGATATCACATCACGGTGGCTTAATGGCATCAAAAGTAATTCTAACTGAAATGGTTATGATTGTGTTTGGGATTCATAACGCTTCATCGGCTGCGTTTGTCTATATAATAATGTAGAAATAAAGTGTGAAAGACTTGTCCATCCAAATATGGTATGAGTCACTCATATGAAGTGACAGATGTCTTATTTAGAACTCACACACACACACACACACACACACACACACACCTAATATGCGCACAAAATATACAAAACTATCAGATCATTATAAGTATTATTGCATTGATGAAGTGCATGTCTATAAACCATTTGCTTCAAACAGTAAAAGAACGGCGATATGGACTTTTGAGAGAACAAAGAGTATGTAGAGACTGTAGGCCAATAGAAATGCAGTAAGGATGAATTCCCATCTTGTGTTCGATAGCCCAATATATACAGCGTCAGGTAATCAATTTCTTGTTAAATGTTATCTGAACAGCACGTTCTTGTTCACTTTATTTAAGTTCATACAAGTGAGCAAGATACTTTGATTAGGCTTGAATGAAAATGAACCACCATGTTATCTGAATAGCACGTTCGATGTTCAATTTATTTAAGTTCATACAAGTGAGCAAGATACTTTGATTAGGCTTGTATAAAAAACGAACCACTATCTCATTTGATTATGCCTGAGTATTGTCTGTGAGGGCCATGGGCATGTGTCTCTTGTTTATAGCCCCAAAACGCTGTGAAGGAAGTCATTGTTACATTGATATCATTTACTCCTATAACAACATACGATCCAGTTCCAGTCGGTTTCAACGTCTCCTCCATGAAACATGATTGAATCATATCGTGTAATGGGGCCTTTAGGCTAGCTCTGCAAGAGGACCCAGCACTTCATTCCCCAAAGGGTTCACAGACATTGCCCCGAGTCCCCCTCCCCTTCTACTTGCTGTGCCCAAACAGTATCCGGTGTCTCTTTTGGCCTGTCCACAGTCTCAGCTGATCATCATTTTCGCTCTTTGTATGCAGCAGAGTGGGGTCTATTTGGGGAACGCGGGGCTTCTATGTACGAAGTAAGATTTCATAGCTGTTCTCTCTCTCTCTCTCTCTCTCTCTCTCCTTCTCTCTCTCTCTCTCGTCTGCATGTTTGTATTTACGTTTCTACCTGTCCTGTTAAACACACACACACACACACACACACACCACACACACACACACACACACACACACACACACACACACTCTCTCTCTCTCTCTCTCTCTCTCTCTCTCTCTCTCTCGCGCGCACACACACACACACACACACACACACACACACACACACACACACACACGCACGCACGCACGCACGCACGCACGCACACACACACACACACACACACACACACACACACACACACACACCTAAAGTGCTGCCATCAAACAATGAAAAATTAGCACATCAAAACTGCACTGTCATTCTCTGTTTGTCTGTTTCCCAGGTTAAAGAGATAAAAACAAACAAAAGTGAAAATAAGTCTCAAGGGAATGAAGCAGAAGAGAACAAAGACATAAGTGTCCACAGGATGCACACCAGATACTGTCACAAACCCTCGTGGTCGATGCCATCTCAAAGCAGTAATTACGTTTGTCCTTTGACTCGCTGGCTGGGTGCCTCTCATATCTATCGACCATGTTGGTCTTTATTCTCCTTAAATTAACTTGTACTGCTGCATGCCAGCATACATAGTTCTGCCTATACCAACCAGTTCTGATTACACACACACACACACACACACACACACACACACACACACACACACACACACACACACACAACACACACAAACGCGTCAACGCTTTTTCCTGCATCTTTCATCGACAAATAACTTCCCATCAACATCTACAGACAAGCGCCAACCGGCAGCCCATGGGACAAAACGGAAAGTAGGTCAACCAAGACAGCGTGGTACCGAGTATCGCGTGTTGTAATCATTCCACGTCCCGAAACTATTCGCCCGTGGATGAGAAAGAATTCCTGCCAAACCTCATCCTCCAGGGACTAACTTCAAACCGACCTCCGCTTTGTTAAAAAAAAAAAATCACATCCACGCACGCACCCACGCACACGCTCTTTCAAACTGTTCATTTCCTAAAGACAAAACATATCAATCATAGAACTCTTGAATGCTCCTGAATTTGACAGGGATGAGAGATGATTCTGAACTTGAGGCGGAACGACTGCCCATTCTTTCCCAAACCACTAGCTGATGAATGATTTGGGGCATAGCATGGACACGGAAACACCCCACGGGAGTGAATATGGGTATATTATGCCCAAATTCACCCACCCGAGCTGGAATTGGCGTGCGCCTATATTCACTCTCTGGAATGCTTCTAGGACCAAGCCCCAAATCACTCACCGTGGAGCAGTTCAGGAACGTAGCGGTGAGCAGCTCTGACCTAGGTCAAGAGTCAACCATCCAAGCCCTGACCTCAATTCAGGCGTAATGTGCTTTGGTATGAAGTGTCATTTGGTATGAAGTGTCATTTGGTATGAAGTGTCATTTGGTATGAACTGTCATTTTCTTCCACAA
>CM031607.1:29185895-29188395 GCA_018398815.1 Conus ventricosus | reverse complement strand
TCTCTCTCTCTCTCTCTCTCTCTCTCTCTCTATCTCTCTCTCTCTCTCTCCTTCCCCAAACCCTCTCTCTCTCTCTCTCTCTCTCTCTCTCTCTCTCTCTCTCTCTCTCTCTCTCTCCTCTCTCTCGTCTGTCTGACCTGACCCATTTGCATGCAGACTCACGCACACAGACGAAGCCCAGTCCTTGACCCCCTCCCCCCCGCCCTCCACCCAGCTCCTCCCTTCACCCCCATCCCTTCCTGCTCCTGCTCCCTTCCCTCCACTCTATCTCCCCCCCGCCCCTCCTTCCACCACTACCGTCGTCCATCTTCTGCAATATCCGCAGTCTATCTCTATCAATAGTCGTTGCACGTGCCCTTGAATGTATCCCATCCATCTCCCCTCCACTGTCTGTCTCCCTGAGCGGGAGGAGCTCATTGTTGGTGCACTGAAGCCAGGCTGCAAGTCCGAGCACTGGCCTGTCGGCCCTAAAGCCCGTGTCACACGAAACTGTATTATATAGATGAAACGTGTGTCAGCACCCTATGCTCACAGCAGAACCGTATCCTTACAGCAGTCCAAAGCAGAGCCCTTTGCGTGTTATTCCGGCACGTTTGTCGATGAATCACATGTATATGTATTGTAATTAATGCACTAAGCACGGAATCTACCGGAAAGAAAGGATATTTGAAAAGAAAAATTATGGTTTCTTTACTTGAAGCACAGTAATGGACCCTCCCCTATCTATTGAATGAATGCGCGTTCAATGATAACTGGGTCAGTGCCTCTGTCCGCATTATACCTGTTCACTACGAAAGAGAACGTGAGAGGGAAAGAGAGAGAGAGAGCCAGTATGCAGATAATAAACAGTATCTTCCAGTACGGGGAATTTGATGAAGGCAAATGACGTGTGTGGCGTGTGATGGGCAACAGATGCCATGCACCCAACAGAAGGAAAGAATGGGCAGAATACATCCGCATGGGAGTGTGCATTGCTGTTAGCTGACAGTCAGCTGTTAGGGTAAGGGGCTTACGCAAGCCCATGCCAAAGAGGTTTAGACCAGTAAGGGCAATGAGTATTTCAACTATATTTTCTGTTAAGGGTGTTTCACACGGTATGCTAACACCCAGCAAACTATCACTTTTACCCTGATCAGAAACAATGCTGTTCTCTACTCGTAAGCAAGATTTAATCAATAGCGAGATCTGCCAGATTGGTTTTCAATGACTGTTCTTTTAATCTTCGCCGCGCCATTGGGAAAAGTGTGGCAATGCTGCTGATCGACCCAAAACAACATTTCTGTCATGCTTAGAGTCTGAAACTCCTCTCCAAATCGTCTTCTATCTGGCTGTCCAATGAGGCACAGACGCAAAGTGTCTGCTGTTCATTGTTTGATGAAGCGAAATGCAGGACTTGTATTTCGCCAGTGTAAAGCCCATCGTTCACACATAAACTAGCTTCGAAACCTATGTCATGCATGAGTGTGTCTTAGGGGGAAACACAGAAACGTCGTGCTGTCCGCTTACCTCGGTTCGAAATGTTGTATTGCGAATAGCGTGTGACAGACCCTTAAGCCTCCGCCTCCTCTCCTCAACGATAGTCTCTTTTATGTTGACTTTTCTTTCACCTTGTCCTTCCTTGTCCATTACCTTTTGTTTTGAAAGCAGTGTCTGTACATTATTTATAGAGGTATTCGTGTGAAGCTGTGCTTCCAAAATAAAGACATTACGGAGGAAGCGCACGTCCGTGCACGCGCGTGCGCGCGCGCGCACACACACACACACACACACACACACACACACACACACACACACACACGACGCGCGCGCGCGCGCGCGCGCGCATGCATTCACACACGCACACATATACCCATATCTAGCTACCTACCTATCGCTCGATCTCACTACTTCCCTATTTACTATGTATATGTATGTCTGTCTGTCTGTCTGTCTGTCTGTCTATCTATCTGTCTGTCTGTCTGTCTGTCTGTCTGTCTATCCATTGATCCATCTATCAATGCAGACACACGTGTACATGACTCTCTATCTGTCTATCTATTTATCTATCTGTCTGTCTGTCTGTCTGTCTGGATACGTATGCCCATCTGATGCTGATCATTCAATAACATGAAGCTGATCTATATGCAGCCTCGTTTTCCGGCCAAAGCAATTCACTTGAAGCAAGTGGAAAGGGATATATAATCTGGCGACATTATCCATCACCTCCCTTCACTTCTAACCCTGACATCAAAGTGCTAATCAGGAAAAGGAAACGAAGACCCAAGAGAAAGGAGCAACAAAATGTTTTCTTTGTTGTTGTTCTGTCCTCCATCTCCCCTCCCTGTCTCTTTGCTTTCACCGTCTACCTTCAACCCCACCCCTTCCCTCTAGACAGAGCCTTATTATACTGGCAGTTAGGAAGATTCTTCTACAGTCTTCTAAAGGATTTTCGTCCTGGAATCGTTTTCGCGTTATTCATCAATTATTTTTGTTCCTTTGGAATGGACGTTGGTTTCCTCCT
>CM031607.1:29170895-29173395 GCA_018398815.1 Conus ventricosus | reverse complement strand
CACACCACCACCACCACCGTCATCACCATCACCACCACTACTACTACTACTACTACTACTATACTACTATTACTAATGTTTGCTATCTTTGTTATTCCTTATATTGCTGCTGCTGCAGCTCCCACTCCTCCTCCTCCCCTTTCCTCCTCCTCTCCTACTACAGCTACTGCTGCTACTACTGCTGCTGCTGCTGCTGCTATTTCTACGACGGCTTTTGCTATTGCAGCTGTTACAGCTGCTGTGGTTCCTGCTGCTTAATGCTGCTACTGCTGCTACTACTACTACTACTACTACTGCTACTACTACTGTGACGAAACGCTTGACAAAACCATCCCATCAGTCCCACAAAAAAACCCAAACCAAAAAAATAGATTTCAAATCTATGCCCGACTCCCCTCTCTCAATCCCCCTCCCCCCCCCCCTCCCCCTCCATCCCCTTTCTCTCGCTTAGGACTGCCCGACCGACACGATCTATGACGAAGAAAAGATTGCCTCACGATAAACGCGTGACGCCTTTCGTTCTTGTCGGCCTTCCCCCTTCCCCCTCTCTACCGGCGACACAAAGGCTTGTTGCCCCTCTCTCCACCCCCCCCCCCCCCCCCACCTACTCTCCTGCCCCAATCTGAGTAGCAACAAGGCGGAGATTTCAATTTCATTGTGGCAATTGCCCCTCTCACCACCACCACCACCCCTTCCCCCCCCCCCCTATCTTCACTCCCTCCCCTTCCCCTTCTATCCCAGGAAATCAAAGGCACGCCGCTGCTGCCGTCCTCTCCCCAACCACTCCCCCCCCCCACCTCCACCTGAGTCACGTATGGCCGTAGTCGACACAAAGTACAAAGGCATGTTGCCGCTTGACACTCCGCCACCACCGCTAAACCCCACCCCCACCCCCTCATATCTACAGTTCGTGCACTGGCTGAACTGTAACGTACGTCACGATAGTATGCATCTACACAGACGCATAAATTAAACCAGCCGCCAAAGTCAGTGAGCTGGGCTGATTAAGTTCAGACGGTTTCCGCGGCGACTAGTGATAAGACTAGATCCCTCCCCCTCTCACCCCTGATGGTTGAGTGACAGGTTGTCAAAATCGAATTCCGCAGTTCGAATACATATATACCAGACACACAGGGGTGCAATTTCACTGACCCCTCAAGACTGCCTGTAGAACAGACCAGTAGAAGACAAAAGAGACAACTAGAGAAGGCATGAGAAAACCTCGGTACCCTCGTTGATCTCCAGTCATTCACTGTTCATTCCCAGGAAAAGTGAGTTGGAACTCTGTTTTACCTTTTCAAATCTATGTATTGATTTTATGTATGCTGTGTGCGTTAACATTGTAAATCTGTACAAATGCTTAGCAACATGTATCAAACTGATGAATGATTATTATGTGTAGGAGTTTGCTTGCCATCATATGGCAAAAGCTCTCTCCCAGTGGTTATGATTCTTTGTTAACTATCTTATCACTGTTCTTTGTGTTTACCCTGACTTTTGCCAGTAGGCAATTCTGTCTGTTAAGATAATAATTAAATGATTAATGGTGGTCAGGAAAACAGTATGCCTGTGCTAGGTTAAGAACTGCTACCCTGATTTATAAATACTGGTGATTGTTGGAATGATTTGTCGTGTATGACTTTAAGTCTACACCACATGTGTACTTGGACTCAGTGTAGCCCAAGTCAGTGTGATTTAATTCATAAGAAACATGGAAGAGTTGTTTGACTGAAACTATGTAACATTGTATTACTGTCTCCTACCCTTTTGAAAGCTTAACTTAGTCTTTAAACAGAAGTGGAGATTAATAGTTATAGCAGAAACTCTACCATAGAAAATGCTTTGCTGGCTGAGTCTCGCACCTGTACTGAAAGTAAACCAGGGTAAATGTGTGCACTCGACAAACCAGCCATCAGATTCTCACCTACAGACCAAGTTCTCTTTATCGCAGAACTGGGATCCTGGTCAGGCTAGCCTGGTCACCCTATCCTAGTCATGCTACACATTGCGGTGGGACCAGATGCTGGGACTTGCCCAACACCAGGGCGATACCAGACCTCCAATCTACACCAGTGGGGCAGTCACCAACCACAGGAGAGAGCAACTACCCTCTCCGAAGCAAAGCTAAGTTAGCTTACCACCTGGACTCAAATCCATCAGACCCTTGCCCTCACTTTATGATGACATAGGGAGAACCTGTCTATGAGTACCACTTTGGCTACAACACTGGGTGATTTGCAAGCGAAGTGGATGTATAATAACCATATACATTCAGTGTAACTTAGACAGAACACCTATATGCCAACTTAAACTTGCTGCACTGAGTGCAAGCGAGCAAAGTAGGAGTGAAGGAGGGCCCCTCATTGTGGTAGTCCAATGAGAATTAAACCCTAGCCTATTCAGAGTTGACATGCCAATACGCACCAATGAGTAAGCAATAAAAGTTGATGTGTGAAAGTGCACTTAACTTGTGTCAGTTCTCTGTTGTTCAATCAAATGT
>CM031607.1:29155895-29165895 GCA_018398815.1 Conus ventricosus | reverse complement strand
TAATCCTAAACTGTAAAGAATGATTTGATAAACAAGAGCCATGGATATTGCATTCCCTTGTCTTTATTCATCATGTCGTTGTATACCCTTTTTAAATATGTTTCTTCCGACTTATCTAAATATGCAGCCAAAAGCCAATGGTTCGACAAGCTATGTGAATCCCAATTGGAAATCTTCCTAGTTCACTTAGAGTCGTTAAATTAATTGCTTTTGAGTGTAAACCAAGAAGACGTTTACAGAATTTCACATTTAAGTTTTCATCTGGGTGTTTTGAAGAAATGCTATTTGAAAAAAATCGATATATCAAATGAGTCCATGTTAGACATTGTACTTTTCTCAGACCATGGCAACCAAACTTCTGCTCCATATGTTGCTATAGGAGTAACCAAAGTATCGAAAAGTTGTAATATTGTATCAAAACGAAATGTTGGTTCCTCTGATTAATCGATATAATGAATGTGAAGCTTTACTTGCTTGCTTGGCAAGTTGAGTTTTTGCCATAATAAAGGAGCCATCAGAATGCAAAGTTATTCCCAGATATTTGTACTGATCAGTTGTCTGAATTATCTCAGTACCAACTTTAAATAAGATGGGAACTTTGGGGTTTTTATGTGTAAATATCAATACCTTTGTCTTTTGTACATTAATTTTCATACCCTAAGTTAAACAATATTTATTCAATATGTCAAGCTTGTTTTGAAGACCTTTCATTGTTTTAGATAAATAACTAGGTCATCTGCATACATTAAAACATGATATAGGGGTCTTTTCATCAGTATGCAGACTATCTGTCTCCCCAATATACTTTGGAATATCATTTACGAAGATATTAAATAAAGTTGGACTAAGAACATTTCCTTGTAATACTCCTTTACGTACGTTATGTTATGGGATAGACCTTCATTCGTTTTTGTGCATATTTTGGAATTTTCATACATGTTCCTAATAACTCTGAAACAGTTTCCCTGTATGCCTATTTCATGTATTTTTAAGAAAAGTGCCTCTGCCAAACGTTATCGAACGCTTTTTCAAAGTCGATAAAGCAACCATAAAGGCGATCTTTTCTTGCTTTTCATTATATCATCAACAATATTCTTTAACACAAATAGATGATCTGATGTTCTGTGTTCTTTGCGAAAGCCTGCTTGTTCTCCTGCTGGTAGATGATTTTCTTCCAAAAAGTTTGTTATTCGGCGATTTAATATATGGCAGAACAAATTACTGAGAGAGTTATTAATTGTTATACCTCGATAATTTGAAGGATTGAAGGGATCACCTGATTTATGAATGGGACATTTATTCCACTCTTCCATGCTTCAGGATATGCTCCTGAGTAAAAAATACTTTGAAATAAAGTTCTAATTATTTCACCTGTATCGGGTAAAACTGGTTTTGATTATTTCATTAATATCCCATCTTCTCCAGCCGCTTTTTTGTTACGCATATTTTTTGAAACATCTAAAATTTCTTTAGATGATATTGGAAAATCAAGATCAGAGTAACTTAATTCTGAAGAGAGTTTTGCCAATTTAGAATTTACTTTAGTTTTGCCTCTGTCTCAACATTTACCTCTGTACCAATAAGATTTTGTAAATGGTCTAGCCACTTTGTACTACTTATCGCTCCATGGTTATTTCCGTTTTGAGAATCTGCTTCATGTAATTGTTTTAATGTTTTCCACACATTGTTTGGATCTTGTAAATATGCTTCATTCAGATTCTGAACTAGTCTGTTCTTATAAATCTTTTTCTTCCTTTTCAACAAACGTTTGTATATTTTCATTTTGTGAAAGTACTTTTCATGTAATGTTTTATTTTGTGGATTTCTGTTCAGTGCATTTCTTACAGATTTTAGATCTCGTCTTCGAATATAGCAGTCTTGGTCAAACCATTTTTTGGAGCGTTTTCTAGATTTTCTTTTAGTTATAAGCTTATGTCGTAATGCCAATTTTGCAGCATTCTTTAATGTATTGGTAAGCTTTTCCAAAACAAGAGTGGATAAATCAACTGTGATTGGTTCATCAATATGATTTTTAATTTCTTGTAATGATTCACTAATTTGCTTTGTTTTTAAAGCTGTACAGAAAGCATCAGCGGAGTTATCATCCCAGTAAAATTTTACATATTCTTCCTTTTGACCATTTAGTTTGCTTGTAAAATGTGCGCTTACTGAAATAAACTCCTGTCTTTTGTTACATTTTTCATTATAGGTAAATATAGTGTCATACTGAGTGGACAATGATCTGAAAAATGGTTTAGGTCCATAACTTTCATTTCAACTATATTTTGTGCAAGTTCTTCTGAACATATAAAGTAGTCTACCACACTACTACCTTGGTGTATATGACAAGTGTATTTTCCTTCCAAATCACCCAGTGTCCTACCATTTCGAATAAGAAGGGCTGTTGTCCGTACAAATTGTTGATTAATCTCTTACCATTTTTGTGAACAACATGTCCATAGAGCATCTATTGTATGTTTTATTAATTCGATTCTAGTGACCTGGGATAAAACAATCATGAATTGAGTCTCATTTCCGTATAATCTATCAATGTTCCAGTCCTAGCATTAAAATCGCCACAAATAATGATGTTGCCTTTCAGCGAAAAATGTTCTATATCATTTTGTAATTTATCCCATATCAAATCCGCATTATTTCTACCATATGATGAGTATTGTGGCGGTATATAGCAGCAACATATATAAGTGTCTTCTCCCTGTTTGTCTACATTTGGTATAGACATCCACACTATATCTCCATTACTTTGTGGTAAAACTTTGACGTGTTCTCTTATTCATGTTTTACAAACACGAAATCCCTCCTGAAGCCTTACACGCTTCTTGTGTTGTTCACGACAATAGTGAACTCCAGGTGCAAAGTGTGGAAAATGTATATTCTTTGTGTCTTCATATGTTAGATGAGTTCTTTCCAGGAACACTATATCATATGATTTTGTTTTTTGAATAAACTGCCAGTCTTTGTATTTGTTTGTCTTAATACTATCAATGTTTCCTATAAAACCATTAGTATTCCATGATAGGATACTTATTTTTCTCTTCCCCATACTGTGCTTATATTATGTAACGTAGTTGCTAAGTTACTAGCAGATTTATAAGTGGTACTTTTTCCTCATCACGTTTAATTACATCATAATTAATACATTAATCGATCATTTAAGTGTCACTGATTACAATCGTGTCTGTTGATATTATTTAGTTACTTATTTTAACTTGTATTTTTCCAAATATATTATTGTCCGTTTCACTTTTGAGCTTTTGGTAACAAACGCTATGTCCTCTTTCTTCTTTAGCGACTGTACCGCTGGTTTGGAAAGTCATTGTTGTTCATCGGCTGGTATTGAACTTTCGTTGTGGAGTGTAGTCGCCATCATCATACATTTTCCATAATGTGTTAATTACGATTTGCATAGTGCTTAGTATCTCGACCCTGTACAGAATTCTGATGATTAGTGTAGCTCGTTTCTTCTTGGTGCTCTCTAGTCAAATGATCATGTTCCATTGATCCAAGTTGTGTAACTGGGATGTGTTGATTCTCCTTCGTTGCCGTCCATTTCTGTTGTCTTGTTGTTCACGTATATCCCTTGAATAAGATGAATGATCTCCGTACCTTCTTTTATCCGTCCATCTTGTTGATAGTAGTCTTCACTCTTTGTTTGATATCTGTTTCTTCCGTACAGGTCAATTTCTTCATCGTATTTGTTGGCTTAGCATCTTCTCATACTGCAGTCAGTTTCATTAACTCGTCGCCGATGCCAGTCTTCATTACCTCGATATCTGTCTTGTTAGTTTGTCTCCGTTTTTTGTTGACGGAAGTTTCTCCCTTGTAGATGTGGGTATTCAAGGTTGCATCCTGTGGGTACCTATCAACATGTCTTTCTCCATGAGTCGTTCTTTCTTGCGAACCAACTGGAAAATATCTTCTTTGCTGTTTTCTTTCATTTCTTCCAAAATATCTGACCTCACGATGTTGTTTCCATTGTTGTTCACATCCACATCCTTGTTCTTTGCCTTGTTGCAGCAGTTTTCCTTTGTATGAGTAATCTTCATTGCTTTGTTTCTTGTCTTCTTTCTCTTGAGTGTTCAATCTCATAATTGTTTCGTTGCTGTGGTTTTCTTTCACGTTTGGTCTCTGCTTTATGTCTTTGTTGTTCTGATGTCTTCCTTCCTACGCATTCTAATTCATTGTGATGACTAGAGCTGGGTTTATGGGAGAAGTCTTTATCATTTTGCTGCAGTGTTCTTTCATGCACATGAATGCCTTCTTCGTCTTGAGTTGAGTTATGTTGAGATTGCAATGCATCTCTTCTGCATTGTCGACATGGTCGTTCATGTACATGTTCCTCTTCTTCATTTCTTTGCAGCTTTCCAAATCTGTATTCAGGTTGTTCAAGTTGATTTTTCATTTGTTCATTCGCCTGTAAAGGCTTTCTTATTTCTTTGCGAGTCATGCGACTTCTATTCTTCAATTGTTTTCTTTTTGATGGTTTTTCCCACAGACTAAGTGGCGTCCAAGGCCAGCCGCAATGATACTGCTCCCTTTTTGGTTTGGGTCGAAGTTGTCTTGAGATGATATTGCGGATAGATGTGGTCGTGTCCAATGAATGTTGTGTTTTCCAAATCATGCAGTTCTGTCACCAGCAGAGCCTTGAATAGGTCGACCTTTTTTTTGCATGAATTCGTCCCGATTCTTCAAGGCCTTACTCACTACTATATGGGTAGTAGGTTTTACTTTTGCACGCAGTTCCCTCACAGCACTTGCTAGCTTGTTGCTTGCTGTTTGAGGCTCACCATCCTTTAAGTCATTCACTCAGATGTGTACTAATACCACGTCTGGAGGGAATGGAAGTTTTGTCGAATGTTATCTTGCAACTTTCTGCTGTTGGTGCTGCTATCATGTCGACGTTAAATCCGTATGAATGACCAAGTCTTTCTGGGTCAACTCCTCTAAGAACAGAGTCATGCAAGATAGTTTATGATGGAAGCAGAGAGTTGCCGATTTTTGTTTTTGTTCACTGGAAACATCATCTTCCACCAGTTGTGTTTGAGTCACTGCCGTTCTCAGTCTCAACATCTGAGCTTTCTGACCCACTACCTTCATCCCCACTGTCCTCAACCACATGAGTATTTTCTTTTCCTTCTGATTTTTCCATCTGCAAAATAGTTTTTTTGCCATTATCGGGAGAAAGAGGATTGTTGGATTTTATATTTTCTTTGTCTTGTGGAACAGTATTCAACTCATTTGCATGTTTTTTCGTTGGATCTGATTGAGCAATTTTGGAATCCCAGGGCTCTGTGCTATTGTAGAGGTCTGTAAGATTTTCTGACCATCAAAGTTCTTCCGTTTGTTTTTCTGTGTCCCTGCTGTTTGCTGTTAACATCATCATCTTGTTTCGACAAGCCCTCTTTTTGACATGTAGAAGGTATCTCATGGGAATGACTTTCGCATCAATAGTCTTTGATTTTGACTTTGTTTTGGTGTTGGAGCAGAGAATCTGTAGTTTTGAGTTTTCGTTGGTAAGATTTGGCCTTTCAGGTGTTTGTCTACTCTTGACGATCACGTCTTCTGTTTGTGTTTCTGCATCTCTGTTGTTTGCTGGTGATCTTCTTGTTGATTGACATTTACGGTTCTTCTCTGTTTGGTTATTTTATTCAGTTTATCTATCATCTGCATTAGCTCAGCTTTTTCATGTGACCGAATGTCTCCTAATTGCGAAGCCCAGCTGCATACTGCAGATTCTAATTTTTTTAGGTTTGACGTCATAATGGTGTTTGACACGTCAGTTGTTCTATGGAGATAACGTCACTGTTGTTTTCTTCTGGTTCTTTAATCTTTTGTTTTGGTGTCGTTTCTTCTCGTTCTTTTGTCTTTGTCGTTTCTCTGTTCTGTGCGACTGTTGTTTCATTGTCACTGTCAAAGCCTATGTCTGTGACTGGCTCATGAATGCCTGCTGCTTTCAGAGTGTGTGTGTGTGTGTGTGTGTGTGTGTGTGGTGTGTGTGTGTGTGCGCGCGCGCGCGCGCACGTATGTGTGTATGTGTGTGTATATGTGTGTGTGTGTGTGTGGTGTGTGCACGCGTGCGTGCGTTGGTGTGTTCGTATGTGTGTGTTTGTTTGATTGCGTGCGTGCGAGCAGCGTGCGTGCGTCCGTGTGTTCGTGCGTGCGTGTGCGTGTGCGTGTGTGTGTGTGTGTGTGTTGTGTGTGTGTGTGTGTGTGTGTGTGTGTGTGTGCGCGTGAGTGCGTGCGTGCGTGTGTGCGTGTGTGGTGTTGTGTGTGTGTGTGTGTGTGTGTGTGTGTGTGTGTCTGTGTGTGTGTGTGGACATGGACGCATGTACATACAAATGTCCGATCTACACTCGTTGAGAACGCGGGTTTCATACGTCAAAGTAATCAGAAATAAAACAAGTCAAGAGAGAAACAAAAAAAGAAAGAACTTTCAGTTTCAATTGATTAGGATAACGCAGGGGCGTGGACATCCGCGATCACGTGGTCTGTGGAGGTGATGGACTCGTCGGCCATGTTGGCAGTCATTGCTGAAATAGTCACCAAGGCCGCTTGCATAATCCAACGGTTTTGCCACCTCCCACGTTTCTCTCTCTTTTTTCTTTTCTTCTACCTCCCAATTCTGTTGGAAGAGTTCCAGAACTATTTAAGCTGAACACACACACACACACACACACACACACACACACACACACACAGACACACACACACACACACGCGTGCGCGCGCGCGCGCGCGCGCGCGCGCGCGCACACTTATACACAAGCAGGCGCGCGCACGCGCGCACGCATACACAAGCACACTCGCGCTGGCTCGCATTCACGCTTGCGCCCACGTACGCACGGACGCGCATGTGCACACACGGCTACACACACGGCTACACACACACACACACACACACACACACACAAACACAAACACACACACACACACACACACACACACACACACACACACACACACATATAGACATACTTACACACACACACACACACACACACACACACACACACACACACACACACACACACACACAAGTACGCGCAAGCAAAAGATCATCGATTCATTCCTATCTTTAGAGTTTGTTTAAGTGTTGGTGGTGAAATGTGTATGGCAACTAAACGTGGCTGTTAAAGCTTTTGGGTATTTAGAAGCAGCAGTGAAACAAACTGATTTCTTCTTTGTGTCTGTTCAAAGGAAACTGCTTAAGACATATCCCTAGTCTGCACTTCATCTCTTATGGGACACTAATTTAACGTTTTACTTAACGACTGAGAATGCTATTTTTGTAAAGACTTTGTGTGTGTGTGTGGGTGGGGGGGGGGGGGGGGGGAATAGGGGGGGGGGGGGAGGAGGGATGTACTTATTGCCTTCCGATTCAGCTTTATACAAAAAAGAATATATCTTTTAACAACATTTGGACTGACTGTATTGTGTCTCTCATGAGTTAACAATTCTGCCTTTTGCATAAATGTTGTAGGTTTCTAAAACTTTTTTTTTTTTTTTCCCGGCGGAATTGGTGTCATGTCTTATGGAACAGAATGCTGATTCAACCATATGCTTAAAAGAGTTTGACATTTTAGAATATGTTTGACAGATTGTGCGTCACATCTACGGAAGACTGAACCAGCGTTACTGATGAAAAGTGAGGGATTTTATGTATACAGACTATTTGGTTGAATGTATTTCATCTCTTCAGATTCAGCTAAGTACTGAAAGTGTGTGTGTGTGTGTGTGTGTGTGTGTGTGTGTGTGTGTGTGTGTGTGTGTGTGTGTGTGCGTGCATGCGTGCGTGCGTGCGTGCGTGCGTGCGTGTGTGTGTGTGTGTGTGTGTGTGTGTGTGTGGTGTGTGTGTGTGTGTGGGCGTGCGTGGGCGTGCGTGCGTGCGTGCGTGTGTGCGCGTACGTGCGCGCATACATGCGTGCGTGCGTGCGTGTGTGTGTGTGTGGTGTGTGTGTGTGTGTGTGTGTGTTGTGTTGTGTTGTGTTGTGTTGTGTTGTGGTGTGTGGTGTGTGTGTGTGTGTGTGTGTGTGTGTGTTGTGTATGTGTGTGTGTGTGTGTGTGTGTGTGTGTGTGTGTGTGTGTGAGTGATACTTTTAGGCTAAATGTATTTTATCCTGTAATGGGGATCGATTCAATCTGAAACTCAAAAGCCTGTAGATCTTGTTAATGCTGTGTGTAAGTGATTCTTCCATTTCCATGGTCATACTGTTTTTGGCTCGAAGCGGGTAACAGAGAACGCACATACATATAACCTTTTTTATTGACAAGAATGTCATATTTAAAGCACAATTTAATGATGTTCATGCCCATAACATCTGTGGAAAGCGTGTGTGTACGTGCGTGCGTTCGTTCGTGCGTGCGTGCGTTCGTGTGTACGTGCGTGCGTGTGTGTGTGTGTGTGTGTGTGTGTGTGTGTGTGTGTGTGTGTGTGTGTGTGTGTGTGCGTGCGCGCGCGCCCGCGCGCGTGCGCGTGTGTGTGCGTGCGTGGGTGCGTGGGTGCGTGCGTGCGTGTGTGCGTGCGTGCGTGTGTGCGTGCGTGCGTGTGTGTGTGTGTGTGTGTGTGTGTGTGTGTGTGTGTGCGCGCGCCCGCGCGCGCGCGCGTGTGTGTGTGCGTGCGTGTGCGTGCGTGTAAGTGTGTGTAAGTGTGTGTGTGTGTGTGTGTGTGTGGTGTGTGTGTGTGTGTGTGGTGTGTGTGTGTGACACGTTCTGATGAAACGTGATCAGCTTTGAAAATGAAAGGTCATAAATCTTTGCCGAGTCATTGTCTTAATGACGGAGGAGTTATTATCCGGTGCTCCCACTTACGGTTTGCTCAGCAGCATATTGAAAAAGGAAAGCTGGGTGCAGAATTGGAATATAGATAAAAGAAACCGAGGCATGAGTCTGCAATTTGAAGGTATCATTGGTTTACCTGTCTGCAGAGCAACAGAACAGAGAGAAAAGAGAGTAACGTCTATTTATATAAAACACCAAAAAGGGGAGAAAGAGTCGGAATTCGTTATGTCTGTCACAGAGAGAGAGAGAGAGAGAGAGAGAGAGAGAGAGAGAGAGAGAGAGAGAGAGAGAGAGACAGACAGACAGACAGACAGACAGACAGACAGACAGACAGACAGACAGACAGACAGACAGAGACAGACAGACAGACAGCACAGAGGCCGACAAAAACCCAGACACAGAAAAAGAGAGAGAGAGAGAGAGAGAGAGAGAGAGAGAGAGAGAGAGAGAGAGAGAGAGAGAGAGAGAGAGAGATGTGTGTGTGTGTGTGTGTGTGTGTGTGTGTGTGTGTGTGTGTGTGTGTGTGTGTGTGAATAAAAGAGATCGCGAGGGTAATTGCAGGGTCAATCAATAATGAATAGTGATCAGTGTAAAGAGGGGATAGAAAGCAGAAAGAAAAGAAGACTGGCGAGATAGGAGGAGAAGGCAACCCACTAAAGAGCTGAAATGTGGGACAGAGAGAACAAAACAAAACAAAACAAAACAAGAACACAGATGAAGGTCAGGCGATAAGGAAAGGAAGAATGGAAGAATAAGACAAAAAAAAAAGGAAAGAAAGAAGAAGACAACCATTTAAACAAGATAAATTGGAAAGAAAGAAAAAGGAAAAAAAAAAAGAAGATAATAAGGATTGAAGGGAAAGAGGCAAAGAGGGAAAGAAGGATGGAAGAAAAGAAAGTATTACACCAAACAACGAAAATCGGAAGAAAGGGAAGGAGAGAAAGATATGGAGAAAAGAAAAAAAAAAATGAAGGCGAAAGATCAAGACGAAAAAAGAAGTAGATAAGCGCTTAGGGAATGAAGGAAGAATGGAAAGCAAGAAAGAAATAATTTCGGAGAGAAAGAAAGAAGAAAAGGAGAGGATGGAAGGGGCGGGAAAGGTAGGACGGAGTGAAAGAAGAAGAAGAGGGAGAGAGAGAAAAATAGGATGGAGAGAAGGAAGGAAAGGTGAAGTGAAGGAAGAGTTATGAAGGCAGAGTCA
>CM031607.1:29135895-29150895 GCA_018398815.1 Conus ventricosus | reverse complement strand
AAGAACTTAAACGCAGAGCTTGTGCTTTGGTGTTGCGTTTGCGCCACATATCAGTCACGGAAAACAAAGCAACAGTGACATATTTTCACCGGGAAGGTATGTTTAAATGTATAAGATAGCATCGTGCACGCTATAATAAAGCCTGAAAAGGTGTGCGAATGAACACGTACACGCGATATTATTAGCGCATGTAAACGAGAGAGAGAGAGAAGAGAGAGAGAGAGAGAGAGAGAGAGAGAGAGAGAGAGAGAGAGAGAGAGAGAGAGAGAACCTGGATGATTGCCGATCTGTTAAAATATTTGTAATGTTTATTGAATTTTGAGTTCACATACTTTGAATCCAAAAGTACATACTTCAGACAAGCATAACATTCCTATGTGGCAACCGGAAGAATTAATATAATTTTGGACACATTTAATCACCATATGTAATCATTTTAATGATAGTTTATGGAAACAAAGTTTGTATTGGCAACATTCTGAAATCTCAGTTTGCATTTAACGCTGAACAATAACAGCTCTAAAAGGTTTTCAATGAGTGCATGAACATCTGAAAGCAAATAAGTAGAAACTACTTTAAACCTTCCGTTTTCTGGTCATTTTTGAAAACATAGAACGAGATCGCATCGGTCATGTATATAGACGACACTGGCGTTTCAAAATCACAATACAAGATATGTTGAAGAGAGTCCTGAGTTAAAACAAGAAGCAACTAAGCATGAATATTGCTACACTAATTTGTGTCCAGCTCACCTATTATTATGTACGATTATAAATATACTATTGCCAAATAAGTCCATATTTGTTTTACCAAACAATTATGGAAGTAAGAGTTTCATGGTTAAGATTATTCGGTATAAGCCTTTTGGGTTGACTGATATTGAGCTTTGTTCTAATCTTTTACGTGCGTAACTGTTCAAGCACTTCCCATGCTGTCCCTCTCCCATTCTGAGGAGCTCAAACGTTAGATTACGTATACCACATGCTGTTGTTGAATTGTTGACCTACGCCACGTTTATTATCACGTTGAGATCGTCGTCTTTGAAATAAAAAAGAAGGTAGCGACAAGATTGCCCGCGCTACATCCAGGCGTCGCCATATTGTTTTTGCTGTCAGACACGAACAATGTCCCCCAGCCAACAGAAAGCGTGTGGAGCCAACGCCGCCAGCAGCTTTTACTACAGTAAACATGGCGTGTTAAACTGGCATGTAGGATTCTGAGGAAGAGCAGTTTCTTGCCTTTTGCTTCTTTCTTCTTCTTTTTGATCTTCATGTTCTTGTTCTTCTTGTTGTTGTACTTGTTCGTGTTCATCTTGTTCTTCTCATCCTTGTTCTTGTTCTTGTTCTTGTTCTTCTTCTTCTTATGTCTTCTTCTTCTTCTTCTTCTTCTTCTTCTTCTTCTTCTTCTTCTTCTTCTTCTTCTTCTTCAGAAGAAGAAGAAGAAGAAGAAGAAGAAGAAGAATGTTTGCCAGGCTGTTTTAATTTCTGACCCCTATGAACGATTTCAGTTGAAAACATATGTATCCCCGACAGAACAACACAATGACATGTTCACTCACGTCCTCGTTACCATTCGATAGACAGCCTCTGCCTTTATTTTCATGAGCTTTCGTTGTTTGTTGTTTCTTTGTTTCTTTGTTTGTTTGTTTCTTTCTATCTTTGATTTTCCCCATCCTCCTTTCTTTCTTTCCTTCTTTTTAACTGCCATCCAATTTTGCTCCCGGCTTTTGTGGCTCATTCACCTATCTTTGTTTGAAGGTTTTTTTGCATTGTCTTCTCTTGTGTCAATTTCCGACATGCTATGTTTCATTAGGTCGTTTTTACTTTACGTATTTGTTTTATTCATATATGTATATATTTTTATCCATTTATTTATTTATTTATTTATTTATTTATTAACATATTTATTTATCTTATGGCTGAAAAATGTATTATTCGCTGGGAAGGGCACAACCTGGTCGTTCTGCAGCTGTAATTGCCTATACATGTTATTTTACACTCACGTGTTTTTCATGATATCTTTCGATTTGCATCATCTGATTGAAATACGCTAAAGAAATGGACTGTGCATTCAGCATGGCCTTGAGGATGGAAATACTGAAATTTGATGCGTTTTAGATTGTTGTATATTCTCTGTATAAGTGGGTTATTTTTTTCATGATAAGAATGATTCTTTTCTCTATGATGATAGCCCTAAGAGGACCATGAGTTATGAGCTAGGCTTCGGTGGCATTTACAGTGAAACAGGTTATTACAGTGGATGTTCCATTTTTTGCTGACACACGATAAATACTTCTCTGTTTAGACTGTACATTAAAATGAATCCTCTCATGTATATTCACCATAACTTTCGATCTCTAAATACCAATTTCATTCGCCACTTGAAGTGCGTCTCCGTTTGAATTCAGGGGGCCAAAGCGAAACGAACCTCGTATCCAATGTTTGGCGTGGCCAAATCATTTCAAAATCCTTCTTTTTTTTTCTGAGAAAATGGAGCGCATGATGGATGTCCAGCTGAAATAACAGGATACGTGTTCTGTTGAAAACACTCCGTGAGTCTATAATATAATCACATTATAGACTTAGCTAATAAACATGTTTCAGCCAATATGTGAGAGATTTCTCTGATATTCTGACATGCAAGATATGTCTCCAGGTTTCTCCATATGCTTGCTGGTTTGAGACATGCTGGAAAGGAGAGAAAGCAAGGATGGGAGGGGGGGGGGGTGCATTCGCATTCAGGAATCTTGTTATGTCAAGTGTGTGCTCTGCTTTAATGTGTTTACATTTCCCCTCCAAACCCAACAGTTCGGCATTGATATATAAAGGAAGGTTCAAAGAATCAAATAATTCCCCGAACAGTATTGGGGGGAATGGCTTTTAATGTATTTGTTAAGTTTGGGACATTTCTATGACACTTTTCCTCCACTTTATGCAACCTCCGGACAAAACAGATGGAATACACAGTTTTTGTTACAAAAAAAAAAAGAAGAAGAATTTTTTTTTTATGAGTCCGTTGTTTATTTACCATCAGCCAATCTCCGGATTGCTGTGTCCATAGAGAGAGAGAGAGAGAGAGAGAGAGAGAGAGAGAGAGAGAGAGAGAGAGAGAGAGAGCGCAACAAGAACAAGAACAAGAAGAGTTGTCCCTTTTATACAACAGCCCAACCATTCACACAGTTATTAGAAAAATCAGCCAAAGCAGAAAAGTCTGTCTGTCTGTCTGTCTGTCTGTCTGTCTCTCTCTCTCTCTCTCTCCTCTCTCTCTCTCTCTCTCTCTCTCCTCTCTCTCTCTCTCTCTCTCTCTCAAAGCTCCCAAATCGATGTCAATTCATTAACAGTGAAAATGGGATGGTATAAGGAGACGGAAGATGTGGGGATGGGGGGGTAGGGTTGAGGGTGGGGGAGGGGGATGAAAGGCTGCACAAAATAGGGGAAACGGGGGAGGTGGGCGGGGGGGGGGGGGAGGATAAGGGTGAACGTGGGTGGGTAGTATTTTCTAACTTCTGTTGCGTTCTCTCCGACCGTCAGTATAAATCTCCCAGCTTCTTCAATTCCTCCTGCGAATATGTGCAGTGGTGGCCAAGCCACGATGGCATCTTAATACTATTTTGATTGATTCCTGTCTGGACTGGAAATGGAAGATGTGGGGATCAAATCGCCGCGAGATAGGAAAAAAAAATCTTCTGGAATATTCTCCCCGTCAGTATTATCCTTCCCACCCTCCCTCCCTCATCCCCACTCATCCGCCCCCACACACACACATACACACACGCAGCCACTCCCAATACCTCACCGCACCTTCTACTTTCCAGGTCTTGCACGGTGTTCTGTTTCTATGCGGGTCCACTGTGGAGGGCTCAGACATAAACCCAGTTATGAAGAAGGATGCTTGCGGAGAACTCAGAACAATAATGAAGGAACCGAATCGATAGTTTTCATTTTCCGTTTGCATCCGATTTCTCTGCTATACTTTTTTAATTTTATTTTATATTTATTTTTTTGGCTCGGGGGAGTGTTCTCTAAGAGTGTGATTTCGGGTCTGTGGCGATTTAAATACAACATGATATTGTAAGCAGGAGGTGTCTGTTTTCCTTTTATGAACATAGCCAAATGATGAGCACTGTCACTGTTCGAAAAAATCTGACGAGGCTTGTACAGGAGTTGAAACTCGAGCAAAGGTTGGATACTGCATTTTTTTTTCCATCCAGGAAGGATTTATTTACAACAACAACAACAACAACAGAAACAACAACAAGACATACAATGTCACAAGGTAGTTCTTAACATTAGCAAGTATGAGGAGAAGGATAAGAAGGTGACTGCTGCTACCACAACTACTACCGCTGCTGCTGCTGCTACTACTATCTTCACCGCCATCACCACCGTCACCACAGACACGAACACCACCACCATCACCATCACCACCACCATCACCATCACCACCACCACCACCACTACTGCTTCTGCTGCAGCTACTACTACTACTGCTACCACCACTGCAACTACCATCACACCACCACCACCACCATCACCACCACTACTACCATTGCTGCTGCAGCTATTGGTACTACTACTACTACCTTCACCGCCACCATCACCGTCACCGTCACTACCATCACCACCACCACTACTGCTGCCGCTCCTGCTACTGCTGCTGCTGCTGCTGCTGCTGCTACTACTACTACTTCTACCACCACCACCACCACTACTACTATTACTATTATTACTACTACTACTACTACTACTACTACTACTACTACTACTACTACTACTACTACTACTACCACCACACACCACCACCACCACCACCACCACACCACCACCACCAACAACTACTACTACTACTACTCTTACTTCTACTGTTACTACTACTACTGTTAATATTTATCGTGTAAAAAATAGATTTCTGTTTTCAAACAAAATGCTTAAAACAATTTAAAACACACACACACACACACACACACACACACACACACACACACACACACACACACACGCACGCACACACCGCACGCACGCACGCACGCACGCACGCGCGCGCGCGCACGCGCACGCGCACGCGCACGCGCACACACACACACGAAAAGAACATGTGAATGAAATTAGATAATATGATTTCCCTCACCTTCTCCTTCCCCCATCCACCCCCTCCCACCCCCCCACCCCCATCCCCAACCGTCCTCCCCAAACACTCATACCCACCCTCATAAAACCGAATAAAATACGACCAAATAAGATACGAGACAACGGCCAGGTCGTTATTCATTCTGCTGTCCCATTATCTAGTGGATCTAGTTATTTTTAACTGGAGATCCATCATTCTATTATTGTGTGTATTCCCTTGGTTTTTCAATACTGATATGCTTCTCTGCTTGTTTGCCTGTCCGTCAGTTTGTTCCTCTGTGTTTTTTTTAAACTCCCCTCTCTCTCATTCTCTCTCTCTATCCCTCCCTCTTTCTCTCTCATATTCTCTCTCCTCTCTCTCTCTCTCTCTCTCTCTCTCTCTCTCTCTCCTCTCTCTCTCTCTCTCTCTCTTTCTCCCTCCCTCCCTCTCTCTCTGTATGCGTCTTTCTCTGTCTCCGTCTGTTCCTGTCTCTATCTCTATGTCTATCTCTGTCTATCTCTCTCTCTGTCTGTCTCTGTCTCTGTCTCTCTAACAGACTGAGTGTGTATGTGTGCGTGCGTGCGTGCATGCGTGCGTGCGTGCGTCTGTGCGTGCGTGCGTGCGTGCGTGCGTGCGTGCGTGCGTGCGTGCGTGCGTGCGTGTGTGTGTGTGTGTGTGTGTGTGTGTGTGTGTGTGTGTGTGTGTGTGTGTGTGTGTGTGTGTTGTCAGTACAACCTTGAGTTAATCTGACAATAAATTGGTTTCAGTCAGTGTGTGTGTGTGTGTGTGTGTGTGTGTACGTGTGTGTGTGTGTGTGTGTGTGTGTGTGTGTGTGTGTGTGTGTGTGTGTGTGTGTGTGTGTGTGTGTGTTTGCACGTGTGTTTCTGCAGGATTTCCAATTTGTGTCCACTCACTTTGATCAGTCTCTTTCTTTACTTCTTTTATTTTCACTTTTCTCCTATCGATTTTCCTATAATTCTTTCTTCTTCCTTTTCTTTTCTCCCCCTTTTTAATTTTTTTTCTTTTTTTTTCTTCCTTCCCCTCCTCCTTCCCTTTCCCCCCTACCCCCCCCCCCCCCCCCCCCCCCCCCCCCCCCCCCCGGCCCCCTCTTTTTTTTTCTGCCGAGCCTCTGCGCCTCCCATGTTTTTAATTTATGCCAAAAAAAACTGTCTTTTCATGCCAAGGCGTTTTTTTGGAGAAAAGAGAGAGAGAGAGGAGAGAGAGAGAGAGAAGAGAGAAAAAGAGAAGAGGGGGGATTTTCCCATAAAGTAAGGGAAAAAAAATCAACCGGAATGTATTCATTTTTTTTATTTCTGCTGGTCTTATATTTTTTTTCCCTTCCCTTTTTCCCCTCCTTAATCCTTTTTTTTTTTTTCTTTTTGGGAACTCAGGTTCTTTTCCTCCTCTTCTATCTTTTCCCTTTTTTTTAGGGCACATGCACACGCACGGCAAAACCCAAAAATTCACGCTCGCATGTACACACCACAAACACACACAAAACCAAAACAAAACACACACACACACACACACACCCCACACACACACCCCACTGCCATCTGCGGGCTGTATATCGCCCTGTCTCTTTCCCTGGCGTCAGCTGTCTTCTCCCTGCCTGTCGGGCTCCTGCCCTCGGGCCCACTGTTTCTCCTCTTTTGCTCTGCCCTCTCTCTTTCCCCCCTTTTCCCTGTCCGGGTCTGCCCGTTTTCCCTGTCTTTTCTCTCTCCCCTTTTCTCTCTCTCTCTCTCTCTCCCCCCTTTCCCCCCATCTCCCCCAAATCTCTCCCCTCCCTCTCCCTCTCTCTGATACATAAAATTGGCTGACCCAAAAATGAAATTTTTTTCCAACGTACGGAGAAAACCAGGGTTTCCCTTTTTTGCCAGTGGAAAGGCATTTTTCAGAACCTCCGAATCACGTTGCCTGGCCTATCATTCAAATTTTTGGAATGAAAGCAAATGAACTTTAAAAAACCCAAACCAACCAACCGCCCTACCAAGCAAGAAACAAACAAACAAAAATAAAAAAAAAGGGAAAAACCACCCAATCGGGGTTTTCTTATTCAGCTCCCCCTCCCCGCCCCCCATTTAAAGCCTACTTTAAACTTCAATAAAAAAAAAGACAAAGTTTCGTGTGGGGGGGCGGGGTTTTTAAAAGGGGAAAACTTAATTTGTATATACACCACACCCCAAAAGGGGGGGGGGGGGGGTGTAAGGACTTTTACCAAGCCGCCCGGTTGTATAAAAATGTATTGGCCGCTGATTTCCTCCCCCCAACTTATCTTTACTTACAGACCTAGTTCGGGGGAGTTTTGGGACCGTGATCTTTTTCCCTTTTTTTTTAAATTCCCCGATTTTTTGGGGTTCGCGATCAAAAGGCGGTAAAGGGTTCGCAGTGATTTAAAACAACAACAACAACAAAAAAAAAAAAAACAAAAGAACATGGGGGGCGAACGCTTGGGTTGGGGAAAGGGAAGAAACCCATAGGGAAAAATTCTCCTGTAATGGAAACCCATTTTTGGGTCCATATCCATGCCCTGAAATCAGTTTTGTTTGGTTGGTTGACCTGTTTTTACAATTTCTAAATTCGTAACTAAACTTTGCCAGTCGATAACAAAGAAAAAATTGAGAGCACCATTTATTTTTTTTTTAAATAACAAGTTTTCAAATTTTGGGCCCAATTTTTTTTTGGGGCCCAAAAATTTATTTCACGGTGGATTCTGACAAAACTCTTCCCCAGTTCAAAAAGCGTAATAGCATATCCCTAGTAGAGCACCCGTGAGAAGAGGGTTTTCTCCCCCCTTGGGAAAAAATAAAGTCAGTCACACTCGGAAAAGATCATTCCTAGTTTGTTTGTCATCAACGAACTAATCCTTGTCACTCACCAACTAAAACCCTGGGGCCATGGGTCCTTCCAATTATGAAAAACAAAAAAAAAAAACAAAAAAAAAACAAACAAACAAACAAACCAACTACGGTCCTCGGGATTTTGCAATCTAATTGAGAACCGTGGTCGTTTTTAATTAAGAGCCAAACTACGTTTTCAGTCACGGGCTGTCTCGTCTGTCATTTTGCAAAAAAAGCGGGCCCAAAGGGAGAGAAATGGGGAAATTTTTAATTATACTCCCCGTTTGGCTAGTAAAACTTTTCCATTCAGACAATGCATTCACGGGATTTTGTCCCCCTCCCGCCAGGGCCGAAGTTTTTTGGGGTGGCCTAATGCAGTAATTTAAAACGTCACGGGGATCCCACCCGCTTCCCCCCCGTAAAAGAAGCCCTGTCAAAAATCCCACCCCCATTCAAACGAGGCCTGCGCGCAAAGGGAACCCCAGAACCCCTTGGGGCTAGTGGGGGGCCGGGCGGGCATTAGAAATCTGAAAATGGTAAATACACCAAACAGGGAGTAAAATACAAAAATCCCCCTTTTGGGGTCATATTTCTGAAACCCGGGCAACAATAGCAGAATTTTATAGGAAAAGGAGGGGGGGCGAGTGCCCCATGGTTCCTGGGGGGACCCGATGGGGTGCCTTACCGCCCAAAAGGATATCCCATTAGAACCATCAGCCCTGGTCATGCGGATGTCCCTTAAATAAAATTTTTATGAAGGGATTTTCCGAAGGCCAGAAGGCTGCCTCCTGGAGGTGGCGCATGGGAACAGAGTGCTGAATGCTGCCGAAGCGGCGAGCGCTCTGAGCTCATGAGCCCGGGGGGACAAGACGGGGAGGTCCTTGGATGCCTGGAATAGGCCGTTCTGACCGTCTTGGAGAGCCACCTAGAGACAGTGCCAGCTGAGATGTCTTCCGTGTTACTGGGGTTGATGGAAGTAAGGAGACGTCTTTGCGAAACGCGCCTGGGGCGCGAGCGTTCCCAGTAGTGTGTTAGACCTCGAGAGGGGCAAAGGGCTATGTCCGAAGAGGTGTCTCCCCCCTAGTGTATCCGCCAGCGGGCGATGACGAGGTAAGGAGAGGCACTACCGGGTTCCTGTTCTTAGCTAGGAATTCGGGAAGGAACTTAAGAGAGATGGAGCCGTCTCTGTGGAAGGCAATGTCTCTGGGGTCCCCGCAAGTGGCATGGATCTCGCCTCGCCTTCTGGCGAAGCGAGGGCGAGGAGGAAGGTAGTCTTCATAGACAGAAGGTCGAAGGGAATGAGGAGACAGGCTCAAAGGGGGGTTTCCTGAGGACGTCAAGTAAGTGAAGAGGTCCCAAAGGGGAACACGTCTAGGGATTGGGCCTCACGAAGAGCAGCCCCTCTGGAGATCTCTCTGAGAAGGAAGTCATTCTCAAGAAGGTCCGCCCATTTGGCGATGGTCGTGCAGATGGCCGACCTGCAGCCCCGGATGGAGCTAGCAGAGAGGTTAAGGTGGACAGGAAATTTCCTATCTGGATATTGGAGGGGCGATTGTGAGAGACAGAATTGTCTTCGCACCATGAGACCCATTTCCTCCATCTGTAAATGTAAAGGGACCTGTGCTAGCTCTGCGAGAGGACATGGCTAGGTCTCGAGTTCCTGAGAGGCCCCAGCGATAGAGAGGATATTGAGGACGGACTGGGACCTGTCCGTTCGAGAGGTGGATTTAGCTGCTCGCAACCGGGCTGGCACAGAAGCCAGGCGTGGAGGCGAAGCATCTGGGGATTGGCGTGAGGGAGACCCGAACGGGGTTGCCTGAGCATGTCCCACCTGGTGTTCAACCGAAGAGGGGGTGCGTGAGTGAGGGACTTGAGGTCCGGTAACCAGGACTGAGTGGGCCACCACGGGCTATGAGAATGAGCCTGGGTCTCTCGAGTCTCGCCTTCCTGATCACCTTGTGGAGGATCGGGAAGGGAGGGAAGGCGTAAGCTATGAGGCCGGACCTGGGAAGGGATAGGGCGTCGATGGAGAAAGCCCGGGGTCCGGGACCGGAGACACATACACTGGCAGACGATAGTTGAACCGTGTGGCAAACAGGTCGATCATGGGTCTGACCAATGTTCCCACACGGTTGTTAGGGTATGCCTGCTGAGGGTCCATTCCGTGTGGAGGACAGACTTGGAGAGGCTGAGAGTGTCTGCCAGGATATTGTGTGTCCCTGCTATGTGTCTCGCGCGAAGGTGACCCCCTGCATGTGACACCAGTGGAGGAGGGCCTCTGTACGGAGGGAGAGGCCGATGGAGTGTGCCCCCCCCCCCCCCCCCCCCCCCCCATTTGTTGATGATACAAGCTACCGAAGTGTTGTCCGTGAAAGGAGAACGAATCGGTGGGAGACTATGGACTGGAAGTGGAGGAGGGCGAGCCTGACCGCCTCCAGTTCCAAGATGTTGATGTGAAGACGAGCAGTCGGAGGATCCCAAAACCCCGAGGCGTGACTGCTCTCCCAAATGGGCCCCCCAGCCCCGAGTTGGAGGCGTCTGTGTAAAGTTCCAGGGCCTGGGAAGGGAGGGAGATGGGAACTCCGGGGGCCAGGTGGATGGGCTGAGCCACTCCTCCATGGCCCAAACGAACCAAGGCCCTAGGGGATAGGTCTGGTTCCAGCTGTCGGTCTGGGACCAACGACGGCGGAACTCCCTCTGAAGCTGTCACTTGGGAACTCTGCCTAGGGAATGAAAGGAGACAGGGACTCCATCATCCCCAGAAGGGACAAAGTGTCCTTGCCGAAGTGAGGGGAGAGAGTCGAAGGTGGGAGATGAGGTCCACTAGGCGAGCGGAACTCTCCGGGTCGGGGAGACTACCATGGAGGTGGTGTCGAAGCTCATGCCCAGAGAGGTGAATCGCTGACTGGGCGAGAGCTCGCATTTGGAGGGTTGGTGACGAACCCCAGAGAGGAACAAGGTGTAGTAGTTTGGAGGTGTGGGATTGGGCCAGGGCCTGAGTGGGAGCCCGAGTTGGAGGGGTAGTGTAGAGGTTGAACTAGTGTCACTCTCCCTACCCATCAGCTTGAAAAGACTGAGAACACGAACGCGCGTGTAAAAAGATACTGAGCCATGCGCTTGTGTGGCCATAGTCAGCATGAGTGTGTTGTTTTCGAGCCCATAGATGCCAAATGAGGCGATCTTTTGCACACTGAACATAGAACGTAATGTTGTTTTGGGGATCCTTAGCAACCAGTACTGCTTACCTTGACCCCAGGTCCTGAAATGCACACTTTCCTGACATATCGATTGCCTGAGCACCGACGGGAAAATGGCGGAAGCAAGTATCGCGTCTTGACGCGAAACGAACTATGGGAAACTAGGACGAGACCTTGAGAAAAATCAATACTTTCAATGCGAGCGTCGTCTGCTAGGCTAGGGCCGTTTGTCGGAACCCATTGCGAGCAGATTTCAGTGCAAGTACAGACTGCTTCCAGTTCTACTGGAACCCCGATCTTGCAGACGAGACGTAGGTAGCGTCTTGAAATAGGAGTATAAGGATGGAGTCCCCACGGGCGACTCCCCCAGTTACCTCCGGGACCGTGTCTGCTGCAGAGAGGGATATTAGGAGCGTTTGGCGGGCCGTGCGTGTGGGCAGGCGACTGCCTGGGATAGGGTTTTAGTGGGAGTCAGTCTCCTGGTATCGCAGTCGAATAGCAGCCGAACAGCGACTGGTCCTGCCCAGGATGCACCGTAAGGCCGACTTGAGCGCCTGGGAGGGGTTGGACCGTGAGAGCACGGCCTGAGAGATTGGCCTGTGATAGTACAGCATCTCTCACTGCCAACAGGCAGTTAAAGTGACTCCTGGCTGCGCTGTCCGCCGCAGCCGAAAGGTGATGCGATATCTTGTGAATAAGAAAGCGCATCAGGGGTCGCCAAACAAGCTAGAGTCTGTCACAGTGTCGTCAGCGTCTGAAGACACAGAGGCATGCCGTAGTCCTTGAGGAAAACTCCTACTGGAGCTGCGTTAGGGCTGACAAAAGTCAATCCCCGGTGGAGGGACGGCCTGTGCACCCCTGGCGAAAATGCCGATCTGTCCCACAAGGGATGAGGGTCTGGGGGGCGACTATCCTTGGCCGTGATAGCTGGCAGGGGAACCCAGCGTAACGGAAAGGAGAAAATGTTGTCAGAGGGAGGGGATTCCTTAACAACAAGATCTGGGCGCCAGCTTTCAAGGTCGAAAAGTCACCAGACTGGGGGAGGGAGCCCTCACCCCGTCCTCAGGCTGTGGGTCAGTGTTCCTGAAAGGGATGTTCAGATCCACCTTCAGGGGGGCAGGACAGAGGTGCGTGGGAGTCCCGCCCTCGTTGGGTAGTAGGGGAATACGAGGACGGGTCCCTGGTGGCTCCAACTCGGCAGGCAGACTAGGGATCGCCGATCGGACAGCGCCCGAGAGGGAGGGGGACCCAGGTCGATCCAGCTGAAAGAAGCCGGATGCCACATGCGACCGGAGATGGAGTCAGAATGGGTGTCAGCCCTAAGCCACTGGTTCCTCTCGGGGCATGGAGCCACCGGTCCCCCGGGGAGTCGCAGGGCTGTGGCGGCCCTGGGGCAGGGTTTCCTCGGGACCCGGGTAACCTGGGGCACCATGGGGTGGGTAGCGCGAAGGCGAGCTCTCTCGTACCCGCCCCGGGGAGAGCACTGCCTCCTGCGTCTCCCGGTGCGTCCATGCCGGCCCCCTGCATGGCAGGGTGGCGGTTGGGTGGCATGGTAGCCGAGCCCCCTGGCCGCGTGGAAGCGGACTGGGAAGGCTGCAGTGACGAGACCACCTCAAGGGACCAAAGGTTACCCCTAGTCCCGCTGGTCGATCCTCCCCCCCCCCGGAGGAACGGGACTGCGGACGTTGCCCAATAGGGGAGCGAAAGAAGTCCGCTCCCCAACGTCCTGTACCCCTAGGGGAAAGTGCGACAGTCGATCGGGTGGTTCGACCGTCGGGGGTGAGGGCGCAGATCCGACCTAGTTGATGCCTGCGTCCCTGACCCGGAGTTGTGGTCAGTGGGGGAGACCCACCAAAGACTGCCCACAACTCCTCCACCGGAGTGATGACGCTCCTCGTGTCCGAGTGGTGGCTGCACTCGGACACGGTTGGGGAGAGCGTGATGGACAGCGTGACGGTAGTGGGGGGCAAGCTAACGCCACGAGTCTCATCTGATCGAGTGACGGGCGGTGATATCCGGCCGCGAGTCGTCACCGTGCCGGTCCGCGCCTCGGTAAGGTTCCCCGGGGGCCGAGGGTCGCGGGACGCAGCCTGAAAGGAGAGTCTCTGTGTGCGACCGAAGGCGAACAGGCGATTTGGCCAGGTAGCGGGAAGATTTTGAACGGGCAGGTCCTTTCAGGGGAGTCCTTGCCTTGGATTTCTACAGTATAGAAAGAAAAACCGTTGGCAATAAAGGCCGATTGCCTGTTCGCTTCCGAACGCAACGATCGTGTGTCCGCCGACGGGCAGAGGAGGTATCGTAACGATGGTCGCGCGTCTCCTGCGCGGAACCCTCCTCCACACCGGCCGTACGCTCATCATAGGTGCGAGCGGATTGTCCCCTGGAATCGACACGCGGGTCCTCCGGGGCAAGGGACGACTCCCGAACAGAGGAGCGGCTCGACCCGTTAATGTCCTTCACCATGTTGGGCACTGGTGGCGAGACAATCACGGAACGCAACGATCGCAAAGAGGAGACAAAGAGGTGATCGAGGGATAGAAAAGAGCTCGAACCACCTCGTGAGGGGCACTGGGAGTGCAGTAAATGAAGATGAAAACGCGAGTGCCGAGAAGAAAGCACAAACGCGAGAAACATGTGATCGAATAACTAATGTTACTAATGGGGTACTACTAAGTGTGCACAAGTTGGTAGAATCAAGAGATCGCAAGACAATCTCTATACCTGTAATAATGATAAATAAGGTACAGGAAAATGAGCCCGGGAAGCCGAGTAACCGCCGAACAAGGTGTGTGAGGTCAGGCAACATGGCGGAGACGGCAACCGGCGTGGCACAATCGAAGATGGCGGATCGATTGACCGGGAAGGGATCGATCGTCAAGAGTGACGCGCAATGGCGCACAAGAGTAAATACCCCTGGTGTACCTTGTAATAATGCTAAGGAGGTACTAATAAATGTGCACCAGTTAGTAGATGAGGAGATCGTTTACCAGTGATAAATTTGGTACAAATAAATGCGCACCAGTGGGCAGATCAAAGGTCGTACTTTCGAAGATCGAAAGAACGGAAGGCGAAGTCGCGAGTGCCGAGACAAGGCACAAAGGCGAGGATGGCGCGGTTAAATAGGTTAATAAAGTGCACCAAACCAAAGCCCCATCGGCTCAAGAGTAAAAGGGTGAAGCGAGCAAGCCACAACAAATAAGCAAACACAAAGCTATCTTAACACAACGGCAAAGAGAAGGCGAGACAGAGCACAAGACTTATCTTGCTTGGTCGGCAGGCCGAGAGAGAAAATGAGGTACGGGAGGTTGACACTGGCTTCTTCCTACGGCGGAAGCGGGTGGGCATCACGTGACTGTCTTATTAACTGCATTAGCCACACAAAAACTTCGGCCTGGCAGAGCTGACTAACTGCCGTGAATGCTATTGTCTGACATGGTACAGTATATGACGCCAAACGCTGTTGATGAGCTATCAAAGCCTGAACAACTACATCGTATGAACCAAATATAACACAGAGTTTGGCTCCAGCTCATCAAAGTCCCACGCGTTGCTTGGGACGGGCAGCTGTTTTTGTTTTCCTCTCCGGTATGACAACTGTCTCAATGGCTGGCAGTCCAAATACCTGGTCTTTACCGACCGGCAGACCGCGATGAGGCCATAATTATTAGTATTGCAGAGGGAACGGTGTATTTCAGATCATAAAGAATTCTATCTCTTTTTGTTTGTTTGTTTGGTTTTGGTTGGTTGGTGTGTGTGTGTGTGTGTGTGTGTGTGTGTGTTGTGTGTGTTGTTGTGTGTGTGTGCGTGTGCGTGCGTGCGTGCGTGCGGCGCGCGCGCGCGTGAGTGTGTGTGGTGTG
>CM031607.1:29120895-29128395 GCA_018398815.1 Conus ventricosus | reverse complement strand
GCCGGGGACGTGTGAAAATAAGACAAGTTGAGAAGAAAAAAAACAGAACCTCTCTAAATGCCTTCGCCGTGTTCTGTGATCTTGTTTTGTTTGTGGCGAGGAGAGGGAGGAAAAAAATCAAAGTGGTCAATGCTTCTGCAAAAGAAGCAAAGCGCCCGGATGACGCCGGCGATCCGTTCTCGTCGTCTAGACAGCCCTGGCTGGAGCTGGAGGTGGAGCGGGGGACTAACGTCAGCAAGTCATGCGCTGACACCACCATCCCCATCTATGTCGTCATTTGTTTCTCTCTCTCTCTCTCTCCTCTCTCTCTCTCTACTCTCCTCTCTCTTTTTGTCGTCAACCTCCAACTTTGACAGATTGGATTGCATGAGACAGGTCTTTTGATCGTTTGTTCGTGTCTCCGCCTTTTACGTTTGTAGCAGAGTGGTGATTCCGTTAATGACAGGAAACATGCTGCGGTGGGCAGGAAGGATTCTGGGGTTTATAGGGACGGACCGCTACCACAGGGCTGGGAAAATGTGCGCTGATCGGGTTTATGTGAGTGACACAACCTGTTGTAGCGTTGACGCCGCTTCCTGGCTTTTAGGTGTGGGGTACGTGCGTGCGTGCGTGTGTGCATCCGTCCGTCCGTCCGTGTGTGTGTGTGTGTGTGTGTGTGTGTGTGTGTGTTGTGTGTGTGTGTGGTGTGTGTCAAATTTTCGAATGTTATTGTCCTTTCTGAAGGGACCCCGACAGGGCGAAACGCGTCGTGTTTGATTTGTAATTCGTTTGTTCCTTCGTTCGGCGGTCCAGTAATTCTGGTTGAACTCTTCTTTCCCTCGTTGCTGGTTGAACTCTTCTTCCCTCGTTGCTGGTTGAACTCTTCTTCCCTCGTTGCTGGTTGAAACTCTTCTTCCCTCGTTGCTGGTTGAACTCTTCTTCCCTCGTTGCTGGTTGAATCTTCTTCCCTCGTTGCTGGTTGAACTCTTCTTCCCTCGTTGCTGGTTAAACTCTTCTTCCCTCGTTTCTGGTTGAACTCTTCTTCCCTCGTTGCTGAATTTGCCCGACACCGTATGTTAAAACATGCGCCTCAGACAGGTTTTAAATAAGTGTCTGAGTCTAGCATCTGGTTTGTCACCCTATAATGTTACAGCTATACAACGAAATACCTATTTCACCTTTAGCAAGAATTGTGGCAATTTGGGTAACGCATGCATCATTTGAATATAATTTTCATGTCAGCATTCATCAATATCATCACCTTCTGCACCATGTTCTGGGGTCCGGCTTCAGCTTTTCTGAGCGAAAGGAAATTCAAAGTGGTCAATACTTTCTGGGAGGGATCCAACCGAATTAAGACAATGATCAGTTAGCTTGGCCAAGGCTGGCAGCCCATCATCCATTTTATGCTCTGACCTGGCACCGACCACGCCTACACCATCGTTTGCGGGTCCATCAGTCTTCGAGAGGTTCCAGTACCTGACACATCTTTCATCAGTTGTCTGCATCTCTGGATCTGGTTTGTATAGCGGAGTGGGTGATTCGGTTGGTTTTAATTAAACATACATTGGACGTCTCGCACGCAAGAGCGCACACACGCACGCACTCTCTCTCTCTCTCTCTCTCTCTCTCTCTCTCTCTCTCTCTCTCTCTCTCTCTCTCTAGCACACACGCGCACGCGCGCGCACAGACACACACATGCGCGCGCGCACACACACACACACACACGTACACACATACACGCCCACACACACACACACACACACACACACATATATATGAGGTGAATTGTTCCAACGATCATGATGTGATCTTCGCATGTCACATTTTTTACAATGTACCAGAAAATCGGAACGGTTGGTAAATGAAGTTTTTGCCTTCCAAGTGTGGAGGTGGGGTGGGGTTGAGGTTAGGACAGAACAAGGTTAATGTCAATGCCATGCACTCCAAAAGGAGAAAGTCTTCGGACTCTGTATACGTAAGTCGCTATCACAAATGTATAAACAAGCTATCGGGCAGCGATGCTCTAGCAATGTTGTAGACGGAAGACGATGGATAAGAAAGTCAAGGGGTGGTGTGGCGTAGGTGGGTACAGGAGAATGCTTTGATAGGTTAAGGACAAGGCGAATTGCCCGGCTGAAATGCTTGTAGCAAGATGTGTATGGAGAGGATCACTAGAAGCTGGAGAGACTGATGTGTCGATCCTCTCAGATACAATGCTGCTTACCTCAACATCATGTGGTGGAACACTGGGATCTGCATTTGGGTGAAGACTACTGTTTATTACGATGAAATGAATACACTCTCTCTCTCATCGTCTCTCTCTCTCCTCCTCTCACTCTCTCTCTCTCTCTGTTTGCGTGTGTGTGAGTGTATGGTGTGAGAGTGTGTTTGCGTGCGTGTGTGTTTGTTTTGCGTAGAAAAATTTAAAAAAATGATGATAATGAAGATTGACGTTAACTGTTTTGAAAACAATTATGCTTGGTGGTACAATATTTATCATAATGATACAATTTTCTTATTTCGTGAAGTATATATTCTACGCACACCGTCATTAAGATTTCTAACAGACGTTTAGGAAAAAAAAGCGAATTAATTAACGTTCAGGGAAACATTACTTACCATCATATTTAATACTTATAAAAGTGAATATGCCCAACGTATTTTTTCTGCTCCTTGTTTTAGGACTTTTTTCCCATTTTCAACATGCTGGAAGTACATTTTTTTTTAAAGCTCATGGAAACCAAGAGCGACTAATTAAGACAAAAAAAAAAGAAGAAAAAAAGAACAAACCCAACAAAAGTCTTTCTTAACGCGTCGCCGTGATGTTCTGGGCCAGCGTTTCAGACAAAATTTTCAAGCGAGAAAAAAAAATCATACTGTTACCATGATTCCGCAAGGAACCAAGCCAATTTAGAGGCAGTGATCAGTTTCCGTCGTCTGACATGTTTCAGGCTGGGAAGCATTCAGTCATTTTATTTTCTGTCCTGGCAACCAACAATCCTTTATGCCATCATTTGGTTGGGTCGCCCAAACTACGATAGGTTCATTGCCTGAGACGTCTTGGGTCGTTGTCTGCATCTGTGGTTGTGGTAAGTGCGGAGTGTGATTGGGGTTTTGTCAGTTGTCTGCATCTGTGGTTGTGATTGGTGGCGGAGGGTGATTGGGGTAGCAACGGTATGTCAATGGTAAGGTTCAAATGCGCTGGAATAGTGGTCGGGTCCATCGCCATGACTGTGGAAATGGCTGGCTGTGTCTGTTCACGTTTGTGTGACACACTGCGGAGTCATTCAGAGGCTGAAGCTTCTCGTGTGTATAATTGAATTGATGGATTGTATAATCTGGAGAGAGAGAGAGAGAGGAGAGAGAGAGAGAGAGAGAGGGTGTGATGCTATGTTACTTCCTCTACATGAGATAAGACCAAAATGAAGCAGAACGATGAACAAGAGGATGACAATTAGCCAATGATGGCATTGCTTTGCTACAGAAATGTGGCGTTTCACCTTTTTTTTTTTTTTGAAAAAAGGCAAAAGTTTTCCCCCAGGTCGGTCCTTTAGAAACAGTATATAGACCCCGACTGGATGATGAAGTTGATGAAGATAATGAGATGGTGAATGTAAAGATGATGATGAAGATGACGAACAAAGAAAAGTAATCCATTACTCACTGTTAGACCAATATCATGCATATGCAGATGTGTACATTTCAAACGTAATGCTATTCAAAATATCAACAGAAGTTGCAACGCGAACGCAACAATTACAGTCCACAAACCGCCAGAGAAAGATAGAATTCTATCCCTTCCTTTCGAATACTAACTGAAGTACCAAAACCAGAATGTTAAACCCCTTCGCTACAGAATTGTTTTTTCTCACCATGTCAGCAAAGAACACCGACGTCAATAAACAAACCCAAACAAAGAGTTCTAAGGGCTTCCGGCCATGTAATTGATCTCAGACAAGACTTCAAGACAAGAGAAAAATCGAAGTTGTTACCATGCCTGCGAGGAATTCAAAACCAGTTTAGAACAGGTGATCAGTTTCCGTCGTCTCGACAGCCAGGCAGGTAGTCCACAGTCACTTTAATTTCTGTTCTGGCACCACCAATCCTTTTTACGCCATCATTTGTTGGCTGCCTTTCTCTTTGAAAGGTTCCACATCTTTGTATCATTTTCCGCATCTCTGGATTCTGAATTGAAGTGAGTGATGGTGATCGGTGATAATGCGATGTCTATGGAAGGATCAAGGCGCATAGTATTTAGAGTCCGTCCTCTCTGAATGCAGACACTGCGCTGTCCTTTGTTGCTTTTTGTGTGAACAAACGTGTTGGACCTTCACCCTGAAGCGGCTATATGTATAATAGACGGATGAGAAGAGAGCGAGAGAAGAGAGAGAGAGAGAGAGAAGTATGATGCTATGTATCTTCTCCATATACGGGGAAATACTATGGGGTAAGAGATCGATGAATAAGATGTATAAAATACGTATAGTAAATTCGAAGTTTAAGTGAAAAAAAGAAAACCGTAGATTATGACGATGATGAAAGATAAGCTTAATTCATTACTTCACCCTTTTATGTCAGTGCAAAAATATACATTTTATATATAACCTATTTAGATTTTTAACTGACGGGAAACTGAAACCAAGAACAACAGACAGCTGCCTGGGAAAGAATTGTTTTCACCTATTAATTAATAACTGGAGTACACCCAAATAGCATGGTAATCTTCCTTTCCTACAGAAAAGACGGTTTTCACCTTTGTGAGCAGGTCATTCTATTGGAAGCAGCATCTATTCAACGACGTAATGAAAAAAAAAAACCGAAAGAAGAGTTCTAAAGCTTCCGCCATAGTCTGTGATCTCAGACTAGATTTTAAAGGCGAGAGAAAAATCCGAAGTTGATACCCAAGCTGAGCGAGGAATCAAAGCCAATTTAGAGCACTGATCCGCTTCCGTTGTCCCGACTCTTGTCCGCAACAGTCATTTTAGTTATGTCCTGGCACATCAATCCCCTTTACGCCATCATTTGCTGTCGCCTCTTCTTTAGTAGTTCCACTGCCTGAGACGTCCTTTGGTCATTTGTCTGCATCAGTTCGTTCAGATTTGTAGCGGAGTGGTGTTTTAGCTGATAATCACTGAAATCTGTAGAAAGGATCAAAGGTGTTAGAATTTAATGTCGCACTCTCATGATGCAGAGACTGCTTTCTATGTTTAGAGCCCAGGAACAAAGAAAGGGAAAGGGGGAATCCACTGTTACTACTCAAAGCTACTTTTACCTTGAGCGCACTTGCTCGTGTTATAGGACATTCAATCACTGACACGAAATCTGTACCGATTCTTTGCAATGCATTTCAGTTTAAGGCGATAGCAGGTGTAGTTTTGTTTTCTTTAACTGTCGTGTTTGTTGGTGTTGTCAGTCTTGTTTGTGAAGCGTTCTCAATCACATCATTCTTCATACGCAGATATGCTTCTAGGTTGGAATCCTGACAGTCATAGACGTTTAACCTGTTTGAACGAATCAGGCTACATGATATTTGAATACTTGTAACTGAAGTTCCTGGAGCAAGGCAGCTCTGGCTGGATGATAAATTCATGACAAACACAATACGGATGGTAATCTGTTTCAGTGTCCCAACTGATATCCCTGACAGAGCAACCACATTGATATCAGTATATAAATAGCGGCTGAAATTCCTCACAAAGACAGCCACGGACGATTCATAGTTTAATATCGTAGCTGACTTGGATATACTGCAGTTAATTTTCCAGACGACGACAACCATTGATGGAGATAAGGCTTTTAGTAATATTAATCGGAAGTCCTAGATAGAAGGTGATAGGTGTTTACAAATATCGTGGTGGACGCTCTTGCAAAGCGGGTTTAGGCCGTCAAAATTCGATTGAAAATGGAAAAGAACGAAAAACTACAGCAAACAGGCAAGGAGGTCCCAGTATTCCTAAACTCAACATATTCGACAAATATGCTGACTTTTCCCACTATCCATGAGAAATTCGTAGCAGCAGTAAGTTGCTGAAATGTGGTTAGTCTGCAAGTATTCCAGCGTCCCCTTGCAGACTTACTGAAACAATGCGAAGAGGCATAAATCTATGTCCTACCTGCCGTCAACAACAAATTTTGGCATATTGGAAAATAGACCTCATGTTATATACACAATCACTAATCATCACCATTCCAAACAAAGAAAACTCCAACAGTTTTGATTTGCCGCTCTAAGACAGTGCTGCACAAATCATCTTGAACAGAATAACAGCCAGAAGCAGGTACTATTATTGCTGAAGGACATGTTGGATTTCCGCAAAGGCAGAAGTACCATCACACGTTTTAATATGCGACTGGACCCTCTGCCAGAAGTACTCACACCAGAGGGAAATCACTATGTCTTCACAGAGTTACAAAGAAAAAGTTCGATAGGGTCAAGCAGCAAGTGTTATGCATCCACGCTGGAAGTTTCAACCTCGGGTAAAAGACAATCAATACTGTACGCACCTGTTTCTCTAAGGTACAAACTACTGGTGTACTGCATGCAGGCTTTCAGCTGGACAAAGGTTTCCCATTCAGTTGTAATCAACAGGGTTTGCCTCTGTCCTCATACACTTCTCCACGTAATCCTCAATTGAATCAAGGCCCGCCCCATCACAGCACAACTATCAATGAAGAAAAACATACAAAAAAACTGTCACCAGTTTCTCACCCTGGATACTTATAGGCATGGTGAGTTCAAACCACAATCTGTAAGGCAGCAAACACTATATGTCCAGAATTAACCTGTATAGAAAACAACAACATCAACTACATGCTAACCGTGCTTGGATATATCAATCATCCTGTACGGCGCACACAAATAGGATTATCTTGACCCTCGCCGCTGATCGGAATAATAATCGCAAGACCTTGAATGAGTAAATACTATTCATTCAGCAAAATCCTGAATGATCTCTATTAACCTGTGAACAAGTGGCTAAACCACAATGACCATAACAAGAATCTCCTAGGATTCAGATGAGACAAGAGACAACGGTGATACGGGGCCTTTTAACAACATGTAATGACCCCAATTAGAACATTTCCCTGGAGAACATTGAGGGAGGGATACGAAGAAAAATCGGGGAGAAAATCCGATGAATGACAAATTGCAGAAAGGACAAGAAAACATTTGCAGAGATCACTTATTGGCTCTCTACTGACAGAGCTGGGGGGGGGGGGGGGGGGATTGAAGGGAAGGAGGGGTGGTACTATTCTTCAAACAAGACACCCCAGACACTTACGGTATTATGGTAAGAATGAAGGAATGAAGAAAGATAAATTGCGCAGTACAGACTAGCCAAGAATGTTTGAGAACTCAATGATATCATCTGAACAGATTCTTGCAGAATGTTTTTGGAGTGGACTTAAAAAAGAAGAGTGCCGTATTGTGTTTTCTTTTTCTTCGTTTTCCTTTCTTTCTTTTTTGTTTTTTGTTTGTTTGTTTTTGTCTGTTTGTTGTTTTTGAAGTGTTGTTGT
>CM031607.1:29110895-29113395 GCA_018398815.1 Conus ventricosus | reverse complement strand
GGAAGTGGGTGGAAGGGGTGTGTACTCTGTGTGGAAGTGGGGGAGGCAGGGGTGTGTGCCTCTGTGTGGGAAGTGGGGGTGGAAGGGGTGTGTGACTCTGTGTGGGAAGTGGGGGTGGACGGGGTTGTGCCTCTGTGTGAAGTGGGGGTGGAAGGGGTGGTGACCAGTGTTGGGAAGTGGGGTGGAAGGGGGGTGTGTGACCTCTGGTGGGAAGTGGGGGTTGGAAGGGGGGGGTGAGACTCTGTGTGGGAAGTGGGGGTTGGAAGGGGTGTGTGACTCTGTGTGGAAGTGGGGGTGGAAAGGGGGGGTGTGACTCCTGTGTGGGAAGTGGGGGTGAAGGGGGGGGTGTGACTCTGGTGGGAAGTGGGGTGGAAGGGGTGTGTGACTCTGTGGTGGAAGTGGGGGAGGAAGGGGGGGTGGTGACTCTGTTGTGAAGTGGGGGTGGAAGGGGGTGTGACCTGTGTGGGAAGTGGGGGTGGAAGGGGGGTGTAGACTCTGTGGTGGGAAGTGGGGTGGAAGGGGGTGTGACTCTGTGAGGGAAGTGGGGTGGAAGGGGGTGTGTGACTCTGTGTGGGGAAGTGGGGTGGGAAGGGGGTGTGAATCTGTGTGGGAATGGGGTTGAAGGAGTGTGTGTGACATCCTGTGTGGGAAGTGGGGTGGAAGGGGTGTGTGACACTGTGTGTTATGTGGGTGGAAAGGGGTGTGTGACTCTGTGTGGGAAGTGGGGTGGAAGGGGTAGTGACTCTGTGTGGGAAGAGGGGTGGAAGGGGTTTGTGACTCTGTGTGGGAAGTGTGTTGAAGTGGTGTGTGACCTCTGAGTGGGAAGTGTGGTGGCAGGGGGGTGTGTGACTCTGTGTGGGAATAGGGGTGAGGGGGTGTTTGTGACACTGGTGTGGGAATTGGGGGTGGAAGTGGGGGGGGTGAGACTCAGTGGGTAAGTTGGGGTGGGAAGGTGGTGTGACTTCTGTGTGGGAAGTTGGTGGGTGGAAGGGGGGGGTGGTGTCTCTGTGAGGGAAGTGGGGGTGGAAAGTTGAGGCGGAGTTAAAAAAAAACAAACCGTAGAGGTGTAAGAGGGTGAAGAAGGTGGAGAGGCGGATGAAAGGGTGGGAAGTAATAACAAACCCCCCTCCCCTCTTTTTTTATTGGGATAAGATGCAACAATACAAATGCCAAAGGGACAGCTTCCCGATTTTCGTTAAGGGAGTTATGGTCAGGTCTTTTCAATCTTGATCAATATGTTTCATCATTATTAATTTCAGATACAGACATCTGTAATTGTTAGTGTCCAGACATACAAGGTTTTGTGTGTGTGGGTGTTGTTGTTGTTGTTCTGTTTTACGTCATTCCACATTACGTGATATTAAACGAAAAAAAAAAAGGGGGGGGGAAAAAAGGTTAACACTATGAGGTAAAATAACTAACTTATCTACAAGCAATAAACACAAAAGTAGAAAATCCACTTAATCAAAGACAGAAAAAAAAGAAAGGAAAAAAAACCCAAACCCCCACCCCCCACACACCAACACACACACAACAAAACCCGAACATGGTAACTCTTCTGTCCATCGCAACCACTGACAGTTATAGTTATAAATATTTGCCAATTGACTCTTAGCTAAGTGCAAAAAGAAAAGATGCGTTACACTTGCTGACAGTGACCGGAAAACATTTGACAGGCTGTACAGAGCACTATTTGGAATGAATTTTTTTCAATTAAGTTATACAACAACAAAATGTTGATCATTTTGATATGCTATGACCAAACAACAATATAACCAAAGTATATTTTTACAAACTTTGTTTTAAAACAATCAATTTCCATCTACAGATCAAGAACTTATCTGTCGTCCTACGATAAATGTTTTTGAATCATACTTACAAAACATTTCATGAATACTTCTCATTTCAACGTGTAAACCAAAACACCCAGTTTCTCTTTCTAATCCAATGAAAATGGAGAAAATTTACTTTCTCCGCCATAGTATACACTCTGCATTGACATAGAGAATTTAAAAAATGTGAATCTGATGATCGGGGTGGACGCCTCGCTTTGCCAGAACATCAACCTTTTCATTAGAGAATAACCACGTGGAGGGCACCAAAAAAATTTATTTCAGTGTCTCTGGCTGAAGGAAGTGTACTAAATATTTATTTCAGTGATCATCTCAGTCCGAACTTTTAATCTACAAATTCTTCATTGCAGTAAGAACAGACGTTGGAATCTCGCATAAGACAACTTTAAATAAAATAAAGAGGGTAATCAACAACACAACGTTGAAGCCATAATTATAGCTAGTTAACATCAGCAGTGAATATAGATTTTGTTTTTTTTTTCCGAGATAATAGGACTTTTTCTTCGTAAGGACCTGGGATAATGTAAGGCTGCACCAGCATGTTCATTGATTAATGACCCATCATGAATATCTTAAATGGTTGGAATAGTGTTCCTGCAAATGCATTTTGATATTGGATAATAAACAAATTTAGTATTTTCCAGCCT
>CM031607.1:29093395-29095895 GCA_018398815.1 Conus ventricosus | reverse complement strand
ACTTCATCACTCCCAGGAAGCAAGGACTGACAAGCTGTGTGAAATCAATGCGACGTGAAGAAAATGACCTTGATTAACTGGAGAGCACTCGAACACAGTCTGAAAGCGTTGAAACAGAGGATGGACCGCCTTGGACGATAAGATTGATTACCTGGGATCCTTGTCAAGGAGACACAATTTGATATTTTTCATCGTTCTCGTTTCTTCCAATAAGACCTATGGAGTAAGATTGTTGACGTTCTACAAGATATTTTTCCAGCCAAAACATGGACACGTGGGGATATCATCTGTGCATATCATTCGGGTTCTCGCAGTAACAACGGTACTCATAGACCACCTATAATTGGCAAATAGAGTGGCAAATGCATATTCTAACCAAAGCATGAGAAAAGCTGAAGCATAAAGACGTCAATATAATGGAGATCTGACTACTAGACAACAAACCGTCCTCAAAGATCATCGCATCTAGGGGATACAATTTTTGAGGCGAAAAAAAAGCCCCAACAAAACAACAACAACAAAAAATACAACAAAACAAAACAACAAAACCCCTAGTCGTGGCTCGCCCAGCACACAGCCCCACTGTGTTAGATATGCGCAAGCTGTGAAACACTGCATCCACACCCAGCAATCTTTCGGGTGGCCGACATAAGAAAAAAAACATAGTTCTTCAAATGAAGTACTGATGATGAACATGGCCCCAGGGTCCACCAGGGGAGAGGCGACACCCGAATTCAAAGCAGTTCATCCCACCATACCAGCAATGAAGTACCAGCAACACATTAGGTACGCAAACGAACATCCGCCATCCTCAACCATCAGCTGTACATGTCATTGCCCAAGCTCGCACAGCTCAGAACGGCAGGAAGTATTGTCACAGCAGCATGAAAGATGCTGCTTATAGTAGCCTAGCCGACCACAAAGGGCCATATCTCAGACCCATGTCTGATGATAGATAGCACAGCTGAAGACGGCATGGCGGATAAACCGCAACCAGGAGACACACCTAAAAAAAAACCCTCTCGACAGATGACGTGAATAAAGGAGTTCCCGTGCAAAAACACAACCAAAAATCAATCAACACCCCCCCCCCCCCCCGGCCGCCCCCCCCCCCCCTTAAAAAAAAAAAACGACCCCACTCCCCCATTCCCCCACTGACGATATGGTCTCTTTATGACGCTGTGAGCGCTCACACGAAACGGGACACCAGCTCATGTGCAAGACGAGAATCACGTGCTTTCACTGACCGATTCCCGTCACTGTCTCGCCTTCGGCCTTGAATGGAGAGAAAAAAGAATGGTGACAGGAGTGACAAACGGCAATGACACTGTGGAAGTATAGTGGGAAAAAGTTGTGTGCTGTGTTCGGTTAGTTGTTGGCTACTAGGGTGACTGTCAGTGCTGACTAAAAGCCAATAGGATTCTGGCCGTGTCCATGACAATGACTGTCAAGCCACGAGGAATAATGTAAGTCCATTCTTTCGTTTTGTTTGTTTTTAACCTGCAACATGAAAGTTTGATTCAGCAGTATTGAAACCGGCTCTGCCCGTGGTTTTTTATTTATTTTTTAACTTGTTGAAACATTGTCTATGTCTTTTCATTCTTATTTGTTTCCGTTGCGCAGTATATTAATTTTTCTTTTCTCTCGTTGTTTAAAGACTTATCTGACGCTATAACAAGACTATTATCTTGTGGTGTGGCAGTATCAGTTTGGGAAAAAACATGCAGGAGTTTACTGACATTTCTACCTCAGGCTTGAAGTGTTGCAGATTATTTCATCTGTTTTGTTTATTGACAATACTTAACGTTGCCAAAAAAAGAAGAAATAGAAAAAAAGAAAAAGAATGTGAACATATACCTGTAGAGTGTGATGTTTTGTTGAGGAGAGGAACGTTTAGTGCAGAAAAATGTAAACAAAGTGTATTTGCCTTTGAAAAGAATTGTATAGTCACCTGGAAAGTGGAAAAGAAAACAATTCGTGACACAGGTGAGGTCTGATGATTGTTTTTTATTACACTGTTTTGAACAGCAGAAAACTTGGCAACGGAAAATACTGAATGAACTGACTGTTGCACACTGGAGACTTCACGAGGAAGACAGTTGTTACAAACAAAATGAATCAACAAAAAGAGGTTTGACATAAAGTTCAGGTTAAAAGACAATGTGCACGACTGTGTCTTTGATAGGCACAGAAGACTCATGCAGAGGAGTATCCAGTGTTAAGAAACGGTTATAAAAAGTTACTGAGACCAAACAAAAAATTGACATTAAGAAGTCTTTTCTAATTCACTTCATGAGAACATTAACAATCCCACAGTTTTCTGAAATAATGTGAACTTTGTCGTTTCGAGTGTATCTGTAACAAATTGAATAAAGACAGACCAGTGGCAATCGCATTTTTACAAAGCAGTTCATTCCGTTTTTCATAAAGGCTCTGTTAGTACTGAGGTGTAGGATACAATTCTAGATATGTGTGGAAAACGTGAAACTAACTTTGACTC
>CM031607.1:29040895-29045895 GCA_018398815.1 Conus ventricosus | reverse complement strand
CTTTCCTTTCTTTTTTCACTCCTCCTCCTTTTTTTCCCCTTTCCTCCTCCTTTTCTTTTCTTTCTCCCCCCCTCCCTCCCCCTCATTATGCCTCTCTTCTCTCTCTCCCCCTCCTTTTCCCTTCCCCCCCTCTTCCTTCCCCTCCTCCACCCTTCCTTTAAAAACCCACCCGCCCGTGTCATCGCATCCAACCTTTAAAACAGTAGCTTTGGTGTTCAAAAAAAGGTCATTAAGGGGGGGGAAAGTGCCAGCCGCGCAGAAGTAGAACAAAGCAGTAGCAGAAATTTAGGGTACCAGAAGTGCTAAATGCGGTACCTTATTTTTAAACCCTTATTTTTTTTTAACAAATATTATAAATATAAAAAAACCCAAAAGTTAAAAACCCCCTTTCGAATGGTAAAGAGGGGCTAAAACAAAAAGGGAGCGCCCCCAAAATTTTTTAAAAAAAGATTTTTAAAAAAGGGGAAAAGTTAATATAGGGTATATAAATGGATATATTAAAAATTATAAACAAAGCTTGTCTTATGTTTTAGATTGAAAAAATTTAGGGGGAGAAAAATAAGCATTCAAATCTGCAGTGGTAGATGATTTGCCTAATTTAAAAGAATGTGCTTGAGTGGCCCGGGGGTGGGGAAAAATTTTTAAAAAGTGCTTCTCAAAATGTGCCTTCAGCAAGCTTTTTAGTCTCCAAGGGGGGGGGAACTCCCAATTTGGGAGGGGAAAATCACAAAATTAAAATCCTGGTTTATATACCGATATTTCGAAAACCGGGGTTGGGTTTCCCCAGTGGGGCCGGGGGAAGTGGGTTTTAAATTTTACTTTCCCCCTGCCCTTTTTAGTTTTTAAAAAAAAAAAGAATGCAAACCCAAGGGGAAAAAGGGGGTGGGTGTCCCAAAACCCTTGTATTTTTTGTTGGAGTTTTTAAAAAACCAAAACCCAAAAGGTTTCCACCCAAGAAGCAAAAGAAAATTTTGAAAAAGCAAAAAAAAGCTACTTTTTTTGTGAAAAGTGAAAAAAATAAAAAGATGTCCTTCCCAAAAAAACCCAAGTGCTGAGGGCCCGTTCTTGGAATGAACCCCCAAGGATAATAAAAAACAACAAACTAAAAAATTCCAAGGAATTTAAATACCGAGCACCCTTCCAGCAACTTTTCAGGCAGCCCTTTGGGGTTCCCAAAGACTGCAAGAAATATTGAATTATAAACAAAACTTCCTTATGTCCTTTTTTGGGCTTTATAATTCAATATTTCTTGCAGTTTATTGCAAAAACCAAGCGCTCGTTAAAATTTTCTGGAAAAAGGGGTTTCTCCCGGGAATTATCCTTTTAATTTATTGGGTTTTTTATATAAATAATATATACACACACCACACACACACCCACACACACACCCCCCCACACAAAAACCCCAACCCCACACAAAAGGGGAGAGAGAAGAGGAGGAAAGGAAAGGGGTGAGGGGGGAGAGAGGGGAGAGAGGAGAGGGAAATTTCATTTGCTTAAGTTTTAAAGATTGCAATACGTCAATTGTAATTTAGCTGTAGGGGGTTGTTGTCGTTGTTTTTGTTTTTTTGTTTTTAGTTATTTTGGGAATTGGGAAAAAAAAAAAAAACGCAAAAGGGGGAAAAAAGTTTTGGGCAGGGGAAAAGCGGGAAAAAAAGAAAGAGAAAAAGAAAAAAGAAAAAAAAGGCAAAAAGGAAAAAGGGAAAGAAGGAAGGAAAAAAAGAAAGAAAGAAAATCAAAAAGGAAAAAAAAGAAAAAAAAAAAGAAAGAAAAAAGAAAAAAAATGGAAGAAGAAGAAAAAAGGGGAAAAAGAAAGGGATGAAAGAAAGAAGAAAAAAAAAAGAAAAGACAGAAAAACGAAAGAAAAAAAATGGGGGGGAAAGGGGGGGGAGGGAGGGAGGGAGGGGGGGGACCGGGCGGACGGGAAAAAAAGGGACGGAAAAGGACGGGGAAAAAGAGAGAGGAGAGAGGAGAGAGGGGAGAGAGGGAGAGGGGAAGGGGAGGGGAGTTGGGGGGGGTTGTCAAAAAAAATTTTTTACAATTCCGGAGCAAACGAGCGATTTAAATGGAAATGAGGTTGATTGGGGAAAATCGGAAACCTGCCAAAAAAGGTTTTTAACCAAAACCTTTTCCCCTTCCCCCCCTCTTCCCCCCTCCCCTCTCGGGTGCATCCCCCCCCCCTCTCCCCCGCCCCATTCCCCCACACACACCTTTCCCCCGCCTTTTCTCTCTCTCTCTCTCTCTCTCTCCCCTTTTCTCTCTCTCTCTTTTTTTCCCTCTTTCCCCCTTTTCCCCTTTCTTTTAGAAACGGGGGGGGGGGGGGGAAAAAGAAAGGGGGGAGGGGGAGGGAGGATTTTTGTTTGTCTGCAAAATCAGACTCGGTTTTTTTTTTTTGGGGGTTACAGAAAAAAAACATGACCCCTTTTGAAAGGGGTTTTTTTTTGGGTGGGTTCGCTGCCTTTTTTATTGGGGTTTCGTTTGTATTTGCATTTAGTGGGAAAGATTGGGGGAGGATGGGGGGGGGGGGGGGGGGGGGGGGGGGGGGGGGGGGGGGCAAAAAGAAGGGAGAGGAAAAAGAGGGGAAACAAGGGGAGAGAGAGAGGAGGGGGGGAGAGAAGGGGAGAGAGAGAGAGAGAAAGGAAACGAAAACCCCAGATCTTATACCCTTTTTGGATAGTCCTTGTGCCCCCAAGTTAAAGGGAGATGAGTTTAAAAACAATTTTGAATGTTTATATATACATATATATGGGATATATATATATATATAAAATATAAATAATAAATATATATATTTATAAAATATATGAAAAATGGGGGCAAAAAAAAGGAAAAAAAAAAAAAAAAAAAAACGAAAAATCAGTAAATAGGGATAGATACGCGCGGGGGCAAGAGGGAAAATTTTTATGAAAAGCATTTCCCTATTGAATAAAAAACAAAAACCCCCCAAAAAGGCAAGAAAAAACGGGCCTTTTTTTAATAATTTTTTAAATTTGGAAAAAACGTTAATTGAAAAAAAAAAACCCAAAAAAAACAAACCCCAACTCCCCAGCGCACAAAACCCCCGCACGCCCACGTGCACATACACCCCACACACACCAAAAAACAACACACCACAACCCCACACCAACACACACACCACACCCCGCACGCACGCAAACGCACCCACCCCCACGGGGCACACACACACACACACCCTACACACCCACACACACACACCACCACACACCACCCCACACATACACACAAAACCCCTTTTGTATGACACCGTCGTGACATTTTTCAAGCTAACAAAATCCCGAAAAGATATTTATTTGGGGAAAAAAAGGGGGCCCGTTTCCGGGGTATGGTTTTCACCTGTGTGGAAAATTTTTAAAAAAATCGAAACTACCCGAATCATTCATCACCCTTGATGGCCCGGTTTTTTCGAACGCGCACTTTGTTTTGATTTTTTTCTTTTACCCTAAATTTATCGTCTGTCCCTTTGTTCCCGGGGCGTTTTTCAGAAAAATGTTTGAATGTTTTTTCTTTGTTTTACGATTCATTTTTTGAAACATTTAAACCCTTTGAAATTTTTTTTATTTTCCCCCCGACAAGACTTTCTGGTTTTTTTTCCTTTTTCCCCCCCGCTTCAGGAAGGAAAAGCCAATAAGTACTTTTCGATGTTTTTCATTGGGCCCTTAGATGGGGTTTCCCCTAAAAGGTGGTAGTGGCGCAAAATAAAATGTGTGAGGTCGGTAAGTATTTATTTTGTTTTCTCTGACGTTGCGAGTCTGGACACAAATTAAAAAAAAAGGAGTAAAGGTCAACTTCTGGAATATGTCATGAAAAGGGGCAAGACGTTGCTTCAGGAGGGAGAGAGAGAGAGAGAGAGAGAGAGAGAGAGAGAGAGAGAGAGAGAGAGAGAGACACAGAAGACAGACAGACAGACAGACAGCGACAGACAGAGATGATTAAATGATGATTGATAGATTGATTGATTGATTGATTTGATTGATTGACTGATTGGCAGTCTTGATTCCTATGGGTAACAGATCAGGAAGATGATGCTTTTCTGTTCACCTCGCCCATGTCTCTTCGGGGACTAAGGACACTAACACGTTAACGTTATTACACAATGTAACGCTGATTATAACATGAAATATTAATTCATATCATCAGTAACACACAACACACACACACACACACACACACACACCACACACACACACACACACACACACACACACACACATAAACACACACACACACACACACACACACACAGAGATAGAGAGAGAGAGAGAGAGAGAGAGAGAGAGAGAGAGAGAGAGAGAGAGATGAGAGAGAGAGAGATTAGAAAGAGAGAGAGAGAGAGAGAGAGAGAGAGAGAGAGAGAGAGAGAGAGAGAGAGAGAGAGAGAGAGATAGAGAGATAGCGAGAGAGAGAGAGAGAGAGAGAGAGAGAGAGAGAGCGAGAGAGAGAGAAGATGAGAGAGAGATGAGAGATAGCGAGAGAGGGGGGAGGGGGGAATGAGGGAGGAAGGAAAGATACCATCCTGAAAGTCTTTGTGAGAAGACGAAACAGGAACTCAAACCTTTCTCTTAACGAAAGAAAACAACACCTTTTCCCAAAAACAAAGAAACGAACAAAAAGGAAATCTGCCGCCGGTCGCAAACGTCAGTGTCCACCCCCACCCCCACCCGAGCCAAAGGCCACACGAAGCATCAGGCAGACTATGATGTCGGGGGGTCCCATCGTTCTGCTCGTGGCTCTCTCCTGAGCCGGTGAATTTTTCATAGCAGCGACCTTCGTGGCCGTCCCTAACGCTTTTTTGCGTGTGTGACAGTGCGCTTTGTTATTTGTTTGCTCGTTTGTTTGTTTTGTTTTGTTTTTTTTTCAGCACGCAACGAGACAGTGTAAAGGGAAGCATGATAAATACAACGAATAAAGAAACAAATACAGACATGAAAAGTTTATGGGTTAGAGAAAAGTGCTGATCAGAGCTCTCCCCCCCCCCCCCC
>CM031607.1:29030895-29033395 GCA_018398815.1 Conus ventricosus | reverse complement strand
TACGATGTTGATGATGATGTTGACGATAACGACAATCTAAGTAATACTAGAGTATGTTGATAACATAAAGGACCTGCAAGAAATTTCAGTGTTGCAAACCCTTTTAGCTTAAAAAAAAAGTCTTTGGGATATGTTCGTGTATAAACCCATAAACGGCAATGCTCCTATTTCCAAAGAGTACACGGAGCCTAGTAACACTCATATTTCTAAAGACTACACGGAGCCAGAGGGGCATTGAAATATAAAACGACAGCATGAGATAAGAACAACAACAACAAAAAAGAGTCGCAGACAGCATTCCAATCATAGCAGGGTTCCAGAAATGGACTTGTCGCTCGCTGCCCAGTGTGGCCAGGCTAAACGCCGGCTACATCATCGCAGAGTCAGGACGGGTCTGGTATCACGGGAGTTCTGTGTGCACATGAATTGTTAATTCGTTCCGTTTCCTGCTGAATGATTTCTCTGTCTGACTGTCTGTCTGTCTGTCTGTCTGTTTGACGGACTGACTGACTCGCTGTCTGTCTGCCTGTCTGTCTGTCTGTTTCTCTCTCTGTCTCTATCTCTGTCTCTCTCCTTCTGTCTCTCTCTCTGTCTTCTCCTTCCCTCCTTCGCTCTCCCCTCCCGATGATGCTCTACCCCCCCACTTCGTGTGTGTGTGTGTGTGTGTGTGTGTGTGTGTGTGTGTGTGACCGCGGGCGCGCGCGTGCGTGCGTGCGTGCGTGCGTGCGTGCGTGCGTGCGTGTGTTTGGTGTACAATGTGTTTGTGTGTGCGTATTTGTGTGTTGTGTTCGTGTGCCTTTGTGTGTTGTGTGAGTCTGTGTATGTATGCTTGTGTTTGTGTCTGTTAGTACGTGCGCACACAACACTAATTTCGGAACGTGCACCCTGATTTTCAGACGTAATCCCAATGAGCGACTACCAACCAATCTGTTTAAAAAATGATTTATTTGATATCTATTGTAACATGTGTCTTGACTACACTCCTAACCTCCTCCCTTTTCTCTCACAATTCTCTCTTTCTCTCTCTCTCTCTCTCTCTCTCTCTGTTTACCTCTTCCTATCTCTTCCTGTCTCTCCCTGTACCTCTCCCTTCGTCCCTCCATCCCTCTCTCACTCCTCCCCTCCTCCCCCCTCACACACACACACACACACGCACGCACGCACGCACGCACGCACGCACGCACGCACGCACGCACGCACGCACGCACACACACACACACACACACACACACACACACAGATAATTTATGTCTGTTGTTTTTTTTTACTCCTCTTTTCTGAAAAAGGCATTGGGCAACGAAACGTTTTGTTTTAAAAAGGTCTATGATGTACATCATTCTAAACGTAGCTTCAGGGCCATACAACCCGTACGAACCACACAAAGGCCATGAAGAACCAGTGGAACTCATGAATTTTAAAACAGTCCCGCTTTTCTGTTCTTGAACCAGTACTCCGACAGTCTTTTTGTATCTCCCCTCCCCTTTCTACACCCTACCTTTCCACCCCCCCCCCTACCCCCCCCCCCCCCCCCCCCCCCCCCCCCCCCCCCCCCCCCCCCCCCCCCCCCCCCCCCCCCCCGCGAGTTCTTTCCTCCTCCGAGATCAATCGATTCTCAACTCAGCATAGTCATAAGTTGTGGTATAGGAATTGTCACTGAGCTATCTCATTTGGGGAGGGGGTAAGGGAATGGAGGATGCTGAGGCGGCTTGGAAATATCTCTGGGGAGTGGGGTGTTGAGTGTTGGGAGGGATAAGGGTGGCGGTAAACTCACGGTATTGTAGGGAAAAAAAAGCACAAAAGCTAGCAGAAGTATTCAGCATTTCCTTTTTCTGTATTCTAGACTCTTGGAGCTGTATTGGTAAGGTCTACCTGTTTTCGTACGATGTTTTGGGGTGGGTGAGTTTGTGATTTTGTTCGCGTTGGTTTTGGACAACAGAACTTCTTTCTTGAGAGAAACATTAGATAGATGCTTTGAGGGTACACCAAACAGACATGGTGAAAGTTAACATTTTCAGACGGGTCCTTGATCCCTGTATCTTTAGGAGTCCCCGAGCCCACCCCAGAACCCCCACCCATCCTCACTTTAGACGCTTTTTTTTCTATGTGCTCTCCCTGCTGAAGAGGCGTCAGAGTAGCGAAAGGTATGTCCAGGCAGGCTGAAACCACGGGATTCATGTCAGAATGGGACTGACTGTTCGAACGACATCAAACATGCAGAGATTCAACGGACGAAGAAGAGCGACAGTGGGGTGGTGCTTTGTAGTGTGCGCCAGGTGTGTGTGTGTGTGTGTGTGTGTGTGTGTGTGTGTGTGTGTGTGTGTGCGTGCGTGCGTGCGTGCGTGCGTGCGTGCGTGAGTGCGTGCGTGCGTGCGTGCGTGCGTGCGTGTGTTTTTCCTTCGCTGACATTTTCTGTTCGAAGTCTCTTCTATATAATTATGCTTTGAATAAGGACTACTAAACAATGGAAGGAACAAGATTTTGTGACACGATTTACACTAAA
>CM031607.1:29023542-29026042 GCA_018398815.1 Conus ventricosus | reverse complement strand
TTGCTCGCTAGTGTGACCCGAGTCTTGCGTGCATGCCTTTTCATGGACGTAACCAAGGATATTATAACATCAACTGCAAGACACCCGAAAATCAACAACAACAAGAACAACAGCAACAACAACAAACAAACAATGCAACAGACTTTTAAGGAGACTTCAGCGAAGTATTTTCCTAAACAATGCTGTAAAGCCAGCCTCACAAATGACTCAGGCAGACCTCTATCCCACTGCGTTTAAAATCCTGGGAAAAGAAAACGCTTGGGGAGAATTGAAATGAGTTTTTGTTTGCCTGTTTGTTTGTTTGTTTGTTTGGGAAGGGTCTTTACTTGCTGAATCTCAAGATGAAAAAATACACCATGGCAGCCATCATCACATGGTTAAATGGTTTCAGAGAGAGAGAGAGAGAGAGAGAGAGAGAGAGAGAGAGAGAGAGGACAGGTTATGCTCAAATCTGATTTAACATTTCAAGCGATTTTGTTGTTGTGATGTTTTCCTCTAACTTCAAATTCTCTCTCTCTCTCTCTCTCTCTCTCCTCTCTCTCTCTCTCTCTCTCTCTCTCTCTCTCTCGCTCTCTCACCACATCCTTATCCAGTCTCCCCACCACCTTCATACCCAACTCTTAAATTAACCCAAATGCACCCACCCCATGTCGCTGCTCTTCTCCCATCCCTTCTCCTTCCAACGCTTCCCCCCCCCCCCCCCCCCCCTGTTCGCCTCACCACCCCCGCCGCTTCTCCTACAATCTTGCCCTCTTTCCTGCTGGGCAGACTGCCCATCATGGCCACGCTCACACGGTTAAACGGTTCACAGCACAAGCGCCGACTAATCTCTCCCTGTCCCCTCCCCCCACTCCACCCTCTCTCCCTCCTATCTCCCGCCTCTGCCTGACCCCTTTTTGTTGTCTGCAGGCTGCATGCCCACTGGAACATCAGATCTGGCACGCCAGCCACCATCAGAGTGCAGGCCATCACAAATGCAGCGATAACAGCTTGTTGGCTGAACCAGAACTGGGCGATTCCTACCCTCGCTCTCCTCACTCCACTCCTCCCCACCTCCCCCTCCCCCCCCCCCCCAAACACACACACACACACACACACACCACACACCTCTGGTGGTGGAAGAGGAAAGGGTGGTGGCAGAGATTGGTGGAGGAGGTGGTTGCTATGAGTTGATGGGTTGGAGGGAAGGGGGTGGGGGGGGGGGGGGGCGTTGAGAGGTGTGGGGAAGGACATTCCAGTGAGGTTTGGGTGGTCTCTCTTCCCGTTCATTTCTTGTGCTCAGGTCTAAAACCAAAGGTTGGGGAATAAAGCGTGTCTTGTGTGTGTGTTTTGTTTTCCTCTTTTCTCTCCTTCCTTTATTTTTCAGACTAACAGTCCTAAAACATTTCTAAAGCTGAAATATGTAGGTCTGTGACAGATCGTGGGGTAGGATATGGACAGGCCGAGGGTGTGGGGTGAAGATGTATTGCAACATTTTTAAAAAGTGCATCAACTGAAGAGTGAAAACGAAAGAAAACAACGCAATGGCCTTTCTTGGTAATCCATGTATGCTAGTCTAAGATGGGCAAGAACTAGTTTGGTACATATGTGGTTCACAAACGTAAATGGTGGCTATGGCTTTATCTGCCTGTCTTGCCTTCTCTATCTGACTGACTGACTGTCTGTCTGTCTGCCTGCCTATCCGTCTGTCATTCTGTACGTCTCTCTCTCTCTCTCTCTCTCTCTCTCTCTCTCTCTCTCTCTCTCTCTCTCTCTCTCTCTCTCTCTCGCTCTCTCTCTCTCTGGCTCTTTCTCTGTCACCTCCATCCCCCCCCCCCTCTCTCTCTCTCTCTCTCTCTCTCATTTCCCTGTCTTTTCCATTCCATGTTCTCTTTATCCATTTCCCCTCTCTAATCCCCCCCCCCCCCTGCTCCCACTCCCTAACCCTTTCCACCCTTCCCACCCTATCCAAATATCTCTTCAAAATGCCTCCTCCCAACTCGCACTCACAACTTTGCTGTAGCTGGTTGTGGTGGTGTCCACAAGAATCAGTCTATGTCAAAGTACACGAAGCTAATGCCTCCTTCTCACCAACACGGAATACCCCACCAGTCACTGTCGTTGTCTGACCCATTCTGGGTGGTTTGGTAACACTCTGTGCGACCTTTATGTTAACAGGAGATGGGACGTGGACAAGGGAAAAGGGAGACAGAGAGAGACAAAGGACAAAGAGAGACAGACAGACAAACAGATGGACAGTGACACACACATACCAAGATGTAGACTGCCGAGGCATCCGAACAGATACACGAATGTAATGTGATTTCTAAATCACAGTGATCTCTCTCTCTCTCTCTCTCTCTCTCTCTCTCTCTCTTTCTCTCTCTCTCTCTGTCTCTCTGTCTGTCTCTCTCTCTCTCTCTCTCTCTCTCTCTCTCTCTCCTCTCTCTCTCTTCTCTCTCCTCTCTCTCTCTCCTCTCTCTCTGATTAATCGTTGTAGACTTAGTACAGTCACAATTCA
>CM031607.1:29013542-29018542 GCA_018398815.1 Conus ventricosus | reverse complement strand
CCAGAGCTTTCATGAGAGTTCCATGACATTTGTAGCACACCAGAGCTTTCAGGAGAGTTCAATGACATTTGTATTTGCTTCACGGTGCCTCATACTAGCCTCAAAATGGCTTAAGCAAAGGTCTGTCTCGGTGCGTGCAAAGTCCTGGAAACCGGGACAAGCTTAGGGAGAATTAACAAGGGGATGGTTTGTTTTGTTTCCTTTGGGAAGGGAGGCGTCTTTCTTTGTTGAATATGTAAAAAACAAAACAAACAAAAAACAAAAAAACAAAACCAAAGTTACATGGTGGCTTCCAACCAAAGGCCAGATTAATCTCCTGGCTTCTGCCAATCATCATGATGTGCGATAACTGTCTTTGTCTTTTGAATTCGCCTCCATCTGATTTAACACCCCTACAGGCAGGGAAAACGTAATAGCACCTCACCTCCTCGTTCCCCTCTTCTTTTTTTTTTTGTAAATGAATGTCATATGTCACTGTCATATTCCAACCTATCTTCTGGATACAACATTTCATGTTCGACTGTTCAGTCTTGGGAATACTGTCTGTTTGAACATTACTTTTTGATTGGGTGTGCTGTGTATGATTTGTCAATGAAATGTTTGTAATGAGTTCATTTGTTTTCACCCGATGAGTTATTGTTAAGGTCTTGGGTATTGCCCAAAACTGAACTCCAAACTCAGCATTAAAGCACAACCATTTTGATTTTTCTGTCCATCAAGAAAAAAAGAGACTTTAAACGTTTTTACAGTGCATGGGGCAGACACTTTTTTTCCTTTAGACGGGCACATCGATGGTGACTGCGACAAGGCGTTCTCTTTTTAATCTATGAAACACGATAAGGCGTACTGAAATGTGGTATCAGCTGGCAAAAGTCGTGCGAGACCATGGTTTTCACTCATGGGGCACAGTGTTATGAACTGCTGAGAGAGAGAGAGAGAGAGAGAGAGAGAGAGAGAGAGAGAGAGAGAGAGACAGAGACAGAGACAGAGACAGAGACAGACAGACAGACAGACAGAGACACAGACAGACATGACAGAGAGCGACAGACAGAGAGAGATACAGAGAGAGAGAGAGAGAGAGAGAGAGAGAGAGAGAGAGAGAGAGACATACATACAAACAGATAGATAGATAAAGACAGATATATGGAGAGAGACAGACAGACAGACAGACAGACAGACAGACAGACAGAGAGGGCGGAAGATGAAGAGCGAGAGGGAGAAGAGGAAGGAATGAGCGAGAAAGGGAAGGAAGCAGAGAGAGAGAGAGAGAGAGACAGACAGACAGACAGACAGACAGACAGACAGACAGACATACAGAAAGATAGACAGACAGACAGACAAACAGACAGAGCCTGAGACAGACATAACCTGTGAGAGACAGAGAGAAGAGAGAGAGAGAAGAGAGAGAGAGAGAGAGAGAGAGAGAGAGAGAGAGAGAGAGAGAGAGAGAGAGAGTAAAAATCCTGCAAAAGGAAAGACGCTGGGAAAGGATTCACGAAAGCCTCTGCTTGATGAAAGAATTTCCAAAGGACATCGCATCACAGGGGATTTCTCAACAAAGCCCAGATGAAGCCCCTGGCTTTTCCTCGATGGCCGCCGCCTGTCAGAACTGTTTGCCTTTTGTCTCCATCCACTTTTTTTTTAACCTGGTTTGCAATAATCTTATGGCATTTAAGGACAGTCTCCCCCCCCCCCCCCCGCCTGCCTCCCAACCGCTCATTCCATCCCCTCAAAAAAGTCTGATTTCTCCGGTCCCTCCTCTACGTATCCCGTTTCCCGTTTGATTTTTTTTTCTCTAATATTATCCACTGGCTTTTTGCTTTTTTAACTTATATGTTGTTTTACTTCTTGACAAAGGAGTTCTGATGTTAAAACAGCGGGAAATTAGATAACACATATTAGATACTTCATCATAATCATCATCACCATCATCATCATCATCACCATCATCGTCACCATCGTCGTCGTCGTCGTCGTCCTCGTCGTTGTTATCATCACTAAGGTAAATACAACGTGTTTTTGTGCGTGTGTTTTTTTTAAAGGAATAACCGAAACGTTATCAAAGGCATCGTATTCTTAGACGGCTAAAATCTAAGACCACCAAACTGCTAGCAGAGTTTTTCTTTCAGGTCTGGGAAGGACCGTATAATAGACAAAACCCAGGGGTATCAGGCCTTTAATTGCATGAGAACGGAAATAACAATAACGCAACAACAGACCTTTCAGGCGAGTTTAATGACCTCATTATGTGCGGAATGGTACCCTGATAGAAGCCTCACAGCAGGTTTTTAAAGAGGTCTGGAAAAAAAAGGAAAGAAACTGGGAGAAAATTAGAAGGTATTGGGGTGGGAAAGGGAATTGAACGTATACGAGGAGGCGGGGGAGATTTGGGGTTTGGGGTAGAAGGAGGAGTCTTTTGCTGAAAACATCTTCAAAGGGCAAAGCAGCATGAGGGACTTCCACCAACAGCCTGGATTAAGCCTCTGTCTTCTGCTTACAAACATAACGTGAGAACTTTTTTTCCATTCCCATTTATTAAACTTAAATCTCTCCCCCCCCCCCCCCCTTCCCATTCCTCATACCTGGAGAACAATACCCCGAAATACGTCCTTTCATCTTTTTCATCCCCTTCCCTGCTCCCTTTTGATTCTAATGTAGAAGGACATTTGCATGACCCGTTCAATCCAACCTCCGGGCATAGTACTTATTGTTCAATGTCTCATTAAACCATCAAGAAAGGTGGAAATGACTGTAATGGCTTTATGCTATTTTTTTCCATTAAAGATGTTTTAGTAACTGATTTTTTTTTATGGAATCCTGATACCCTTTCTTCTTCTTCTTTCTTTTCCTTTTTTTTCTTTTTTTTCCTTTTTTTTTTTTTTTTTGCTGCTGACTATCCCGACTACACATATTAAAGATGTTTTGGTAACTGATTTTTTTTTTTTCGAATCCTGATACCCTTTCTTCTCCTTTTTTTTTCCTTTTCTTCCTTTCTTTTTTTTTCTTTTCTGTTTCTTTTTTTCCCCTTTTCTTTCTTTTCTTTTTTGTTTTGCTGCTGACTATCCCTACTACACACTGCGTATCTGGGGACAAGTTCTTAAAAGAGTTTTAAGATCCATTCAACGCTAGTATTGGGTGGGGGAGGAGTGTAGAAGGGAGTGGGAGGTGGGGGTGAGCTAAGCAGAAATCACCCGAGGACCACGAAGGAAGTCTACCAACAGATTGACATGACTCCCCCAGAGATGTTTAAAACCAGATTTGTTTTTATTGATAATGTGATTAAAAACATGATACAGGGATATTCTAAAAAAAAAAAAAGCTTATAATTTAAGGGTAGGTTTTAAAATGTGAACAACCAAAATCTTTCTAAAAAATAAAGCAAAACCGTTTACTTTGAAATAAAAACAGGTTTTCCTCTGGAGAGCACGACAGAGATTAAACACCGATGGTTCCGTTGATGGAGATCAGGAAGGAGGGGAAAAGAGAGAGGGGGAGAGGAGGGAGGGGGGGAAGGACGGAGGAAGTGAAGAGAGAGAGGTGGGAGAGATGGAGATAGCGGGACAAAGAGAGAGAGAGAGAGAGAGAGAGAGAGAGAGAGAGAGAGAGAGAGAGAGTGAGAGAGAGAGAGTGAGAGAGTGAGAGAATGAGAGAGAGACAGACAGACAGACAGACAGAGAAACGTAGACAGAGACAGATAACAGAACGAGAGAGAAGCAGCAGCTGCAGCAGCAGCAGCACAAATAATTTGACTTCGAATATTTTATATATTATTTTGAAATAATGGTCATACACATAAAACTCTACTCCCTTTGTTGGGTAGGTGGGATAATACTTGCCTGTCCATATAGGGAGTGTCTGCAGGAGTACCAGCCTGCGTACACAGAAGAAGAAGAAGAAGAAATAATGACAAGGAAGCGGGAGAGGAGGAATACTCTATCTTGTTCTGCTTGGAAAACATGTCTCCTGTGCACCACGACTGTCTAAAGTAAAGATTAATGAGGAACGGCAGCAGCAAATAATTTTTTTTTTTTTTAAGAAAGAAACATATGACATCATTTTCAGTCCTTGACTGTAATGAAGAATTGAGAAGCACTGGCTTGTTTTGTATATCTCCATGTATTTCCACGTGATACCCCCCTCCTCTCCCTCTCTCTCTCTCTCTCTCTCTCTCTCTCTCTCTCTCTCTCTCTCTCTCTCTCTCTCTCTCTCTCTCTCTCTCTGTCTGCCTCTGTATGTCTGTGTCTGTATGTCTTTGTGCTGTATGTGTCTGTGTGCCTGCGTGTGCGTGTCTTCGTATAAAAGTGACGAAATAAAACATAATATGGAAACAATTACATCAAACGCGCAGAGACACACAGACGCACGCAAACATAGCGCACGTGCGCGCGTGTGTGTGCGTGTGTGTGTGTGTGTGTGTGTGTGGTGTGTGTGTGTGTGTGTGTGTGTGTGTGTGTGTTGTCTGTCTGTGTCTGTGTCTGTGTCTGTGTGTGTGTGTGTGTGTCTGTGTGCGAGTGTGTGTGTGTGTGTGTGTGTGTGTGTGTGTGTGTGTGTGTGTGTGGTGTGTGTGTGTGCGTGTGTGAGTTGGGGAGAGCGAGCGACAGACAGCCATACAGAGAGTGGCACGCGGACAAAAGGACAAAAACATACAGAAGTGGGAACACGAAAACAAGACGGAGACAAACGCAAAAGAAGGGGGTGGGGGACAACATTTGTAAGAAATCAGAAAGCCACACAAAATGGAATGAGATCGAAGAAGGAAGACAAGATACATAAACGATGATGACCAGAGGTGCAGGAAACGACAAATGGAGAAGACTACAGACGTTAAAGAAGTTGGTCATAGCTGCAGGAAACAAACAAGGACGACAAAGATTTGAATTGAAGACGATGATGAATGCTGCCCTCAACGACCAGTGTCGACGACAGCGGACATTCAAGATGGTGATAACAGCTGCAGCAAATAAGCAGGGACAAAGGCAACGTAAAAATTGATAATAGAA
>CM031607.1:28986042-28991042 GCA_018398815.1 Conus ventricosus | reverse complement strand
CTGGGCGAGATAAAGCAAGGCCTAACTAAAGTAGCGGAAAAGTGTGATCAAGTAGATCAACGATGCAGCAGACTAGAAGAAGAGAACAGTTGGCTGTGCAATAGAATGGACACTATGACTGCTGAGTTGGATGATCTGCACACAGAGGAGAAAGAAGGCAGAGAGAGGTGTGCATGTGTGTCTGAAAGAGTGGAAGAACTGAAAGAAGAAGTGAATAGACTGACCGATGAGATCGACAAATTGGAGATTTTTCGCGGCGGGATAACTGCGTTTTTTGGGGTTCCTCCTGTGCGTGGAGTGGGAGGGAGGGGTATGATGCGTGCCTCAGCGGTGTGTGAGACATGAATGGGTAGAAGGGGGAAGAAAGTGGACAGAGGGGGGGAGGTGGGAATGACATTGAAAGGGCACACAGAGAGGGGCTGGCTAGGCCGATGGAGCCACGGCCAATGATCGTGAATTTAGTCAGTGGAAGAATTACAATTGTGAACTGCTGTCTGAAAAAAGCAAAGTAAGAGGTCAGCTGGAAAGAAAGGGGGTCAGACCAAGCAACAGAATTAACTCGCATCAACAAAGCATGACAAACGGCAAAACAGCAAGGGAAAATAGCATGTTGTTTCAAGGCCAAGCTGACGGTTCAAACACGTAACCAGAGAAATGACAGACAGAGTTTGTGAAAGAAAATGATGTTGTTCGTGATGTGCCTGACCCTAAGCCCACCACCCACCCAACCACCCCAAACCCAAACCCTGCCCCGATCCTCGTCCACCAAAAAATCAACCCACACCTCCCATCACGCCCCCCTCCTCCAACCCCACTCACAGGTTGCTGTTGAAGCCACGTTGAAACCACCCCCCCGCAGACAAGGAGACCCTAAGAGAAGTTAAATATGCGGGTTCAAGCTCAGCCCCAACTTAATTTGCACGAAAACCCCCCTTTTCACATACAAATCACGTCATCACATGTCAGTTTTTAGCCAAAATAACACACCTGTATTATACAAAAAAATTAACTCCAAAACCGCCAAAAATGACATAATTAACGACATTGAAACGGGGCTTACGTGCTAGATAAGATAGGGTGATCAGGAACAAACATATTTACATTCTCAACCAAGGACAATAAAAAATTAAGTAAAACTCACTAGTGTTTTGCGACAACTTGCAACTCTTCACGAACAAAAACGATCTTTTAGGAGCAGGCTTTTTAGAAGTAGGGAGTTTCTCTTAAATAAAATACGTGAGGGGTTGTTTTCATGATTCTATCAACTTACAAAAACGTCTACACACCATATAGGATCTGTAGCTCTAATTCTAACATCAACCTTCTGCCTCGTCCAGAGCATACAAGTATCTTACCTTTAGTCCAAACGGCAAAAAGAAGTATTTTTTGAGTCCCCTGCGCATCTTCAAGAAATGCTAATATATATTTAAATGATTGCGTTTACAGGTTAAAGACCTGTTTTCTTTAAATACTACCTTGTTCATAGGCACGTAAGACTGAATGGCAAACTCCTAACCCATTCCTGTGTTGCGCGTTTCTGTACGTTTCGTATGTCCATAATTTCTCTGTGATAATTGATCGTAAACAAGCGTTCGGCTAGATCTTAATAAATTATTCTACTAGTGCCTTGTGATCGATGGTTTCCTGGGATCCCTCCTCCTAACTGTAACATGAAGTGTTTTAAAAACATTTGGTTTAGCAGAGCCTTTACACTCATTTACCATCATCAACCTGATCATCCTAGGATACTTTAAATTGGCCCACATTTATATTTTTGTTGTAAAGCCCTGACAGCCACAGCAGTTGAACTTTTATTAACCGTTAAAGGTTCAGCGTCTTGAATCAAGAAGCCATGTCACCAACAGTCAGAGCATACTAAAACATTTTCTTCTAACATTATCATGTGGAAGAAACAGCATGTCCATCTGGTTGGGTGTCATTTGGAACTGAGTATACAAATCTAGGTCTTATAATTCTTTTTGGGGCAGGCAGATATAATTGCCCAAATTGCTTTGTTTTGAAAGCCAGGCATTCGCAACTGATTCAGACACACTAGCAGCTTTACCGCATATTTTCAATAGCGGCGTCCTTTCCTTTCCAAAACCCTTTAGGGAGAATAATATAATTTTGTTGCTTGTCCCAAGAAGGACAGATAATTATAATTAGATTTAAATTGTTTGTGCAAGAATATAAATTGCACCCATAGCGCCCACAAATAAAACCATTTTCTGCAATTTTCTGTTCTTCTATGAGTTCATAAAAGTCAGCCAGTACTGGAGGCGGCGTTGTTTATGAAACTCTTTCCTGTCACAAAGTAATACTCCCATTCATTGCGTCATCAACGTCTGTAAATGTGTGATCTGCATGGCCCGTGTTCTCTTAGGCTTATTATAATAAAGTCTAAGTGAGCATTCGCCTATCTCATAAGCTCTCTTGCCTTAAGCTAAAACTACTATGCAAGTTATGGCGTTTACTCTACTTTCAATCAGACCTCAATTTACTAAACATAAAATTGGTTTCAGAGAAGGCCAAGCATAAACATAGCTCCTCCTACCATCATAACTACTCCCAGCCATCATTTTTATAAATTAATATATTCTAGATTAAACTTTCTCTGAACTATATTATCTGGGAAAATATTCGTGCAACAAGAAAGTCAAATGAGGCAATCTCCTTCAAGTAATTACAACTATAACCTTAACAACGTCCTCAATGTCTAACCTTCCTAGTCGGCTGGCTTCATTTTAAACATGTTTTTTGCTAACACACTATAGCCTATACTAAGACCGCTAATCACAGCAGAGTGGTAAATCGTATTGATAATCTTTTTTCACTCATCTTTTATTAACTAAAAAATAATTAAAATAATCATAATACGAAAGACTGTCTATGTGCTTTTTAATCAGATAATCTTTGTTGTTAAAGCTAAAAATAAGGTTGCAACTAGTTTGGCGAATCTTCTATCTTTCCCATGTTGGGCGGTTTTATTCCTAACAAACATTTTGCAAGGTAGAATAAACTATAACACCAACTATAGGCACTGAATAATTAACCAACGTTAAACTCATGGTTTTAAAAGTATTATATTATTTTTATTGTTTTTAAAAATGGATTGTGACGAACTATTAAAGTGCGAGGAGCAAGCAGACTACTCAGCAGACAACTGCCATAAAGAAAGATTATACTCTCTGGGCCGCGTGTGGGAAAACTAAACAGTATTTAGGTGTTGAACTAAGTATTGAACAGATCACAACTGTCTACTTCAGACGTTGAGAAGTACTACGCTAGGTACGAAGCACAGCTAGGGTCAAAAATGGTTAGATCGGTGGGACAAACAATGATTAGTCTATATGCTAAGTTAGTAAGTAAGATGGCGCCAGTTGATTCAGAAGAATTTAAAATATGACTTATCACAAATCCGGTTTTAAACAAGTCCCTAGAAACTCTTGCATGTGACATGTATTACAGATTTGGAACTATGCTATGTCCATTCATCATGGGATTAATTACTTTTAATCATATTAATTTTGACAAATTAAATTTAATCGCAATAAAAAAAATGAGCGATCAGGAGAAGAAGACGCCGCAGGACAATCCGCAGAACCCTCCGACAGGAGCAGAATGTACCACAAGTGAATGTACCACAAGTGAGTAATGTTACTAATCTAAAAAGTCCTGGACGTGTTGAGGCTGGGCGTAAACTAGCTGAATGGAACAGACTGCAAAAAGCAAACCAATCAGCAAAACAAAAATTGTTAGATAGTAATACAACTCGCCCCAGCCAGTACCAGCCATTCACCGCCAACAACAACACAATCACAATCAAACGATAAGATGTATTATTATGTATTGGCTGCTGTTGTTGTTGGTGGGGGAGTTTTAGCATACAAATGCTAACACCATACTTAGCAGCAAAGTTACAAACCCCCACAAAGCCAGTAAAAGAAGAAGAACCAGCTTCTGCAAAAAAAGTGCAACCTCCTGATGTAGACCCATTTTCTATGGAATAGTTTTTAAGAACTAGATAAAGTACAAGTTAAGAACTAAATAAGTACAAGTTAAGTTAGTTATAGAAAAGTACTTTTAAGTTAAGTGCAAGTAAATTACAAGTAAAGTACAAAAAAATAAGTTTTTAAATAAGTACTAGTTAGGTTCTTAAGTTAAGTTCTTGTTAGGTTCTTAAATAAGTTCTTGTTAGGTTCTTAAGTTAAGTTCTTGTATAGGTTCCTAAGTTAAGTCAGCCAAGTTAATCTTTTAAAGTTCTCCAATGCCCTACAGCATATGAAAACTCAGGATTGACGTAAGTTCTCTTGTTATTGTTAGAGACTAGTGATTTCTTGTTAACTGCAGTTGTGTTTACTTGATGAAGAGTAGAGCGCAGATTAACATTTGTGTGATGAAATACTTTGTTTTCAAAGAGAGCTTGCTTATAGTTATCGTGAGATATATTTTTTTTGACAACTTCTTTACTTATGCCTTTAGCTTTTTTCATTACAGAAGTCTGGCTAGCAACGCTGTACATCTCGACCGCAAACCAACATATTCTTTTATAACTGTCCCATTAAGTTCATCCTTCATCTTTCCAATACTTTCTTGTTCACAGTTGAATGTAAAGGACTGTCTTTTGGATAGTCGCATGTGTCGTACCATCCATCAGCTTCTTTAGCCACTTCTGTTTCTAAATCCTTATAGAAGTCTTCTGTTGGGGGTCTAGAATAAAACTATCAGTGTCTGTATAAAGAACTCTTGCTTCTGGGTACCGCGGTTTTAAAGTAGTCGTACAGAAATTCTAACATCAATAACTTTGACAGCTCTAATACGGTGAAGCCGATAAACACTGGCTTGTCCAACTTAACATCCTTTTTCTTCATCATAATGCCAACTAGGCTGTCGTTAAATCTTCTAAAGTCTTGATAGTTAGGTTTAGAGGCAAACTATGCTTGGTTCTTTTGTAACTAATTTTACACTTACGCTTGTGTATTTCCTTTTGCAAAACAGCT
>CM031607.1:28975724-28985942 GCA_018398815.1 Conus ventricosus | reverse complement strand
TTTTTTTTTTTTTTTTAACCCCAGAATGTCTTTGTCTTGATTGTGTCATTTTCCCAATCAGAGCCCTTACGGAGGAAAAAAAAAAATATATATATAATAATATAATATATATAAAATATGAATTTATTCGCCGTCTAACTTTGTCTGGCTGTCTGCTTGTCTGTTTTTGTCTGCCCTGCCTGCTGTCTCTCTGTCTTAAGAAGTTAGACTGGGTGCACAAAGTTGACAAGAGGCACAGGCAGTGAGATAGGTATATCAATATACACATTGTGAGATGAGAGAGAGAGAGAGAGAGAGAGAGAGAGAGAGAGAGAGAGAGAGAGAGAAAAGACAGACAACAGAACAGACAGAACAGACAGACAGACAAAAAAGACAGACAGACAGACAGACAGACAGACAGACAGACAGAGACCGAGAGGGGTGAGAGAGAGTCTGACGCAAATTCCTTTCAAATTATTCCCGTGGTTTTTTTTTCGGTTCAAAGCACAGATGATAGCCGAAGTTTTTTTGCAAATTTAAAGCGTCCCCACTTTTTTTTTTTCTCTCCAGCGCTCTGCTTGGTACATTTTCTTTGCGGACGTTTTCATACACCTAGAAGATGCTGTGTTGCAAAAGGTGGTCCGAGCAAATCGGAATAGCATAGTTACACTCCTTGGGTTTAATTGCATTTGGGTTTAAACTGTATTTTATTAGAAAACATGTTTTTTTTTTATTCTTCGCTGTCCCATCTTCGTGCCCGGCCAGTGCCTTTCATTTCCCGCCACCCACGCACACCACATCCGGCCCCTGCCTTCCTATCGTAGCTCACAGCCTTTGTGAGCCCTCTGAAACAACTTGTATAACTTGGGCTTTATCTTGACAGACGTAACACAATTTTAATTTTGGTTTAAATTTAAAAAGGCTGATTGGCTACTGTTTGGGGGGATGTGTGGGTGTGCGTGCGTGCGTGTGTGTGGGGTGTGTGTGTGTTTGTGTGGGGTTTTGTTGTGTGTGTGTGTGTGTGTGGGGTAGTGTGTCCCTGGGGTCGTGCGTGCGTGCGTGCGTGTGTGTTTTGTGTGTGGTGGTGTGTGTGTGTGTGTGTGGGGTGTGTTGGGGGGGTTGGTTGCGTGTGTGTGCGTTGTGTTTTTAACTCTTTTCTTGAAGTCTTTTTTAAAAAAAAAAAGCTGGAAACATTTTTTCTTAAAACAAACAGGTCAGCACTCGCAACGAAAAACGCCCAAAGACAGCAGGGGGGGGAAAAAAAACCAAAGCCATCAGGGAGAAGAAAAAAAAGTCACATAGTTTTGGGAAGATCTGTACCCCATTCCAAAAGAGATCATAAAAGAAACAAAACCATAGCGAATGGATAACGTTGCGCGCTTTGGGGCACAGGTCAAAATGAGAAAAACCCGGGGAATTTTGCGACCCCCGCCCCTCCTCTTTAGTGGGGACCTTTATTTCGGAGGCCCGCAAAACCCCCACGCCCTTTACCGTGGAACTAAGTGCGAATCTTCAAATTCAGGAAGTTCCTTGGGGAAAAGTCGTTTTTCACCCGGGCTTTGGGGTTTGCCCTTTTTGGAGGTGGGCCCCTCACTCACACCCGGGGCCCCGCCCAAAAAAAAAAAATTTTTTGTTGCCAGTGGAGGGAGAGTCCCGTGGGGTCCCTTTGTGTGCGGGTCGGGGCGAACACCACTGAAGCGCCACCCAAATCACTCGGGGTCCCCCGGGCAGTGGGCCCTTTCCGGGGGGGTTTCTTCAATTTTGGCCCCCTTATTTTTTAAGCTCCCTGGGCTACCTGGTGTTAAGGGCCGCAAAACGAAGCGCTGGGGTTTAGGGTATGGGATAGGGGAGCCTGGGAAAGAACGGCGTGAGGTACGCCCCCGGAGAGGGGGCAGGGGATTAGTCCAAAAAAAAGATAAAATAATAATAAAAATAAAAAGGAGAAAAAAACTTTTTTCTCTTTCCAAAGGAAAAAAAAAACCCCTGGCCCTTTGGGGGCGCTTAAAAAAAAAGGGGTTCTCTAGGACATTTCATCAAACGCCGGGGGGTAATTCCCCGTTTCTTTGATAAGAAAAAGAAAGCAACAACCAAGGCCCAACAAAAAAACAGTTTTTTAAAGAAATTTATCCAAAAAGGAAAATTTTAGAATAATACTTTTTCCCCTCAAATCCAAAACCGAACCCCCATTCCTGCTTTTAATTTCGTCCCTTTTGGAATTTAATGGGGGAAAAAAAATTTTGGGGGGAAAAAAAGGTGATTTTTTAAGGGGGAAGGAGTGGGGGGGGGGGGGGGGGGCGTTTTTCCTTCATCAATCCCCGGGGGTTTGTTTTGTGTGGGTGTGTGGGGTGTGGTGTGTGTGTGGTTTGGGGTTTTGGGGTGTGTGTGCGCCCCGCGTGTAAAGTGAGCTAGAGAAAGAGGGGGGGGGGGGGGGGGGGGGGGGGGAGAGAGAGAGAGAGAGAGATAGAAAAGAAAAGAAAAGAAGAGGAGAGAGGAGACGTAATGGGGGTTTGAAGGGGGGAAGAGGGAAAGGAGGAAGATATTCCATTTTTGGGCCAAACCCCCTTTTTTTTTCCCCCTTTCCCCCGCTTTCTCCTCCTGGTCCTCCCTTTCCCTTTTTCCCCTTTTTTTTTCCAAAACCCCCGTGTGTGTATGTTTTAAGTATGTATGTAATGTATGTATAAGTAGGTATTTTGGGTGTGTGTGTGTGTGTGTTTGGTGTGTGTGTTTTTGTGTGTGTGTGCGCCCCGCGCGCGCCCCGCCCTTTCCTTTTCAAAACAAGAGAAAAGAAGAGAAAAGAGGGGAGAAAAGAGAGAGAGAGAGAGAGAGAGAGGGGGAGAAAGGAAGGGAAGCGAAGGACGAGGGAAAGGGGAAAAGAAAGAAAAAGGACATCCTTTAAAGAAACAAAATGGGGAAAAGAAAAAGCAGAATTGAAAAAAAAGGGGGGGAAAAGGGAAAGGAAAAGAAAGGAAAGGAAAAGGGGAGGGGGGGGGGGGGGGGGGGGTGGGGGGGGGGGGGGGGGGGGTGGGGGGGGGGGGTGGGGGGGAGGTTGGGGGGGGGGGGGGGGGTGGGGGAAAAAATTTGGGGGGGGGGGGTTTGGGGTTTTGGGGTGGGGTGGGGTTTTTTTGGGGTTTGTTTTTTTTTTGGGGGGGGGGGGGGGGGGTTTTAAAAAAGGGGGGGGGGGGGGGGGGGGGGTTGGGGGGGGGGTGGGAGGGGGGGGGGTGGGGGTTTTTGGGGGGTGGGGTGGGGGGGGGGGGGGGGGGGGGGGTGGGGGGTGAGGGGGGGGGGGGGGGGGGGGGGGGGGGGGGGGGGGGGGGGGGGGGGGGGGGGGTGGGGGGGGGGGGGGGGGGGGGGGGGGGGGGGGGGGGGGGGGGGGGGGGGGGGGGGGGGGGGGGGGGGGGGGGGGGGGGGGGGGGGGGGGGGGTGTGGGGGGGGGGGTGGGGGGGGGGGGTTGGGGGGGGGGGGGGGGGGGGGGGGGTTTGGGGGGGGGGGGGGGGGGGGGGGGGGGGGGGGGGGGGGTTTTTTGGGGGGGGTTTTTAAAAAAAAAAAAAAAAAAAAAAAATTCTTGGTTTCTTTTTTTGGTTTCCCTTCAAAGGTTTTCTTTTTTTTTTCCTCCTCCCCTGGGGGTTTTTTCCTCCTTCCCCCTTTTTTTTTTTTCTCCCTCCCCCCCTTTTTTTTTTTTTCCCTTTTTCCCCCTTTCCTTTTTCCCCCTCTTTTTTTCCCCCCCGCTTTTTTTTCCTTTTTTTCCTTTTTTTTTTTTTTTTTCCCTTTTTTTTTTTTGGGTTGTTTTTTTTTTTTTTGAATTTTTTTTTTTTTTTTTATTTTTTTTTTCAAGGGGCCCGGGGCCAGGCAAAAAAAATTTTTTCAAAACAGGAATTTTTTTTGGTTTTAAAATTCCTTTTTTTTTTTTTTTTCCCAAAATTTTTTTTTCTTTTTTTTTTTGTTTTCTTTTTTTTCTTTTCCCCGGTTTCCCCGGGCCCCCCCGGTCCGGGGGGGGCGGCCTCCCCCCGTCTCTCCCCCCCCCCATTCCCCTTTCTCCCCCCCCTCCCCCCCTCTTTTCCCCCCCCTTTTTTTCCTTTCAAACTTTTTTTTTTTCTTCCCAATTTTTCCCTCCCCTTCCCCCCCTTTTTTTCCTTTCCCCCCCCCTTCCCCCCCCTCTCCCTTTTTTCCCCCTTTTTTTTCCTTTTCCCCAAAAAACTCCAAAAAAAGGCCCCCCCAACCCCCCCAGGCACCACAAAAAAACCCAACAACCAAAAAAAAAACCCAAAAAAAAACAAAAAAAAAAACCAAAAAAAACAAACCCCCCCCACAAAAAAAAAAAAAAAAGGGGGGTTTTTTTTTAAAAAAAAAAAAAAAAAAGGGTTCTTTTTTCTTGGGGTCAAAAAAAGAATCTTTTTTTTTCGCGTTAGATCAAAAAAAAACAAAAAAAAACTTTTTTTTTTTTTTTGGGGGGGGGGTGTTTGTTGGGTAATTCAAATTTTTTAAAGGGGAATTTTGGGAAAAGGGCTTTTAAGGGGAAAAAAAAACAAAAAAACCCTGTAAAGTTTTAAGAAGGGATTAAATTTTTTACAAGTTTTTATTTTATTTTTTAAAAAAAAAGGGGGGAAATGGGCCCCCCCCCCCCAACCCCCCCCTCCAAACTGATCAAAAACCTCGTTTTTTTTTTTTTTGGAAAGCCGAAATTTTTTTTTTTTTTTCCGGGCCGGTTTTTTTTTTTCGGGGAGAATTTTTTTTTTTTTTTCCTTTTTTTTTTCTTTTTTTTTGGTTGAAATGGAAAAAAAAAAAAGGGGGGGGGGGGAAAATTTTTTTTCATTTTTTTGCCCCCCCTTTTGTTTTCCCCCCCCCCCCAAAAAGCCCCCCCCCCCAGTCTAAAAAAAAAGCTAAAAAGGGACGAGGGGAAACAAAACAAGCAAAATTAAAAAAAAAAACCTTTCAAAAAAAGGGCCTTGGAAAAAAAACCCCGAAAAGGAAAAAATTGGGAAAAAATGGTTGGGAAAAAGGAAAGTACCCGTTTAAATTGGAAAAAGTAAACACATACCAAATTTCCCCCGCCCGGGGCCCATCCCAAAAAGGGCCACCACCCAAAATCCCCCTGGCCCCCCACCCCACACACACACACAAAACCCCCACACAAAACCCCCACCCACACACACACACACCCCACACACAAAACACAAAAACACCCCCACCCCCACAACCCCCGCGCGCCCCACGCCCGCACGCACCCCGCACCGGGAACCGGGACGCAGGAAGGGGCAAAAGGAAGGGAGCTATGCACGCGCCCCAAAAACCCACCCCAACCACCCCACCCCCCACACACACACACACACCCACCCACACACACAAACACGCACGCACGCCCACGTCCCCCGCAACCCCCCCCCCCACGCACGGGCCCCCCCGCACGCCCCCGGGACGAACCCCGCACACCCCCACACACACACCCCCCACTTTTACCCCACCACACCCCCCACCCCCAACACCCCCCCACCCCCACACCAAGGGGAAGAAGAAAAGGAGAGAAAGAAGAGCAACATCGGGAAAATCATTTTTTAAAAATTTAAAAATTTAACTTTTGGGTTTTAGGGTTTCTCCCCAAAAACGCCCAAAAAATTAAAACTAACCCATCGTAAAACCGAGGAATTCTGGGTGATTTCTGCCTTTTTTTGGGGAAATCTCGTCTTTTTATCTCCCCGGGGCTTTCCTGTCTGTCTGCTTTTTCTCTCCCCTGTCTGGGCCCGTCTGTTTTTCTCTCTCTCCCTCTCTCCCCCTTTCCCTCCTTTCCTCCCCCCTCTCCTCTCTCCCCCCTTTTCCTCTCTCTCTCCCCCCTCTCCTGTCCTTTTCCCTCTTGGGGGGGAAGGGCGCAGGGCCCCCCAGTATAACAGCAAAGGCAGCAGCAGCAGGGGGTAGTAAGTAGTAGTAGTATTAAATAGTTTGGATGGGGGAGGGGGGGAGGAGGCTTTAAAGTAAATTTGTTGTAGAAAATTTTTTTAGCCAAATTGGTATTGGGGGCGTGGTGGTGGTACCCCCGTAGGGAAATAGGGGGGGGGGGGGGGGGGGGGGGGGGGGGGGGGGGGCGAAAAAAAAAAGCAAATAGAAAATAGTAAAAAGCACACGGGTGGGGGCCGGGGGGCTAAAAAATTCCGCACCCCACGTTTTGGGTCAAGCGAGGGAAAAATTTTGCCCAACCAGAGAAAAAAAAGAGAGAAAAGGGGAGGGGAGAGATAGAGGAGAGAGAGGAGAGAGAGAGGGGGGAAGGGAAGGGGAAAGCGGAAGAGGAAAGGGGAAAAAAGGGGACTGGGGGCGGGAGGGGAAGGGGAAAAAATACAAAACCCCTAATTTTAACCCGCTTACCCCGGCCGGACGGACCGGGCAGACAGCCCGAAAATACAGACCCCACACACCACCCCAGGGCCCGGGCCCCACGCCCCCCACGCACGCAACGCACCCCCCGAAAGCACGCACGCACCCTCGCAAAGCACCCACACCACACTTCCAAAACACAAAAAACCGCGCGCGCGCCAACACGAACCCCCACGCACGCACGCACGCCCGCTCGCACGCACGCACGCAAAGCACCCCACACACAAAACCACAACACACACACACACACCCACACCCACACACACAAAAAACACAAAAACCCCCACACACACTGATACTTTTTCCCATGCCCCTAAAAACCCCCCCACAAAACCCCCCCCTGCCCCCTCCCCCAAAACCCCCACCCCCCATTCTTTTCCCCCCCCCTTTTCCCCCCCCCCCCCCCCCCCCCCCCCCCCCCCCCCCCCCCCCCCCGCCTGCCATTTATGTATCTTTCCTATCCACCAACCCAAAGTAAAAACCCAAGACCCCCAAATACTTTAAAGAAAACAAATTTTTCCTTTCTCTTTTCGGCGTTTTTTAGACTAGCGTTTTTAAGGGAAAAGGAACAACACACAAATTTTTAACCCCCACCGCCCCCAAACCTTTCCCCCCCCTCCCTCCCAATCACCACCCCCCTCCTCCCCTCCTCCCTTTCCTCCCTGACCTTACGTTTTTACCCACCCCCCCCCTCCCCTTTGCTACCCCCCCCCCCCCTCCCCCTCCCACCCCAACCCCCTCTTTTTCCCCCTCAGTACCCTTTTTCCTCGGTAAAAAAGGGGCCCTCATAAAACGGGGTCGAAAGGTTTTTCTCTCCCCGTTCATCTCTCTTTTTTTCTGTGTGGGGTTTAATTTTTTGTTTAAGGTAGGTGCCCGCCAATCCCCCATGTGGTTTTTTTTGGGGTGGCCCCCCCTTGGTAATTTCACGCGCGCCCCGCAAAGCGCATGAGAGGGTTTTAGTAAGAAGTAAGTGTGTGTGTGTGGGTGGTGTTGTGTGTTTTTTGTTGCTGGCCGCGCGCCCCGCGCGGCGTGGTGCTGCGGCGGCGTGCGTGGTTTTGTGTGTGTGTGATGGGTTTTTGGGGGCTAAAATTTTCAACAAATATAAATATAAGGGGATGAAAAAAAACCATTAAACATAAATTTTCCTTCAACATCCTCATCGCATCATCAACATCAACGTTTATCGGACCATCTTATCTCCAACATCAATCTTTTTTCCCCCCCAAAACCAAATTTCCCTTTTTCGTTCCCCCCCCTTCCCCCCCCCCCCCTCCCCCCCCCCCCCCTTCCCCCCCCCCTGGGTCCCCCCCCTTCCCCCCCCCCGCCTCCCCCCTTTTTCCCCCCCCCCCCCCCAACTCCCCCCCCCCCTCTCCCCCCCCCCACCCCCCCTCTCCCCCCTCCCCCTCTCCCCCTTCCCCTCTCCTTCTCTTTTCTCTCTTTTCTCTCCTCCTTTTCAACATCAACAAACTCCCCCTTCCCCCCCTCCCCTTCTCTTCCCCTTCCCCTTTCCCCCCCCCATCTTTATTTTCTTTTCAACCCTTTGGGTTTTTTCTTTGATTTTATTTAACCCTCTGCCTTTTTTCCCCCCTTCCCCTTTGGTCCTCCACGTTTTTGGGTAAACGGCCAAAAAAAAAAAAAAAAAAAATAATAAAAAAAAGGGAAAAAGAAAAAAAACAAACCCCCCGGTTTAAAACAAAAGTTGGAAAAGGGAACAAAGTTTACCGCTGCCCTGGGCCCCAGAACCCTTTACAAAAGCTGACTGGCCGCTGGGGGTGCCCTTTAAGGTTGATTAGTCACGGAAGAGCAAAGATGAAGGGTGCAGGAAAAAGCGGTGGGTGTTTTAAGCGCAACTGTCCAGTTTTGCACGGGACGGCCCCGCGTGAATGCCCCCAAGAACACATGCGCGATAGACCGACAAACAACAGGGCCCGCGCGCGCGACGCACACACACACACACACACACACCCCACCACACCACACAAAACCCACACACACACACACACACACACACACACCCACGCGCGTGCGCATGCACCCACACACACACGCACACACCACAAACACACAAAAACACACCACACACAACCCCCACACACACAAAACACACACACACACACACACACCCACATGAAAACACATTTTCACACAAGGGGCCGCACACACACACACCCATACCCCACTCCTCCTTTTTTATCCCCACCCCCCTCTCCCCCTTTTGCACACACACACACACACAAAAACACCCACACACACACACACACACACACACCCACACACACACACACACACAGATGGGGGTTGGGGGGGGTGGGGGGTTTTTAACTGGGTGAAAGATTTAAAAAAAGGGGACCAAGCAAAAAAGGATTTGTTTAAAGGGAAATGGTCCCCCAAAAAATGCCCGAGGGACTGAAACAATTTCAGATTTTAAAAAGTTTAGGGCAAATTGGGCTTTTTGGGAACTGGGCCCGTGGAGAAAGGGCATTTTTGATTTAAAATTTTTATTGTTTCCAGCCCTTTTTTTTTCACTCCCCCTCCTCCCCCCTCTCCACTTCTCTCTCCCCTCTCCCTCTCCTCTCTCTCTCCCTCGCTCTAACCCGCCCTCCCCGCCTCTCCTCTCTTCTCCCACTCTCTCTCTCCCCCTTTTCCTCTCTCTCTCTCTCCTCCTGCCTCACTGCCTGTCTGTCTGTTTTCCCCTCTTTAAAACATCATTGTCTTGGGCTGTCTGCCTTTTCTGCGTCTGTCTGTCTCTTTCCCCTCCCCTTTCTCTCTCTTTTTTTCCCCTCCCTCTTTCTCCATCCCTTTTCCCTCACTCCCCTCTGTCCCTTCCCTTTCCCGTCCTGTTTTTGTCCCCGTCCCGTTTTCTCCACTCTCTCCTCCATTTCCCCTTTTTCTCTCTTGCCTTGTCGTCTCTGTCCCTGGGCTGCTTTCTGTCCCGCCCCTGCCGCCCGTCCCTCTGTCGTCCTTTTTCTGTCTGTCTTCTCCCCTCCTCTCCCCTCTCTCCTCTCCCCTCCTCTCTCTCTTAGCTGAGAGAAACCCCAAATTAAAGGGAAAAAAAAAGGAAAATTTTTTTGCGTTCATCACCCCCCGAATGGGCCCGTTTTTTCAAGGAGTCCTTTTCTTTTGACTGTCATAACCCTTTGTCCCATCCTTTTTCTTCCTTGTTCTTCTTTCAAACTTTCCGCTTGATTTCTTGGGTTTCTTGGTTTTTTTTCTTTCTTTTCACCCTCTTTCCCCTCCTCCTCCTCTCCTCCTGCCCTCCTCCTCCCCTGCTCCTCCTCCCCTCCTCCTCTTCTTCTTCTTCTTCTTTCTTTTTTGTTGTTGTTTGATTTTCTTTTTTTATGTTTTCAGACCGCAGCCCACATTACAGCAGGAATAGGTATAAATTCCTAAATCCCTCTGTCTCTGTCTTTCTGTCTTCGGTCGGTCGCTCGGTCGTCGCTCTGTCTCTCTCTCCCTTTCTCTCTCTCTCTCTCTCTCCCCTCTCTCACCCCTCTCTCTTCCCCTCTCTTCTTTTCCTCTCTCTCTCTCTCTCTCTCTCCCCAACACCACACACACACACACACCACACAAAACACACACACACACACACCACACACACACACGTCACAGATCTGCGGGATTCATGAATCTGTCGCGTTAGATCTATCATACTCGCTTGCTGATTGTCGGGAATTCAATCTCAAGACATGGAAGGGCTAAGGGAAAACAAAAACAAAATCTGTAAAGTAACGAAGGAAAAATTTTGACAGTCTATAAATCAGCAAAATGCAACCTCTGCAACTGAATCAAAAAGACTCGTGGGGAAGCGATTCGCTTGCGAGATTCCTTCTTGGTGAAATGAACAAAAGGAAATCGTTTCAGTTTTTCATTGTTCCAACA
>CM031607.1:28938057-28945557 GCA_018398815.1 Conus ventricosus | reverse complement strand
ATCGATCGTTAAAAAGTATCTGTTGTTCACACACACACACACACACACACACACACATGGATAGGAATGGGTCGATTGAACTGCGTTTTCAACCAAAAGAGAGAGGCCAAATCTAACTGTAACCCAAACCATCTCTGATCCGAACCTGAACCCTGTGGGTCTATCTAGTTTACCTCTGATCCGAACCTGAACCCTGTGGGTCTATCTAGTTTACCCTTATTCGTTTTTGTTTATGTAATTCATTTCATTGTGTCTTAGGTTCGTGATTTTTGGTAACAGATGTTTAAACCTTGAGTATTCTCTGCGTATATCAAGTACTTAGAAGGTGTAGATAATTTTGAAAATATAGCGTACATTACAAATATGGTGATATCTGTCAGATTTTCTGTTCTTTCTTCATTGTTTTCTTTCTGTCTTTTTCCTTTTGTTGTTGGTGTTGTTATAAGTAAACAATTCTTTAGCGATTTAGGGCTCTTAGGGCTATTCTTACACACACACGCGCACACTCACACACACACACACACACACACACACACACACACACACACACACACACACACACACACACACACACACGACCAAAAACATGCCAAACACATTGATAAATCTCAGGTGAAAATCTAACCAAATTCACTGAAGAACAAGACACAAGAGTGAATAACGTCAGCGTCTCCCTTTTTTCTTTATCATATATAAGACACATACTTGATGACAGGGGGTGGGATGGATGGATGCATAGTTCTGCGAAAGACCTTTGACAGGATAAACTGTTCACAGCAAAATGCCACAACGTTAGTGCAACTGTTCTGCATCGCTGACTGCCCCAACTGGAGCAGTAAATGATTGTTTTTTCATTGAAAACCACCTGTCAGTTTCTTTTCTTTTTTTCTTCTTTTTTTTTTCCTTCTTTTTCTTTTCATTTTTTAGGGGGGGGGGGGGGGCTACTTTTGGCCTTCTATATTGCACCGTGATGGTCAAGTGGTCTTGGATTGAATGGGTTGATTTGCTACGAAGTTTTCACCCCGTCAAGAGATCAAAGCAGGCCTATCAAGTTCTAGTCTGTTATTTGGTTTTCAAAAGCAAGGCATGGTCGTCGGTTGTCTGGCAGGTAGCCACTCTGTTCAAGGACTCATGATGGAAAAAAAAAAAAAAAAAAACCAGAATGGCGAGAAACGTATTTCGCCAACCTAGAGCACGTCGTGAATTGAGAGCTTTTTTTTTTGCGAAATAGTTTCAGAACCCCTTTCTAACTAGAAAGTCACTCATGGGAGAGTGTAGACCTCTGCGATCTTTATCCACCTTTTGGTTCCAATCTCTCTGTACATAAGGAGAATTTTAATGGCATCGTCCTTGAGACATATTTTTTCTATTTCTTTCTTTTCATTGTTTTCTTTCTTTTTTTATTTAATGGTAGAAGCTGTTGCATAGTCTTGCTGATAGGCGGACAAACAAACCAATCAGACGTGGATGAAAGCGTAACCTTCTTGACGAAGGCAATGTAAGTATACCAAACGGGAAACGTAGGAAGTTCTACGTTGCAAGCTTGATTCAGTTGGAAAACGTGCTTTGTGAGTGAGACAACGACACATGCCTAGGAGTGTCCACACACTTCTTTTTTTTTATTAAAGATTTGACGTCTGGTTAAACCCCTCACAATCACTAGTTTAGTCATTTGTTTACTAATATAGTTTCTCTTTTCAAGGTTGCAAAAGTATTTTGATATTTTTTCACCATCTGCAATCCATCTCGCTTTTGATCTTAATAATACACCTTCCATTTTTTGTTCCCTGATTGCTCTTAGTTCTTGGTTTTTTTCTTCAATTATTCTTATTTCAATTTCTGTTTTATTCTCAAGATTTTCAAGATTTTCAATGCGTTTTAAAATCTTGTTCTCTTTTTCTGTTGCTGTTTTCTTTTTCATTGTGGATTGATTTCCCTCGAATTTTTATCAACAGAAAATCCAAATTTTTTTTGTCTGAAATCTTGAATCTGAGTCCAGATTTTATTAACTCAGACAATACTGATTGATCTTGTATCGCTGATTGATCAACTGCGTATTCTTTTATAACATCCAGAATTAAACTTATTAATTTCGTCTACATATTGCTTATCTTTTAAAGAGATACATTAAATTTCCAGAATCCTTTGAATTTTTCACTTTTACCAAATTTGAAGCATAATGTAACCATCGAATGGTCAGACCGATAGCCTGGTTCAATGTCAGATTTTTCATGATAAATATAAAGATAATCAGACAATAGAAAGAAGTCTAGTCGGCTTTGTTTCAGTGGAGTTCGTTTTCGCCAGGTATATCTCCTACAGTCCGGATTGTCTTCCCTCCATATATCTGCCAATTATTTCTTCCTCATGTTTTGAGTTTCTTCTTTGCTTTTGGATTATTATCTTGTACATAATATAACAATCTTGTGGATCCATGTGATTTTTCCAAAAAACCCACCACAGCAATAATATTATTAGTATTGTAGCTTTTTATATTTTCTTAAGGAATTGTAAAATATGGGATTATCTTTATTAGGCCCGTACACTTTAACAAGAAAAACTGTTTTTAAAGAACAAAATTACTTTATGAAGTTTCCATTTTCGTTCGTTTACGTCTGAAATTTTTTGAATTCAAAATTATTCGAAAAATACAGCTACACCTCGGGGAATTTGAACAAAAAAGAGGCAAAATAAGCATTTTTATCCCATTCGCAGTTACATATTCTCTATTTTATTAAAAAATGGTATCCTTAAAAATATATTAATATTTTTTCTGTTTTAAATATGAATAAAACCCTACGTTTTGTATTCCCGACCCCTTGACAATTTAATAAAGCAATGGTTATGCATCCATGCGATTCAGTAAATATTGTTTCATAATCAGAATTAAAAGCAAAAGTGGGCCAAAAATGATTAAAAAAAGAAGGGAAAAACCCCGCTCTTCCAAAAAGCAAGCTTATAAAACAATGTTTTCTCTTTAAATCCCCCTTTAAAAATGTCCGACCCCCTTGGGTGATACGCAAAAAACAAACAATGACAAATATAAAGATTGAAAAAAATACGAGTTGTATGGATTATACCATCAGAAGTTGAAAAATTGTAAAGAAATAAAAAGCTCCTTGACCATTGCAACAGTAATGACAAAACAGCATTTTGGGGGAAATACAAAGATATTTTTAAAACAATCAGATTCATTTTAACGATTGATTAGTTTAACTTAAAAAAAAAAAAAAAAAAAAAAAAAAAAAAAAAAGAGAAATTTGGGATCCAAAAGTCACAAAGCTTTAAAAATTTTTAACATCGGCAAGAAAAAAACCAATCAAATTTAAGGTTTTTAAATCAGTGAAATATACCCCCCCCCCCCCCCACACCAACCCCCCCGCCCACACAAGCCACCCCCACCCCCCCCCCCCCCCCCCTCCCCAAACGGGGTTTGGGTTTTCCCTCCGTTTGGGTTTTTGTTTTTTGAAACCCTCACCCCTCCACCCCCCCCCCCCAACGATTCCTCCACCGTCACAAATTCCCCCAGGGTGACGGGTGCCCAGTGCACCCTGACCAAAGGGTGAGCGAGGTTTTGTAAAACACCCTACATGTTAATGAGGGGGGGAGGAGGGGGGGGGCAGTTCAGCGTGAGCCTATCGGATGTCTGGGTCTGTTTTTGCTAAATGACTGTTTGGATATTTTTGGTTCACGCAAACAACCCCCACAACGCATCATCTTTAACAAAAAAAAGTTTGGGCTAACAAGGGGAGCAAAGAAAGTTGAGCGCAACAATCATAAAAAGGGTGCCTGTCCTGGGCGCGCGCGCGCGTGCCGCGCGCGTGTGTGTGTATGTGTGTGTGTGGTGGGGTGTGTGGTGTGTTGTGTGTGTGGTGTTTGTGTGTGTCTGGTGGTGGCGTTTAGTAACGTCGGGTGTTTGTATGGCGCGCGCGCGCCCATCGTCGCATTCTATTGCCTGTGTGCGCGGAAAAGAGGGGAGAAGAGAGAGGGGAGAGGAGAGAGGGGGAGGGGGAGAGAGGGGAGGGAGAAGGAGAGAGAACAGCAACTCGACACCGCAGAAACAGTGTTAACAGTGAAACTACATTTTTGCTTGTTTGTTTTCCCCCCCCCCATCCCCCCCCCCAACAGGTCCGACCCCCCCGGGCCATCCCCGAAATGAAAGGTCGAAAAAAGGGATTCAAGAATGACAAAGTAGGGGAAAAGGGAAAAAAAACAACAAACAAACAAACAAACAAACAAAAACAAAAAAAAAAAAAACAAAAAAAAAATGGTTGCATTTTGTCTAAAAATGACCCATCCCCCCAATAACACCTCCCCACAGCGAAAAAACCCCAAAAGGGAAAAGCCCGAGAAATTCGAGGGGAGCAACAAGCAGTACAGCAGTGGCGGAGCAGCGCGCGCGCCCCCGCCGCGCGCCGCCGGGGGAGGATGGGGGCGGGGGGGCAGCGGGGTGGCGAAAGCGCCCGGGGCGATCCGCAACCCAAATGAACCCCCCCCCTCATCCCCAAATCCCTCGATGATGAAAAAAAACGAAAAAAAGATATTTGAAGGAGGTTTAAAACTTTTACGAAAATTTAACAAAAAAAACTGAAAGTGTGAATAAAAACTGTTAAAAAACCCACAGTTATCTGAAGATGAGAAAAAAATTTTGGAAAGAAATACCATAGGGGAAGCAAGGAAGCTTTAAAAAATTGAAGCAGGGAAAAGCCCAGGTAAAACGGCTTCGGCGCCGAATTTTTTAAAATTTTTTTGGGAAAACCTGGGCCCGGGTTGTAAATCTGAAAAGAATTACAAAGACAAATTTTCAACAAACGAAACAGGGACTAATTATTTGCATACCAAAGGTGATAAACCCCCAAAAATATATAAAAAATTGGGGTCCTACCCTCCTAAATGTAATATACAAAATAGCTTCCCCATGTATTTCAAAAAAAAATAAGAAATGTTTTACCATCTCTCATCAGTGAGGATCAAACAGGTTTATGGTAAAAGATTTATGGGCGAAACTTAGACTTTTTTTGATTTGATTATTATTTAAATGCAAAAACCTTCTGGACTATTGATCTGTATAGACTTTGAAAAAGCCTTCGACTCGCTCATTTTGGGGTTTTTGTTGAAAGTTTAAGGGGGGGTTCGGGGGTTTGGTTAGGTATATGTCATGGATAGAAACATTTATCGGATTTAAAACAACTGTTTTTGTAATGGTCAGGCTGCTAAATGGTTTTAAAATGAAAGAGGATGCAGACGGGAGCCCTTAAACTCCTTTTTTTTCATTATATGCGCGAAATTTTAGCCATAATGATAAAGGAAGAAAGAAGATAAAAGGTATAAAAATAAAGATGTAGAACACAAATATCCCCCGTTTGCTGATGAATCAATTTGTAAACAATGGGACAAAAATTCTTTGAACAGTTTTTGATCTCCTTTCCACTTTTGGGAAAAGTTTCGGGGCCCTCATGAAAAGCGAAAAAAAAAAGCATTAAAAGGTTGGGTGTCTAAAAACCCAGAAAAAAATTGTCCCATCTAAAAATCATATGGAACCCTTCCCAATTCAAAAAAACCCGGTGTTTGTTTTCTCAAACTTGAAGAATGTGAAACATGAATTTTGACGTAAATTTTTGGAATTAAAATATTATTCAAAATTTGGGTTTAAAGAAGTATAAAACAAGTTGGAAGAGTTGTGTTCTCAAGTCACTCATCTAAGCTATACCCTTTGGGGTTTTGTTTCCCCAACCCACCCGCCCACTTAATTCAAAAAATTCAAAGAGTGTTTTAACTTTTTGGTGGGGAAAGGTAGACAAGATAGAATAAGCAGAAAAAAACAAAAATTAAAACTATAAACCCAAGGTGGCATAAATATCCCGACATAAAAAAAAAAACATTAATGCTTTTAAAAAATTTTATGGGTAAAAAAAACTTTAAATCACAAAAACACAAAAAGAAAAAGGGATTGTTAGAAAATAATTTCCCTTCATCGAAAAAAAAAGAAAAAAATGGACCAGCTTTTTGGGACAGGGAAAACATGGCCTTAAATTTTTTTTGAAACAACCTTTTTAGCCTATAGGGGGAAATTTTTCTTTGGTGACCCACAAAATTAAATGAACTTCTACGAACCGTTTTTTATAAAGACAAGGAAAAAAAGGAAAAGAATAATTAAACAAAGAAATTAATTGAGAAAGGAAAAATATGCAATAAAAAATTTTTTTTAAGGGGAAAAAACAATTTATGAAACTTTGAAGAATTCATGACCAAAGATGATTTCTATAAAAATTTTTCTCATACTGTGGATGGATTTTCCCCAGGAAAGAATTAATAAAAAAAACTGGGAAAAAAACATGTTAAAATTATACAAACCAATTCAAACATGCAAGGGCTTTAAAATTATTTGAAAAAGCACAAGGACTAAACGAACTATGAAATTTTTTTTCAAGATGAGGTAAGCCAAACGGTTTCTCTCAATGGTTACAAAAACTTAATTCTGAAGTTTCTTGGGAATAAAGTATTTACACACGTCCACAAAATTAAAAAATGTAAATTGAAAATGGCTTCAAATTAGAAATGTTCACAGAATTATTGGCCAAATATTTTTTTAAATGCCATGGGCCTGACAAACACAGAAAGCCATTCTGCAAAAGAAGAAGGGGATTCATTCCAACACTTTTTATGGAGTGCAATTTCGGCAAATTTTTGGGAAAAAGGGTTGAAAATTTATTTAACGAAAAAAACCGAATTCGTTTACCCTTTAAAATAACACGCGATATTGTTATCTTTGGGGTCGACAAACATATCAAAAAGGCAATTTTTTACTTTATTATTAGGTCTAAACTTTTATTTATAATGTAAGATCGAAAGACGTGGCAAATGCTCAGTTTTCAGAGCCGCTGAACAGCAGATTTAAAAACGAACTCCTGATTGAGGGATAAACTGCTTCATTTGGGAAAAGGGCACTAAAGAATAAATGCGATCACAGAATTTATGAGTTCACTCTGTACGATGAAGTCGTGTTTGTTGAGGGGGTGCGTGTGTAAAGTGACAGACATTAATATTTATTTTCCTCGCCCTTTTTTTCCCTAATTTCTTTTCTGTTTTTTTTTTGCTTTCCTTCTTTCTTTTTTCTTTCTGTTTTGGGTTTCTCAAATTATCTTCCATTTTTATTTGCATATTTTTTTTTTTAATTTAGTTCTGCACTTTTTATTTTCGTTCGGCTTTTTTTTTTTTTGTTACTTTGGTTTCTGCGGAGTGCTTTGGTGCAGTGCGTGGTGATATTTTCGTTGCTCGCGCTGCTGCTGCTGCTGTGCTGCTTGCTGTGCTGCTGTTGTGTGCTACTCTGCTGCTGCTAATATGTACTTTTTGTTCGATCAATTTTCGTTGTTTGTCTCTTTCTACACCTTGACTACAACCCCTTTTTATTGCCCCTTCCCATTTCAGCCCCGGGCCCCCGTCAGGGTTTTTTCTTTTTGCCTTCGGCCCCCCCTGTTTTACTTTGGCCTTTCTTTTTTC
>CM031607.1:28908631-28919198 GCA_018398815.1 Conus ventricosus | reverse complement strand
GACCGATTGTTTGGAAGAATAGTTGTGTACCCAGACCGCAAACGAATGATAATATAAGATATAGGCATATTAAGCCGTGGGTATTCCACAATGCAAGATAAGTGGAAAAATGGGGGAAGGAGGTGGCAATATAATTATGTATGTATATTATGTTTTGTGCTAGGTAGCGCGTGCGTGCGTGCGTGCGTGCGTGCGTTGCGTGTGTGTGTGTGTATTCGTTTGTTTGTTTCCTTGTGTGTTGTACATTGCTAAACTGTACAGGGGGGTTGCTAACTGATCAAAAACGTGGGAAGTAGGTTTATTTTTCATTGCCTTTTCATGTGTTTCCTTTTCTTTCCTTTTTGTTTTCCGTAACCCACTTTATTTTTGCATGAATGTGGACATATTTGTAAGGTCATAGTTTTTTTGTTTTTTTTTTAATGTCGAGCTTTTTGAAACATGATTTAGAATATAAAAAAATCGGCTTTTTGCAAATGGATTTTCGAAAAATCAATCTGTGAGGAAGTCGGAAAAAGAAGTCCAAACGTAGTCGCAGACATTCTTTCTTTTCTTTCTTTTTTTTCTCCCTAAAATGAAGAGTTATAGTATTGAAAGGGTTTATACACATAACTTTGTACTTTTTCCGTAAATCAGAATTCTTAAAGCTGCACAAAATAATTGAACCCAATGTATATGTAATGTGTGTGTGTGTGTGTGTGTGTTGTGTGTGTGTGTGTGTGTGTGTGTGTGTGTGTGTGTGTGTGTGGGGTGTGTGTTTGCATGCGCGCGCGCGCGCGCGCGCGCGCGCGCGCGCGCTGGTGTGTGTGTGTGTGTGGTGTGTGTGTGTGTGTGGTAGTGTGTTGTGTGGTTCTCGTCTGTTGATAATATGTATGAGATAGAAAAAAAAAGTGTTTCGCATCGCAGCAGTTGCACATCGGCGATCGATGGTAACAGGGGGTAGGGGGTGGGGGTGGGGGAGAGGAAGTGGGGGGGGGGGGGGGGGGGGGGGGGGGGGGGGGGGGGGGGGGGGGATATGAAAAGGTGAAGAGAGGCAGAGCACGTGCAAGAGGTCATGTTCCTTCAGTAGTAGAATTTGTTTTTTATCCCCCCCCCCCCCCCCATCCTCTCTGAGAAACCCGACAAAAATCGAAATTTCGATAAAGGACAGGCTTTTTTTTATTATTTGTTTGTTTGTTTTGTTTCTTTTTTGTTTGTTTTGTTTCTCTTCATTTTGTGTGGTGCTCTTTATGTTGCCTTTTTAAAATACTTTTTTGTTTGTTTTGCTTCTCCTCTCGGGATCTTTGGGAAAGGTACAAAAATGGACTGGAGAGATGAAGGTGGACGCTTTAAGGTGTAGCGAGCGATTTGGTTTTGTTTTTTATTTAACTTGCCTGAAAGATGTACGTCCATCCATCCATTTATATCTATCTGTCTATCTGTCTATCTGTCTATCTATCTATCTATCTATCTATCTATCTATCTAATCTACCTATCTCTGACTCTCTCTCTCTCCATCTATCTCTCTCTCTCTCTCCACCTCTTTTCCCCTTTTTCTCTCTTGCTGTCGTGTCCACTTTGTTTTCGTGATTACTGTTGCACCTATAACTCTTTTAATGATCATAAAGCGTGCTTTTTCCCCTTTACCTTACCTTATCTATATTAGCCTAGAGACATAGAGTTGAGTCGAAACTCACAGACGAAGCAGCGGTTAAGGGGACGAGAGGAAGTGGGGGGGGGGGGGGGGGGGGGGGGGGGAGCGAAAGAGTGGGGTTTCAGAAGTTCAGATTCACCTCTCTGCCTCCTCCACTCTCTCCTTTCTGTTTGCCTCGTGTTGAAAGAAAAGAAAAGTATGCATATACCAGAACGTGTTCCCGGGTGGGAAGGGGTAAACAAATCATTCGTGATGTTAACACGTCATCAATATCGCAGACAGCGAGAGGATTATACAGTGTACATCATCATTCCATCCGTGAATAACCTCTTACCTCATCTCCGCCACCCCACCACCCCCTTCACCCGAACCCATCTTTCTCCTGTATGGTCCTCTCATCTTTCTGCTCTCCCACCCCCTAACATCACCTTTCCCTCTCCAGCTAAGACATGTTGGACTGTGAACCTTGAGAAGAGCCCGGACACCCATTGTTTTTCTTCATGATGACATGATCACCACCTATAAAACCATTCAGTCAAACAACGACAAGACACTATACGCAGTTGAATCAGAATCTCTTCACATGTCCTGTTTATAGAAAACTTGAAAAACATAAAAGTTCAACACAACTATACGCAGATGAATCTGAATCTCTTCTGCATGTCTTTTATGAGAAAACTTGAAAAACCAAAAGTGCAGTCAACAAGCGCGCGCGCGCGCGCGCGCGCGAACACACACACACACGCCACGCACAGCACGCACGACACTCACGCATGCCCGCACGCACGCACGCACGCACGCACACACCCGCACACACACACACACAGAGGAAAAGAGAGAGAGAGAGAGCGAGAGAGAGAGAGACAGACAGACAGACAGACAGCCAGAACAGACAGAGACAGAGAAGTGTTAACAAAGGATCTTTGTCTATGTTCAAGCGGGATAAAGAATCCGGAGTACACCAATAAACGATTTGCACAAGACAGACGACCATAGAGCGAGGTGGGAATCGGGGGGGTGTGGGGGTGGGGGGGGGGGGGGGGGGGGGGGGGCGGGGGGGGGGGGGGGGGGGGGGGGGGGGGGGGGGGGGGGGGGGGGGTGGAGTAAGAGGGGGAGGGGAAGGGGGCTGTTGTTGCGAGGCGATGGTTTAGGGAGCAAATCAATATATCAATGAACCTAATAAGAGCTGCGGAAAAACTAATAAACTGGTGAAAGGGCAAAGGGGATGCATTTTGCGTCTGCACTGACAAGAGGTATGGGAGGCGAAGGGGGTGGGTGCTTGGGGGGTTGGGAGAATGGGGTGACGGGGAAGGAGGAAATAAGGGGGAGGGAGGGGGAGGGGGGTTGGTGCTTGAGAGACGGAAAACGTAAGATCAATAAATATAAAGAAATCAAGTGGTGTCAACTATCCAACCATCAGTACCCTTCCGCTTTTTTCCACCACCTTTTTCCTCCCAACCCGCCAACCGCCCTCTCTCCCGCCACCCCAGTCTTCGCACACTTCATTTCTTCATGCACAATGGAACTCGGCGCTGGATCGACCAAGTTCTCAGACAGACCGAGGTGTTGTGTGATGGCTGGAGAATTAGACTGTCCATCGGAGAGGGAGAGAGAGAGGGTGGGGGCGGTAGTAGGCAGAGGGAGAGGCAGGGATGGAGAGGGAGGAAGGAGAGAGAGGGAAGAAGAGACACAGAGAGAGAGAGGGGAGAGGAGGGGACGGAGAAGGAGAAGTGAGGGAGAGAAGATACCCAATACACACACAACAGAGAGGGGGGGGGACACAACACAGAGGGAGAGAGAGAGAGAGAGAGAGAGAGAGAGAGAGAGAGAGGAGAGGTGAGACACAGATAGACAGACAGACAGACAGACAAAACAACAGACAGATAGACAGAGGGGAGATAAAACCGCGTAGACGACACATTCTTTTGGGGAACAGACGCAGGAATCGTAATTCGTCTGTCAAATCACTCTTCGATAGTAGAATGAATGGTGATAGTATTTCCATTTACAACAGCACACGCACACACACACACACACCACACCACACACACACACATCACACACACATACACACACACACACACACACACACACACACACACACACACACAGAGATAGTAAACATACGATATACATACTTATTATATCTCGTTATCCCCTCTGTCGTCTGTCATGTCTGCTTCTCTCTCTTCATCTGTCTGATCTGTCTATAATTTCTACTATCTACCTGTTTGTATGATTATATCTATCTATTATCTATCTATAATACCAACCAATCAATCCATCCATCTATCTGTCTGTCTATCAATCTATCTAACTATCTATCTATCTATCTATCTATCTATCTATCTACTCTATCTATCTATCTATCTATTATCTATCTATCTATCTCTTCGTTTTTTAACCTCAAGAGAAATGAACGAAAACGTTGTTTGTGGTTTTTTTTACACTTTCCCATCAGGCAACATTTTCATCCAGATAATGCATCCATATTTAGAATTTTAGAAGATTTGCTACATTTATTTTATTTTCAATCGAAAATATACCGTCTTAATGACGTTATCATCGCTATGTCTGTCCTGTCATCAGCTGTCTGCTGCCATCCCTGTCTGTCTGGTCTGTCTGTCGTCCTGTCTGTCTGTTCTGTCTGTCAGTCTGTCAGTCTCTCTCTCCCTCTCTCTCACTCTCTCTCTCTACTCTCCTCTCGGCGCTTCTGTGTCTGTCTCTGTAGTTTTTGTCCATCTCATTGTCTCCTCTGTCTCTGTCTTTCTCCCCCCCCCCCCCATCTCTCTCTCTCCTCTCTCACTCCTCTCTCTGGTTAAATGGATTCCATAAAGGTTATTTTCGGGAATGTCAAAGGAGGAAGAATATCGGATTGTCGGTTTCAAAGCTCAAGACGCTCCCACCTCGTCAATTCAGTGCACCACGTACGGAATTAGAACCAGCGGCATGGAATTCTCTCTAGTGAATGCACACTCCGTGCCCCTCTCGTCTCTGTCTTCTCTGTCTGCTTTCTGTCTCTGTCTCTGTCCCAGTCTGTCTGTCTGACTCTCTGTTCCTAGTCTCTGTCTCTGTCTCTCTGTCTCTGTCTCTCTCTTCTCCCTCTGCCTCCTGTGTTGTGTGTGTGTGTGTGTTGTGTGGTGTGAGTATGTGTGTGTGTGAGTGTGTGTGTGTGTGTGTGTCCTGTGTGTATGTGTTTGTGTTTTGGTTGTATGTGTGTGTGCATGCGTGCGAGCGTGTGTGTATGTGTGTTGTGTGTGTGTGTGTGTGTGTGTGCGTGCGTGGATGTGGGCTACGTACGTGCGTGCGTGTGCGTGCTTGCGTGCGTGCGTGCCGTGCCGTGCGTGCGTGCCGTGCTGCGTGCGTGCGTAGTGCGTGCGTCGTGCGTGCTGTATGTGTGTGGCGTGTTGTGTGTGTGTTGTGTGTGAGTGTGTTGTGTGTCTGTGTGTGTGTGTGCGTGCGTGCATGATAGCCTGTGTGTTGTCACCTATTTCCCTGCAACACTGAAACATAAACAGATTTTCTCTCTTTTCGTTCGTTTTTTATTCCCCAACCATCTCATCAACATATGCCCCCCACCGGCATTCACCTCACGCTCCTCAATCCGGCGTCTTTACACAGCCTACCCAGGTGATTCCTGTCGCAAACCCAGGACCTGCCTGCACTAGGACCTATCAAACATTCCTGAGTATGTCGGTCGAAAAATTGAGCAAACAACTCACATGTCGCGTCTATGGAGGAGTAAATCGCGAATAGGTGGTTTCCATTCGTCTGAATTCAGCCCCAGCGCACTCTTCTCAGGCTAGAGTCGATCGAGAGGCAAAAAAAATGCACAAATAACAGCATCCCGGAAGGAAGGAACCCATGAACCAACTCAGTTATAAGCGTGGAACACTAACCACCTAACGCCGCGGCGGCGGGCCTGGCTTAGAATTGTGAGCGTAGTTTGATCACGAACTGAAAAGCATGGCGAACTACCCAGGAACTGTCGCTCTTCATCAAAGAACAAACAAAAAAACAAACAAAAAGAAGAGCAACAAGTATTCCAGTAACGTAGTCAACGACCTGATTCGTTATGAGAACAATACTAGTCTCAAATCGCTTCTTGTCCCCGAACTTTTTTTTTTCCAGACTTCTAATGAGGAGGCTTCAAGCTCTTGAAGAAGTCTTTCATGCTGGAATTAGGTCTGGACGGCCTCTCGTTTGGCTCCTGGCTGTTGGCAGGGAGGGAAGGGTTTTGATCGATTCTGTCGACCCGTTCAGTTGACTTGTGCCTCTGTGAGAATGAGGTTAAAGTACGAGCCGGAAAAAGAAGCGCTAAGTTCTGGGGGGGTGAGGGGTCGACCTGTGGACCTCGCCTGAGACGTCCCCGTCGCATTGGGTTTTTTGCCCCCGTCACACTTTTTCCACAGTGGTACGAAATGTAATTGTTATTCACTGATTCACTTGGTCAAAAACACTAATAATCACTATAACACATGAGCACACGCGCACAACTGGCGTACTAAGCACGCCAAGCAAGTTACAAGCAAGCGCACACACACGCACACACACACCACACACACACACACACACACATCACACACGACACACACCACACACACACACACACATACCCACACACCCACACGAACACACACTTATTACACACACACTCGCGCGCACTTATACACACACACACACGCACAACACATCGTGCGCGTGCTGGAGCGCGAGAGAGAGAGAGAGAGAGATAGCTAGAGAGAGAGAGAGAGAGAGAGAGAGACAGACAGACAGACAGACAGACTAGACAGACAGACGTCTTAGAAGGAGAGAGAGATGAGAGAGAGAGGAGAGAGAGAGAGAGAGAGAGAGAGAGAGAGGAGGGAGAGAGCGAGCGAGCCAAGTACTCAACGGATTATTCAAGACATTTTCCGATGAAGGGCACGAAATGTTGCTCTGTTACAATCTTGTCTCTCTATTTTCTTTCAATGGAAGCAATGCAGAACACCATTCTACTGTGTCCTATTCTCGGGGCAGAGTTCCAGTGGGCGAACGTCCTTCAATCGCGGTATGAGCATCAGGGGGGGGTGGGGGGGGGGGGGGGGGGGGGGGGGGTGGGGGGGGGGGGGGGGGGTGTTGGCGCGTAGTGCATTGATGAACCTTTTTTTATCTGGCGTCCTACAAAATGTTAATTTTGGTGGAGGCTGTGTGCGTGATGGATGTTCTGTTTGTTTAGTTTTTTTGTTTGTTTGTTTATTTCATTACTTTTTTTTTTTTTTTTTTGGGGGGGGGGGGGAGAGTGTTACATACCCACCCCTTCCTCCACCTCTCATATTTACTAGTGGCGGAAGAAACTGATAATAGATACAAGAAATGAACAAGCAAAAATGTCGTAACCGACGAAGTTATTGTGCACAACGAATTTTACTCACCCGACACACTCATTCCGTCCCCTACCCCTTCCCTTTTCCTCTCAATACTTGGAAAAGTGAGTTGTTCAGGGGCCCGTAGTCCAAGCGGTTACAGCGTCTGTCTGATGAAGCGGACGTCGTGAGCTCGAACCGCAGGTGAGGGTCGGATTTTTACGGCTCAGAAACCCACCTTTGCTAGCCGAGAATGAACTTGAAGACTATTCAGTCCAGGAAGCTTACAGCGGTGGAAGGAGAAGGTGTAGGTTCCGCCGGGGGACCTCTGGGGTTTCACACTGCCCTCCCCAGGACCATAACGAATATGGGACTTTTTATCTACTCGACTATAACAAAACACACACACACACACACACACGCACGCTTAGCTACTCGACTTATAACATACACACACACACACACACACGCACGCACACACAAACACAACAACACAAACACACACACACACACACACATCACACACACACACACACACACACACACATCCGCACACACACACAAAAAGAAATAGGAAAGAAAATGAATGTCATTGTCACCATAGATATTATCCATAGAATTTCAAATATTTCGCCGTAGTGGCGAATGAAAGAAGACACGACTTCAAAGTGGACCATTTCCACCACAACGTCAGGAGAATCGTTACCCAGATTGACGATATCTATTTGCCGTACAATTCCAGTACGGTTGTGAGGACGACACTGCAAACAACGCTGACCCCACTTCCACAACCCTACACCCTGCCCCGTTTCCCACGAATCCCCCCCCCCCCCGCCCCTCCCACCCAACAGCCATAAATTGCTATGTGGGTCCACTCCAAGATTCGGAAGAAACTTATCATTTCACTGCTTTTTCCCAGAGCCACGATCAAGGTGGGAGGTGTAGGGGGTAGGGGTCAGAAAGACCCCCCCCCCCCCTCCTCATGTTCCTCCCCCCTCCCCTCCTAAAATTCAGGATATTCTCGTACCAAAAATGACAGGCGGGGTTCCTATTAAAAAAAAGAAATGATTATAATTCTTTCGCTTTTCCCCAGACGAATTTGAGACAAACCACTTCAACCGACGGAGGTTTTGTGTGATCAGGATTAAATACAGGTCGCTTGCCAGAACCCAGTATCACTCTCTATAATATGAATATGAGACACAGGGTTCTGCATTCAACCCCCCCACCCCCCCCCCCCTTAATGAAGAGCGAAGTCCTCACATTCGACAGCTTGACCGGCCCGAAGAAATAGACTGACCCGTGAGTTGAAACCGTGTCAAAGACTGCCCACCCCCCCCCCCCCCCCCCCACTCCCCGTCGTCCCCTGCAACGTTCGTGCACTGCATGCCACACCCGTCGCTGCCGTGCCTCTCTTCCCTCCGTCGCGTCCTCCAAAGACCAATACCGTCAGAAGATGAATGGAGGAAATGAAAAAAATAGTGGAGGTAAAGCGAACAGTGACCATTGCTGACCGTGGCCGGCTTTTGTTGATTATTATATTTCAGCTACCGCCGAAACCACAATTTGATGTTAGTTGTTGGGTGTGCGGGGCTACTGCTAGCAGCTGCTGCTGCTGCCGCGGCTACTACTACTACCTACAACCTGCTGCTCTGCTAGCTGCTGCTGCGCTGTTGCTGCTGCTGCGCTGCTGCACTACTTCTATTATTACTACTATACCAACCGATCCACCACCGCCACTACCACCACAACCACCACCACCCCCAACCACCACACCACTACCACTACTACTACTACTACTAACAACAACTACTACTACTACTACTACTACTACTACTACAATAACGCCAACCTCCATCAACAACAACAACCACTACTAACAACTGCTGCTACTACAGCTGGCGCGCGCGCGGGGTGGGGTGTGTGTGTGTGTGTGGTGCGTGTGTGTGTGTGGTGGTGTGTGTGGGGTTTGTGTGTGTGTGTGTGTTTATCTGTGCGTAATGTATGTATGTTAACTTTAGCGCTCAACAAACTTTGCTAGTTTTCAACTTCAAACTCTTCTGGGACACAGTTTATATCAGTTGATGCGGGTTCTTGAAAGTTTAACGACGCAAAGAGAGTTAATCGATCTTTTGGATCTGTATGTAGCACGAGGCTTTCCGGCAGATAGCGTTTTTTTTTTTTTTTTTTTTTTTTTTCGCGGGCTTTTTTAATTTGCCGTTGTGCCTGTCATTGATGACACTTGATGTGCTGATAATCTTCTTGTGTTTTGCCCTCTTTGAGCGCTGTAAACGAGCACGCAGATGGGTCTGATGAAGAAGGCGACAGGGGCCCCATAGTCTCCACTCAAGCGAAGGTCTCCATTCTTTTCTTATCTTTGTTGGCTTGGTTGACTCCGTGGTGACAGAAGTGGCGGTATTTCTCGCAGACCACATGGACATGTGTGGGTCTTAGATGTGACCCTTTACTGGACAAGAAGGAACCGTTCCGCCCGCCTGATTTCTTTTTTCCCCCAACTAGCAACTTAAACTGGACTGCTGTAAGAGATCAGGATACCCATTTTAAAGGAGGATGAGAAATTGTTCTATAATTCATGAAATTGTGTACCACTTACTGGAGATAGAAAGATAAATGGATGGATAGATAGATAGATAGATAGATAGATAGATAGATAGGTAGATAGACAGACAGACAGACAGACAGACAGACAGATAGATAGATAGATTTTATTTTAGAGAGAGGATTTGGGGGGTAAAAATTGAATATCTGTGTGGGTGAAAGTCGATTATCGCAGAACACTACATTTAAAAAAGCTAAAGAAAGAATAATATTAATGACGATAATAATGATAATAACAAAAATAACAATAACATCAACAACAATAATAATGCAAAATAATAATATTAATGATAATAAAAATTTAATAAAATAATAATAATAATAATAATATAATAATAATAATAATAATATCTTTTATCTTTAAATCACTATCTTTATTGTTGTTGTTGTTGTATGTTATTACATTTTTCATTATTATCATTATCATTATTTTATTATTATTATTATTACAAACCTTTATGTCCCGCACGCTTCAACCCAGTTTTCATTTCGCTGTTTTAGTCGTTCGCCCCAAACCGAATTTTGCACCCAGATCCAAAAGGTAAGTGACAGTCTGTTCGTTCTTTTGTTTCCATTGTTTTGAAGGTTGTTTCTCCCTGCTTGAAGAAGGACCCCCCAATAAAACAACAGATCAAAAACGCGTTATGTCTGTTTTGTAATCTGATTGCTTCTTCGTGTGGCGGCTCGGGTAATTCCATTTTGCTTTCATGTTTAAATATCCGCCAGATGTCATTTTACTTTGACACTAAAGCTAAAAGGGGAAAGGCGATACTTCAGTTGTTTTTTCCCCCAACCTTTCTGTTCACGGGGCCATACATTAGACGAGGGACATATCAGGTTCTGTCCGATTTGGAAATGGTATTCATCATAATGATAGGAGCATTTGCATGCCGGGCTCCACATTGGAAGGCGCTTATCAAATAGTCCATCAGACCGACTTACAAGCATTTTTTCTTCTCATTAACTTACACGG
>CM031607.1:28903631-28906131 GCA_018398815.1 Conus ventricosus | reverse complement strand
TTTTTTTCCCCCCCCCCAAAAGTTTTTTTTCCAAAAGAAAGGGGAGGGATCCAAAAAGAGAGAAAGGAAATCCACAAAAAACCAGTTTTAAAAGGGAAATTTCCCCTCCCCCCCCCAACAATTTTAAACGGGGGATTCTTTGAGGGGTTTTTTTTTTAGAGGTTGGGGGGCGTTTTTTTTTTGTTCCCTTTGGGGGCGGGGGGGGGGGTTTTTGTTTTTTTCCCTTTTTTTTTTGAATTGGATTTTTAATGCCCCGGGAATAATGGGCCCCCGGGTAAAGACGGGGGGAACCACAAAACCCAAAAACCCGCCGGAAGGAAATTTTTTTTATTTTTTTTTTTCCTCCTTTTTTTTTTCCCCCCAAAACCCCAAAAACCCCCCAAACCCAAAACCCCAACCCCCCCAAAAACCCCAAAAACGCCCCCACATACCCCCCCTTAAAAGTTTGGAAACAAAGGGTGTTTTTTTTTTTTTTTTATTTTTTTTTAAAAAACAAAATTTCTCCTTTTATTTCTAGAAATTCAGGTCTTATTTCTATCCTAAAAAAAGTTTGGGGTTTTGTCCCCCCGTTTGAAAAAAGCAATAAAAAAAAAAAAATTTTTTGGGGGAAAAATGCAGTTATAATAAAAAATGCCTTTTAAACCCCCTTTTCCCATTTAAAATTAAAAACCTACCCCCAAAACTTTTAAAAGAAAACATTATTCCAAAAAAGGAAAAACAAATAAAACCCAACAAAAACCCAAACCCCCAACCACAAAAAAACCCCCACAACCCCCCAAAAACCAAAAAACAAAACCCAAAACAAACCACAACCAAAAAAAACCCCCCCACCCCCCCCCCCCCCCCCCCCCAAAAACCCCCCCCAACCAACACACACACCCACACAACACAAAAAAACAAACAAAACAAAAACACAAAACAAAAAAAAACACAACAAAAAACCAAACAACACAACACAAAAAAAACCACAACCCCCAAACCCAAAAAAAAACACATAAAACAAAACAAAAAAAAAAAAAAAAAAAAAAAAAAAAAAAAAAAAAAAAACCCCCCCCCAAAAAAAAAAAAAAAAAAACCCAAAAAAAATCCCCCCTTTTTGGGGGAAAAAAAAAAGGGGAAAAGGGGGGGGAAAGGGGAAAAAGGCCGAAACGGGAAAAGGGGGAAAGGGGGGGGAAAACCCTTTTCCCCCAAAAATACCCCCCCCCCCCCGGGGCCCCCCCCCTTTTAATTTTTTTTTTCCCCCCCCAAACCCCCACAACCCCATTTCCCCCCCCTTTTTTTTTTCCCCCCGGGGAAACAACAAGGGTTTTCCCCCAAAAGTTTTTTCCCCCCCTTTTTCCCCTTCCCCCTTTTAAAAAAAATTTTTTTTCCCCCCCTCTCCCCCCTCTCTCCCCCTCTTCCCCTTTTTTCTTCTTCTTCTTCTCTGTCTTCTTTGTCTTCTTTTCCTCTTCTTCGTCTGTCCCCTTCGCCTCCCTTTCTCTGTTGGCTTCCTGTCTTCTTTTCCCCTTTTTCTTTTCCCTTTTCCCCCTTTTTTCCCTCCCCCCCCCCCCCCCCCCCCCTTTCTCTCCCTTTGCCCCCATTTTTTTCTATATGTCTGTCTGCCTGTCTGTTTACTTCTGCTTTCTCTTTCTCTCTGTCTGTTTTCTCGTCCTGTATCTTTCTTGTCTACTCTGTTGCTTGTCTGTCTCGTCTTCTCCTTCTCTTATACTACCACAACACGCGCGGCACACACACACACACACACACACCAACACACAACAACACACCAACACACAACACACCACACACAAAATCGAAATCTCGCTCAGACATGTGGTGCCGGAGAGACATTTCGGGCATGCAAAACGCTGATGCTTTTTTTATTTTTTTTGCCAGCTAGTCCGCAACGGTATCAAAAAAATCCGTGACAGAGCGGCGTTCAGTCGGCTCTATGCGAACAAAAAAATTTATTTTTTTAATTTTTTTTTTTTGGGTTCTTCGTCTTTTGATGATTTTTTTTTTTCCCCCCTTTTTCTTTCATTTTATTCTTTGGTTTGGCCCCTTCCGCTGTTTGTTATCTTTTAGCTATTGATTTTGCTTGTCTGTCACATCAGCCATTAAGCAGCTTGAGTATCATAGTGTCCCTGCGCTGTCGTTTTTGTCGTTGTCGTCGTCCTTGTCATCATCGCACAGCAGAGCAGCATAGCAAAAACAAAAAAGCACGAGCACCAGTAGATTATTTCCATCAGATGATATTGAATTCGTTTGGGGGGGTTTGCGATTGAAACTATCCCGGTGGAAAAATTCACCCCCGGGGAATTCTGTATTGATTTTTGCGCAGAAGGTCCACCCAACCGGAGAATTCACGCTGTGTCGATTTTGTACTGGCAAGGGGCCACTGCTGGGCCAAAAGTCGTGACTGTTTGCGGATTTTGTAAATATTAGTGTCCAATTTTCCTATATAAAAAAGGGGTACAAGACGGAGGGAAAAAAGAACTTTCCTGAATACGGCGGAATGGAT
>CM031607.1:28893631-28898631 GCA_018398815.1 Conus ventricosus | reverse complement strand
GGTGAGACCTGACGCAAAATCATGAATTCACGTGTGTTCCATATAAATATGTGACTCTCCTGTATAAAATGCCACTCGAGAAGCGGAGTGATATATTTTGTATACCGTACTGTGGGTACCGAGGGTGACATTCTCAGCCGAGGTGTCTTTTTTAAAAACTGCAACGTCAGTACGAAATGTCAAAACGTGACATTTTCTACCGGTGTGACATTGTTCACTGCAACAAGTAACGGAAAACAGGGGAGGAAGGAGGTTGGGAAGGAGGATGAGGATGAGAAGTTTTAGAAAGGGGGAAATGGTGGTGGTGAGGGCATGGGGGGAGGGGGGGGGGGGAGGCACAGGATGTGGGAGTACGAGCGCGGGGAGCAGGGGGCCATGAATATGTGAATACGGGAAATGTAATGTGGACAGCTGTCTTTCATTTTGTTCATAGTTTTTCCCTACATCTTTTCATGCCAAAGATATTGTCAACTATATTTTGTTCACCGAAAGTAAAGAACTAACTAACTAAATAGATAGATGCATAAATAGATAAATGGATAAATACATAAATAAATGATAAACAAACAAACAAACAAACAAATGAATAGGTAAATGAAATGAAATGGAATGAAAGACAATAAAATATAGCCAAATCCAGTCAAGCACAATGGCGCCTTTTTTCTTTCGGAAGCAAGCGCTGTGTGTAAAGAAAATGCGAACGACAAACCAGAGAGCAGAACATGAACCGACCTCATCACATCTGCGCCTTCCAGCAGAATCAGACAGTGTCAGTTCCACATGCATACCGCTACACCACCGACAGAGAGTGCCGAGAAGGGCAGTGCTTTAGCCACACACACACAGGCAAACTGCGGTGACTGAAAATCAGTACATGTAACTTACGCACACCGGCTTTGCGGCGTGCACCCCCTAGCAGAGGGCTTGTTGAGTTGCCGTTGGTGTCTTTCTGACTCTATGCCTCCGAGTTCTGAAGTCCCGTTTGCTCTGCAGCCCTCTGGAAGCTGCCAGAAGGACAGGTCTAGTCTGTCGAATCCCTGGTATTGTCTGCCCCCCTCCCCCTCCTCTTCACCCTGCCAACTCCCTGATGACGTCCTCCACTGAACTCGCTAATGTTCGCCCATAACCTCGTTAATGCTACGTCCCCCCCCCCCCCCCCGCCCCCATTAAGTTCCTGTTGTTGTCCTTCAGTTTACACCTGATGCAGTATCCCCACTAACTCCCTGACGCTGTGTCCCCACTAACTCCCTGACGCTGTGTCCCCACTAACTCCCTGACGCTGTGTCCCCACTAACTCCCTGACGCTGTGTCCCCACTAACTCCCTGACGCTGTGTCCCCACTAACTCCCTGACGCTGTGTCCCCACTAACTCCCTGACGCTGTGTCCCCACTAACTCTTTGTCGCTGTGTCCCCACTAACTCCCTGATAATGTCCCCCATTAACTCCCTGATAATGTCCTCTCATTAACTCCCTGATAATGTCCTCCCATTAACTCCGTGATGTTGTCCTTGTCAAGGAGCGTGAAACCTCTCACAAAAGGCATTAGACTCTTGGAGACAAAGGGACATTGTACGTGGTATACAAATAGGTAATTGACCAATTAACCAGGGTACCTTACCCACCGCACACGGCCGAACTGTGTGAAGGAGGCCGGAGTGGTCAGATGAGAACAACACCAGGAGAGAGAGAGAGAGAAGGCAGAGGAGAGAGAGAGAGGAGAGGAGTGAGCAGGACAGAGAAAGGGTCGAGAGAAACGTGGTCTGGGAGATAGAAGAGACAGCTAAGTCTTAGGGTTTGAAGACAAGCTGGAAGAGAAGGAAACTAAGTTTGAAGCCCAGAGGTGGGTGAAGACAGACAAACTGAATTTGAACCCAGAGGTGGGTGAAGAAGACGAAGAAGAAGAGTTCGACGTCGAGATCCCAGAGACGACCACGAAGACCCAGTCCTGAAGCCTGGAGCCAGTCAACCAAGGGCATCACCATCAAGCAGTGCTGAAGGAGACGTGAAGAGACTTGTTCAAGAACTGTGGTGTGGTGTGAAAGCGTGGTTGTGTGTGTGAAAACCTGGCCAGGTAAGAAGTCATTTTATTATAACCCGGGATTAGGAAGTATTGATCTTCATGTTTTGATATTTCATTGTGTGGGATTGATTGTTCATGATTAATTATAAGTAGCATAGAAATTGTATTTCTTGTTCTCAGTCGTGTTAGGAAAGAATCGAATGCGTGACATCCCATTCCCAGAGAGAGGTGAATGTTTGGTGTGCGCATGAGTGTGCATATGCGTGTATGAGTGCAACGATACCTTGGTGTGTTAAGCCTGACTAATAATACATCAACTTAGTGCACTTAAGCAATACCATCACGATTTCCCCCGTCCTGGACAAAGTGGCGAGCCTGCCAGGATTGCATGGCCCAAATTAGTTTCAGGAGGGAAACAAAGTGAGTACTAGAGTAGTACTGGGGCGAAGCGTCCACTAAAGGCAATTTTAATTAGCTCTTCTAATTATTTCCTTTAGTTCTTTGAGTGTTGAGTATTGACTTGTGTGTAGGGTGGTTGTATTAATCAAAGGTCGTTCAGAGAAACGAAGAACGAGGTTCTAGTCTTAACTCTCACAGAAGCTGTGGTTTAAGATTAAGGCTCCTTTGTGTTAGGAACACTACCATTGGTTGGTGTACTCGTAACGTTTAGTAGATAAACTGTGTACCAACTTTTACTGGGTTTATAAGCGTAACTGTTTTAGTGGTGCTAAAACATATAAGAAAAGAAAATGGCTGAAGAAAGTTTTACCCCCATTGCGGAACTGGTAAGTTTGGGGAAAGAAATGGGATATACAGGAGATGAACTGCGTAGATTCATTGAAGCTCAGCAGAAGACTGAGAGAGATGAAAGGGCTGAAAGAAGGAAGTTTGAAAAGGAACAGCTCGACGCTGTCAAAAGAAACTCGGATGCCGAGGCTGAGAGACTTAGACTCGAAACTGCTGCGTCGAAGGCGAAAGCAGATGCAGAGTGTGCAGCTGCCAGAGCAAGAGCAGATGCAGAGAGTGCAGCTGCCAGAGCAAGAGCAGATGCAGAGAGTGCAGCCAGAGCAAGAGCAGATGCAGAGACTGCAGCTGCCAGGGCGAGAGCAGAAGCGGAATCGGAGATTCTAGCCAAACAAATTGAGTTGGAAAGAATAAAGTCTGAAAATCGCAGTGAAATAGACACCAGTTCTGAGTCAGTAGGCCGCAGACAAAGTTGCGCACCTAGACTTAAACTCCCACTGTTCAGAGAAGAAACTGATTCAATCGACGCCTATATCAGTCGGTTTGAATCGGTTGCCGAGCACGAGGGCTGGCCGAAGATAACTGGGCAATAAACCTGTCTGCCTTGTTGACAGGTCGTGCGTTACACACAGTATCCACCCTACCCAAAGGTGATCAGAGAGATTTTGACAAGGTGAAACAGGCGGTGCTAAAGGCGTATGATTTGACTGAAGAAGGTTTTAGGCGTAAGTTTCGCGAGGCGAGGATCGAACAGGGTGAGACATACACACAGTTCGGAGTTAGACTGGACCACTATTTCAACAAATGGGTAGAACTTAGTGGAGTAGACAGTGATTTTGAAGGCCTCAAGACACTGGTGATAAAGGAACAGATACTTGATGGTTGTGGGACGGGCCTCACCATCCACATTAAGGAAAAAGGTGCAACCACAATAGCTGAGGTACTTGAGACAGCTGAGACATACCGGGAAGCGAGGCGTGATTTGCCTGAACAAGAGGAAAGCCTGGAAGCATATTCAGAGGACAGCAGGCCAGCACATGACTCGCGCAATGAGTCAGCAGTACACACCCGTAGGCCCACGGCGTCACGTGAGCAAACAAGGGTGAAAACCAATAGCCACGTGGCTAGGAATGAGCGTGCCTGTTTTCTGTGCAATAAGACAGGGCACTTGGCTAGGGATTGTATATTTAAGTCACAGAAAGCTGCAGCAATGAGGATCAGGCCAAGAGAGAGGCAGGTAGAAAAAGATGAACAAGATGACAGTGTTATTTTGTCTGGATTGTGCTGTGTGTTCACCGATTCAGGCGATAACATGGATGTGCACAAAGGCAGAGTGGGGGGAAAATGTGGTTAATGTCATTAGAGACTCTGGGTGCACTGGTGTCATGGTGAAGGAGTCCCTGGTTAAGAAGGGACAATTCACAGGAAAAACACAGAGGTGTAGACAAATAGATGGAACAGTAGCAGAATTCAAAACGGCACTGGTGTTCATTGATACACCATTTTATAGTGGAAGTGTACAGGCTTTGGCTGTTCCGAAGCCGCCGTATGATTTGGTAATCGGAAACATCCCAGGAGCACGTGGGTACGGAGACCCAGACCGGGATTTCTGTGTTGAATCAGGGAAAAGGAATCACGTGAGGAAAAGCGTGTCCAGTGAGACCTACCGCACTCACTTTGGGGCAGAACAAAAGGGCGACTACTCGCTCAGTAAACTGTTTGGTCTTGCTCACAGAGGGCAGAAGAAGAATGTTAAAGAGGGTACAATCGGATTCGAGTTAGACAACGGCATATTGTACCGAACTTTTACTCATTCGCGTTCGGGAAAAACGAAGAAGCAGGTTGTCGTTCCTAGGCAACGCAGAAAGGCGGTGATGTCCGAAAAACATGTGACGTCAGCCTCGGGCCATCTCGGTAAGAAGGCCTCACAAAAGGCAGTGACGCAAGAGTACTACTGGCCCGGTATCCTTGGTGATATCAGGCGTTTCGGTGCGCATTGCAACACATGTCGCGCGGAACGACAACCTGGGTTAGAGAGTGAAGAAAGAGTGACGGGACCGTAGTCCAAAATAAAATAGTTGGGCGAAAAGCCGGGCACTGTAAATATGTAGTGTGTGCGTGGTCTTTTGCAGTGTCGTGTATGCGTGACGTGGCTGGTTGCCGGCCACGTGTATGAAGAGAAAGGGAGAGAATTTCCGTAGAAACATAACGTTTATCTTTATATGGCCACACGAC
>CM031607.1:28886131-28888631 GCA_018398815.1 Conus ventricosus | reverse complement strand
ATTCGTCGGTGCGCTCGCCCCTCAATCTATAAAGGGCAGGGGGTGGCTTAGTGCTTCCCTCGACTGTCATCAAAGGGGTTGCTTCTGTCAACCGCCCCCAGACCCCTTCCCCCCCCATAAACCCCATCGCTTTGAAATGTATGTGGGATGTGTTTTTATCCCCCCATCCCCCTCCTTCTTCAGGCGTGGATCCCCCCGGGAAAAATAATTCAAATCAGGTTACATTGCGCTGGTCATCATTTTTCAGACTTGGTCTCCTCGTCTCTGAGACAGAAGTTTGCCTGTATATAAGTTACTAAAAAAATTAAATTTTAATGCAGAAAACATCAAGGGAGGGGAGAGGAAAAGGGAGAGAGAGGGGAGAGAGGAGAGAGAGAGAAGGGGAGGAGAGAGAGAGATTTAAAGAAAATAGGAAATTAGTACTAACTAGCTGTTTTCAAATAATTAAAGTTTTTAATATATTTATTATATATATATATTATTATAATATATATATATAATATTTATATATTTAATTTTATGTATATATTATTTTGTATGTATGTTTTAGTTGTATGTATTATGTGGGTGTGGTGTGTGTGTGTGTGTGTGTGTGGTGTGTGGTGTTGCTTGTGTGGGTGTGTTGTTTTGTTTGTGTGTGTGTGTGTGGTGTGTGTGTGTGTGTTGTGTGTGTGTGGGTATTTAAAGCCCAAAACACAAGAAACCTTTTTTATTTTGATGCGTTGACAAAAGATAAAATGAAAAGAAAATGAAAAATGAATAAAAGATGAATAAGGCGTTGTCGGAAGGAAAAAATATACACCAAAAAAGTGAGAAATGAAAACGTAAAGGTGAAAATAGCAAAAAAGGAGAAAAGGGAGGGGGGGGGGGGGGGGGCGTGGGGAGAGAGAGACAGAGAGAGGGGCGGTGTGCGTAACAGAGAAGAGAGGGGGGGGGAGGGGGGGGAAGAGAGGGAAGTGGGGGGGGGAGGGGAGTGGGGGGGGGGGGCAGGTATGGACGGGGTTGTGGGAAAAAACGAGGACAGGACAGAAGATTGTTGGCCCCTCCCCTGTAAAAGAAGAAGAAGAAAAATGTTGGAGGGGTTAATTCATTTACGCCTAGCAAACCCCCTGCAAGTCTGGCAGCACATGTGAATAATGTCAGCTGGCCTGATGAGCTGTGCTGCCAGACAGGGCCCCGCACCGCGCAGAGAGTAATCTACACAATTGAATCTCTTCTCCTCTGGAGAGCCAGAGGGAGAGACGGAGGGATGGGAGAGAGAGAGAGAGAGAGAGAGAGAGAGAGAGAGAGAGAGAGAGAGAGAGAGAGAGAGAGAGAGATGGAGGGAGAGAGAGAGAGAGAGGGGGGAGGGAGAGAGAGAGATGGAGAGAGAGAGATGGAGGGATGGAGGGAGAGAGAGAGAGAGGAGAGAAAGAGAGAGAGAGAGAGAGGGGGGGTGGAGATGGAAGAAAATAGCTAAAAGAGACGGAGAGAAAAAGAGAGAAACGGATGAAGAGGACGAGAGGGAGGAGAATGAACAGAGTTAAAGGGAGGGGGGGAGGGACAATGAGAGAGATGAGGAGGCGGGGAGGGAGAGCGAGGAGAGAGAGAGAAAGAAAGAATGCCAGAGAAGGGGGGAAGAGAGAGAGAGAGAGAGAGAGAGAGAGAGAGAGAGAGAGAGAGAGAGAGAGAGGGGAGAGACAGAGAGAGAGCGAGGGACAGCGAGAGAGAGAGAGAGAGAGAGAGAGAGGAGAGAGAGAGAGAGAGAGATAGAGAGAGACAGAGAGAAGGAGAGAGGTGGAGGCAGGAGCGAGAGAGAGAGAGAGAGAGAGAGAGAGAGAGAGAGAGAGAGAGAGAGGAGAGAGAGAGACAGAGAGAGAGCGAGGGACAGCGAGAGAGAGAGAGAGAGAGAGAGAGAGAGAGAGAGAGAGAGAAAAGGAGACAGACAGACAGACAGACAGACAGACAGACAGACAGACAGACAGACAGACAGACAGACAGGGAGGGAGGGAGGGAGGAGAGAGAGAGAGAGAGAGAGAGAGAGAGTATAGGACGTGGAGAACTATTGTTTTAGTTCGCAAAAATGGCACAGGCAGAAGAGATGGAAAGCTCGTCAGCGATAATTAGCTGTGATTCTCTCTCTCTCTCTCTCTCTCTCTCTCTCTCTCTCTCTCTCTCTCTCTCTCTCTCTCTCTCTCTCTCCCCCGACAGTTGACGAGACGTAACCTGATTTCTTTTTCTCGCCCAGTGAGAGATTGTGCCCAGCGCCACGATTGCAAGGTGTCGAGGTCTGATTGCTCTGCACATAAAACGTATGCTAAATGAAAGCGAGTTTACAGCAGGGAAAAAACAACAGCGAAGCAACGGCAAACACAGCTTCCCCCGCAAGACCCAAGGGACTGCATCCTCGTGGTCCGCATTTTCTGTGTCTGTTTGTTTGTTGATTTGTTGGCTGATTGTTTTCCTCGTGCGATGTCGTCATTCTTTCCACACACAATTCGAATGCACGTAAGTTTTTTTT
>CM031607.1:28878631-28883631 GCA_018398815.1 Conus ventricosus | reverse complement strand
TGATGTTTCACAAAGTCTAGATCAGGACTGGGCAAATATCGTGGTACTTCGTACAGTCGTCGATTGGTAACATGATTTTTGTAAAAGTTTACCTAGTTTGTCTAAGGGCAGACACATTTCCAAAGACATACATACATACATACATACATATGCACACACATACAAACATACTCAAGATTAGTAAACAATCAATAATTATGCATCAGAAAGTCAACCGATTTCTATTGTCTTTGATTTTCTTTCCTCCTCCTCCTCCTCTTATCTTTCTCTGTCTCTGTCTCTGTCTCTGTCTCTCTTCTCCTCCGCCCGCATGTATACATGCATATATACATGCATACATGCATACATACGGGCGGAGTGAGAGAGAGAGAGAGAGAGAAAGAGAGAGAGACAGAGAGAGAGAGAGAGCGAGAGAAAGAGAGAGAGAGGGAGAGAGGAGGAGAAAAGAAAATCAAAGAGAGTAGAAATCGGTTGATTTTCTGATGCATAATTATTGATTCTTTACTAATCGTGAGAGTGTGCGAGCGAACCGAGAGAGAGAGATTTTATATATATATATATATATATATATATATATATATATATATATATATATATATATATAGATAGAGAGAGAGAGATTTATATATGTATATATATTATTATATATATATATATATATATTATATATATGAGAGGAGAGAGAGAGAGAGAGAGACAGAGAGACAGAGAGAGAAAGATATGAATAGATAAATGAATAAAAAAAAAATAAAAAAAGAAGGGGAAAAGACCAAAGCTGGGTAAGGTCTGCCAAACCTGATGCGATGGTGACTGATTTTGACTTTTTTTTCTTCTGGCCCGTTCAGTGCATCCCAGCTGCTCTGTTGTCTCTGTTCACTGGAGACGGGACAACTAGGACGGACGGTGCAGTCTGCATTGGTCTGGAGTCTGGAGAGACGGAGAGCTGACTTGTTGTCAGTCTAAAGCACGATGGCGGTTTGAGTGCTTCCGCCGTTAGGTCCTCTAATGCTGCCAGGACGTCGTTTCTCGCTGGGCCCGCATTCAGCGAAAGTGTTTAGGGTTGGCAGGAGACTCACAACAGACATGTTGGCTCTCTCTCTCTTCTCTCTCTCTCTCTCTCTCTCTCTCTCTCTCTCTCTCTCTCTCTCTGTCGATCTGTCTAGGTGTCTATCTGTATGTCTATCTATTCATCTATCCGTCTGTCTATCTATCTATCTATCCGTCTGTCTATCTATCGATCCACCTATATCTTTAAGGCAGTTAGTATAGATGCTACTGAGTAAGGAAAAATCCTCTTGCTAGCTGCCAGCCAAGCGAAGCTACCAGAGAGAGAGAGAGAGAGAGAGAGGAGAGAGAGGAGAGAAGAGAGGAGAGAGAGTGAGAGAGAGAGAGAGAGAAACTCACCGACTCACTGACTGACAATGGCTTTCAACGAGTGTATATAGACGGTTTGTAACGTTGGAGACAAGTTGTGGGACGGGACAGGATGGGGAAGTGGGAACGGATTGAAAGGGGAATTTGTGAGTTGGGTGGGTGTGGTGGGATGGGGGGGGGGGGGGGGGGGGGGTGTTGAAGCTACGGACCAGGAGTGGTTTTAAGTTTTTTTGGTGGCGGAAGGGGTGACGGCGTTCTAATTCATTTATACCCCTTCTAGCAAAACCTCTGTTGTTTGGAGGTAGGCTAGCGCATCTTGAACGTCAGCTACATTACAGTGATGGACGCAGTGTGCCAACAGACAAGAGGCTCGCCTGCTCCCCTCCCAACAAGAAACATCCATCCATCCATCCACCCCAAACTCAGCCGTTGCAGTAGCTGGCTAATCTGGACAATGGAATCGCTTCCCTCCCGGGCCCACAAGAGTGGCTGCCGGACAGGTCTGGTGTCTGTCCTCCTCTGTACCAAAGATGCCAGGCTTGTGATCGGTCAGGGAGAAAACGGCCGGTGTCGTATATAATACTGTCGCCGTGGAATTGTATCGCAGCGATAGCATTTCACGTGAAATATTGTTGCAGCGACAATAATTGCTGGAAAAAAAATGTCGCGCGACAACTTTTCACGAAAAATGTTCCATAGAATATTGTAGCTGTCCATAAAATGCAGTATTTCCCGGGAAATACTGTCGCTGCGACACGATTTTATGAGCGACAGTATTATATACGACACCGGCCTGGCTCGTGAATATCATGCAGCGTGAAACATTTGTCCCTTGCTTGTCCGTTCTTTCTTCCTTTCTTTTTTTTTCCTCCGCGCGCGTGTGTTGTGTTGTGTTGTGTTGTGTTGTGTTTGTGTTGTGTGTGTGTGTGTGTGTGTGTGTGTGTGTGTGTGTGTGTGTGTGTGTGTTGTGGTGTGTGTGTTGTGGTATGATGTGGTGTGTGTGTGTGTGTGTGTGTGTGTGTGTGTGTGTGTGTGTGTGTGTGTGTGTGTGTGGTTGTGTGTGTGGTGTGGTGTGTGGTGTGGTGTGGTGTGGTGTGGTGTGGTGTGGTGTGGTGTGGTGTGGTGTGTGTGTGTGTGTGTGTGTTGTGGTATGATGTGGTGTGTGTGTGTGTGTGTGTGTGTGTGTGTGTGTGTGTGTGTGTGTGTGTGTGTGTTGTGGTGTGTTGTGGTGTGTGTGTGTGTGTGTGTGTGTTGTGTTGTGGTGTGGTGTGGTGTGGTGTGTGTGGTGTGTGTTGTGTGTGTGTGTGTGTGTGTGTGTGTGTGTGTGTGTGTGCGCGCGCGCGCGCGCACACACACACACACACACATACACACACACACACACACACACACACACACACCACACACACATACATACATACATACATATGCTCACGCACACACACACACAGGCACGCACACACACTCGCGTGTGCGTGCGCGCGCGTGCATACACACACACACACACACACACACACACACACACACACACACACACACACACACACACACACCGCACCACTACCACAAACAGGAACATAAACGAGGATGGCATCAGTAGAAAGACTGCTTTAAAAGACGTTTGGAGATTGGTGTTGAAAGAATAGAGAGCAGCGGACTGAAAAGGAGGGAGAGGCAATGACTTCAGAGTTCGTGCAGCAGAAATACTAAAAGTGCTCGCCCCGTGCTGCTCTCTGTTGGACGTCGGTAAGCGAAGGATTCTGTCACCAGGAGAAGAATGAGAATGGAGAGACCTTAATGGAAGTTGATTGTAGAGAAAGTCAGAAAGATATTTGAGTACAGTTCCAGTAATGTTTTTGAAGCAAATGCTGGACGTTTTGTATTTTATTCTTCATCTTCAGATCACTGCGAACTACAATTTCACTCCACCTTAGATTTCATTCTATGAGTTTTACCTTGTACATACATTCGCTATTTCAATCATTAAGATTCACAATTTTTGCCGATAACACTGAAATTAAAAGAGCTGCTTTACCTCCAATGACATTCCCTGTTTTCTCGAACGAAATATAGTCATGCATTCGTGACATCCAAAACAACAACAACGAGAACAACAAAATGGATGAATGTGAACAAATGAAAATGAAATGAAGATAAACAGAAGTGTTCACTACGGATGACTGTCACAGTCGAAATCAAACATTTCAAAAACAAACAAAAAAAGAACCTCTGACCCTAGGTTCTAGTTCAGTCACTTTTTAAGTCTTCTGTCAAATAGTAAACAAGTGGGGTATGTTTTGCTCCCATAAGGAAACCTAACACAGAGTAACTTTTATTCAAGACTGGCACAGCCTTTCAAACTTGAATAAAGTCAGACAAAATACACAGACGAACAATCTAATAGTGGGGGAAAAACAAGCGCAGGCCAACAACTGAACTGTCTGGCAAAGACTTGGACCCGAGGGGAGAGGAGAGGGGAGCCCGAAGATGGAGAAACTGGGAAAATGAAATCCAAAATACTTTGGCGTTTATCTTGACGAAATGCAAGTGATGGCTGATCAGATATCCTCGCTCTGTCGCAATTCTTCACATTTCCTTCTGAGGAAGATCGCTGCTACCAGGCCTTACCTTTCAGGAGACAGTACAGCACGGCTAGTTTCATCCTCGGTTCTACCCTTAGATTAGTCAACCGCAACTGTGTTCTTTCTGCCTTTACTTCATCATCTCTCAGCCAATTTTTTTTTTAAGTTGGAAAGAATGCTGCTAGGCTTGCCCTTTAAAAAAAATGGAAAAAAAAGAAAGAAAAAAAAAGAAAAATTGTCAACATTTCTCTTCTCTTCAAACACGTACATTAGCTTACTAATGAAGTACGAAGTGAGTGTGAAATGGCTACGTTCACTTTCGAAAGTTTTAACGATACACTTTCCACTTGTCTGTCAGAAAAAAAAGGTAAAAAAGCACACAAAAAAACAACCAACCAACCAAACAAACAAAAAAAGAACCTTGCATCTTATGTCCCTTCTCGCACTCTTCGCTCTGGCAGCTTTCCGAAATTCTCTGAACTTCTGAGACTGTTGCACGACAGTTTAACCTCTGCCGGTCAAAGACCCTTTCGCTGCCAGTGCTTAAGTATGGAACAGTCTGGCATTACCTCTTCGGACTAATCTATCTTTTGTCTTTTTTTTTTAAAAAAGAATCTAAAATCGAGTTTGTCTTAAGTGGTCGTATGTTACAATGTTACCTTAGCTCTCTATGTGCGTGCGTGCGTACGTGCGTGCGTGCGTGCGTGCGTGCGTGCGTGCGTGCGTGTGTGTGTGTGTGTGTGTGTGTGTGTGCGTGCGTGTGTGTGTGTGTGCTTGCGCGCGCGCGTGTGTGTGTATGATCTACTTCATGAATTAAATCTGAAAGTTGAAGATGTCAGATATCAATGTTCAAACAAAAACACGGGAATCTGATTACGTCAGAGACCTGCCAACACGAGCAAACGGATACTTTTGTTTAATGAAATAAAGCAAAGGATGCTGGAAGATAAAAGGAAGAAAACCTCATCTGACATCTTGCAATGAAAACAAAAAGTATCTCTGTGATAAGAGAGACAGACACACAGAGAGAGAGAGAGAGAGAGA
>CM031607.1:28841131-28846131 GCA_018398815.1 Conus ventricosus | reverse complement strand
GTCTGTCTGTGTCTCTGTCTGTCTGTCTGTCTGCCCCTCTCTCTTTCTCTCTCTCTCTCTCTCTCTCTCTCTCTCTCTCTCTCTCTCTCTCTCTCTCATTCTCTCTCTCGATGTCGATGAAGATAATACTGATGACAACAACGACGACGACGATAACAGCAATAACAGTATTGCATTTCTAATTAGAGCCAGAAAAAAAGGGACAAGAAAACGGTGGATTGAGAGAGAGGAGAAAGGAGTAGTTTCGTATTGTTCCCTGTAGACGGAGAAACAACAAAGCGACTCCCAAATCTTGCTTAATATCGTTACGTTTTTGAAATGTCTCCAATGACGGTTGTAAATGAGGTTGGCAACGCTAGGGTCACCGTAGTGCTGGGCCCAGGCGTTTTTGTGTCCATGATGGCTGTTTTCTGCCGTCCTTGTCTATCAAATGCTGCGAGAGAGAGTGACGGTTCAGACATTGAAAAAAAGAGTGAATGAACACACACACACACACTCACACACACACACACACACACACACACACACACACACACACACACACACACGCACGTGGGGTGTGAGGAGAAAGGGGAGAGAAAAGAGAGGATGGGAGGGAAAATTTGGGGGTGCGGGTGTGCGTGCATGCATGGGGTTTTGGGGCGCGCGCGGGGGTTCGTGTGGGGTGTGTTTAGTTTTGTGCCCCAATAGGGCCAAAGAAAACTCACCCCTTTTTTCCGTACACAAAAATAAAAGGAAAAAGGGGAAAGAAGGGTTACTCCCCCTGGGGGGGAACCAAAAATTTAAATTTTTTTCAGGGAGAGGAAAGAAAAAAGAAAAACGAAGGGGGAAAAAAAAAAGGGGGGGGGGGGTTTTTTTCCTCGGGGGAAAGCAAAAATGATTTTATTCTTTCTCGGGGGGGTTTATGAAAATTGCACCGCATAAAGGGGGTCCCTCTGGGGAATGCATTCAATTCAGGGTGCTTTGAAAACGCGGAGAGCATTTAAACCCCCCTTTAAATTTTTCCTTATCAAATAAAATTCGACGGAAATTTTAAAAGTTGACGCCCCCCGGGGAAAAGCGGTGAGCGGGGGGGACACACGCGTGTACGTTGCGCGCGCGCCCCGCGCACACCCCACACACCCCAACAAAACACGCAACACACACACACACACACACACCACAACACGCGCGCGGGGGCATGCACTTTACAATCAACGCGAAGAGGAGAGAGAGAGAGAGAGGGGGGAGAGAGAGGAGAGAGAGAGGAGAGAGACAGACAGCAGACAGAGACAGCAAAAAGGGAGGGGCGGGCCCAGCCCAGACGACAAACAGCCCGGGACGACAAAATAGACGGGAAAACAAAAGACAAAAAGGGAATGACAGACGCATGCACCCCATATGTCGTAAAAACTACAAAAAGAGAACGGTCATAAAAAAAATTGATTGCGATGGCATCTTTTTGTAATATTTTGTAAGGGGTACATTTTTAATAAAAAAACAAAGGGTCGAAAAAGGTCCGAAAAAAAAGAGCCAAAGAGGTACCCCACTTTTTTTTTTTCCTTTGGGGGGAAAGTACACGTTCAACTAGTCTAGCTCCATTTTTTAAACAAAAGCCCAAAAGGGATTTGCAACAACTGCAGAGTTTTGAGCATACACATCGATTTCGGAAAAACACGTTAGGTCGGGCGAGATCAAATGCTTTCTCGAAGTCTAGGGAAAGGGTTTCGGAAACCCTTTGGGCCTTTGGCCTTTTTTTGGGGTTTTTGACCCTGCCCACAGGTCTTTTAATGGAAATTCAGGAATAATGGATTTAAAAACCCGTCCGAAACGCGGGAAAGAGGATGCCCTTGTTCCAGGGGTTTATTTCAGGCCCTTCGTCAAATGCTTTTTTTAAAACCCCAATAAAACCGGAAAAGTTAAATTTTGGGTTTAAAAAAAAGGTTTGAATAAAGTGAATCTATATTAAAAAAGGAATGGCATGGGGCAGTTTTTTGCAGGGGAAGGCACCTTTCCCGTTGGGTGACGAAAGTTATTCTGTGTTTTTTAAAAGGGAACCTTTTATGTAGGCTGAAGCAATTTTAAAAAAAAAAACGACTTTTAAAAAACTAAACGGGGCCCCGTAGTTTTTTCCCGCTTTGAAATAAAAAAAAACCAGTTTCTTTTAACAGCAAGGGGGGAAAATTTCAAATTTGTGGGGAGCCTGTTTTCTTTTCCCAAGAAAAAGAGTCAGAGACCGTCTGAATTTTTCTGTTAAAGGGAAAATTTCAGAAATTTTTTCTAACAAGGGGGCCCAAATTCAAAAAATTGCCGTTGAAAAGCGCCAAGGATTTTTTTTGGGAAAATTTTTGCAGGACAGTTAAATTTTTTTTTTTCCCTACACCCTTTTTGCTAAAACCTCGTTAATAGCGCGTCTTTGGGTGACGCCGCCCTTTGTAAACTAGATTTTTTTTTCTTCAAATATTTCGGGTTTTTTTTAAGTTTAGCCGACCGGTACTCCCTTTTTTTTTTCTGTTTTTTTCCCCCCAAAAGGTTCTATCGTTATCTCTTAGGGGGCCCGCACAATTATGTCCCTTTATTAAGCCCTTTTAGGGAAAATATTCCTATGTAACTCTCTTTCATCGAAATGGGACATTTTTTGTCAACGACAGCCCAAAAGAGAACCCTTTAACCAGACATATTTCCCCCGGGCTGGATCATCTTTTATTTAAAAAAAAGGGCTTTTTTTTTTGTTTGAAGGAAATCGATCTTTAAGAATTTTTTTTTTATGTAAGGAACAATTTTTGTATTTTGCAAGGGGCCGATTCCTTTTTTGGGGAAGTTGGCCCGGGGGGTGAACCCATTTTAAAGGACGGGCCTCATTTATCCCTTAGGTATTCAATTTTTAAGTTGAACACCCAAAGTCTTTTTTTTATGCGTGTATATGTGATAAAATGATGTGGGAGAGTAAATTTTTATTGGGCTTTAAAGGATGGGAAAAGATATAAACAAAAAAGAAACGGGGGTCACATTCCCTTTCTTGTTTTCTGTCTGTCGTCTGTCCTGTCTGTCTGGGCTTTCTGTGTTCTGTTTCCCCGTCGGGCCCCCCTCTCTTTCCCCTCTCTTCTCTCTCTCTCTCTCTTTTCTCTTCTCTCTCTCTCCCTCCAAACTCCTTCAAGTCGGGGAAGATAATACGGGTGACAATCAACGACGCGACGATAACAGCCCAAAAAACAGTATTGCATTTCTAATTAGAGCCAGGGAAAAAAAGGGACAAAAACGGTGGGTTTAGAGAGAAGAAAGGGATAAATTTCGTATTGTTTCCCCGTAGGGCGGGAAAAAACAACAAAGCGACTCCCAAATCTTGCTTTAAAATCGTTTTCGTTTTTGAAAAGTTCCCCCCAAAGACGGGTTTTTAAATGAGGGTTTGGGAACGGGTAGGGTCCCCCGAAATGCGGGGCCCCGGGGTTTTTTTTGGGCCCTGGGTGGTGTTTTTCTGCCGTCCTTGTTTTCAAAAGCTGCGAAGAGGGGTGCGGTTTTAAGGGCATTTAAAAAAAGAGTAATGAACACACCCACCCACCCCTCCCCACACACACACACACACCCACACAACCCCACACACACACAACACACCAAAACGCACGCCCCGGGGCGAACGCGCACACACACAAAACACACACAACCCCAAAAACACAAAACACCACACACACACACAATACACACACCGCGGCACGCACGCACGCCAAAACATAAAGCACGAAGCACATTCCCCGCATGGGACGCAAAGCACCCCGGGCCCTTACCACCGGGAAGCACACAAGCCCCATTAAAAACACACACACACACACACACACACACACCCACACACTCACACCCCACACACAACACGAACGCACGGGGGAAAACGCACGCATGCACGCACGACGCACGCATGCACGCACACAACATGCCCACGCAAAACACACATTCCCGCACACCAAAAAGCGCACGCACCCAAAGCATGTACCCAAAGCGCACCCACACGTTCTGAATGTCCTCTCTCTCTCCTCCCCTCCCCTCTCTCCCCTCTCCCCCCTCTCTCTCTCCCCCCCTTCTCTTTCCCCTCTCTCTCTCTCTCCCCTCTCTTTAAAAAACACCCCCACGACTTTCTGGAGAACACCTGCTTGCACACACACAACACACACACACACACCCACACACATTCACCACACAAAACCCCAAAACACCCGGGGCGCGCCCCGCACGCACGAAAGCACGCACGCACGCACGCAAAAGCACGCCCCGCACGCACGCACGACAACAACCCCAAACAACACAACACACACACACACACCATGTGCGAAGCACTCTTAGCCGTGTGCACTTAAAAGCACGTATGCTCGCAAACACACACACACACACACACACACACACACACACCCCACACACACACACACACACACACACAAAACACACACACAAAGCGGGGCGAATGCACTATTTAGCTCAAGTCCATTATGCACGCATGCTCGCAAACACACACACACACACACACACACCACACACACAACCCCACACTCACACACAAAACCCCACACACACACACACACCAACACACCCACACACACACAAAACACAAACACACCAACAACCCCAACAAAAAACAACCCCAAAAACAAAAACCCAACACAACACAACACAAAACAACAAAACCCCACAGTCACACACACACACCCACACACACAAACACACCCCACTCACATACCACACACACACACACACACCCCACACACACACCCACACAACACATGGTTTCGTGGGAAACCAAAGGGTTTAGAGAGCGGTGAAGAAGGGGTTGGATTTCCGCTGCCTAAAACCCTCAGAGGGGGCCAAAAAAGCCCTCCCGTCCATCCGAGCGGATTTATAATACCGGGTGAAACCCGCAGACGCTTTCCTTTTCCCTTTTTTTTTGCCAGGGCTTTTTTTTTTTCTTTGCTTCTTTTTTTTTTCTTTTTTTTTTCCCTTTTTGTCTTTCTTTCTTTTTTTTTTTTCTTTTCTTTTTT
>CM031607.1:28831131-28833631 GCA_018398815.1 Conus ventricosus | reverse complement strand
CAGATTGACATACTATTGTGAAAAAACTGGCATTATCCCCGCAAACCAGGCCGGTTTTAGAAAGGGCAAGTCTACGATTGATCATCTTGTAAAGCTCACTACGCAAATTAAACACCAGTTTGCTAGAAGACAAACGTTCTCGCCACATTTTTCGATATTAACAAGGCATTTGATCAAGTTTGGCATGATAGGCTTTTATATAAATTAAAAACTATAGGTCTCTCTGGTCATATTTATAAATTTGTTAAAACATTCCTGACCAACAGAAGTATTCAGACAAGAATAGGTCATACGTATTCATCCAAATGATTACTAGATATGGGTATCCCTCAAGGCTCTGTGATCGCCCCTCTTCTCTTTAATATTTTAACTAATGATTTACCTAAATACATTTCAAAAAACTTTAACTTGATTCAATATGCGGATGACATCTGCTTATGGTTGAACGCCACATTGAAAAAGAACACATCAAAAAGATCTGTTAATTACATTAGAAGAATATATCAAAAAGAGTTAGACAACATTGCGAACTTCATGTCTGATAATGGCTTATGTCTGTCGCTGAAAAATCCCGTATAATGGTATTTGATGCAGGTGGGTCTGCTCACAATACTCATAACTTCAAAGTACATAATACCACATTGAGCTACACTTCTGAGATTAAATTCCTTGGTGTGCATCTTATGTCAAATCTTTCTTGGAATTTTCACTTTGAACACATAATAAATCAAGCGAGAAAATCTCTTAATCTGCTCAAAGTTATAAGCAAACAAAGTTGGCGCCAGAAACAAAAAGTTTAATACATCTTTCTTCGGCTTTAGTTAGATCCAAATTGTCATATGCACAAGAGGTCTTTTTTAGTGCTCCTAAGTACTTATTAAAAAAGCTTCAATGTATAGACTCTAAGGCATTCAGATTAGCCCTTGGTGTTCCATTTCATGCTTCAGCTTTAGGAACATACCATGAAGCTGGTGTCCTTACCTCTTGATGACCATCGTGAACTAGCCTGCGCTAAGTAACATTCTTCGCTGCTCAACTATTCAAAGTGCTAACCAAACGGAACTGGATATGAGGTCTGATGTAGACTTTCCTAAACGTGCTAAAAACATTCGAGCCACTAAAACGATACTCACATATTCTTCTCACTTGTTGACAAATTCAGGTATCAATCATAAAAATCTTGCTGTGCGTTTTCCCGTAAGTCCCGTTCCAAACTGGGAGCTCTTCAAACCAAAATTTGATTATAACTATACTACTATATCAAAAACTCTTAACATTAATATTCTAGCTTGCGAAGCAAAATCACATATCAGTGATTGTTATCGTAACTTCGTAAAAGTCTATACCGATGGGTCTCTATTAAACAATAATGCTGGTTGTGGCTTTGTCATTCCATTTTTAAAATTGAGAAGTCCTTTCATCTTGGGGCAAATCTGTCTATTTTTACAGCCGAACTTATAGCCATATTAATGGCCGTAGAGTACATAAATGATTTATCATTGGACTGTTATGGTATTCTCTTCTGTGTAGATTCTAAGTCAGTTCTTCAAGCTTTAGAATCTACAAATTCAAAAAACCGTGCTGAAATCATATCAGAAATTAAAATACTTATTCACAACCTTATGTCAAGAGGTATAATAGTTAATTTTTGTTGGGTTCCTTCTCATTGCTTCATATCCGGAAATGAGTGGGCTGACAGGATTGCTCGAGCAGGTGCAAACAATTCTGACATAACGGCTACTATTCATATTCCCTTGAGCTTACATGAAGGATATTCTCTCTTACAAAGAGCCTCTTTTGAAAAATTTGAGGAATACTACAAAGATAGTGTTCTCCCACGAATACACAAACCCGACACTTCTATACTTTGTTGTACGAGCTCTCGAGCAAGTAATCTTTTAAAAAGGGCTTCCTCAGTAAATCCAGTAAACTGTAATACAAACATAGGATTATATCCAAGACACAGTAAACAACTTGTCTCCTTATTATTTCGGTTAAAAATAAATGCATTCAGAACAAATATGTCAAGAATATTCGATGTGCTTGCGGCGCCCTTGATAATTGTACAACAACACACGTTCTATACTTTTGCCCCTACTTTGATTCCGATTTGTCAGAATTTAGAAAGGATGCTTCAAAGTGCATATTCCAGGATACCATATCTCTCTTAAATTTTGTACGAATTCTTATGTTAAGCCCAGTTGGCTCAACCCTGTAATTGCTGTTTCATGATCTTATTTTGTACAGTTGTTTGTTTTTTTACTTTTGATGTCTTTTTTTTTTTTAACAGTTTTAATTCTTACTTAGAGTTTCTCCTCATCACACATACACGCACACACGCACACGCACGCACGCGGGCGCACACTCACGTACGCACGCTGCACGCACACACGTACGCACGCTGCACGCACACACTCAAACACCACAGACACAGACACAGACACACACACACACACACACACACACACACACACACCACACACACACACACACACACACA
>CM031607.1:28822940-28828531 GCA_018398815.1 Conus ventricosus | reverse complement strand
GATCTTGATAATCATGGTAAGGATAATTATCCCCCTCTCCATTCTATTCTCCTTCTTCCACATCTTGTTCTTATTTCTTTTGTTCTCTTTGCTTTCTTTCTTTCTTTCATTCTTCGTGGGTTTTTTTTTTCTTTTTTTCATCATGAACATGATCAGTATCTTCTTCTTCTTCTTGGTCTTGTTCTTGTTCTTGTTCTTCTCCATCTTCTTCTTGTTCTTGTTCTTGTTCTTCTTCTTCTTCTTCTTTTCTTTTCTTCTTCTTCTTCTTCTTCTTTTTCTTCTTCTTCTTCTTGTTCTTCTTCTTCTTCTTTTTCTTTCTTCTTCTTCTTCTTCTTCTTCTTCTTCTTCTTCTTCTTCTTCTTCTCTTCACCAAACCAGTAGTGCGGTTTGACTCATTAGGTGGACACTCAAACGCAAACTGACAGATCCGATCTGTCAAACTTGGTTTATTATCATGTTAGTCTGCAAAGAGCAAAGGAAAAAAATATCTGTGTGTGTGTGTGTGTGTGTGTGTGTGTGTGTGTGTGTGTGTGTGTGTGTCGTGTCGTGTCGTGTCGTGTGTGTGTGTGTGTGTGTGTGTGTGTGTGTGTGTGTGTGTGTGTGTGCGCGCGCATGTATATATATATATATATATATATATATATATATATATATATATATATATATATATAATATATATATATATGTGTGTGTGTGTGTGTGTGTGTGTGTGTGTGTGTGCGCGCGCGCGCGTGTGTGTTTATCCATCTGTCTGGTTCATCCTTATATTTGCGAACGTGCGTGTTCTGGAAGTTCTCAGCCACGTCTGATCTATTTCTGCACTGTATTAAACTGTGGTTTATGAGGCCGGCGGTCCAGGGTTGTTTTGTTGTTGTTTTTTCAGGGAGACGTTTCCAGAATCTTAAAATGAACAGAAAAGAATTTCCAGGATTCTAGTGTAAAAGGAAATTTTCCCTCCTAATTTGATCTTTGCCTGACGCATCTATAAAAAAAATAAATAAATAAAAAAGAAAAAGAAAAAAAAAACCTTGCTGAGAAAAAGAAAAAGCTCAGCAAGGTTTTTTTCCTGCAATTTACGATTTCTGGAAGGAATGTACTCTCAGGTATTACAAAATGGAAAAAAAATGTGATTTTTGTTGTTGTATCTGGCAGTGTTCTCCCCTAACTAAACAGTTTTGTTTGAACAAGAGTTACAATTCCGATCGCCGAACTCCCCACCCATCCTTTCTGTCAGTAGGCTATAAAGAAATGTGTATAGAGTAAATAGTAAACAAGTAGTGTAAGTCTTGCTCCCATGGTGAAATGAGTACAGGCCCATAACTCCAAAGGTACGCTGCTTAGAGTTACGGGCCTGTAATAATTTCCTCATGGGAGCAAAGATTTACCGTACTCGCTGGTTCTTTACTGTTTACTGTTATCTGCCTTATTCAAGATTTCCTTTCATATGTGTATAGACCACGAGAATGTAAGTCTTGCTTGTGACACAGTACAGCTGCAGCGTCTACAACGGTCTAAGCAAAGATATACTTTCTTAGATTATTATTGGGGCGCCCGAATAGCTCACTGGTAGAGCGCCGGACTCGTAATCTTGGTGATCCTGGGGTTGCGGGTTCGAATGTCCCCCGGGCCGTTTCGGTACGGGGGATTTTTCTCTTGGAGTTAACATGGGTTCTGACTCCATTTTCCATACAGTCCTTCGAATGAGACTATACACCGAGGTACTGTGTGTGTGAACGCACGCATAACATCTTGCACACACGTAAAATCCCATCACCAACTTTCGGAAGAGAAGGCCACTTTGGCTGCTGGTATCGATGACACGTTACACATAGCATGCACCTTCGCCGAAGCTGGACTATGGCTGCCTTAATTGCAGGATATAAAAAAACGGTCATACACACAAAACTCTACTCCCGTTGTTGGGTAGATGGGATAAATCCTTTTTTTCTGTCTATACAGGGATGTCCGCAGGAGTATCAGCCTGCGTACGCAGAATTTTTTTTTTTTTTTTTACTGTGAGTACTATAAAAGAGTCCTTTCTTTCTTTGAATCACATTTGAATCGCTGAGAGGGAGGCTTGGCTAGAAATGAAAGGTACAACAAAAGCAAACAAACAAACAAACAGACAACAACGACAACCACAGTGTGGTGTTCGACGTTCAGACCTACAACGTGAAATCCAATGCGTGGCGTGAAACTTCTACTGCTGTCCTCTTTCCTCTTCTACCCCACACTCTCCCCGCTCTCTTCCTCCTACACTACCCTCCATGTGTCTTCTAGCCCTCATCCACCCCTGACTGTCCTTCTGTGGAGCTCGTTTGGTGTCGCTAATGATGACATAACCGTAAAACAACTGTGGACAGGTCTGATCCGCTAAACAAGGATGTCTCGCCGCCGTTGACGTGGTTCTCTCCCCTCTTGCAGTGTTGTAAGGTGGATACCAAACCTCTTAGTCTCGCTCGCTGTCTTCAGCCGTACTGTATCCAGCATTCGATATATTGACGGATACAGAGAGACAGAAGCTGGGCTGGGGTGGGGTGGGTGAGAAGGGGAGGGGGGAGGGAGAGAGAGACAGAGAGAGAGAGAGAGAGAGAGAGAGAGAGAGAGAGAGAGTTGAAATCAAGATTTAAGATGAGGGGAGGGGAGAGAGATTGGGGGGAGGAGTTGAAATCACGATTTGAGAGAGAGAGAGAGAGAGAGAGAGAGAGAGAGAGAGAGAGAGAGAGAGAGAGTTGAAATTAAGATTTTAAGATTTATTCAGCATTGCTTGGTGAATGTGTCATCAAAGCACGTAATTGTACGAAATATAATATATCGAATCATAAGCTGAATGCATACTAGAATAGCAAAATAGTCATATCACTTCGAGGAAGCAACATACTTATTAACTAGCCAAATACCCTGCCGTTTATGACTCTTTACAAATATATAATATATATATATATATATATATATATATATATATATATATATATATATATAGTTAAAACAAGTTAAAAGAGGAATCTTAAAACTATCTACAAATTTGTTTCAAGCGTGTTGCGCTGTCATCAGGATGGTTTTTGGTTTGCCCACCGCCGATGTTATATAGCGTGTGGGCTCCCGTTTGCGGTTGTTTGCACGTGCGGGTTGGCTGCACGTGTTTTTTGGGGGCTTTCAGGTTTTTGTTTTGGGTGTGTTCACTAACAGCGATTTCCATTTATGCCTGCAGTTGTTTTCTATTTCTGTTTTGGTGTTTAAAGTTGCTAAGTGTGGTTTGCATAGTATTAACCATTTTTCAGTTAAACATAGGTTGCACCTTTTTGAAACATTGATGTATGGTGATGCTCTTTTTATGATTTTCCAGGATATATTGTAGCTTGTTTTTGCGTCTTTAAGTTTCCAGATATATTTGCTCAGTTCTGTTTGGTTTTTATATTTTTCTTTATTAAATGACTATATATATATATATATATATATATATATATATATATATATATATATATATATATATATATATAGTTAAAGCAAGTTAAAAGAGGAATCTTAAAACTATATATAGTTTTAAGATTCCTCTTTTAACTTGCTTTAACTAATGTTGCTCCCCAAGGGGTTGAGCACTTAAAAAATTGTTTTAGGCATTTTAATTATACTGATCTATATATATAATATATTATATATATATATATATATATATATATATATATATATATATATATAATATATATATATATATAGATTAATGTAGTTAAAATACCCCAAATGATAGTGCTCGACCCCTATTTTAATATATATTAATATATATTTTCATGTATATATATATATGAACTGATCACAATATTTTTTAATTTAAATATACTTACCAGTAAGAGAGAGAGAGAGAGAGGAGAGAGAGAGAGAGAGAGAGAGAGAGAGAGAGAGAGAAAGAGAGAGAGAGAGAGAGAGATCATTTCTTCATTAGCCCCTTGCCAAAGGACACGTGATCAACATACAGACATTCGAAAACAAAATAATTATGGTTGAGGTATCCTTGATACGAAACAAATGAAATATTGGATGGTGTTGATCTGTCTCTACATTTTAACATGTGACACAAATGCAAGAGAAAAGAAAAAGCAAGCAACAGTATGACACAACAATCGAAGTATAGATATACACCACTTTTTTGTGATATTAAGGTCAGATTAAAACGTATTCAAATGTACATAGAGTGTCGCAGCAAAGATGTGATTTACCTTCTTTGCACAGTTTAGAGGAATACAATGCATCTGAGTCTTCAGTTTATTTTGTGAACGAGAGAGAGAGAGAGAGAGAGAGAGAGAATAAATGAATGAATGATTTATTCATCGTTTATTCCTCATGAAGGGGGTAGAAAGTAGAAAATGTACAACACAGTATTATTTGCAACATCAGAGATCACTACTCTGTCCGTCATGATTGTAATATTTTGGTGGTATTTATTGCGTTCTTACATCACCTAATACAGGACACACAAAACAAAGTGCAATTCATCTTCATTTCCCTTTTTGCGAAGAGGACAGCGTAAATCTGTCTCAGTGTGTTTCTTCTAACGATGATAATGTACAGCAATTTCTGAAATACTATATCGAAACCTTGTCATTATAAGTTTCAAATATTTGTGTAAATCTGTTTCTAAATACGGCTTGACATCACGTATGGTGCAGAACGTCCTATACGTATAAAATCTTTCACTATTTTTAACATGGAAATCCCAGTCTTGCCATCGACATGAAATCAATCTATCTTTAAATTCATGTTAAAAGTGTTTAACATTCTGAATTCCTTGGTTTGCCCATACATATATAAAAAAGCAAACTGATACAGCTTGCAACAAATATTTGATATCCAGTTTCTTTTGTCTCGTGTATCTAAATCGAATAACATTTTGTAAGCCTTCTGTGGTAATATGTTATCATTCATTGTCGTAAAGTTTAGCCAGTAAACGGACACAACGTATTGCACAGTTTGTAGAAATCGGATATCTATCAGTTTCTCCATAACAGAGTCATTGGGTGTCCGCATTTTGACTCCCCAAAAACTTCTTTAAGAGAAACAATGTACTTGTTCGCAAAGACGGGTTGCATCATCCAACCCCTAAAGTTCCGCGCCTTGAGAGAGAGAGAGAGAGAGAGAGAGAGAGAGAGAGAGAGAGAGAGAGAGAGAGAGAGAGAGAGAGAGAGAGACAGAGAGAGGGAGGGAGGGAGGGGAGGGGGAGAGGGGACGATAAGCGAAGTATTTTGGGGACATCTTTTGGACATGAGGACGTTGTGATATCAAATGTAAAATGCTAGTTTTATTTTTCCCTTAAAAAAAAATTAGACGAAAGGTTTGAGATCTGTATAGAAAAGAGTTTAAGACGATCCAACAGACATTTTCATCATAGCCTGTACTTACTGCAATTGCACCACAACCATTATTACCACATCAACATCAACAGCAACAACTTTATTACAGCAACAGCCTCTGTAGGGTATATGTTTTTCCTTTGTTCGTTTTGTACACCTCTGTGTGTGTGTGTGTGTGTGTGCGTGTGTGTGTGTGTGTGTGTGTGTGTGTGTGTGTGTGTGTGTGTGTGTGTGTGTGTGTGTGTG
>CM031607.1:28810440-28817940 GCA_018398815.1 Conus ventricosus | reverse complement strand
GTCTCTGTCTTTCATGTGAAATAAAACTACGTCTTTAACTGTTCTCTAAAGTCTTTAAACTGAGTTATATTTTTGACATAAAATCCACACACTTATCCCAGCATGTCTTCCACTGAAGCTAGTTTATGACAAAGTGTTTCTCTTTTTAACTATGTCTCTTTCTGCCGAACAGTCATCTATAATAAATAGTGTCTGCGTTCCTTCAAACAGTTTATAAAACTGTTCTAAACACTCACTCAGTTTATTGCTAGGATCAACTAAAAATAATGTCATCATCTGTCCATATAAACCTTCTATCATGATATGCTTTGTTCCATTTAAGTGTTGGACAGAAAATCACAATATGATCAAAATTATAGCGATAAAACTGTTTGTAATAGTCTAGGACAAATATTGTTTTTCCACAACCAGTCTGCCCACAAATCAATGAACAATGAGGGTTTTTGTCATAAAGTTTAACTGCTCCATAGTTTTATAACAGAATTTAATCTAATCCAGTTATTGTTTTTATCATGCCTCTGTCAAAACTTGTTCAGTATAATAAAAATCCTATAAGATCTAAATGGGTAAGATTAATCCATTTAGATTCTGTAGATTGTTTCTATTTAGACTAATATTGATTTTGTCACTGGTTGTAACGACCTTAATCCCCCACCGTCGTAAAGAACGACGACAGTAACTTTAAGACTGTCAACGTCTAAGTTTTGCCAGCTAATTAGAATTCCTTTTAGAAGGACGTCACTAACGCCCACAACCCCATCCCTCTCCACATCTTTTAAGACAGAAATTTCAAATATTATTGTGAACGTGTCTCCTAATTTCATTTGCGGAATGAACTGTAATTTTGTAGAAGCATCTTTCAAAACTGATTCTCTTCTGTGGAGGATGTACTGTTTATTCCCATACGGCTTTATTTCAATCTTTTCGACTATTGTCCTCAGGCATAAGACTTACATGTAAAGGGCCAGAGTTGAATGCTTTTCTGAAAACTTTTTTGACGGCTAAAAAATGTAAATTGGCTTATGAATTCAAATTTTATGTCCCATTCTAAATATGGTTCTAAGTGCCATTTGCTGTCAGGTTTTCGAACTATTTTATATTCATACTGGCCAGCATTATTTGCTTCTACATTGCGCAGTTGCTCTAGTTTAGGAAACTTTTTGTTGTCGCCAACCTCTTTGCGTTTATAATCGCCATCTTTAGTGTACTCAAACCCATACAAAGTGCCTATCTCACCGTTTCTGTTCAAAGTCCGCAACGTCTGCAAAGGTCTTTTAATTCTAAAGTTATACACCTCACAGGCGCTAATGTAACTCCCGATTCTTCTGGCCCACGCGACATTATTTTTTAGAACAACTTATTATTTTATTTCCAAAACAATGTGCAGGTATCACATTTCACGAGTTTCCCTGTTTTGTCTGCAATTTTAAATTAAATGATCCGACCCTCCCACAAACTAATCTTTTAAACTGTAAAAAGGGAATTGTATAATTTCATAATCGCAATATGCAGCTTTCCTGATGGAAGAGCTCTTAAAACAGTTGAGGGCCTTCCATCATATAAGTTTTCAACAGTGCTCAGCTCATCCAATAAACATAGAGTAATGAATGTAATGCAAGATCGAGCGGATTTTCCCCCTATAAGTAGTTTTGTCTGGTGTAACTCCAAAACTATGAATGTCTCCATCGGCAGTTGTAAAGCCTAACATTTTAGCTAGCTCTTTATCAAATAGTACACTACTTCTTCTTCAGGCTTAAAGGTCAACATTGTTTTCAGATTCGCATGTTAAGTTTGAAGTAATTCAAAGTTATCATGTTCTTTTAGTGAGCAAAACCCGTAATACCATCAGTATTGTTATGGCTAACTTTGGCCCCTGTTTGTCAACTTGAACCTTATTTTATTCTTGGATTCACTTATATTAAACCATACAACTTTTAAAATTTGACGTGGAAAAAAGTGGGGGGTTTGACAGACAGCGAAGGGCCCCCGGGGAAAAAAGAAAGAGAAAGTCTGGACGAACAAAATTTTAAATCCAGAGGGTTTTTCTTGCCCCGAACGTTCTGGTTCGGGCCCTTTGTCTAAAAAAGATTTTCATCAAAAGGTTCACCCGTTGTTGATCGTACGGGGCACCGGTCAAATGTTACTGACTGTGGCGGTTTGTTTGATTGTTTTTTGTTTTTTTTTTTTCTTTTCTTCTTTTTTTTCTGAGGTGTGGCTGTTGTTAGGAGTGGGGTTTAAATGTTTAAAGGCGCGGGGACTTTGATTTTTGGGGTTTGGTCCCGGGTTTCTTCCCCCCCCCCCCCCCCCTCTCCTCTCTCTCTCTTTTCTTCTCTCTCCTCTCTCTCTCTCTCTTGCTTAAGGTCTTTTCCCAGTGTTTATAGACTTTTAAAGAAAACGTAAAAAAAACCGTTTCTGGCTAAAACCGGTTCAACCATTTGAGGGTTTGGGACCCCAGAATCGGGGGTTTTTACGTTTCTCGGCCCCCTTTCCCAATAAACAAAAAATATCGTTTTTTTAAAAAACAAACATATGTGTGGGGAAATTGTCTGTTTTCAATATTTAATTTTTCTAAAACTTTTTAGTTTTTGGGTTTTTTTTTAATCCTGCTTTTTTCCCTGTTCATTTTAATAACTCTTTTCACGAAAAACATTATAAATGAGTCTCTGTTTTCATGTGAAAAAAAAAATTTACATTTTTAAAACTGTTCTTAAAGTTTTTTAAAAACTGAGTTATTTTTTTTGACAAAAAAATCCACACACTTATCCCAGCATGTCTTCCCTGAAGGCTAGTTTTGAAAAAGGTTTCTTTTTTTAACTATGTCTCTTTCTCCCGAACAGTAAATTTTAAAAAAATTTGTGTTTTGCGGTTCCTTCAAACAGTTTAAAAAAAATTTTTCTAAAAAAAATCACCCCAGTTTATTGTGGATAAACCCAAAAAAAATTTGATCATCTGCCCATATAAAAACCTTCAAATCATGATAGGTTTTTGTTCCTTTTAAAGTGTTGGACAGAAATCAAAAATTTGATCAAAATATAGCGATAAACTTTTTTGTAATAGGTTTTGGGAAAAAATTATTGTTTTTCCAAACCAGTCTGCCCACAAATCAATGAAAATTGGGGTTTTTTTTGTCATAAAGTTTAACTGTCCATAGTTTTATAACAGAATTTAATTTTAATCCAGTTTTTGTTTTTATCGGCTCTCTGTAAAACTTGTTCATTTAATAAAACCCTATAAGATCAAAAGGGGTAAAAATTAAATCCAATTTATTTTCTGTAAGATTTTTTCCCTATTTGGGATTTATTTTTGTTTTTTGTCATGGTTTTTTTAAAGCCTTAATCCCCCCCCCCCGTCTTTAAAGAACGAGACAGTAACTTTAAGACTGTAAAAGGCTAATTTTTTGCCAGCTAATTGAATTTTTTAGAAGGACGTCACTAACGCCAAAAAACCCCACCCCTTTTCCCCCAATTTTTTTTAAGACAAAAAAATTTAAAAATATTATTGTGAACGTTTTCCAAATTTCTTTTGGCGGAAATGAACGAAATTTTTGTAGAAGCATCTTTAAAAACTGATTCTTTTCTGTGGGGGAGGTACTGTTTTTTCCCCATACGGCTTTATTTCAATTTTTTCCGACTATTGCCCCTCAGGCAAAAGGGACTTACATGAAAAGGGCCAGATTTTGAATGCTTTTCTGAAACTTTTTTGACGGCTAAAAAATGTAAAGGGGCTTTTAATTTAAAATTTTTATGTCCCATTCAAAATTTTGGGGTTCTAAGTGCCATTTGTTTGTCGGGTTTTTGGGAAACTATTTTAAAATTCATTGGCCGGCATTATTTGCTTCTACTTTCCCGCAGTTGCCCCATTTGGGGGGAAAACTTTTTGTTGTCGCCAACCTCTTTGCGTTTATAATCGCCATCTTTTTTGTACTCAAACCCATACAAAGTGCCTACCCTCACCGTTTGTTAAAAGGGTTCCGCAACGTCTGCAAGGTTTTTAAAATTCTAATGTTAAAAACCTCACAGGGCAAATGAACCCCCGTTTTCTGGCCCACGCGACATTTTTTTTTTAGAAAAAACTTATTTTTTTTTTTTCCCAAAAAACAATGTGAGGTTATCACTTTTCACATTTTCCCCCTGTTTTGTCTGCAATTTTTTTTTTTAAAATTTGTTTCCGCCCCTCCCAAAAAAACTAATCTTTTTTTTTCTGAAAATTTTGGGGGGAAATTGTTTTAATTTCTAATCGCAATTGCGTTTTCCCCTGAGGGAAAAAGGCTCTTAAAAAACAGTTGGGGCCCTTCCTTTTTTTAAGTTTTCATCAGTGCCCCCAGCTCACCCAAAAATGAACTTGAGTAAGGGGAATTTAATGAAAGACGAGGGGGATTTTCCCCCTCAAAAGTAGTTTTGTTGGTGTAACCCCAAAAAACAAATGAATGTCCCCACGGCATTTGGTAAACCCTAACATTTTAGCTAGTTTCTTTATCAAATGTACACTACTTCTTTCGGGCCTTAAAAGGTCAACATTGTTTTCAGATTGGGCATTGTTAAGTTTGGGAGTAAGGTCAAGTTACTCATTGTTTTCTTTTAGTGAGAAAAAACCCGAAATTAAAACCAAAGGTATTGTTAATGGCTAATTTGGGGCCCCTTTTTTGTCAATTTTGAACCTTTTTTTTTTATTCTTGGTTTTCACTTATATTAAACCAAAACAACTTTAAAAAAAAATTTCATGAAGTGAAACCCTTTTTGGTTTTCCGCAACGTTTTTCAATGGGCATGTTCAAAAAGGGAAGGCGGTTTGAGTTTTGTGTTAAAAACCCATTTTTTAAACAAAATTAAAAATGAGTGATTTAAATTTTCAAATGCAAAATATTCTGTGGGCCGCCTACAATCTTAAAAAATAAAAAACTAAATACTTTTGGGACATTTCGGGTGACTCAGTCTAAAGTTTCAAGAAAAGGTTTGTACTCTTTGAAAAAGCTATTTTAAACCCTCCTTTAAAAACCCCACATCTCGAAAGGGGTGGTTTATTTCACCCCGATGCAGTTTTATCGATCCAGTTAAACTTTGCTGTGTTTTTTTGCATAAAACTGGGTGTGGAGTGGCGTAGGGAAATCACTTTTTTTATCCTGATCCTTTGGTGAGGTTTAGTGTATAGGTTTCAAATTTTTTTTACCCTTCAGGCGTATTTTGCTGAAAAGGGAAGCGCCATTACCAAAAAGACAAAAACCCTTTATCCCTTTTAGCAAAAGAATAGACATGAAAGGGTTTTGAAAAAGGGTTTGTAACGAAATTTTAATTTTTTAAGGCCAAAACGGGGCTTTTGACAAAAAATTTGGGTCTTAATCATGGTTTAGGCACCCCCTTTTTTTTGGGGCGTGCCCCAGAAAGTATAAACTTGACGGGAATCCCCCTTACAATCTTTTTTTCAGGCAAGCTGTTCCCTCGGGGTCCATAGAGCAAGAGGGGAAAAAAAAGCATGGACAAAAATTTATCTTGACGCTTTAAGGGCCCAACTAAAGCAGGAATTGAAAAGAAATAAACGACTTGTTGTACTTACGTTTTTGGGGTTTGCTAGGGGTTTGCAAGCCAAAAAGGGGATCGAACATAAAAGATCCTTCTTAAAGGTTTGTGCACAAAAACAATACTTAGCAAATTTGAGGACGCCCTTAATTCTACAGTTTTATTTTTCCTTCAAGGATTAAAAGGTACCAAAAATGTTTTACAATACGCAAGATCGAAAGTTTGACTTTGCTGTTGGTATGGTTTATACATGCTTTCCTTTGACCTCAGGTCCAGTTTGGAACAAAAATAAACTACAATAATGAAATTCCCCGTGGAGGGGAATGAACAGAAAAGTCGGGGAAAAAACGAAATAAATTCTGAGCCAGTAATTTTGGCCCAAACCAAATAAAAAAAAACCAAAATTGGGCCCCCCCAAAAATAAGTCATCCAATCCCCCCGGCCAAAAACCCAAAAACCCCTTTTAAGAAAAACGAAAAAAATAATGGACATGAATATGAAAAGACAGGGGCTTGGTTTTTTGGATTAACTTGGGTAGGAGTACTTTTGGGCTTTATTTTACTAAATGTAACCCCACTATTTAAAAGAAATAAGGCCATAAGTGCTCGGCCATAAAGCCAAAATATTTGCCTGCAAGGGAGAAAAAGCCAGCTAACAACAACCCCCCAAAATACCGGGTTTAAAACATCCCGGCTTTACCCGGGTAAATTTTTTTTAAAAAACCCGCCCAAGATGATCAAGTGTTTTTTTTTTACCATGATTTATCGGCGGGGGAAAGGAGGCGTTTGGGGGCGGGGGGCACTGCCCGGGACCCCCCGGGAAACCCCCCGTAATTGGGCCCTCCCCCAGGTTTTACTTTTTGCAAATTCCTAAAGCTGTTATAAAGCTTTTCTAATGTGATCCTTGCTCGCCCCAAACAACGTTCGTATTCGTTCTGCTAGCGGGCGTTTCTTTTATATAAAATTTTTTTTTGGGTAGTTTTTCTTATTTGGTTTGCTTGAGAAACGTAAATTTTTCTTGGGAAGTAAAACAATCTTTTAGTATGTGATTTTGTATTTTAAAGTTCTTTTTTTTCTTTTGGTTTTTTTTCTTCTTTAAAATAAAGTTCTAATTGTCGTCATCGCAAATTTGCGAGTTTTTTTTCTTCTTTTTTTATATGGCCTTTTTGTTCTTCCCCTTTTTCTGACTTTTTTTTTTAAATTTGTCTCTGATGGTTTTTTAAAAACTTTTTTGGGGGGCCACTTGGTCTTTCTCGGGTATCGAGGAAGCATTTAAAAATTTTTGGTCTGGTTTTTTTCTGAAAAAACCCGGTTTCTGCAATTTTATTATTTTGTCTGCTGTTTGACTTAAATCTTTAAGGGTTTAATGTTTTGTATTTGGCTATCTGTTGGGGGTTTTGTAGTGTGTTTTTAAATTTGCAAATGGCCCCCCCTCCCTTAATTTTGGTTTTTTAATGCCAAAGGGGATTTTGTACGCTCACGGGTTTTTTGCCTAATTGAACCCCGGGGTAAAAAAATTTGATGGGTCTCGTTTTTGGGGGAAACTGAAAGGTTCTCCTTGATCGTTTTTTTTAAAACAAATTTGGGCCCTCATCTTTTACTTCCCAAAACATTAGGGTCTTTAAATTCCCGGGGGGTTTTTAAGCCCAAAATTTGGTTTTTAAAAGCTCCGACCCCTACTTTCTGTTAAAAATTTACGCCGCAATGAGGCGTTGAGCGATGCTGTTATCAAAAGGGGCCCTTTCACTCATGTCGTCTCCAGGATCAAAAAATTTATAAGCTTTTTTAAACTTTCTGCCTTCCATGTTTTTTTAATAAATTTAAATTTTTTTTTTTTTTTTATAAAAATTCCCCAAAAGGGATATGGTTCAATTTTTGACCCCCATAGAAGACTGAAAGGGCCCCTTTCTGAAGGGAAAAAAGCGGGAATATTACTGTTCCCCAAAAAATCCGTTCTACTATTGAAGCGGATCCAAAAACTTACTGTCA
>CM031607.1:28770783-28785783 GCA_018398815.1 Conus ventricosus | reverse complement strand
CTACAGCCACGATGAGATGTCAGGAATTTCAATGGAATCGTCACAGAGAGAGAGAGAGAGAGAGAGAGAGGAGAGAGAGAGAGGAGAGAGAGAGAGAGAGAGAGAGAGAGAGAGAGAGACTCAAGACTCAAGACTCAAATGTTTTATTCATATAGGCCATAGCCCTTAGAATGGGGGTATACACTGTAATTCATGTCGAAAATAGACATTGGTATTCGTTACGTTATATACACTTCGCTTCTTGAATGCTTTATATAAATAAATAGCTAGCTGTTTAACAGTGTTTTCATTCGATGACGACATTAACAGGGTTAACTTGAAAGGCAAGGATTATTGAAATACTTTTGTGGGATGAATTGTTCTCTAAGATCTTTTAATACTGGACAAACCAATACAAAATGAACTTCATCCTCTTTCGTAATTTGACATAATGGACATATCAGATTTCTGGTAGACGACTGTCTATAACGGAAATAATGAGTAAATAGATCAGAAACACCAAATCTAAACTTAGTCATAATGCGTTTTTTATGTTTGTCTATTTTCATTGACATGTAGACAGGTAAACATCGTAAATGGTTATATGTTCTGTATAATTCAAATCTGTCACTGTTCTGTACATTGAGAATTCCAGTTTTGCCAACTGCAATCAACCAGTCTTTCTCGGAATACTTGATAAAAACATCCACATCACCGACACCTTGGTTCATCCATACAAATCCGAAACCATATTCACACAATTTCATTCTCACATTAGTCACCCAGTTCTTTTTCCCTCTGTCATCTAAGTGTAACATCATTCGATATGCTTTGTATGGTAATCTGTAATCCTGCATCTGAATAATTCTAAGCAGTATCGAACACATTTAACGGCGGAATTAAAAATATTGGAAATCTAGCTGTTTCACCATATACCAAATCATTTGGTGTTTGTAATGATACTCCAAGGAATTTTTTCAGAGCAAAAAGATGGATTTCTCACAATGTACGATAGCAGCAGCATCAAGGCCCCATACTTCAGCTCCATACTGCACCATAGGTTGAACTTGGGCATCAAATAACTTCAAAAACAAAGTAAGGGAGTCATTATTTAGCAACGACAATTTCTTTAGTATGCACAGCAACACAGTTTTGGATCTACTTGCTAAATCCTTGCAAGCAAAGACAAAGCTCAAGCGCGTTGAGAAATATATACCTAAGTATTTATATACATTTACAACAGGCATTATAGAACCATTATATGTCCATCTCTCTCTCGCTGCAAGATATCCCCCCTTTCTAAAAACAATTATATTGCTTTTTGCCATATTAACTTTTAATTCTAATGAAGCAGCAACTCTTTGTAAAGTATTTAACTGGGTTTGTAGCCCAATTACTGTTTCTGATACCAAGGCTACATCGTCAGCCAAAAGAAGAATGAAAATCTCCAAACCATCATTTATAAAATTTGCACCGTGCCTTCCACAACGTATAACTTCCTGTGTTAATTCATTAATGAATAAAGAGAACAGAAGAGGGCTACAGACATCGCCCTGTTTCACACCAGAGGTACAGTTTATATAGTCTGTTAAAGCAGCACCAGATCGCACTCTTGCCTTTACACTATAATACATACTTAAAACACATTTATAAAGTTTCCCATGAATACCATTTTTAAGCAGGATAGGCCACAGCAAAGTTCTGTTTACTGAATCAAACGCCTTCTCAAAATCAATGAATGCAACATACAATTTACGATTTAAACAAAACTGTTTTTGTACAAATGCCATCAGTGTGAACATGTGGTCAACAGTAGAATAATTTTTCTTAAACCCAGCTTGATATTCTCCGGTAATATTATTTTCTTCCACCCACTCCTGCAATCTCCTGTTTATAATAGCACTGTACAGTTTACTGCAGATATTACACAACGAAATTCCTCTATCATTATTTGGATTGTTTGCATCTCCTTTTTTATACAATGGGATAACAATAGACTCGGACCAACATCTGGGATTACCCCTTGATCAAACAAGGAGTTAAGATTTTAACTAAAAAATCTAGAAACAAGTTTGACTGACAAGCAGTTTTTATTAGTTCACCTACAATTCCGTCTGGTCCTGCAGCTTTGCGAGGTTTGATCTTTCTTAGAGCAATTAGAACTTCTTCTTTGGAAATGGGACGATTTAGATTGTTGTCGTCATAATCGGTTCCATCGATGTAAATTTCGTTTCCCATATCATTTTGAGAGCTAGCATTTCCTTCTAGCAGATCCCTGAAATGATTAAACCATGTTTCTAGACTTATATTGTTTACAGGTTGTTTTTTTTTTTCGAAATTTTGTGAAACGCAATCCCAAAAATCTTTTTGATTATTCACAGAATTAACTAATTTTGTCAATAAAGCTTCATTATATTGTTTTTCTTTTCTTTTTAAAAGATGTTTGCATTCTCTCCTAGCTTTGCAATAGGCCGCACAAGACGGTTCTGACAGAGAACGTCGAAATCTGTTCAATAAGTTACGAGCATTTCTTTTGTTAAGTCTGCATTCCATATCAAACCAGTCGTCTTCTTTTTGACATTTTCCAATACAAACTGTTTCTTCATGCCTTCCGCTGCCTCTTTTATACAACAATTAAACACGTTTAATGCATCTTCAATGTTACTATCAACCAGTCGTACGGCTTCTTGCATGCGCACTTGCATTTCATCGGAAAAAAATGACATTTTTAAACAAATCAGCATGAGCTTCGCTCCAGACAATTTTTTCAATTGTACAGCGCCTGTTGTTGACCTGTGAGGATTCATAGTTATGACATGGGGAAGTGATCTTAAGTTCTAAAGGCATATGGTCAGAGTCGATTCTCTCTGACACACACATCTCACAACCACCACAAATCAAAGAAAACAAATCATAGGACATCAAAAAATAGTCATTGACACTGCTTCCGCTATCCGATATTATGTGTAGCGACTTGAAGGTCGCCCTTACACACGCCATTTAAAATACACAGTTTGAAAGCAGTACACATGTTAAATAGCAGTTTTCCATAATTATTCTGGACAACATCTTCTGAATTTCGAACACACACGGGTCCACTTTTACGTTGATCATTGTATGTAGTCATGTTATCCTCAAAGTCACAAGTGAAATTAGAAACTCTACTATTCAAATCCCCGCACACAATCACATCAACTTCATTTTTAACAAAAAGTAAACAGTCACACAAAAATTCTTCTAACAAAGAGACTCCATTTTCTTTATCAAGATGAGAATAGTATGGCGAGCCTTCAGGATGTATATATGCACATACAAGCATGACATGTTTTAAGGTGCCAAGCAAAGATTTGTCAATAAGAAAAGCACGGAACGAATCAGACACAACATCCACTGGCGTAAAATAGGGACAGATCTCATTCTTCAGAAGACACACCAGCCCACCGGAACGCCTTCCACGTGCCGTAAACTTTAAAGCACGTGTACAATAAACTGTGTACCCAGAGAACACAGGCGACTGAAATACTTCAACAAATGTCTCAACAAAACAGATGAAATCAAAACCAGACACGTAAGAAATGAAAGAGAGAGAGAGAGAGAGAGAGAGATCTATATGAGCTCGCACAAAAAAAAAATAACAGAACACAGAGAAACTTTCGCGAGTTTAATAAGTTTGGACTTAACGGCTGCGATGGGTATTCATTACACGGGGTAAGCTTACATTTAGCAGCAAATGATCTTAGTAAAGAAAGGTACCAGAAATCCGACAAAGTTGGTGAGTTTAAGAAAGTTAGTCTTAACGCTAGTATTCATTACAGAGTGGCATGTAACAACACATATACAGCGATGAAAGAAGTTAGTCAACGATAGGCAAGCTGATTCGTGTTCTGTAGAGGTGTGTGTAGGAATACACACAAATGGGGCTGAAAGAAATTAGTCAATGACAGGTAATCGATTCATGTTCTGCAGTCTGTTTCCGCACATGTTGCGCATGCGTCACTGAACTGTTTCCTGGTTTCCTTTTCCGTGGAGCGAGCGGAACTCCACGGTAAATGTATGTAGGTATCCAGTGACTCTTACCTGAACGCGTCTCGTCAGCTGACCAGTGAACAGGGGAAGTGGTTCCACTGCCAAGAGATCTCCCACTGTCGTGTAGGCTTTCCGCGCTTGCTGCAGATGCAGAGAAGCAGCATCACTAGCCATCAAGTGTGTGTGTGTGTGTCTTTCTGTGGAGGGTTGTTCAGTATTTGTGTGGAGGTAGTCCTTGCTTTGTGCCCTCTCTGTTGCAGGGCGAGTTCGTTGCTCGTCTGAGATGCTGTTGCAGGGCACAGAAATTTACAGAGGATTGCGGTTACTTGTGGTTTTCCTCTCTCTCTCTCTCTCTCTCTCTCTCTCTCTCTCTCCCTCTCCCTCTCTCTCTCTCTCTCTCTCTCTCTCTCTCTCTCTATCTCTCTCTCTCTCTTTTTTTTTCTTTCTCTCTGTGGCGGAGATGGAATTCCCATGTTGAAGACAGTCACAGATTTGATATCTATAGAGTATTAAACCCTGCACATTGTATTACAAAGTATTTGTCTATGCAGCTTAACAGACATATCAAAGATATTCAGACATTCAGATTTGGTGCATCGGATATTGTGTGTGTGTGTACATTCTGACCGTTACAGGCCTTTGAATGATTGTATTTTACATGTCCGCTCTGTCATGAAGATGATGAAAATGAAGTTCATTTTGTTCTGTCTTGCCCTGAACTAGGAACTGTTAGACAGCAATTGAGTCTACCTAAGTACATAAGAAATCCTTGCTTCTTCAAACTTATTATGTTAATGGCATCATCGAGTAAAGAAAAGAAAAACATTATAAGATTCGCTCTGTATTTGTATAAAGCATTCAGAATGCGAATTGATGTGTCAAGACAGTAAACGTTGTGTTAAGCTTGTTAAATGAATTTATACTAATTAAATGCGCGTGTTTTTTTTAAATTAATGTATTCCTTCTAAGAGGCTATGGCCGTTTAAAATAAACTTCTGCATCTCTCTCTCTCTCTCTCTCTCTCTCTCTCTCTCTCTCTCTCTCTCTCTCTCTCTCTCTCTCTCTCCTCCCCCCCCGTGTGTGTGTGTGTGTGTGTGTGTGTGTGTGCGTGCGTGCGTGCGTGCGTGCGTGCGTGCGTGCGTGCGTGCGTGCGTGCGTGCGTGCGTGCGTGCGTGCGTGCGTGCGTGCGTGCGTGCGTGCGTGGTGTGTGTGTGTGTGTGTTTGTTTATGAGGTACTTTATTATGCGCTGTTTATAATGATTATGATACTTATTAAAGCGTATCATTATCATCATGGTTGTGAGGTTATTAATATCATCGTGATTGTAATGCTTATATGTTATTATGAACACCAGTAATGATATTGTCATCGTTGTTGTTGTGGTGGACGGCATTGTAGCCCTAGACATCGTTACTGTGGTTAATACTGTTCTTACTATTGTCGCTGTTCTTGTTTATATGCTTCTCTCTCTCTCTCTCTCTCTCTCTCTCTCTCTCTCTCTCTCTCTCTCTCTCTCTCTCTTTTCTCTCTATATATATATATATATATATATATATATCTCGATTTAATTTGAATCTGCTATATATCTTCATCTAGTTATATATTAACATTCCCCTGAACGCTGGGCTGAGGCCTGATACGAATAAAATGTGTTGTCTGTCTGTCTGTCTGTGTCTGTCTGTCTGTCTGTCTGTCTGTCTGTCTGTCTGTCTCTCTCTCTCTCTCTCTCTCTCTCTCTCTCTCTCTCTCTCTCTCTCTCCCTCCCTCCCCCCCTCTCTCTCTCTCTCTCTCTCTCTCTCTCTCTCTCTCTCTCTCTCTCTCTCTCTCTCTCTCTCTCATCTTCCCCCTCTCTCTCTTTACGTGCTGTGTGCCGGCGGGTTTGCACGCTCGCGTGCGTGCGTGCGTGCGTGCGTGCGCGCGCGCGCGTGTGTGTGTGTGTGTGTGTGTGTGTGTGTGTGTGTGTGTGTGTGTGTGTGTGTGTATGTGTACATACGTACGTACGTACGTAGGTGCTAGTGTGTGCCTGCACGTGTGCGTGTTTGAGTAAACCCTAAGATGAGCCTGATCGATTTCAGTCGGTCAGTCGGATAGCGAGTGTGCCGTGCGGACACGCATTCCAGCCTAAGATGCCATCTTTGTGTTGCAGATGCTGAGCTGGGTGGCTGTACTGACTGTGTATGTCCATCACCTGGTCACCACTGTCACTCCCGTCAACCCCGGTCAGTACAGGGCTGTGTGTGGAACAATGCCTTGTGTGCTTGTCTCAGTGTGTGAGTCTGTGTGTAGGCGTGTGTGATTGTGTGTGTGTGTGTGTGTGTGTGTGTGTGTGTGTGTGTGTGTGTGTGTGTGTGTGTGTGTGTGTATGTAATGTATGTATGTATGTATGTATGTATGTATGTATGTATGCATGTATGTATGCATGTATGTATGTCTGAATATATGTATGTATATATGTCAGTCTGTGTGTGTGTGTGTGTGTGTGTGTGTGTGTGTGTGTGTGTGTGTGTGTGTGTGTGTTTTACGTGTGTATGTATGTATGTATATTAGTGCGGGTTTTCGTGTGTGTGTGTGTGTGTGTGTGTGTGTGTGTGCAGGCTTGCGTGTGTGCGTGCGCGCGCATGTGTGTGGGTGTGTACGTGCGCGCATGTGTGTGGGTGTGTACGTGCGCGCGCGTGCGTGCGTACGTGTGTGTTTTCTCTTTTCACACGGACCGGACAGATGGGGGGTGGTGTGTAGAAGGCGCACCTTGAGGAGGGGGATGGGGGTGCACGTGCAATTGTTAAATCTGCCCCTAAGGGCTTTGCAAAATCGAAATTTCATTCTCAGTCTAGGAAGGGGTTGAGGAGACACAAACAGGAGAGCGAGTGGGTGAGTTGGGTAGAAGAGAGGGTGGTGGTGGTGGGAGGGGGGGGGGGGGGGGGCGTTACGTTGGAATGGTGAAATCTATTCTAACACTTTTCGGGGGAGAAAATCTAGTTCCCGCTCTCAGGAGGTGGGGTTAAGAACGAAGGCGAGGTTGCGTTCGACCACTGCACTGGTAGAATGTATTCTGACACTGGGTAGAAACAACGTTTTATTCCCGGTCTGGGGGAGGAAGGCTAGGAAAGAAGTGGGGTAGGGGGTGGGGGTTGGGGGGGCAGGGGAGGTACGATGGTGGTGGGTGGTGTAGGTGGAACAGTAAACGTATCTTGATATTTTGCAAGGAACTGTATTTCTTTACTAGTGGGGGTCAGGTAGGGTGAAGGGGGGGGGGGGGGGGGTAGAGGGTTGTGCAATGTTAACATTTAACTTTGACTTCCCTAGGAAACAGAATTTCATGGCCAGCCAGTCTGAAGATGGGAGTGGGGAGGGGGATGGTGTGGGTGGGGGGGGGGGGGGGGGTTGGTGGGGGCGGTGGATCACGTGCGATGATCAAATCTGTATTTCTAACGCTTTGTGAAAACAAGAATTTACTCTGAGCCTGAGGCGAGAATAGGAGAGTGACGACTGGGGGAGTTGGACGGGGTGGGTGGGGGGGGGGGGGGGGGGGGGTTGAGGTATGGGAGTGGGGAAAGAATAGGTGCGGATACGAGTATGGGGATAGAAATGCGCAACGGTCCTATGTATATACCCCACTCAGAATTTGTTAGGAATCAAGTTTGAAACAAGAAAAAAGAAAAAAAAGAAAGAAACGAGTTACCCAGAAACCCTCTCACACAGGGAGGTGGTCAACGGACAAAGCACGAGTTTTGTAGCATGCTTCAAGTCTACACTGTATGCTGCTGTGAGAGAAATGTGCATAGCGACACCTCTCTCTGTCTCTCTCCAGTCTTTGAGAAATGTGCATAACGACACCTATCTCTGTCTCTCTCCCAGTCTTTGATAAATGTACATTATCCATGTACATTCTTGTTTTTGCCGATGCTGTACGGAAATTTGAGGGGTGTTTCCTCTTCGGAGACAGCACATGTCATTTTTCTGTCCGACGGGCGGGGTCAGGAAGCAGGATGTGGGAGTTTCTATGTAAAGGTCAAGTCTGTCGTAATGAAAACATTTTTGGGGAAAAGAAAAACTTTAAAAGAAAGCACTTTCAGATTAAGGAGTGGAGGGGGGGGGGGGGGAAGGGGGAGGGGTAAGGAGAACGGTATGTTTGTGCAAAGTTAAAATCCATCGTAAACACTTTTCAAGAAAGCAAAATATTATTCCCAGACTGGAGAAGAGGAGGGGTGGGTGAGTGTGTGTGTGTGTGTGTGGGGGGGGGGCAGGCTGCTGGCTGTGATGGGCGGTAGCGTGAATTATGATTAATCACGTGCAATGATATTTTATATATCCAAGCGCTTAATAGTAACAAGCATTTCGTTTCCCAGTCTGAGACGGGAGAAGAGGGAAGGGGGTCGATGAGATGTAGAGAGAAAAGGGGTGGGGGTGGCAGGTAGAGGGCTAGGGTGGAGGGTAGGGGTGCTAGCAGGGTGGAGGTGGAAGGGAGTAAGTGTACGGGTTATGTGTGTCTTGTACTGACAAGGGACAACACGTTTGTTTGTTTGTTTGTTTGTTTGTTTTTTGTTTTTTCCCAATGTGTACAATAATCCCGCCACACTGGTATCCTAATGTACCCAGTGTGTGTGTGCGTGTGTGTGTGCGTGTGTGTGCGTGCGTGAGTGCGTGCGTGCGTGCATGCATGCGTGCGCGCGTACGTGTAATTTACCCATTGTTGTTGTTGGTGTGTGTGCGCGCTGTGTGTGTGTGTGTGTGTGTGTGCGTGTGCGCGTGTGTGCGTGTGTGTGTGTGTGTGTGTGTGTGTGTGCGTGCGTGCGTGTAATTTACGTATTGTTGTGTGTGTGTATGTGTGTGTGCGTGTGTGTGTGTGCGCGTGTGTGCGTGCGCGCGCCAGCGAGCTCACTCACGCGCATGCTTGTGTGTTTGTGTGTGTGTATGTGTCTGTGCATGCCTGCGTACGTGTGTGTGTGTGTGTGTGTGTGTGTGTGTGTGTGTGAGAGAGAGAGAGAGAGAGAGAGAGAGAGGAGAGAGAGAGAGAGAGAGAGAGAGAGAGAGAGAGAGAGAGAGAGAGAGAGAGAGAGAGAGAGAGAGAGAGAGAGAGAAGGTTTGTATTGTTCAGGTAGTGTGTCTTGCTCTGTTAATCTGCCTTGATTTTCTTTCTTTCCTTTTCTTTCTTTCTTTCTTTTCTGTATCTGCCCTTCCTCTGTTTGTTTGTTTTGTTTGTTTTAATTCATCTTTGTCAAGATGACAATGCCATTGCCTACCACTCGTCTCATCCGTCAATCGACATTATTTCAGAAAGCAATCGTAAACATTCCCCTTGGTGCCTTCAATGTTAATGACTGTTGTCATGTTGGAATGATGTGGAATCATTTTTGCTGTGCGTCTCTTTCTTTTTTATTTCTCATCATTGTCATCACCGTCATGGATGACGTCAACGTCGTCGTCGTTGTCAGCTTCATCATCATCATCATCATCATCATCATCATCATCATCATCATCATCATCATTATCATCATATCATCATCAACATCATCAATATCATGATCATCATCACAATCATCACCACCAGCACTAATACCGACACTCGCTTAATCGAAATCACCAGCAAAGGTTAAAGAAATGTGTTACTTCCTACGAAATCGTTATTAGATTTATTACTGTCCAGCCAAGTTCCCTATCGGAAATTCACGTCGTGGAACCGTCGGGCGGCAGATGAAGTCGATGAACGTGTTTTTTTTTTTTGTTTTTTTTTTTTTTTGGGGGGGGGGGGGTGGGGGGGTGGGGAGGGGGTGGGGGGTGAGGGATGGGTGGTGGGGGGGTATTCTGAATGTGTCTACAGTCTCCTGGTCTGTCGTTTGCTGCTTTTTTTTTCCATTTCTGTTGAAATTGTACTGTGTAAATAGTTACGTGGTCGTTGTTGCTGTTTTATCGCAGGACTAGCCTTTTTTTCCCCTATGTGTCGACAGCCCTGAAAATACTCATTGTGAGTGGCTGGACTATGACAGTCACAGTGAAACTAGATCTGAAACTGAGAAGACGAGTATAGCATCGAATAATGCTGGTCTGCCTGAATGCCTCATGACAACAACGAAACTAGAACTGAAACTGAGAAGACGAGTATAAAATCGTGTATGCTTGTCTGACATACTGCCCCATGTACATGCATTCTGTTCTGCATTCAGATTCCCAGTTAGTGAATGAATTATAACAAGCAAAATAGAACTGAAACTGAGAGGACAAGTGTCACATCAAATAATGACGATGTGCCATAATGCCTCATGATAACAATGAAACCAGAACTGAAACTGAGATGACAAGTATAACATCGAATAATGCTGGCCTGCCATAATGCCATATGGATTTCTATTTTACTCTAAGTTCAGAATCCCTGCTTGTAGATACATTTATTGAAAAAAGCCCTTCAGCTTCTTTTGTGTTACAACTACATAGAAGGCTGCTAGCATTCTACGTCCGATTCCTGAATTTCTGACTGTATACATCTGTGTTAGGAACGCCAAAGCACATTTTTTTGTGAGTGTGCTCAGATTGCTGTGTGCATCGATTCAATTTCGGCATTAAGCACGCAGAAAATAAATGCCTGCTGTCGATATGACTAGGACTACTACAGTCCTACCATTCGCAGCCTTGCAGACCTTGTTCAAAGCAAGCCAGTAGACTGTGGACAATGACTGAGCCACGCTGATGAGAAAGACAGACGGTGCAGAAACATTTTCGAACACGTGTGTCCCAAGTGGCTTTGCTCCTCGCGCCCGAAAATCGTACAATATTCTGGATGCGTGGTCTGGCAGTCCCTCAAAAAGGAGTGAATCAGTGTGCCAGTCTATACTGCACATCAGTATGATTTATTGTTCTTTCAAAATCTTCCAGTTTCCCCGAGATATTTGGAGTTTGTCTATCAGCGAACACTCTTTCATAACAAAGCAGCACAAGTTTCAAGTGTCCTACCAGATATCAAAGGCCTTAATCTTGACATCCCCATATTGTTGGTCGAACCAGTGTATGGAATAATTTCGATATGGTTTTTGTAGTGATGTTTTCGAATAGTCTGCATTTGCATTTGTATGTTGTCTTCTGTGCACATGGTCTAGGCTTGAAAAAGTAGAGCTCACTCAGTTAAAATAAAGAAACACACGTCTCAGTATTTCAGGCTGTATAAATCAGAATTTAGACTGTAGGTAAAATCCATTTTTCGCAAGCTAATATTCACTCCAAAAAAATGTTTTGTCCGCATTTATCTTATGTTCAAGCCTGTCAGCGTACACATAGTTTAACTGGATTTGTAAGCACACAGCAGTGTCAGATGATAGCACAGTATCGACTGGGAATAGCGCAATGAATAATTCTATTAAAATTAACTGGAACATTTTTTTAACTTCAGACCTGACTTCTCAATTGATAAGGAAAATAAAACAGGGCCACAATCGTGCCCTTGTTTCACGCCGTGCGTGCATCTAACGGGTTCGTTGAGCGTTGCCCCAATTTTTTATAAGCATTAGTATGTTCATGCTTCTCTCTGAATCAACTTTTAAGCCAAGTGTTTGTTTTTTGGTTGTGCTTTTTTCCAGTCAAATCCAAATTTTTCTTCTTGAAAATCAACAAAAAGAACAAAACATGAATATTAGCAGATTTCCTCCGAAGAACGGAGAACAAGGTGAATGTGTGATCACCTGTGTTGCAATCCTTCCTGTGGATAGCGTGTTGACTGCCTTTAATTGCTGCTAACTTAATCCATTTTGACAACATTTCACAGCTGCAGAATCGTAAAAAACTGATTGGTTTGAATGATGAAAGAAATTAATTCAAAGTTATATGGATCTATTTTGTTCTGTGGAACAGAGGCAGGAAACGCCAATACGCAAGCACGCGCACGCACACACACACACACTCTCACACACACGCACACACATACACACACAAACGCACGCGCGCGCGCGCACGTGCCTGCACGCAGGCACGCGCGCACATATGCACACACACACACACGCACGCACGCACGCACGCACGAACGCACGCACGCACGCACGCACGCACGCACGCACGCACGCACGCACACACACACACACACACGCATATTCCAAAATTTAACTACAAATTTGCAGACTGGAACAAATTTTCCTTTTTACTAAGATCGTTTTACATAGATTCTTATGATGTAGATAACAAAGATGTTGATGAGTTATATGACCAGTTTCAAAATGCTTTAATAACTGCCGCAAGGCAATCGATACCAACGATAAAGCCTGTACTTCTAAAAAAAATGTGGGTAATGTCTGGTGGAATGAGGCTTGCGAAGAGGCCAAAAAGGAGAAAAATATTAAATTAAAAGATTACTTACGTAGTAAGGGACCTGGGCGCGCTGAAAAACTTCTTGAGAAGAAAAGAGCAAAAAATAAATCCAACAGAACCATTGCTTTTGCTAAAAGGCAATTATGGTCGTCCTTTTGCAATAATGAAGTATTCAGTTATAAAGACATACAAAAAGTATGGGGAAGAATGAAAACAATGAAACATGGAGTAAATCTACCTCAATACCCTGTCAAATTCACCAATTGCAAATTTCCAACAAATTCAGAAAAATCTGAAGCTTTTGTTGACCTTTTCGCCAGAAACAGCAGTTTGGAAAAATTGTCTGTACAGACTAATGCAAACAAAGATTATGAAGAAAAGGAGCTTACCTGCGGTAGAGCAATCCATCAGACTGATTTGTATCTGAATTCCCCCATAACATTTGATAAAGTGCAGGAATGTATATCTAAACTGGGCACTAAGAAAACGTCTGTAGGGCTAGATGGGGGTGTCCAATGACATGCTACGACATCTTCCATCTATGTCTTATGTTTCTTCATTGTTTTATTCATAAGTGCTGGAGTGATGGCAAATTGCCCCAAGTATGCAAAAGTTCAATCATAGTTCCCATTCACAAACATGGAAGAAGCCGGAGTTGACATTAATAATTATCGACCCATTGCTCTTACGTCCCACACAGGTAAACTAATGGAACGCATCGTATTAAACAGACTAACCCATTACTGTAATAAGCATCAAATCATTCCAAAAAACCAAGCTGGGTTTCAAACAGATAGAACTACAATAGAACACTTAGTGAAACTAACAACCCATGTCAAACAACAATTTGCACGCCGAAAAATGTCCTAGCAACCTTTTTTGATTTAAGGAAAGCGTACGAACGTGTGAGACATAAAAGACTGTTGTATAAACTAAATAATATTGGTATAAACGGTAACATGTATAATTATATTCAAACTTTTTTAGAAAAAAGATCAGTTCAAACAAGAATTGAACACACATATTCAACCCAAGGATATTAGAAATGGGATTACCCCAAGGATCTGTGATTTCGCCAATCTTGTTTAATATTCTATTGGCTGATTTACCAAAAGATTTATCTAAAGATGTGGTATTGGCGCAATTCGCGGACGACATTTGTTTATGGATGAATGTTACCATGAAGCGAAAAACCCCTGCACGATCACTTAATTATATACGCATCAAATATCAACATGAACTAAATAAAATCAATAGTTTTCTACTAGAAAATGAACTATCTCTTTCTGTTGAAAAAACAAATATTACACTATTCAATTCAGGGTACGACCAGAGAAGCTTCCTGTGTTTACTATAAATGGTTCTATCTTACAGTATGTGAAATCTGTAAAGTTTTTAGGTGTATATAACATTCTAAACTTTCTTGGAATCATCGCATTGACTGTATTGCAAACAAAGCAAGAAAAAGTTTAAACTTTCTGAAGATCGTAACTAAACAAACGTGGGGACAAGATACAACAACTTTAACTGCTCTGGCAACGGCTGTCGTGCGTTCACGGCTTACTTATGCCCAAGAAGTCTTTTTTAGCGCGCCACAGTATCTTTTGAATAAATTACAAAGTATTGACTGCGAGGCTTATAAACTTGCTCTAGGTGTTCCCACACATGCGTCTAACTTAGGAACTTATAGTGAAGCTGGAATACTACCTCTTGAAGAGTTAAGAAAAGCATCTGCCTCAAAATTTACTTTAAAGAGTCTTACCTTGAATAATTTCTGTACAACGAGGTATCTTTAAAATCTGAAGTAGATTTTGTTAAACGAGCGCGAGAAATCCAATCATTAAAAACTATTAAGTCTTATATTTCCAATCAAACATAGACTCTGAAATCACTAACATTGTTTCTAAACCATCCTTTTCACCAATTCCCAGGTGGGTGGAAAAAAAAAGCCTCTTTTGATATCAGTTCCAATGAAATATCAAAAAAAGAGATCCCCTATATATTAAAAGAATTTGTCAATATTCATCTGGATGAAAATTACAGAAATCACATGAAGATTTTTACTGATGGCTCAATTTTAGACGATAATGTAGCAGGTGCTGCTTTTATTATCCCAGATTTGAATGTAGAGAAACTCTATAATCTTGGTAAAAATCTTTCCATATTTAGTGCAGAGCTCATCGCAATTTTGATGTCTTTGGAATTTATATTACATTACCCCTAAATTCTTGTCGAATTCTTGTGTGTACCGATAGCAGATCGGTTCTGGGTGCCCTCCAGTCCCAAAATTCAAAAATTCGACTTGAGATTATATTAGAAATTAACCATGTCATTCATTATTTATCACTTAAAGGGATCACTGTTACGTTTTATTGGGTACCATCTCACAGTGGAATTGTATCAAATGAAAAGGTTGATCACGCAGCAAAAAGAGCAGCTAGAAATATGGAAAGCACAACTTCACTTAATATACCTTTAGATCTTTCAGAATGTTATTCCTTAATTGACAAACAGACTGAGATAAGCTTCCAACAATCCTTAAAGAACTCGGAATCTCAGTACTATCACAACTGTATTGCATACAGTTCTGGAACACTGAATAAAACAGCAAAAACGTATCTAACTCATATACCTAGAGATGTAAGAAGCTTAATCCACAGATTACGTTTAAATTCACTGAAAACAAAATTCAGTAGAAATGTTAGATG
>CM031607.1:28758283-28765783 GCA_018398815.1 Conus ventricosus | reverse complement strand
CCAGAGCGTGGCCTCAACCAGCACGTGGCACCATCCAGTCCGTACTCCGGGTGAAGCCCCCGAAAGGGGGGGGGGGGGGGGAAACGTAGCTGGGAGGAGAGGAGAAAGGGAGGGAAGGAAGAAGGAAGGAGGAAGGAAGAAGGGTACTGGAACCCCGCCGTCAGTACAGTCTGACCCATGCTGTCAAATCTTAACAGCCACTCGCATGATGGGCGAGGGGAAGTCTACTAAACTCACACAGTAAACCCATCGAATCAGGAATGTTCACGAGGGTCTTCTCACACGATGCAGGTAAAAGACTGCATTAAATCAACAGGTTATAAAACAAATATGAATTATCTTCACCCTTCTCTCACTCACGTTTAACATTTGCCTTTCTTAGGAAATAACCAACACAGCGCCCATCGCTTTATAACTGCCACCACATTTGCAAACAACAATTCAATGGCACAATTGTCACACTCCATAGCCACACTTCAAATAACACAAATCTCCAACCACGCATCCAAACGACAAATCATGCGTACGCACGCTCGCGAACATAAAACTCGTTCTCCTTGCACACACAAACAGACGGTGGCCGAAGGATAAGAGTCCGGCGAATGTGACAGGGGCGGACGAGCGAGACCAAGCAAGTTCCAACCCTGAATCACCAGGTTCTCTCCCATCCCACCGACTACCGCATCACCAGATGCATAAACAGGAGAAAGAATTTTGGAAATAATTTAGAATGGCCAGGTTAAAGATTGAATTAACCAGAGAAAAGGTCTCAAACAATATTTCTCTTACAATTTCGAAACAAAAGAAAATTGCGCAAAAGAGAAGACTAAGCCGGCTAACAACAACAAACCAAAACAAACAAACCACGAAACTGATGCTTACCAGCTACCCGTGGGTGACCCAGAAGAGGCGGGTCAAACGACTCTCTCTGCCCTCTGTCCAGTCGAGAGGACAGAGGCACAGGTGCGGAGAAAGAAGAAGTGATGTCCCTCCTACAGGCCGACTGTAGGAATTGAAGATACCGACTGTACCTTCGATGATACGGTGAAGAACCAAGACCGGAGCAGGCGCTCCCAGAGACATCTTCCGCTCGAGTGAAGAGCTAACCTCCCTCAGCAATGGCGGCCAACATGCCATGCTGCGTCACAGAGTGAGCATACTTCAAACTAAAAGAAATGAAGCACGTGCGACAGGTAAAAAGACAGGCGAGAGGCCGATAGACAGCAAGTTCGAGAGAAAGGTACCAGCCACCCGTGAACCTACAGGATGAATAGCACGGGCAGTGGAATAAGAGAGAGAGAGAGAGAAAGCAAACCGAAGTTGAGCTGAACTACACCAAGGTGCAACCGCACCACAAGCCACATTAAGGGACGGATACACGACAACAGCAACGACAATAAACAAATGAATAATTCCGCCACCCTAGATGGGTCAAACGTCGTAGGCCTCGTGACAAACTCGTGACAAACCCCCCTTCTAAAAGCATCTGTTTCTTTTGAGATACAGTGCTCCTTTGAACCTTGACGCATGTGCAAATTCACAACAATGGGACCGAACCCGACTCTCTGTGATCGACAGAGTACGATAAATCCAATACAAACATTCCACGATAGAATCACACCGAGAAATACATAATACTACATTTATCAAACAACTAAGCAAACCTTCCAACCATGAAAGTAACAATCCGAACCATTGGTGATTCACTACCGTTAACATCACTGAAGTGAAAACTGTCACTATACCTGATACAGAGACCAAAAGGGATATAACCCTGGTTGAGGGGAGTGTCTCTCTGACTGATTTTCCAATGTGCTGACTACGGAGCTCGGCTAAGATAGTCAGCATCCGTATTACAGGAACCCTTGATATGACGGAAAGTGAACGCATGACTCTGCAGTTCCACTGCCTAACTCATGAGTCGACGACTGACTGCCGGATCCGGTCCAAGCACTGGAGAGGATGATGATCGCTCTCCAGTACAAACTTCCGGCCGTACTTCTTCTTGGGCACGCCAGTGCGCGTCCAAATCTGCCTGAGAGATTCAGCAACAGTAGGGGCATCGATAGTCCTAAGCGGGACAGCCTCTGGTATCGACTCGCAGATTCTACCACTACCGAAGTGTAGCGGTGACCGCGATCGGATGGAGGATTAATGGGTCCCACCAGGTCAACCCCAACCTTGCTGAATGCCTCCCCAACCAGTGGCACTGACCCTAGGGGAACACGCTTCAAGCGACCCTTAGGCGTTGTCCGGTGGCAGACATCGCAACTGCGGCAGTACTGCCTAACTGCGAGTTCATCCCTGGCCAAAAGAAGTCTTGTCTTACCCGCTTGAGAGTCCGCTTTGAGCCCATATGACCTGCCATAGGTGAATCATGGGCCTGCCGGAGAACAGATTCTCTCAAGCTTTGGGGAACGACAAGCTGCTTGGCCACACGATCTGCCTGAGTGAAAACCCTAAAGAGGATCCCCTTGTGGAGCTTAAAGCTCACCTTGGCATGTCGGGCCGACTGAGTGGGACGATCCACAAGTTGTCGTAGGCGTTGGACATCCAAGTCCCTGGCCTGAAGACGGATAATGCTAGCAGGATCGGCCCTTGCCAGAACCTCGTTAGAGATCGGCTGAAGAACGGGACGCAATTCCGGTTCCTGCTTCTTAGCTTTGGCGTGTGTGGTGACTCCCACACACGCCTGTACGGGCAAATCCGTAGACACGGACTGACTGCGTCCGTCTGCGAAGGTGATAGTATTCCCTACGATAAGGGAATACAGAGGTCGCTCCACTGCGATGGCCCATACTTCGCCACAGAAGTAGGGGTGGAGATAGGAATAAGTACAGAAGGACGGGTGGAGGTAAAACCAGCCTCCAACCCGCACACATCATAACTAGCGCCCCGCCGGGCCTCAGGGGAAACCAAATTCTTATCCACAAGATCGTTGATGCTCCGAATCCCTGATGGTGTCGACCAAGGAGGAACCAACAACAGAGAGAAACACTGGGCACTCTGAATCACCAGAAGCTGGGATGGAACCCACGTTAGCCGAGGCACGAGGACGTGGGAAAGGACCAGCCCCACGACTACCAGCGGCTTTAGGACAATCTTTCCTAATGTGGCCAGGACGACCACAAAGAAAACACAGTCGGGGCGCTGAAATCCCCGATGAACTGCCTGCCTTGTTCACCCGCTAGCAGTTGTCGGCACTTTATTGCCACTAAATCCTGTGGAGGCTTCCTCTCCGTATCTGGCGATGCCCATAAGCTCTGCGAGCTTCGGCAAACACCTCAGCTGTGTGAATCGCAGCCGCGAAATCCTGAGGTGCTGTCTCGCCTATCCGGATCCTCAACTCTGGGGACACAGTGTTGGTGAGCTGTTCAATGAGGATCAGATCCTCCAGCTCCAACTTAGCCAACTGACGCCAGTACCCTAGCGTTTTGCGCAGCCTATCACCAAACTGCACGAAGGTCTCGTCGTTATTCTTCTTCATGGACCTGAACTTCCTCCTGTACGTCTCTGGGGTAAGGTGGAAACGCTTACGCAGAGCCAACTGCATGTCTGCATAAGACGCGCCTTCATTTAGAGTGAGCACACACTCCCTTGCAGCACCAGATAATCCAGAAAAAAGGTGCATAGCCTTTTGTTCCTCAGACAATTGGTATGAACTAGCAACCTTGTCAAAATGCTCTAGGAACATATCAATGTCCTCACTAGGTCTGAACTCTGGAAGCTTTAACTTTGGGCCTCTAACTCTATCACCTGCCTGGTGATTAACCCCCTGACTTACAGATGCGGGAGACCGCGAAAGAAGTTGTTCCATCTCCTCCCTACGCAGAGCCTCCATCCTGTCTAGTTCTTCCCTACGGAGGGCTTCCTGCCTGGCAGCCTCTTCCCTACGCCGATCCTCCTGTCTGGCAGCCTCCTCCCTACGCTGAGCAGCCTCTTCCCTACGCTGATCCTCCTGTCTGGCAGCCTCCTCCCTACGCTGAGCAGCCTCTTCCTTACGAAGAGCCTCCTGTCGGGCAGCCTCTTCTCTGCGCAGCATAGCCTCTTCCCTATGCAGAATCTCCTGTCTGTCAGTCTCCTCTCTGCGCAGAGCTTCCATCCTATCCAACTCTTCCCTACGCTGAGCAGCCTCTTCCCTACGCTGAGCAGCCTCCTCCCTACGCTGCTGCTCTAGAAACATCAGGACAGAGGTGATGTCCTGGGAAGGATTCACCACTCCCGACACGGGAGGATGACCCGTCTGACCCGTCCCTTGGGTCTCGACCTTCCCATGAGGAAAGTCCCCCGGGGCATACTCCTTACGAGGGGAAGCATGGAGAATAGGGGGCTTTGGTTTCTGCGACTCAACAGAAGCCCACAGTTGCTTCGCTATACTCTGACGCTTCCGAGCGGAAGTGCCAGTCGGAGTCTCAGCAGGAAAATCCCCTAGCGAAGAAGAAGTGAAAGTACTCGCTGGACTACCTGCTATAGCACTGGAATAAGTAGAAGTTACCGTAGTCGAAGTACTGGTACTAATAGTAGGGACTACAGTAACATTTTGAATACCCTTCTTCTTCGACGCCCGCGTCGCCATACCACCAGCACCGGACGTTGCCATGACAACTATATCCTAGAGTTATCAAATACAGGGGAAAGACTATTCCACTTGAAAAACAAATATTTTAGGGGTGTGTGTATATGTGTGTATGTGTGTGTGTGCGTGTGCGGACCAGTTCCGGCTGCTCCCACTCTGGCAACACCGCGCTCTACAACACGAGCAACAGTGCGGTGGGGCTCACCGAAAAAAAAAACAAAACAAAAACTATGTCCGGCTGCCCCCACTCTGGCAACACCGCGCTCCACAGCACGAGCAACAGTGCGGTGGGGCTGGCCGGGAAAAACAAACAGGCAGACGGAACCCGGAGAGAGGGAAAAAAAAAAAATGACACTAACGTCCGATACAACCCCCTGTACTCAATAACCCGGTAGAAAAAAAAACAAAAACTGGCTAAATACAAAACAGGAATGGAAAGACTGAGCGGCAACAGAAAGGCAAGACTTACGGCCGTACCTGCGTGAGGTACCCGGCGGAAGGAGGTCTGGACGCGGTCGACTCCCCTCGGTCTCACCTCGACTCCCGAGTCACACCGGATGTTCCCTCAGGCCACAAAAAGACTCCCTTCACGCTAGAGTCACCCAGCCAACCACCCACGAACCAACACGACAAACCAACTAAATGAATACAAAACAGACAGAACTAAACAGGTACTCCGCGAAACGAGAGAGACAGTCAGAGCCCTTCACATCCCGGACAAGCCCCCACAATTGTCACGACCGACCCCTGGAGGTCTGCCCTGACAGGATCGGTCTAGGTGGGAGTGAAGGGAGTGACTGACCTCACACGCCCCGCAAGAGACCACACAATAAAGATTACGATACAACACCCCATTTATTCACACCAGCAAAATAAGCATTCCAACACACACAACATGCACAATCACCATCAAGCACTCCAACGCACACAACATGCACAATCACAATCAAGCACTCCCCAAAAACCCACAACATGCACGATTATCAATAAACATTTCACCATACGACGTACACAATCACAATTACAGCATTCCAGCACATATAACATATACACAATTATAAAGAAACATTTCCAGCATCGATCCTTCTAACACCATGGAGTGCGTCCACACCCCTGCCTCTGTCAAGTCTACTGGGAGCACCCTGTCGCACTAGGTGCTCCGAACCGGGTCGGTTCTCGCAGGGAGTCGCTTAAAGCCGACACCCTCGACTCACAAGCAGGCAGTGGGAAGAGCGCGTCCCGAGGGGGGGGGGGGGGGGGGGGGGGGGGAAACGTGGCGCTGTTACTGGAGGTCCTGGACGGGGGTCAGGGCCGGCCAGTCAAGACGGCGGGCTCCTCTACCAGTCCGCGGTCCCGACCAGGGCGTGGCCTCGACCAGCGCGTGGCACCATCCAGTCCGCGGTCCCAGCCAGAGTGTGCCTCAACCAGCACGTGGCACCATCCAGTCCGTGGTCTCAGCCAGAGCGTGGCCTCAACCAGCACGTGGCACCATCCAGTCCGTGGTCTCAGCCAGAGCGTGGCCTCAACCAGCACGTGGCACCATCCAGTCCGTACTCCGGGTGAAGCCCCCGAAAGGGGGGGGGGGGGGGGAAACGTAGCTGGGAGGAGAGGAGAAAGGGAGGGAAGGAAGGAGGAAGGAAGAAGGGTACTGGAACCCCGCCGTCAGTACAGTCTGACCCATGCTGTCAAATCTTAACAGCCACTCGCATGATGGGCGAGGGGAAGTCTACTAAACTCACACAGTAAACCCATCGAATCAGGAATGTTCACTAGGGTCTTCTCACACGATGCAGGTAAAAGACTGCATTAAATCAACAGGTTAAAAACAAATATGAATTATCTTCACCCTTCTCTCACTCACGTTTAACATTTGCCTTTCTTAGGAAATAACCAACACAGCGACCATCGCTTTATAACTGCCACCACATTTGCAAACAACAATTCAATGGCACAATTGTCACACTCCATAGCCACACTTCAAAATAACACAAATCTCCAACCACGCATCCAAACGACAAATCATGCGTACGCACGCTCGCGAACATAAAACTCGTTCTCCTTGCACACACAAACAGACGGTGGCCGAAGGATAAGAGTCCGGCGAATGTGACAGGGGCGGACGAGCGAGACCAAGCAAGTTCCAACCCTGAATCACCAGGTTCTCTCCCATCCCCACCGACTACCGCATCACCAGATGCATAAACAGGAGAAAGAATTTTGGAAATAATTTAGAATGGCCAGGTTAAAGATTGAATTAACCAGAGAAAAGGTCTCAAACAATATTTCTCTTACAATTTCGAAAACAAAAAAAATTGCGCAAAAGAGAAGACTAAGCCGGCTAACAACAACAAACCAAAACAAACAAACCACGAAACTGATGCTTACCAGCTACCCGTGGGTGACCCAGAAGAGGCGGGTCAAACGACTCTCTCTGCCCTCTGTCCAGTCGAGAGGACAGAGGCACAGGTGCGGAGAAAGAAGAAGTGATGTCCCTCTCCTACAGGCCGACTGTAGGAATTGAAGATACCGACTGTACCTTCGATGATACGGTGAAGAACCAAGACCGGAGCAGGCGCTCCCAGAGACATCTTCCGCTCGAGTGAAGAGCTAACCTCCCTCAGCAATGGCGGCCAACATGCCTTGCTGCGTCACAGAGTGAGCATACTTCAAACTAAAAGAAATGAAGCACGTGCGACAGGTAAAAAGACAGGTGAGAGGCCGATAGACAGCAAGTTCGAGAGAAAGGTACCAGCCACCCGTGAACCTACAGGATGAATAGCACGGGCAGTGGAATAAGAGAGAGAGAGAGAGAAAGCAAACCGAAGTTGAGCTGAACTACACCAAGGTGCAACCGCACCACAAGCCACATTAAGGGACGGATACACGACAACAGCAACGACAATAAACAAATGAATAATTCCGCC
>CM031607.1:28730783-28748283 GCA_018398815.1 Conus ventricosus | reverse complement strand
TGGAAAGTGGTAAAAGGGGAAAAGAAAATCGAATAATAAATAAAGAAGGAAGAGAAATGGAGAAAATGAAAAAGCGAAAGAAGAATATGGAAGGAAAACTGATATGGAAAGAAAGAAAAAAAACTAATAAATATTAAAGGGCAAACACAGTACAAGTTGTATATAGAAAGTACAATAGGGATAGTGAAAGGATAGAAAAGAAACAAACGCGGGTAGATTGAAGGAAAGGAAAGAAGAACAAAGGAAGTAAGAGAGGAAAAGGTAAGGTGAGGTAATGTTGCTTATAGCCCAGCCGACCGCAGAGGGCCATATCAGGGCTGTCACCACGTTAAAATCAACTCACAAGTTATCAACAAACAAAAAAAAAACAAAAAAAAAAAAACACCTTTCACACAATTCCTTAAAATACACTTTCTAAAAACGTATAAGAAACTTCGTTAAAAATTTTTTCTTCTGTAAAATCTTAGAGAGAAAAAGAAAGAGGCAAAAAAGTACAAGTGACAAAAAGGAAGCAGAAAATATGAATGGAATTAGAAAGACATGCGAAAAGAGGAAAGCAGCAAATAAAGATTATGTACATTAAAAATGGCTCTGTGAAGTTACGGTTGAGAGATACTTCCTGTAGGATTTCTCATACCGCTTCCGACAGCTCACGGGAACAGCAGGCGAAGAAGGACGGTCCAGAATCCAGTGAGGCACAGAACAGAACCACAGACGGCAAGATCAGACGATCTGTTTGGGACTACTGAAATACATATTTATTGTTATTATGATGATGATGAATACTTATATAGCGCCTATTCTCGGCTAGAAACCAAGCTCTAAGCGCTTTACAATCCACACTCGTTTACATAACGGGCTGCCTACCTGGGTAGTGCCGACTGAAGAGCTGCCAGCTGGCACTTCATTCTGTCGTTTGCCGTGTCATCCAGTCCATACCAATATCGTTAACTCAATTTCGTTACTTCCTTCATTCTTTCCATTTCTTACGCAGGGTGCATGCTATGCGTAACGTGTCATCCATACCAACGGCCAAACTGGCCTTCTCTTCCGAAAGTTGGTGATGGGATTTTACGTGTGTGCAAGATGTTATGCGTGCTTTCTCACTCGGAACCTCGATTTATAGTCTCATTCGAAGGACTGTATGGGAAATGGAGTCAGAACTAATGTTAACTCCGAGGGAAAAAATCCCCCTGTACCGAAACGGCCCGGCGGAGATTCGAACCCGCAACTCCAGGATCACCAAGATTACGAGTCCGGCGCTCTACCAATTGAGCTATTCCGGCCCCCAAGTAACTGGGGCAGAAACTAATGCAGGTGAGGAGCTGTGAGCGAGGATTCACGGGATACGGCGAGAAGAGAACATCGCCGTATCAACTTAGCAAAACTGGTGCGGAACACCACCCCCCCCCCCCTTCCTCCACCCTTCCCTCAGCTTCCCCTCCTTCCTTTGCCCCCCGCCCCCCTCTCCATGCTGTTTAGATAAACTTGCTACGCACTTGAGCTTCTGTATGTTCAAATCCAGGTCCACAAGTCCCAGGTAAGTGGGAACTAACCTGGATCCATTGTAATCACTGAGGGATCCAAACCAGAAACCATCTCAGTGGCAGTTAAGATAACCACGGCAGCACTCTCCACTTCAAATCTGCATGAAAGGACAAAAGCAGTTTTATGCAACGTAAGATCAGGCTCCTGCACGCCCTGAGGTGTTCCATTTTCCTGTGCACATGCGAGACATGGACCCTCACAACAGATCTGGGAAAAAATATAACCAAAGGAATGGAGATGAAACGTTATCGTATGACGCAAAATATCACATCTATTATTATCAATCAACAAGTGCATCGACCCATCACAATGGACCATACGAAGATCTATTGACCTCAGTCAGGCAAAGACAGCTACATTGGTATGGTCATTATATTAAGGAATGCAGCGGCCTTGCTAAAACAAGGGAACTGTTGAAGGATGGAAACGGAGTGGGAGACAGAAAGAAAATAGACTGACAGCAGTGCAGAGTGGGCAGGGGATGCGTTTGCAGAGACCCAGAACTTGACAGAGACCCAGGACTTGGCAGAGACCCAGAACTTGACAGAGACCCAGGATTTGGCAGAGACCCAGAACTTGACAGAGACCCAGGATTTGGCAGAGACCCAGAACTTGACAGAGACCCAGGACGTGGCAGAGACCCAGAACTTGACAGAGACCCAGGACTTGGCAGAGACCCAGAACTTGACAGAGACCCAGGATTTGGCAGAGACCCAGCCTTTGGCACACAGCTGACGGAACTGGAGGAACCTGGTGAACTGTTCTTCAGTGTGGTGCCCCCATGACTGCCCACGGAGTTAAAACAATATTTAAAAAAAAAAGGGGGGGGGGGTATTTTAAAAACACTTTTAAAAAAATGTTAGCGAACTGCAAAGAGAAACGTGGACAAACGCGTCACAAGACCAAACACGACGTGTTTCGACCTCTTAGGTCTACTTCAGGCAAGACACAAACAAAATAGGACAATGACAATGAACGAGTTTGTCACTTCGCTTTGATCTCTTCAGCGCAAGGTAGGCGTTGGAGAGAACATTCAACGCCTACCTTGCGCTGAAGAGATCAAAGCTAAGTGACAAACTCGTTCATTTTCATTGTCCTATTTGTTTGCGTCTGGCCTGAAGAAGACCTAAGAGGTCGAAACGCGTCGTGTTTGGTCTTGTGACTCGTTTGTCCACGTTTCTCCTGGTGGTTCGTTAACATTTATTTCAGATTTGTTTAGATTTCCGCCTGCAGTCGTCTCACTTAAAAAAAAAATAAAAAAAATAAAAAAAAACCTGTTTGAAGGAAACGAGGTGTTTTCCATGGAAGGATAATGTCGGATTAAATAAGCGTTGTTATATTTTCGGTTTTTGTGTATTCATTTGTATTATGTCTTCTATTCAGAAGTACTGCAGTCCTTTTTATAAGAAGTTTCTTTTCTCCTGCAATTTGTTTTAGGTTTCGAAGGAAACTAAAAATGACACAGCAGGTCGCTTAGAACACTCTCACGCAAAATCAACTGACCAAGTCAAAGCACTCGTGTCTGTATTCATCAAGGAACAGAGGTAGAACCACGCACTTAATGTGTAGACTAACGAATGACCACATCAGTATTCTTTACTGCATAAAGCGAAATCGCCCTAGGACTTTTGCTCACAAAGACAATTAGAAAACGAAGGAAAAATGAAACAAAGAAGAAAGCAAATAAACAAAAAACAAAAACAAACAAAAAAACAAAAAAAAAAAGAAAACAAAACACAGAAGAGAGAAAAGAAATGGAAAAAGGAAGAAAAAGAAAGTCCTCCAACAAACGCTGTTCCAGAAATATTATTGTTCTGCAAACACCACGTTTGTTTACCCTGTTTTCCTCCAATCCAAACGCGCGTGTTCATTTCTTTTACAGTAGCATTTATTTTACAGACGCCTTATATATCGACGTGCAACACGGTCTAAGTATCTACAAGACCACTGGCTGACCTCTCTCTCTCTCTCTCTCTCTCTCTCTCTCCTCTCTCTCTCTCTCTCTCTCTCTGTCTGTCTGTCTGTCCGTCTCTCTCTCTCTCTCTCTCTCCTCTCTCTCTCTCTCTCTCTCCTCTCTCTCTCTCCTCTCTCTCTCTCTCTCTTCTGCACATACAGCACTTGGGTGAATCTTTGGACTACTTTTTCTCTCCGTACTGCGAACAGAACTTCGTAGGTAATTTTGAGTATATGAAAGATGAAAATTCTGGCTGGCTGCATCTAGTATATCTGTTCAATACGGCATTCTAAAGTTCAGATCACAGCTGACTGAGAGTGGGAATCCCTGGGCCCTATAGGTTACCACCTCACCTCCCAGGCCCTTCACCCCCACTCCCATCCCCCCGCAACATTTTCCACTCAAGATCCCGCTTCTTCACCCCTTCCCTCCCTCAGCATCCCACACTCCACCTCTTCTTCCCTTCCTACCTTCGTCTTCTCATCTCTCTCTACAACCCAGTTTGTAAATTGGTAGTGACTCTTCTAGATCGAAAACGGGAATTCAGTTCCTTATGACTTTGCCTTTACAAATACTCTACAAATTGCTCAAAGGTGAAACTCACGAATGCCCTGGTTCTTAGAATAATACGCGATACAGTAATTTCATGGAAGTCAGTTATTACTGATTGTCAGTTCTGTCTTTGATTTCATGAAAAATCTATGTTTGGAAATAGTTTAAAAGTTAATAGTGTGTTTCTTAACAAGCCTGCTAGCTTGAGCTCTGGATTTTTCTTTTCAAAACGGGAATGTCTCTGAAGAAAATAAGCTTTGTTTATCTCATTCTTTCGGGCTTTTTCTTTCACAATTATCATGTCTAGCAAGAAGATAAGCTTGGTTCATATTTTCACAGTAATCGTTTTGCATAAAGACCCAAAAAGTTGAAAAGGACGTGCTTTCCAATTAAAGTTGTATTATTTTTTCAGCATCAGATCCTGAAACAGAAATTTTTTTTAGTAAATTAAGTCACATAGGCATTGAGAGAGAGAGAGGAGAGAGAGGAGAGAGAGAGAGAGAGAGAGAGAGAGAGAGAGAGAGAGAGAGAGAGAGAGAGAGAGGAGAGAGAGACGTACAAACAGAAATACAGCGACAGACAGACAGACGGACAGGTCGACAGTCAGACGGACAGATACAAAGACAGACGGACAGGTACACAGACAAAGAGGCAGGCAGACGTAGAGAGGCGACGTGAAGGAGAGAGAGAGAGAGAGAGAGAGAGAGAGAGAGAGAGAGAGAGAGAGAGAGAGAGACAGACAGACAGACAGACAGACAGACAGACAGACAGACAGACAAGACAGAAACAGAGAGAGAGAGACACACAGAGATAGGAAACAATTACATATCAATGCCCATCTCCGTTCAATTTCAGGGTTGACAAGAATCATTTGCACGATTAGCATAAGAGAAGAAAGGGACACCTGATTAAGCTTTTAATGTCATACAGGTGCAGCACTCAAAGATGCAATCAAGGCAACAACAACGACAACAACAACAGCGGCAGCAACAGCAACAACAACAACAACAACAACAACAACAACAACAAAAGCAAAAGATAACAGAACTGAAGGGATACTAGCGAAGGTCACTTTCGTTGCCCATCTTAATGCATTGCCGTCTAGACAATATCAGCGTTATATCAGCGTAGCCTTGAAAATCCCCCCCCCCCCCCCTTCACCCCATCCCTCCCCACCTCACCAAATCCTCACCTCTTGTTCACTCGCGTCCCTATCCACACCCACAGAATGGCTATCCCCACATTTGCCGTATTATCTTTGGCGGCTGAGGATGTGTGAAACCTAAATGTACCCAGCTAAATATGGAATGCAGTGACGTGCCGTCGCTTGACAGTAAGCCTATCCTGTTCCTCTCTGACTGCTCCGTGAGCAAAGGACAAAGCGAGAGAACAGACAGACAAACAGATACACACAGAGAGACTGACGAAAGACGAACGAAAGAAGTACAAAGGAAAAAAAAAAGGGGGGGGGGGCAAAAGATGAAACAAAGAAGACATGAAATATAAAAAAAGTAATGCACATAGGATCAAAGTCTGAACTGAAACAGGACCTAAAAACAGCGACGAAAGAGAGAAAGGAAAAGAAAAGAGAGAAAGACACGAATGACAGAAAGAAAACAAAAGAAAAGGTTTAGACAAAGAAGGAAGACACAACAAGAAAGAAAAAGGAAAAGGCGAAAGGGAAAAAAAGCTACAGAGAGAAAAAAAAAGGCAGAAAAGAAAAGGGAAAAGAAAATTAAGAACTTTTATTTAACAAAAGTCTGATTTTACATGCCATACTACAATTACAAAAAGCAGTATGGAACAGAAAGCTTGAAAAATGCCAGCGTTCCTTTGCATAGAGAAATTCGAGGGAAACAGAGGATAAAAGCCATAACGAAAAAAAGGAGGGGGCTGGGGTTGGGGATGAGGTGAGGAGAGGAGACTGTAGTTGGTAGAAAAGATTGTTAGCACTGGTGGAGGGATGTCAGGAGTGAGAGAAAAAGAAGCAGGAGAGAGAAAGAGGGTGAGAGAGAGAGAGAGAGAGAGAGAGAGAGAGAGAGAGAGAGAGAGAGAGAGAGAGAGAGAGAGAGACAGAGACAGAGAGGAATTGAAATAGCTCTGTCACTGTCAGTCTGCTTGTCTTTTTCTGTCTTTCTGTCGTCTGAACAGCTGCCGCTGTCTGTCTGTCTGTCTGTCTCTGTCTGTCTGTCTGTCTGTCTGTCTGTCTGTCTCTGTCTCTCTCTCTCTCTCTCTCTCTCTCTCTCTCTTCTCTCTCTCTCTCTCTCTCTCTTTTCAAAAATGTTGTTAATGTATAATCAAAATTACAATAGTGAACAAAGAAAAGAGGAAATAAGGCATTTTGTGCTTGCCCCTTCCGTTTGTTCCGTAATTCCTTTGCTTTGTTGTTTGCTTGCTTGTTTGGTGTGTGTGGTTTTTACTGATGTATGTACCATAATGTTCATACCGAACGTCCGCATAATTAGTCCCATGATAACGTTCAATCATGCCATTCAGTTTCTTAAGACACAAAGGGGAGTCCATGGACATTCACCACGAAAACAAAAATCCTCACCTCTAGTTGCGCCTCGGTGATGGTCAAATGTCAAATACACATCGACGGAAAAGGGGAGTGCACAAACGTATGATTAAAACGAACAAAAGAAAATTCCCTCTGTCACTGTTAATCCTTAGTGAAAGTTAAGCATGCGATATCTCAGGAGAGAGTCTGAGCTCGGAGGGCGGGGGTTGAGTCGAGAGAGGTCGGGGAAGAGTGGGGTTGGAGTGATGTGCCGCACAAAAAAAAAAAAGGAAAAAAAAATTGGCTGGGCTTGTGGGGTTTAGAAATGTGTCAGAACTGGACAGATCGCTAAAGACAGGGACATTAGTGCAAGGAGGGGAAAAACAAACGAACAAAGAAACTGAAGGAGTGAAAGAACAAAGGAAAGTGTAGAAAAAAGACAGAAAGAAATGAAAAAGATTAAATGGCAAGCAAAACTCAGGTCAAATGTAGAGAGTACGTTAGGAATCGTGAAAGGATAGAAAAGACACAAGTGCAGGCAGATAGAGACAACAGGGATTGGATAAAGGAAAAGAAAGAGAATGGAAAGGAAAAACACTGACAAAAACGAAGCAGACAGATCTGAATGGAAACGGAAAGATGATGCGAGAAAGGGAACGTAACGAGTACAGGTTTTGTTCAGTGAATGGTTCTCAGAAGTTACGGTTAAAAGATACTGTCTGGAAGATCTCTCATCCCACTTCCGACTGCTCATCGGAACAGCAGACGAGGTGTCAAAGGAAGGACGGCCCAGAATCTAGCGATTCAACAGTACCACTGACGGCAAGATCAGACGATCTGTTCGGCACTACGGAAATGTATCAAGAAACTTTTGCAGAAATTAATGATGTGAGAAGTCAGGGTTGACAGAATATGGTGGGAACAGAACATCGAAGAATCAACGTAGTAAAACTTGTACGGAACGCTATCCCATTCCACCATCCTTCCCCTACTCCTGCTTCCCTCTTCAACCCCCTCTTCAGGGTGTTCAGACATATGGGGTACGCACCTGAGTTTCCATACGTTCAGAACCAGGTCCTGAGGCCCCAGGTAAGTGGGAAATGTGCCTGGGACTCGCCATTAGCAGTGAGGACTCTAAACCAGAAGTCCTCGGAAGGGCAGCAAAGACATCTACATCACTTGCCCAGATTAAAATCGGTACGGAAGGACGAGAACATTTTGACAAAAACACAAGATCATGCTTCTGTGTGCACCGGTATATTCCATTTTTCCTGTGTGCATGTGAGATAGGGACCCTCACCACATATCTGGAAAAAAAGAATCTGAGCCATGGAGATGAGATGTTACTGCAAAATACTGACTATCAATTATACTGACCATGTTGCTAATCAATAAGTGTGTGAAACTGTCAGGCATCACATTGGACCATACGAAGGTCCATTGACATCAGCAGGGGAAAAGGAACTACACTGGTCTGGCCATGTAAAGAGAGATCCAGTGGCCTTGCTGAATCAGTCCTCCGGGGTGCTGCTGAAGGAAGGAGATGGAGGGAGAAACAAGCAAACATGGCCATGTAAAGAGAGATCCAGTGGCCTTGCTGAATCAGTCCTCCGGGTGCTGCTGAAGGAAGGAGATGGAGGGAGAAACAAGCAAACATGGCCATGTAAAGAGAGATCCAGTGGCCTTGCTGAATCAGTCCTCCGGGGTGCTGCTGAAGGAAGGAGATGGAGGGAGAAAGAAGCAAACATGGCCATGTAAAGAGAGATCCAGTGGCCTTGCTGAATCAGTCCTCCGGGGTGCTGCTGAAGGAAGGAGATGGAGGGAGAAAGAAGCAAACATGGCCATGTAAAGAGAGATCCAGTGGCCTTGCTGAATCAGTCCTCCGGGGTGCTGCTGAAGGAAGGAGATGGAGGGAGAAACAAGCAAACATGGCCATGTAAAGAGAGATCCAGTGGCCTTGCTGAATCAGTCCTCCGGGGTGCTGCTGAAGGAAGGAGATGGAGGGAGAAACAAGCAAACATGGCCATGTAAAGAGAGATCCAGTGGCCTTGCTGAATCAGTCCTCCGGGGTGCTGCTGAAGGAAGGAGATGGAGGGAGAAACAAGCAAACATGGCCATGTAAAGAGAGATCCAGTGGCCTTGCTGAATCAGTCCTCCGGGGTGCTGCTGAAGGAAGGAGATGGAGGGAGAAAGAAGCAAACATGGCCATGTAAAGAGAGATCCAGTGGCCTTGCTGAATCAGTCCTCCGGGGTGCTGCTGAAGGAAGGAGATGGAGGGAGAAACAGGCAAACAAACAAAAGAAAAAGAAAAAAGAAAAAGCGATGAGGTAACAGCATTTGGAAGTTGTACACGGAAGACATTTGCAACAACGCAGGCCTTGGCGTACAACAGACAGACCAGGAGGAACCTTTTGCGCTGTTTTTCAATGTGCTGCTTCGATGTGGTTTCCCACAGATCTAAGGGAAAAAATGAAACAAAGATGTTCACACAAACAGTCAGAAGAAATCGGGCTGTTTAGATCAGTCGATTGGCTGTAAGAGAAATAGACACATCAGGTCTTTGGTAAACCGCACTGCAGTTCGCATCTGCGCAAAGCTGAAAACAACCTCACTGGGGAAAAGCACGAGTACGCCGAGACTATTCGAAGGTCACCTGCTCTGAACAGCAATCTTCTATTCTTGGCGTCTGGGTTCCGCCGTCAGACACAGGTGCGAAGCACACCACACGCGCTACACCAGACGGTGGTGCTTTCAGGCAGAAGCTACAACGGATCTCTGCAGACTGCGGTACATTGTGGAGGTCTGAAATCCATTTAGGGAAAGAGTCTGGGGAAAGGGGCAATCAAGAATGCCACCACCCAAACTGGAATCGGTTTCATCAAGACTTTGAATTCTTAAACGATGGCTTTAATGTTTCTTTAATAAGACAGACTTTCGATTTTTTTTTAGACCTCTTATGCGCTGAATGTGCAAGAATAGAATTGGGGCTTTATTTAAAGGGATGAAAATACTCTGAATACTTTGAAAACAACATTTTGTCAACAACAAAAAAGAAAAGAAGAAAAAAAATGCGTTCCCTCGAGTACCATTTTTATCCACCACCTGGTCTCCTGTCTGACTATGTGATACTCACAGTGTTATTGAACAAAAAGGAATACGTTTATTTCAAGATATGGTAAAGTTCAAGGTGCTCTCTATGATTCTCAGCAGTCTGCAATATCCGCTTCTGAAGTCATCAGCTTTGGAAACTTGATGTAACGTTGCAGAAACACTTTTGATGAGAGAGAGAGAGAGAGAGAGAGAGAGAGAGAGAGAGAGAGAGAGAGAGGGAGACAGAGACACAGAGAGAGAGAGAGAGAGAGAGAGAGAGAGAGAGAGAGAGAGTGTGTGTGTGTGTGTGTGTGTGTGTGTGTGTATGTGTGTGTGTGTGTGTGTAAATGACCATGCGATGAACATTGAACTCATGACAAGAAGACAGAAAGACCATGCAAAACGGGGAAAACATCACGGCTCTCAAACCTTTGTTGATGGCTTCTTGTCGTTTCCTCTTCGTATTCAATTATGGCCAACAGTTCTGGAATTCTCTCCCTTTCGATTCTCGGAAATTCCGAATTCTCTCCCTTTCTATTCAAGGCAATCTGTTTCCACTGCATCGTTCGTCTTCATTTATGCCCACCAGGTCCGTTGGTACTGCAAGCAGTATGTATCTGTAACACCCAGCACCCTTCATTCTTACTGCTCTTACTGCAGTAGAATTGCACAGCAAAAGAAATAAATCATTATCTCTCTTTATTTTTTGTTAAACCTGTGTTGAGTCTCCGTACCCAAAGGTGTGTATGCGTACTGTTTATGTGTGTGAATGCAAGTGTCTATAATTTGCTCTACAGGAGTTAATTATATACCATGATGAACATATGTAAAGTGTATGCTTTTTTAAATACATGTGTGTGCCGAGACCCTCATTACAGATGGGAGGAAGAAATGACGAACACTGCGATAATGACTAAACTGGTTGTAGTAGTAATAGTTGTTGTTGTAGTTCTTGTTGGGTATGAGTATGAGTGGGAGTAGTAGTAGTAGTAGTAGTAGTAGTAGTAGAAGTACTAGTAGTAGTAGCTGTCGTAGTAGCAGTAATGATGTATCTACTGAAAACTAACGGACAGATTTCCCCTAGACATGATCAAGTCTGCAATGCGTGGCGTGGATAGTTTGAGACACGGTGACCTGAGATTCAACATACTGATGAGGCACACCTTTAGGGCTTTCATCCATAAACACCGTACAATTGCAAGACGAACGCACGAGTGCTCTGCTATCAGTGTACATTCTCATTGAGTATACTCTAAACCAACGGTATTTCTGTCAGATGTATCCATAAGCTGAGCTGTCCGCACGGAATAATGAGAGCATTGGTCTTGATAACTCGACGCTACAAACGTCTCATCGATTTTTCTGTTATAACTACTCTGAGAAAATTGTATATGTAATTATTGGCAAACCGACAAGAAAACGTAGACAAACGAATTACAAGACAAAACACGACGCGTTTCGACCCCTTAGGTCTTCTTCAGGCAAGATACAAAACACTCGGGGCAACGGAAATGAACGAGCAATCACTTATCTTCATCCACCTCAGCTCATGACGCCCACCAAAAACGCGTCGTGTTTTGTCCTGTGATTCGTTTGTCTACGTTTTCTTGGCGGTGTGTGATTAATTACATTTAAAATTTGTTTAGATTCCCACCTGCAGTCGCCTCACTTTGCAACTGGATCTGCTTCAAGAAAGCCAACAACGGAACACTCAGTTGGTAGAGCGCCGGACTCGTAATCTTCATGATCCTGGGGTTGCGGGTTCGAATCTCCGCCGGGCCGTTTCGGTACATTGGGATTTTTCCCTCGGAGTTAACATTGATTCCTACTCTTTTTCTCATGCAGTCCTTCGAATGAGACTAGAAACTGAGGTTCCGTGTGCGAACGCACGCATAACATCTTGCACACACGTAAAATCCCATCACCAACTTTCGGATGAGAAGGCCAGTTTGGCCGTTGGTATGGATGACACGTTACACATAGCATGCACCCTGCGTGAGAAAATGGAAAGAATGAAGGAAATATGGAAATTGAGTTAACGATATTGACTGGATGACACGTGAAACGACTGAATGATGCGCCGGCAGGCAGCTCTTCAGTCGGCACTACACAGGTAGGTAGCCCGTTGTGTAAACGGGAGTGTTTATTGTACTATATGTAAAGCGCTTAGAGCCCTAAGCTTTAGAGAGTAGGCGCTATAAAAATTAGCATTATTATTATTATTGTTATTATTATTATTATTATTATTATCTTTTTTTGAATAGCACATCGTTAAATGGCGTATTCTTGATTAAAAACATCTCTTGCCGGATTATCGTTCAGTCTGTCAGCTAAACGGAAAATATGTTCTGAATGAATGTGTAACCGCACAGCATGTTATGAATTCGTTTTGCGATTTTAATGAATAATGGTTGAAATATCTGTCCCTGTTGACTCCACATGTAGGACCTACCATGAGACAAAGACTGTTTGACGTATGCGATTGTGTGTGTGTGTGTTGTTTTTGTGTTTGTGTGTGTGCGAGTGCGTGTGTACGAACATGCGTGTGTGTATGTATGTATGTGTGTGTGTGTGTGTGTGTGTGTGTGTGTGTGTGTGTGTGTGTGTGTGTGTGTGTGTAAACTCGGTGATCAAACTGTCTTCATATTTGAATTAGGTTTTGATATGTTGCTGTTGAGCAACCAAAATACAAATGAACAAAAACACAGTGTCCAGCCGTGCTTATTGAATATAAAACAAAAAAGACAACATAACTTTGGAGGCAAAACGTCCCCTCGAGACGTTACAGATATCAGACATAGAAATGCACAAAGTGATACTAACCAGAAGCCCTTTGAAGAATGATGATGTCAGAATAAATAAGCGTGCATTTGCGTTCTGTTCTTGTTTTATGTGTATTTCACCTTTTGTTTAGAGACACTGCAGTCCTTTTCCTAATTAACTTTTCTCCACAATTTTTATTTCTAAGGAAACTGAAAACATTACATAGCAGGTCGTTTAGAACACTGTCACATGAAATCAATTTATCAATTGACTTGTATCTTTTCTTCGTCAAGGAACAGAGGAAGAATCATGGAAATAAAGCATATATTTATGATGGACCAGATCAGTACTCTTGCCAGCATAACACAAAATCGATCCAAAACGTTCACTCATAGAGACAATTAAAAATACACGAGAGAGAGAGAGAGAGAGAGAGAGAGAGAGAGAGAGAGAGAGAGAGAGAGAGACGCTTCAGACAATATTTTATTGACAATTGCCTGCATATACCCTTTATGTCAAGGGGGTATACATCAATATTTGCAGCGCCGAAAAAAATATAGTGCAAAGAAACAAAAAAAATGTAAATAAGTACGTAAATATTGGACTCAAAAGTATGTAATTAAATAAAAAGAAAATTACGTGTGTTTTTTTTCATTTTCACATTCAAAATGACTGCATTGTTTAACAACATAACCCTTCACGCAAGTGCCGCACACAGCCATTCATATTCACCGTTGTAAATCAGAGAGAGAGAGAGAGAGAGAGAGAGAGAGAGAGAGAGAGGAGGAAGGAAAGAAAAACAGATTATAAAAAAGCAAAAGAAATGGGAACAGGAAAGAAAAGAAAGTCCTCCAAAATGAAGTCTTCCAGAAATATCGTGGCACTGCGAACACAATCTTTGTCTGGCCTGCTTTTCTTCAACTCAGTGCGCTTATTCATTTCTTGAACAGCAGCATTTATGGAAGCCTTATGTAACGACAAGTAATACGGGCTAAGTATCTGTTAGAGCACTGGCTGATGTTCTTGTGTTGGTTCTCTCTCTCTCTCTCTCTCCTCTCTCTCTCTCTCTCTCTCTCTCTCCTCTCTCTCTTCTCCTCTCTCTCTCTTTGTGCAACACAGCACGTGGCGAATCTTTGGACTACTTTTTTTCTCTCTATACTGCAAACAAAACTGCGGTTATTATTGAGTTATGAAAGATGAAATTCTGGCTTACTCTATCTGGTACGTATGTTCAGTACGGCATGTTAAATTAGTCAAATCACTTCTGACTGCGAGTGGATCCCCTTCTCCAATTCTCTCCCTTTCTTGCCCCCCCCCCCCCCCCCCCCCCCCCCCCCCCCCCCCCCCCCCCCCCCCCCCCCCCCCCCCCCCCCCCCCCCCCCCCCCTCTCCCGTTCCTGCCCGTGAATGGTTATCCACCACATCTGCCGTATCATCTTTGGTGACTAAGGATGTGAAACCGAAATGTATCGAGCTAATTATGGAAAGCGGTGACGCTCCCTGGCTTGACAGCAAGCCTATTCTTTTCCTGTTTTTTTTTCTGCTCCACGAACGAAGCAGAAGACGAGGCGAGAGGACGGACAGACAAACAGGCAGACAGGTAAAAGACAAAGGAAAGCATCACGAAGGGAGAAAGTAAAGAAAAAGATGGAACAAAGTAGAGAGGTTGTAAAAGAATAAGTACTCATAGGATCAAAGGCTGGACAAAAAAAAATAGGCAAAAAGGAAGAAAGAAAGATAGATAGAAAGGAAGAAAAGAAAAGGAACAAGCGAAAGAGAGGAAGAATAGAAAAGAAATGAAAAGAGATTTTTTTTCTTTTCAGAACAGAAGAAAGGCAACACCAAACACACAAAAAGAAAAAAAAACATGACAAGACAGATGAGAAAAAAATACAGAGAAGGGATATCAAGACAGAAAAGAAAAGAAAAAAAAGAAAGAACTATAACAAAGTTTATTTATAGAGAGTATGCGTTCACATGCTATACAACAATTACAACGAGCATTGAGGAGCATAAAGCAGAAACAAAATACCAGCGTGCTTTTCCATAGGAGAAATTCGAGGGGGGGGGGGGGGGGGGGGGGGGGGGGGGGGGGGGGGGGGGGGGGGGGGGGGGGGGGGGGGGGAGTAGAAATGAAAACGGTGACGGAAAAGGGGCTAGGGGTGGGTGTGGTAAGTATTGTTACCCATTCATACCTTTTAAAGAGTGAAGAAGCTCCGTGGTGCATTCCATGTCATGTGCCACTCACAATGAAACACGTTCTTTTAGAGTGTTGGGACTTGCATGATGTTAGACACAAACATTTTACAGCAGATTCCATGAAAACCTTGTTCAGAGACGTTCCGTCTGACACGATCTTTGAGTTCTTGAAAGAGATTAACTTTTTCATCGGATCTGAGATTTTACAGTGGAAAGATTTTTTTTAACAAACTTTCGGATGGGTTTTTTTCGATGTGTTTAAAGAATTGTGTGAATAAATTAGTTGTGAGTTGATTTTAACGTGGTGACAGCCCTGATGTGGCCCTTTGCGGTCGGCTGGGCTATCAGCAACATTATCTTATATTATCTTAAGTAGAAAAGTGTGAGAGTGACGGTAGGGGAATGTCATGCTTCTAGATCAAGAAGAGAGAGAGAGAGAGGAGAGAGAGAGAGAGAGAGAGAGAGAGAGAGGGGGTAAAAAGCCGCTGTCTGTGTCAGTCGGATTCTCTATCTCTGTCTCCTGTCTTTCTTTCTGAGCCATTCTCTCTCTCTCCTCTCTCTCTCTCTCTCTCTCTCTCTCTCTCTCTCTCTCTCTCTCTCTCTCTCTCAAATAGTGATAATAAATAATCAAAATCGAGATAATGAAAAATGAAATCAGCAAATAATGTGTTTTGTGCGTGTCCCTTCCATTTGTTCCCTATTGCCTCCGTTATTTTTACTGATACATGTAGCATGACGTTCACACCGAAAATCCACCACCCTCTCTCTCTTCTCTCTCTCTCTCCTCTCTCTCTCTCTCTCTCTCTCTCTCTCTCTTCTCTCTCTCTCTTAAATGGTGATAATAAAACAATCAAAATAAAGAAAATGAAAAATGAAATCAACAATGTTGTGTTTTGTACGTGTCTCTTCCGTGTGTTCCTATTGCCTGCGTTTTTTGTACTGATATATGTAGCAGTTCACACCAAAACTCTCTCTCTCTCTCTCTCTCTCCTCTCTCTCTCTCTCTCTCTCTCTCTCTCTCCTCTCCTCTCCCTCTCTCTCTCTCCCACCTCACACACCAATGGTGATAACAAATAATCAAAATAATGAAAATGAAATCAACAAGTAATGTGTTTTGTGCATGTCTCTTCATTTGTTCCCTATTACCTGCACTTTTTTTTCGTTTTACTGGTATACGTAGCATGATGTTCGCACCGAACATCATGCTACGTATACCAGTAAAACTCTCTCTCTTCTCTCTCTCTCTCTCTCTCTCTCTCTCTCTCTCTCTCTCTCCTCTCCTCTTCTCTCTCTCAATTCTCTGTGTGTGTGTGTGTGTGTGCGTGCGTGCGTGCGTGCGTGCGTGCGTGCGTGCGTGCGTGCGCGCGTGCGTGCGTGCGTGGCCGCGCGCGCGCGTGTGTGTGCGTGTGTGTGTGTCAACGCGTGCGGGCGTGTGCGTGCATCTTAATTGAGAGAGAGGAGTGAGAGAGGAGAGAGAGTAGAGAGGGGAAGAGAGGAGAGAGAGAGAGAGAGAGGGGCTCATGTAAGCATGCTGCAACGGCGTGCCCGCTTTCAGAATAAATATCTCAGTTTTCCTAACCGATTCCTTCTCCCAGATTCAACAACATCCGGCAGCAGATTAGTGTCATCTGATCTGGTCTTACACCGGCGCATAACTCGTCCGCTTCTCTAGCGGGAGAAATTGGATCTGCTTCGCGAAGTCCTACACAACAAATTAAAAACGACGAAGATGATAACAAATTAGCCGGCTCTGGTGACGACGACACCGACGACGACGACGAGGAAGACCGAGCAGTGTGGAGGAGAAAGAGGAGGAGGAAGAGAGGAAGAAGAAATTATTGATAGTGTCGTGATGATGATGTTGACAGGAAAAAAAAAGCACAGGGAGGTAGGATTTCCAAAGGGGACTAAGTAAGATTCATGAACCTTTTTCAGGCAAACATACACAGTGAACAAATCGATGAATGATCAGGAGAGAGAGAGAGAGAGAGAGAGAGAAGAGAGAGAGATGGAGGAGAGGAGGAGAGAGAGAGAGAGAAGAGAGAGGAGTGATGATTGATTGATTGATCTTTAATACGCAAGGATGAAGATTTCAGGCCAAAGCCTAGTCTTACAATCCGTCCTTGTCATGCATACATTATTTCAACACATCATTCATACTGGCAATTGAACATAGCAACATCGTAATCTAATTCTACAATGACACGCAAACTATTTATAAAAGTACCAATGAGATGGGTAATGGTGAAACAGAAGGAAACTTACAAACAAACAGAACTACAGAGAGAGAGGTCAGAGGATGGTGGGGAAGAGAGAATGGTAGGTATTGGAAGGAGAAAAGGGATGGTAGACAGAGTGGGAGTGGGGATGAGCGGTTTTTTACGGAGTAGGTTTTATGTTTAGACGATGTATTCAAAGTATGGTTCACAGAAGACTTTGCGAATGGGCGCTAATCATTTTAATCAAATAATCAAATTACTGAGACAAAAACCACACAACAGACAACACACACACAACAAACACAAGAGAGGAGAGAGAGAGGAGAGAGAGAGAGAGAGAGGATGAGAAGGAGAGAGAGAGAGAGAGAGAAGAGAGAGAGAGAGAGAGATGCATACATACATACATAATACATACATACATACATACATACATACATACATACACACACACATACATACATTTGTACATACACACATACATATATACATGCATTCATGAATACACAGATACATACAGACATACACATAGAAACATAGTTAGGTAGATTGGTTGGTTGATTAACGGACGGATGGATGGACAGATGGGTGGGTGGGTGGATGGGTGAGTTGGTTGATGTACGGATTGGTGAACAGACAAATCAATATACCTGTTCGTAAGTAGGTAGATGAGTAGATG
>CM031607.1:28723283-28725783 GCA_018398815.1 Conus ventricosus | reverse complement strand
GACCCTCGCACTCGTCAAGACGGCAGACCTCATTATGTGACCGACGCACGACCCGCCTGGTAGTTAGTGAGTGACCTGTTGTTAGGGGGAATCACTCTCTCGGGGCGTGACCTCGAGCTTGTTTTCGGGCTCTCCGTTGTGTGAAGAGCTCCCCTGATCAGTGCCGACATTTGTCTTGTCGTCTTGTAGGGGTGTCATGCGGTTGTTCTGCATAGTTTGAAGCCCGAGTTTGGAAGGGTCATTGGTTTGGAAGTCGTTAATTTCATTAGGGAAGAGGTTAAGTGGATGTCAGTTCGTTTGGTTTCACATCAGCAACGATTTGCCAGTGGCATTTTGTCTTTTCATCTGTATTGTATTGTCCTGCATGTTCTTTTGTGGGTGATAGTTTGCTCTCTCTCTCTCTCTCTCTCTCTCTCTCTCTCTCTCTCTCTCTCTCTCTCTCTCTCTCTCTCTTCTGTATGTGTGTGTATGTATGTATGTATGTGTGTGTGTGTGTGTGTGTGTGTGTGTGTGTGTGTGTGTGTGTGTGAGTGAGAAGAGAGAGAGAGAGAGAGAGAGGAGAGAGAGAGAGAGAGAGGAGAGAGAGAGAGAGAGAGAAGATGCCGAGTTGAAGATCGAGGTGGCTAAATCAGATGTCACAGCACAAATTTCGCAAAGTTTCAATGGTAATCATGATGAAAATAAAGATAATACAAATGAAGATAATTGATAATAAGTGTTATAATCATAACAATGTTGAAAATGATGGCTCTCACATTGATAATGATGATAATGATAATTATTATAATAATAATGATGATAACAATAATAATAGTAATAAAAAGATAATAATAATATAATAATATAATAATAATAATAATAAAACAATTATAGCAAGCGTAATAATTATAATTGTAACAACGATAATGATAATAACAATTATAATGATAGTGATAATAATAATAATAATAATAATAATAATAATAATAATAATAATAGAAGAACAACAACAACAACAATAACCACCAATGCCATCGTCACCATCATCATCATCATTATGATAATGATTATAATGTTGATAGTTATAATAATGATAATAATGATTGATGATAATAATAGTAGTAATTATGATGATAACAATGATAATAATAGTAATAATAGTAACAATAACAATGAATTATTTTTATTGTTATTATTGTTGTTGTTGTTATTATTATAAATGATGATGATGATGATGATGATAACAGTGCTGCTGTGGCTATTGCGGCTGCTATGACTGTAAACACAACAGGAATCACATATTGAAAATGCACACACACACACACACACACACACACACACACACACACACACACACACACACACACACACACACACACACACAAAACCCCTGATAATACTGGTGTTTATAAAAGTAATGGTAATCACTATGCTTTACGTCTTGATCTTATTTTTGTCGCTGTGAGTAATATTATGACAGGAAGTATAAAAACTGCTTCTGCTACCGCTGGTAATTCTACTACAAGAATTACTACTTGTACTACCACTACTTCTGCTGCTGCTGCTGCAGCTACCACTACTACTACTTCTACTACTACTATACTACTATACTTACTACTACTACTACTACTACTTCTACAACTACCGCCACTAACATTACTACCATTACTGCTACTGCTGCTACTACAACTGCTATAATTACAATGTTAACGATAATCATCTAGATTGCGAGTATGATGAACATGAACACGATGTTGGCGATAATGATGACAAAAGAAATACGTCGTGTTTCAAGCCGCCTGTACGTAATACAGAACGATTATTGACCGAATGTAGCAGACTTACTACGCCCTAGATCGTTACAGTAGAATGGCAATAACCGCAATAATCTGCCTTGTGCAACAATGACAGGAATTGACTACTGCCAGTAAATATCTTTCCTGTGGCACATCAGACGGAGACACACTTTGAAACTCACTATGTCTTTGTCAGTGAGTCGCTTTCAGTCGGTGTTTGTCGTTGATGGGTAGGTCTCTCTTTCTGTGTCTCTGTCTGTCTGTGTGTCTGTTTGCCTTCTCAATGTCTCTCCGTCTCTGTCTGTCTGCCTGACTCTGTATATCTGTCTGTCTGTCTCTCTCTCGCTGTCTCTCTCTCTCTCTCTCTCTCTCTCTCTCTCTCTCTCTCTCTCTCTCTCTCTCTCTCTCTCTCTCTCTCTCTCTCTCTCTGTCGCTTCTGCTTTTCCCTGCTCTCTCTCTCTCTCTCTCTCTCTCTCTCTCTCTCTCTCTCTCTCTCTCTCTGTCTCTGTCTGCTCTCTCCCTCTCTCTCTCTCCCTCCTCTCTCTCTCTGATCTTCCCTCAGTGCCTCCCATCTTTTCCTCTAACCCCGCTGTTTGTCCGTCCGTCCGTCTGTCTGTCTGTCTGTCTGTGTCTTTCGCTCTCTCACTCACTCTCTGTCTGTCTGTCTGTCTGTCTGTCTCTCTCTCTCTCTCTCTCTCTCTCTCTCTCTCTCTCTCTCTCTCTCG
>CM031607.1:28703283-28710783 GCA_018398815.1 Conus ventricosus | reverse complement strand
TTAATTGCAGGGCCCCTTCAGTAAATCATTAATACGTGATATGAAATAATATCCTTTTTCATGCCGAGTCAATCTTTTAACTTCTTCCTACAAATACGTGGATAAAGGAATGAAAAAGAAGAGGGAACGAAAAAAAAATGAGAATTGGATAAAGAACATCGGATAAAGAACACGTTTCAGAGCTTGACCGATGCAGACAGGGTCGCAGAGAAAGGGGTAGAGGTTGAGGGAGTGGAGTGACCTTGACTTCAGAACCCCTCCCCTGTCCATCCTCCACTTAGCCACGACCCCCCATCCCCACCCCCCGCACTCCTCCCACCCAGCCCCTTTTCTTTTTTCAGCTGGTGTGCTGAATTGAATCTTTCAAGACAGGCTTCAATGCCATTTTTCACATCTTAAAATTATACAGCATCTTGAAGGATTGAACACCTCCCCCCCCCCCCCCCCACACACACACACACACATACACACCTCTCCCCCCACTAAAGATCCATCCCCCGGCTGGAAGGTCTGTAGCCATTACATTAAACTAGAGCCCCCCCCCCCCCCCCCCTCACCCCCGCGCCCCTCGTATCAAAGTTAAAACTTCCCCTCTCCGCCAGCACCCCCCCCCCCCCCCCCCCCCCCCCCCACACACACACAAAACCCTCCTCTCACAGTTACCAAACTGAGAGCCTGTGCGGAAAGGGAGAGAAGAAGGAGAGGCATGGAGGGAACGAAGGGCTGGGAGGAAGAGGGAGTGGGGAGAGGTGGTGTTCGCGAAGGGCAGGGGGTGGGGGGGGGGGGGGGGAAGAAGTGGGTGGAGGCTTCTTTATTCGATGTTCTTAAAAAATACAAAAAGTTAGAGACCAAAACTGCAATCATGTATGTGTGAGCGTTCTGCGACACGACACTCGCCGTCTCTCCAGCGCTCTGAGCCTGTCGACGACGGGAAAGTGAGAAAGACCGTGAAACGATCTGGGATGGAGGGGAGGGGAGGGGATGGGAGGGGAGGGAGGGGGAGTGGACGGGGAGCGTGTGTGTGTGTGTGGGGGGGGGGGGGGGGATTGGCGTGGGGGAGGGGGTACCCACGCTTGATCTACTTTCTATTCCGTGCACATTCCATGATACTTCGCGGGCACTCTTCTTTTTTTCTCTCCCTTCAAAGCTCTGAAGTCTACACAAAAGGGGGGTGGGAGGAGAGGGCGGGAGGAGGGAGGGTGGGGTGGTGGTGGTGGGGGGGGGGGGGGGGTTCGAGGAATACAGGAGAGTGAGGAAGGGAGAGGAGAGGGGAAGGGAAGGGGAAGGAACTGTGGGAAGTTAGGAAGAGAGGGTGTGTGAAAGATGGAGAGACAGACAGACAGACAGAGAGAGAGAGAGAGAGAGTGAGAGAGAGAGAGAGAGAGAGAGAGAGAGAGAGAGAGGAGAGGAGAGAGAGAGAGAGAGAATGAGAGAGACAGACAAAGAGAGAAATAGACAGAGAGAGAGAAGGTCGGGTTGTCCATGTCATGCAAAAAAAAAAAAAAAAAAAAAAAAAATCAGATGCCGGTTTTTTGTATGACAATTTCCTGCAATGTGATTATTCTGGTTAAAAACTTCCCCTCTCCGCCAGCACCCCCCCCCCCCCCCCCCCACCACACACACACACACACCCTCCTCTCACAGTTACCAAAATGAGAGCCTGTGCGGAAAGGGAGAGAAGAAGGAGAGGCATGGAGGGAACGAAGGGCTGGGAGGAAGAGGGAGTGGGGAGAGGTGGTGCTCGCGAAGGGCAGGGGGTGGGGGGGGGGGGGGGGGGGGGAAGAAGTGGGTGGAGGCTTCTTTATTCGATGTTCTTAAAAAAAAAAAAAAGGTAGAGACCAAAACTGCAATCATGTATGTGTGAGCGTTCTGCGACACGACACTCGCCGTCTCTCCAGCGCTCTGAGCCTGTCGACGACGGGAAAGTGAGAAAGACCGTGAAACGATCTGGGATGGAGGGGAGGGGGGGGAGGGGAGGGAGGGGGGAGTGGACGGGGAGCATGTGTGTGTGGGGGGGGGGGGGGAATTGGCGTGGGGGAGGGGGTACCCAGGCTTGATCTACTTTCTATTCCGTGCACATTCCATGATACTTCGCGGGCACTCTTCTTTTTTCTCTCCCTTCAAAGCTCTGAAGTCTACACAAAAGGGGGGTGGGGAGGGGGGCGGGAGGAGGGAGGGTGGGGTGATGGTGGGGGGGGGGGGGTCGAGGAATACAGGAGAGTGAGGAAGGGAGAGGAGAGGGGAAGGGAAGGGGAAGGAACTGTGGGAAGTTAGGAAGAGGAGGGTGTGTGAAAGATGGAGAGAGAGACAGACAGACAGACAGACAGAGAGAGAGAGAGAGAGAGAGAGAGAGAGAGAGAGAGAGAGAGAGAGAGAGAGAGAGAGAATGAGAGAGACAGACAAAGAGAGAAATAGACACAGAGAGAGAAGGTCGGGTTGTCCATGTCATGCCAAAAAAAAAAAAAAAAAAAAATCAGATGCCGGTTTTTTGTATGACAATTTCCTGCAATGTGATTATTCTGGAAAGATGGACGGGGGCAATGAGAGAGATGACCGGGGAGGGACGGGGAAGATAGGGTGTGGGAGAGAGAGAGAGAGAGAGAGAGAGGAGAGAGAGAGAGAGAGAGAGAGAGGAGAGAGAGAGAGAGAGAGGATGGATGGATGGATGTGACGGGCATGAAAAAGAAGAATGAAAATCGAAGAAGAAGAAGATGAAGAAGAAGAAGAAGAGGAATGAAGAGACAATGAAGAACGATGGGTAAAAGAATAAAAAGATAAATCTGCCTTCACATATTTTTCCCCACCCAGTTTTTTCTTCGCCACGAGCAATCATACACAAGCACAAGTAAGCATGAGCACGTGCGTGGTCGGATGTACACACACACGCACACGCACACGCTCACGAACACACGAAAACGAACACACGAAAACGAACGCGCGCGCTCGTGCGCGCGCACACACACACACACACACACACACACACACACACACACACACACACACACACACACACACACACGACACACACACACGCGCGCGCGCGCGCGCACACACACACAAGTATTATCCCCTTCTTCCCCTCCCTCCCCCCCCCCCCCCCCCCCCCCCCCCCCCCCCCCCCTTTATTTTTATTTCTTTTTCATTTCTGTTCTGGAACAGATTCATTACAAAATTCAACAATCTACATTTTGTCATGCAGAAAGATTGAGACTTCACATAATTTTTAATCTTATGGTGGAAGAAAAACCACACCAAAATATGAATCTATGCAAATAATTATATATAAGGGCTTAAAGTGGATAACTAATGAAATGAAGTATACCATGCCAGTAAGAGTCAAAATGACACATTCTTTATTCCTACATTTCAATCTTCATGGTCAGAGGTTGTTTGTTTGTTTGTTTAATTGGAAATGAATGCTTTGCCAGTTCATTACTATGAAGACAGTTCAGTTGTTGGCCTGTGCTTGTTTTTCCCCCACTATTAGATTGTTCGTCAATGTATTTGTCTGACTTTATTCAAGTTTAAAAGGCTGTGCCAGTCTTGAATAAAAGTTACTCTGTGTTAGGTTTTCTTATGGGAGCAAACGTTACCCCACTTGTTTACTGTTAGTTGTTTGTTCAATGTTTTTTGTTTTGTTTTCTAAAAGTTTTTCACACTGTAAATAATTTATTTTGCCATCATATTACCGTTGCCCTACGGGTCTTTTGACAGTAGGAGTGACAATATTTTTTTTCATGTAATCGAACACGAAAATGAAAAGTGAAAGCGCAGACGGGGAAAGTGCAGAGCTCCGCCAAGGTGGGTCACAAATATTTTCGTACATACACCCACACAAATCAGGTAGTGAATTCTGAAGATTTTTTTCCCCCGCCGATGATTCTAGTGTTATTGCCGCCCATGAATTAATTCTTAAAAGGAAACCTAACACAGAGTAACTTTTATTCAAGACTGGCACAGCCTTTTAAACTTGAATAAAGTCAGACAAATACACAGACGAACAATCTAATAGTGGGGGAAAAACAAGCGCAGGCCAACAACTGAACTGTCTTCATAGTAATAATTTGGCAACGATTTGGACTTAAGGAGGGGGGGGGGGGGGGGGTTGAAGATGGAGAAACTGGGAACATGAAATTAAAAAAAAAAAAGTTACAGATATGAAAACTCTTCACTAGCTGCATATGGGAACCATCGCAATCCCTTTTGAGGGCAGATATATTTGTATTGCCTGCTCCGAGGCCTTTCGTCCGCTGGGTCGGACTCATCAGGGAGACACGGCTGGTTGTGTCTGCGCTCCCGGCGTCAAATAGAGACACACCACAGTCCATAATACTGTGGTGTTCTCACCACCAAGGGTGCAAAAAAGAATCCAATAGCACCCCCAAAGCAGCCAGCGAAGAGTAGTAGCCTAAATGCAACCAAACGAAAGTGTGGGGAGGAAAAAAAGTTGCTGTAAAACTAAAGACATTATGCAAGTAATATAAAATGTAGGGGACAGTCTTTGAGTCTACGCCTGAGGATCCACCCAAAGATGCAAGGGAGATCGAAAGACAAACACACAGACGGACAGAAACAAATACAAATAACCTCAATTTAATCAAAGCAAAATCGGAAATGAAATGAGGTAGGGAACAGTAAACGATAAACAGTAAACAAGTGGGATATGTTTTGCTCCCATAAGGAAACCTAACACAGATTAACTTTTATTCAAGACTGGCACAGCCTTTTAAACTTGAATAAAGTCAGACAAATACACAGACGAACAATCTAATAATAGTGGGGGAAAAACAAGCGCAGGCCAACAACTGAACTGTCTTCATAGTAATGACTTGGCAACCACAGTCCATAATTCTGTGGTGTTTTCACCACCAAGGGTTCAAAAAAAATCCAATAGCACCCCAAAGCAGCCAGCGAAGAGTAGGTAGTAAAAAATGGAACAAAACAAAAGTGTGGAGAGGAAGAATGTTGTTGAAAAACTAAGAGCATTATTCAAACAGTATAAAAGGTAGGGGACAATCTTTGAGCCTATGCTTGAGGATCCATTCAAGGATGCAAGGGAGATCAAAGATATGAAACAGTCTGAGCGGTCAGCTCTGCTGTTCAATAACCCAAGCATTGTGAATGGCTAAGAATTGTACAGAACAACCTTTACTTGGATCTCCTAAGAGATGCAATCTCCCACTGATTGACCAAACAATAGAATGCTGAACAATTAAGTAGTGGGGGAAACAAGTGCAGGTTAACAATTCTTCAGTCGTTATAGTAATGACTTGGCAAAGATTTGAACTTTAAAAAATAAAAAAGAATAAATAATTGAAGATGACGAAAACGGGGGGAATATATTATAAATATGAGAAGCCCTTCGCAAGCTGCCTGAGGGAACCATCGTAATCCCTCTCGAAGGCACATTTATGTGTGTGTGTGTGTGTGTGTGTGTGTATTGTGTGTGTGTGTGTGTGTGTGTGTGTGTGTGTGTGTGTGTGTGTGCCGCGCGCGCGCAATGTACAATGCACTTCCAGGATATATTTTATTCTGATTTGGCGTTTCATGCCAACTGAGGCCCTTTTTTTGAGTCCAAACCATGGACAGTGGGCCCTAGAAAAAATGGACGAAAGTGTTGGTGAAGTGCGCCAGGTAACAGGTATTGGGACTGGGGATGGACAGTAGGAGGTGGGAAGAGAAGGGAGAGGAAGATTGGTAAGACATGGACACAGAAAAAAACATGTAACAGAGAGAGAGAGAGAGAGAGAGAGAGAGAGAGAGAGAGAGAGAGAGAGAGAGAGCGAGAGAGAGAGAGAGAGATGGGGGTGATAACAAACAAAACTTCAAAGAAATGTGGGGGGGGGGGGGGGGGTAGGGGATAACAGAAGATTTAGAGTGATGTATGAGAATCCAGGGGAGAAAACAAAGGACAAAACAGAACAGCGGTAACAAGATTAAACAATAGGCTTGGGGTGTAGGGATGGGACAGGGAAACCGTGGTATATGGAGTGTGAGTGGCAAGCTCGGAACTGGAGAACAAACACGCCTTGCCATCCGGCAGACGACTCTGATAGAAACCCTTCCACTGGCTCCCTACTGTCCCGAACATTGAAGGCAAGTGGAGAGTATGACATGATGAAATAAAATGCCGAGACTTTTTGTTTGTTTCTCCTGTTTCACGTGCGACGCAGTTTGACGTGGATTTCTTTTCCCCAGACCAAAGCGTGAACCTCGGACAAAAGAAAGAGAAAGGAAAGGATGCAAGCAAGAAAGCAAAAGAGAGGGATGAGAATCCTAGGTGTAAAAAAATTTTTTTTTTAAGGAATATAAAAGTGGCAGGATTAGATACTGAAGAAGAGGGGGAAAAAAGGGGGAGGGGGTCATCAAGGAATTATTCAGGGGTAGATGGGTGAGGGAAGGGGTGAGAGGGGTCCATACGTGCTCCCAACTACCCCAGGACATTGACGGCAAATGGACACTATGACGTGTTTCACTGGCAATTGCAGTGCCATGATGTATTCTATTTTTTCTTTTTCTAATGCACGTTTGATGCAGTTTTTAGGCGTCTTGTCTCTGCTTGAACCCCCCAAAAGATAGTTCATTGACTAGAAGAGAGAGAGAGTGAGAGAGGAGAGGCAGACAGACAGACAGAAGCAGTCAGACAATCAGAGGGGAAGGGGGGGGGAGAGAAGAGAGAGAGAGAGAGACAGACAGACAGACACAGACAGACACAGACAGACACAGACAGACAGACAGACAGAGACAGACAGACAGAGACAGACAGACAGATGGGAACAGAATGAGAGGGAAGGAGAGAGACAAAAACAGAGGGTTGGGGAGAGGGAGGGAGGGTGTTTAACAACAAAACTCTAGAGAAACGGGGATAGCAGAAGATTCATGGTGATGGATAAGAATCCTGGCGAGAACACATTGGACACAAAACAGAAATAAGGGGAGAGACAGGATTAGACAGCGAGGTGGGGAGAGAGGCTGGGTATGTTCCGGCATGGGCAGTGTGTGTATATGTGTGGCAAATTGTGACCAGAAGATCAATCACTCCTTGCAGTTGCAGCAGACGAATCGGATTGAAAACTCTTTCACTGGCTCCTTGCTGTCCCGAACATGAACGGCAAATGGAGAGTATGGCATGATGTAATGGAAACTGCCATGTTTTTTTTAAAAATTTCTTTGTCTGAGGCATATCTGATGCAATTTTGCGCGCCTGTTTTTCTTTTTTTTACTTTCTTTTTTTTCCCAAACCCTTGTAGCGAATCCCAGAGAAAGCGAGGGAAGGTAGCAAAAGAGGAAATGAAGTAGAATGTGGATAAAGAGAAAGTCAGAGAAAATCTGCAAGTGAGACGGGCAAACAGGCAGAGAGAGAGAGAGAGGGGGGGGGGGGGCGAGGGAGAGTGAGAGAGAGAGAGAGAGAGGCGGAGGGGGAGGGCAACTGACAAACAGAATGAAGAGAGCCATAAATAGAAAACCGCAGGATCGGGGAATAGCAGCAGAGGAAAAGAG
>CM031607.1:28688283-28695783 GCA_018398815.1 Conus ventricosus | reverse complement strand
TGTGTGTGGATATCACTGTGGGAGGGTGAAAATATAACGCAGAGACAGACAGACAGACAGACAGACAGTCAGAGACAGACAGACCAACAGACAGACTGGCATATAGATTCATTCATTTACACAATGGCGGAGAGAGCGAGGGTCACTCAGTCGATCAGCAATGTCAAGGAAGTGGAATAGCGAAGGCAATAAACAATATAAAAGAACGTCAGAGGAACCAGAACGGGAAAGGGAAGAGATCAAATTTGTTAGAGGTTTGTCTGACCAGTTTAACAGCAAACATGATTCAGTGGCGGGAAGGGAGGTGGTTGGGGGGGGGGGGGGGGGGGATGGGGGCTAATACGCCATTTCCTGAGTCGTCGTTTCCCTGGACTGCCGGAATCTAACTCGCCGTTTCTGAAATCGCTATCCAATCTATGCTAACCAGGATTTAGTGCTGTTGCGCCGTCATATACTCGGAGGCTCTAGCAATAGCATCGGGTGTTTAATGCATCACGAAAGTCATTTAATAAACTAAATGGGTAAAATTCATATGAAAAAGAAAACGAAGAAAAGAAAAGGAAGAATGTGGACTAAGTGCACTACTGCTAACACAGAATTACTGGACCACTAAAACGAAGGGACAAACAAATTTCCAATTTTCTTTCTTTTCTTTCTTTCTGCGTACGCAGGCTGATACTCCCGCGGACACTGCCTGTATAGACAGGCAGTGGAGTTTTGTGTGTATGGCCGTTTGTTTTTTTATCCCGCCATTAAGGCAGCCATACTCCATCTTCGGGGGGAAAATTCCAATTTAGGATAACATGTTTCAAACTCTTGGGTCTTCCTCAGACAGGCCAAATAACATTCAAAACAATGAAAACAAAGGCAAACAGACAGTCACTGGTCTCTTCAATCTGGGTGCTAAATTTGATGTTCTCTTTGGTCTTTCTCAAACCTCACTGGAAATTGTATGAACAATGGGCAGTGGAAGGAACGGAAGTCGTGGGAATGGAGATAGTGTGTCGAGCGGAGAAAATGGAACAAGTTTTGAAGAAACCCCAGATGTGTGGAGGAAATCTTTTGGAGTATGTCTCCAAAGTTGGGAGCAAGAAAAAGGGGAACATATATATCATCGCTGCCTGGCGGCCATTTTCGATATTTCACAAGCTGAACATTGACAGTCAATTGGGAGCACGACCTTCTTTAATGGAAGCTGCAGAGTGGTGATATATCTTGCCCTGGTGTGAACTTGATGGAGTTTTTGAGAGCACATTTGTACAGAAACAAAACGACTGTGGCACTTGGACGAAAAGGGAAGGCAGTGGTGGACGAAACGAAAGAAGAGGCTGCGAAAGATTTGGAACTTGTGAGGCTGGGGGGGGGGGGGGGGGGGGGGAGTGCAGACTAGGCTGTTGGGAGCAGAAAAGGAAGGGGGGGGGGGGGGTGGCGGGAAGCCGTATCAGGCGCGAGGGAGATGGGAGCTGAGGGGGTACTGGTTGAGAGGTCAACCCAAAAAAAAGAACTGGAAACTGTTTTGTTCTCATATTTTATGATGCAGTTATGTAAATGATCGATGACGGTAGAGATGGCGAGAGTTAGGTCACAGAAACAAGGACCGACATACAAAACCAAACACAATATGACAGCGAATCGGAAAAAGAATTAAAGACACACAGAACACACACATAAACACGCACGCACTCATGTACGCACGGATCTGCGCAAGCACGCACACACACACACACACACACACACACACACACACACACACACACACACACACACACACACACACATGCACACACACACACACACACACACACACACACCACACACACCACACACACACACACACATACACACGCAGATCTCTCTCTCTCTCTCTCTCTCTCTCTTTCTCTCTCTCTCTGTCTCTCTGTCTCTCTCTCTCTCTCTCTCTCTCTCTCTCTCTCTCTCTCTCTCTCTCTCTCTCTCTCTCTCTCCCCCTCTGTATTCCAGACACAAGGTATAACAGAAAATTCAGAGTGATAGATACAAATTCTGGGATGAAGAAAAGGACACATGCAATGGGGTAGTGACTGAATACTGAGGACACTGAGGCATGGGGAGCGTTTGACAAATCTGGAACAAAAGAACAATCACACACACACACACACACACACACACACACACACACACACACACAACACACACACACACACCTCTTTCACGGGTCCTTACTGACCAGATAACTGATGGCAAGTAATGAGTATGACATGATTTAATGGAGACTGCCGACACTTATTTATCCTTTTCTCCAACAAAACTTTGCTGTAATCCGATTGGCTTCTTCGTGCCCAAACCAGTGAAACTTGAAGAAAAGGATGCAGAAGTGGGGCGGGATGTGGATAGAGAGAAACTAAGAAAGAGAGAGAGAGAGAGAGAGAGAGAGAGAGAGAGAGAGAAGAGAGAGGAGAGAGAGAGAGAGAGAGAGAGAGAGAAAGGAAAGGGAGGTGTCAAGGAGCGTGAAACCTCTCACAAAAGGCATTAGACGCTTGGAGGAAAAGGGACGTTGTACGTAGTATACAAATAGGTAATAGACCAATTAACTAGGGTACCTTACCCATCGCACACGGCCGAACTGTGTGAAAGTTGGCCGAAGTGGTCAGATGAGAACAACACCAGGGGAGAGAGAGAGAGAGAGAGAGAGAGGATGAGAGAGAGAGAGAGGAGAGAGAAGGCAGAGGAGAGAGAGAGAGGAGAGGAGTGAGCAGGACAGAGAAACGGTCGAGAGAAACGTGGTCTGGGAGATAGAAGAGACAGCTAAGTCTTTGGGTTGAAGACAAGCTGGAAGAGAAGGAAACTAAGTTTGAAGCCCAGAGGTGGGTGAAGACAGACAAACTGAAATTGAACCCAGAGGTGGGGTGAAAGAGACGAAGAAGAAGAGTTCGACGTCGAGATCCCAGAGACGACCACGAAGACCAGTCCTGAAACCTGGAGCCAGTCAACCAAGGGCATCACCATCAAGCAGTGCTGAAGAAGACGTGAAGAGACTTTTTTCAAGAATGTGGTGTGGTGTGAAAGCGTGGTTGTGTGTGTGAAAACCTGGCCAGGTAAGAAGTCATTTTATTATAACCCGGGATTAGGAAGTATTGATCTTTTAATGTGTTGATTTATTCATTGTGTGTGATTGATTGTTCATGATTAATTATAAGTAGCATAGAAATTGTATTTCTTGTTCTCAGTCGTGTTAGGAAAGAAACGAATGCGTGACATCCCATTCCCAGAGAGAGGTGAATGTTTGGTGGGTGCATGAGTGTGCATATGCGTGTATGAGTGCAAAGATAACCTTGGTGGGTTTAAGCTGACTAATAATACATCAACTTAGTGCACTTAAGCAATACCATCACGATTTCCCCCGTCCTGGACAAAGTTAGAAAGATTGGGAGGGAGGGACAGTCACAAACAAATGGAATGAAAACTGTCATAAATAGGAGACGGCATTGCAGCTGAGCAAAAGTAGGGGATTAGAATCATCAAGGGAAAAACAAGAACGGAAAGAGGGAAAAGAGGACAGTGGTAGGATTGAATATTGAAAAAGAAGAAGAAGAAAAAAAAAGTGGGGTGAGGCGGGGAGTATGAGCGAGGAATACATTTAGAGGGTGGTGGGAAAGGAACAGTGTGACGTGGTGGAGCGTGTTCCAAACGTGCTCCGAACTGCCCATACACCGACAGCAAAATGGACACAGTTGCACGGTGTGGTGGACATGGCAGTGTCGTGATTTATTCCCTTTCTCCTGATGCACGTTTGATGCAGTTATTTGGGTACTTTGTTTGCCTGAATTCAACGCCATTGAGTCTCAGGGCATGTGAGGAGTTGATATAGAGCAGCGAGGCTGCCAGGCAGACAGACTGGCTGAGTACAGAGGCAGGGTAACACATCGAATTCCAGGAGAAAAAAGTGGAACAGCTGAAGAATGATTGTGATGGATAAGAATCATGCGGAGAAAACAAAGGACAAAGTAGAGGAAAGGAGTGATAGGATTTAAGCACAAGGATTAAACAGAAGGTGGCGGTGGTTTTGAGAACACTGAAGTAATGGAGGGTGTGTGTTTCAAATTTGGAATAGAAAAACAATCACACCTTTCTGTCGGCAGATGATTCTGATACATCTCTCTCTCTCTCTCTCTCTCTCTCTCTCCCTCTCTCTCTCTCTCTCTCTCTCTCTCTCTCTCTCTCTCTCTCTCTCTCTCTCTCTCTCTCTCTCTCTGTGTGTGTGTGTGTGTGTGTGTGTGTGTGTGTGTGTTTGTGTGTACATACACTTTTCTACTGGCTCCTACTGTTTAGAACATTGACGGCAAACGGAGAGTATGCTATGATGTAATGAAAACAGCGATTATATATATATTTCATTTTCCTAAGGCATGTCAAAAGCAGTTGTGTAGGACTTTGTTTCTGGCCAAACCAACGAACTAGAAGAAATGGAGGGAAGGAGGTAGGAAGTGAAGTGAGATATAATATTGACAGAAAAAAGTATGAGAGTTAATGAGGGAGACAGAGAGAGAGACAGAGAGAGAAAAGACTGAAAGAGGCAAACAGATATGATGGAGAGTCACAAATCGGAGCCACAGGCACAAAGAATAGCAAGAGAATGAAAATGAGGTATAAGAATCCTCAACACACACACAAAAAATGCGAATAGGGAGGGGTAATACAACGACAGGATGAACTATTGAATTAGAAAAGGGCTTTTGATGGAGGGGTATATTCAGGGAGTAATGGTGAGGGAAAGGGTAAATGCGGGGTCCATGCGTGCTCCTGCCTGCTCAGACATAGACAGAAAATGGACACTGTGATACGATTGAATGGAAAATGCAATGGCACGATTTATTCCCTTTCTCCTGATGCTCTGTTTTGATGCAATTTGGCGGCTCTTTTTTTTCTTTGCCAGCGAGTGTCGGAGAATGGGAAGGAGTGAAGAATGTTGGTAGAGTTCAAAAATGAAGAGAGTGAGCGAGAGAGAGAAAGAGGAGAACGAACGAACGAACGAATTTTATTTTAAGAGGGTAGTGGTTTAAGCATAAATACTTTTTTTTACACCCAGCCCTCTGGAGAGAGAGAGAGAGAGAGAGAGAGAGAGAGAGAGAGAGAGAGAGAGAGAGAGAGAGGTGAGAGAGGAGAGAGAGAGAGATAGGTCACACAGTCGATCGGCAATGTCAAGGGAGTGGAATAGCAAAAGCAATAAACAATATGAAAGAACGTCAGAAGAACCAGAACGGGAGAAGGGAAAAGATCAAATTTGTTAGGTGGTTGTCGGACCGGTTTAACAGCAAACATGATTCAGAGCCGGGGAGACGGGGGGGGGGGGGGGGGGGGGGGGGGAGGGGGGGAAGGAGGGAGAGGGCCGATACACTTTTTTTTCTTACTGGTCGTTTTGCAGACTGCTAGGATCTAACTTGCTGTTTCTGAAATTGCCATCCGATCTATGCTGACAAGGATTTGGTGCCGTTTGGTCATCATGAACTCTCATGAGGCTCTAGTAACAATATCGGTTATAAGATACATCACGAAAATCATTACATAAACTGAATGGATAAAATTTATAATGAAACATTCAAGAAAGAGAAGGCACGGATGGGAACTAAATGCACTATTGCACAAAACAGAATTACTGTGCCGCTGTGTGTGTGTGTGTGTGTGTGTGTGTGTGTGTGTGTGTGTTTGTGTGGTGTGTTTGTGTGTGTGTGTGTGTGTGTGTGTGTGTGTGTGTGTGTGGTGTGTGTGTGTGTTAGTCTCTTAGGGCTACCTTGAACCTCACCAGAAAATCTAGGAAGAAGGCGAAGTGGAAAGAAGGGAAATCGTCGGAAACGAAATGGTGGGGGTGAACGCAGAAAAGGAAACGGATGTCAAGGAAAGTCCCGGGCGTGTTGAGAAAGAAACCGTTTCCTTGGTGAATATGTCCCCAAAGTTGGGAGTTTAAAAACAAAAACGGAACATATCTCGCTGCGGGCAATCCCTTTTTTTTTATTTCACAATCTGAACATTGAGCACTGCATTCTTTAATGGAAGTTGGAAAAGTGCTGATTTATCTTGCCCTGGTGTGCACTTGCTAGAGTTCTTGAGAACACATTTGTGCTTAAACTAAAGACTGTGGGGTGAAAAGGGAAGGCGGCGGTAAAGAACGGGAAAGGAGAGGCTGCAAGAGAGAAGAGGAAAAGGGTTGGGAAGAGTATAGTTGGAGGGGAGGGGGGGGGGGGGGGAGGTAGGAGGGTGGAGAAGAGCAGGAGGGTAGCAGCAGAAGGGATGTGTGTGTGTGTGTGTGTGGGGGGGGGGGGGGGGGGGGGGGGGTAGTGGGCAGACAAGAGAGGGGCATTATTGGGTGGGGAAAAGTCAACCCAGGCAAAAGAAGTGGAAACCATTTTGTTCAGATATTTTATGCGATACAGTTACGTAAATAAATCGAAGAAGGTAGAGAGAATGAAGGTGACGATGCAGGTGAAAAGAAAAGAAAAGAAAAGAAAAAATGAAAGGACAAACAAATGAGGCGCAAGATATGGAAGTGAATCAGAAAATAGAGAGAGAGAGAGAGCGAGAGAGAGAGAGAGAGAGAGAGAGAGAGAGAGAGAGAGAGAGAGAGGAGAGGAGAGAGAGAGAGAGAGAGAGAGAGAGAAAGAGAGAGAGAGAGAGAGGGAGGGAGGGAGAAAAGGGGAGGGAGGGAAGAGGCAGGGAGGAAGGATACATATTGGATGTAGAAGTGCACGGAGAGAAAGAAGAATGTGAAGGGACTGGAAGGATTGTTCAGGCAACAGCGATATAAGAGACTGCCAGAGGGACAGGCCAAGGGGAGACGGAAGAGAAAAAGAATTTTCTTTTTCAAATGTGTTGGTGTGACTGGTTTAGAAGCAGACATTTTGCAATAATTCTTAGCCCTCACCTGGAGCTTTCTTCATATAGTGATTATGATCATCATGCTGGCTCTTTACGGCTGCACAACTGACGGCAGTTTAAGACAATGGTATGGGTTTTATTTTACATGGAAGTTGCTATGGTTCATTTCTCCTGATGCACTTTGAAATAAGAAAAAAAGAGAGAAAGGGTGTGGGTTGGACCTGAGGTGTGGAGAGAGAGAGAGAGAGAGAGAGAGAGAGAGAGAGAGAGAGAGAGAGAGAGACAGGACAGGGAGAGAGAGCGAGAGAGAGAGAGAGAGAGACAGACAGACAGACAGGGAGGAGAGAGAGAGAGAGAGGAAGAGGAGAGAGAGAGAGAGAGAGAGAGAGAGAGAGAGAGAGAGAGAGAGAGAGAGATGAGTGGTGGGATTTGGAATGGGGAAGTGTATGTGGGTACGTGAGGGGGTTTTGTTGGGGGCGGGTTGGGGGGGGGGGGGGGGGGGGATGGGATAGAGACATGTAGATGTATATAGACAGAAAGGCAAATATTGACATGAATGCGAAAAGTATCAAAAAATGTAAGATGCAGTTTTGTGGGGGGTCAGTGTCAGCGTGCTGAGGTGATGTAATAAAAGTGGAGAAAGAAGAACAA
>CM031607.1:28670783-28680783 GCA_018398815.1 Conus ventricosus | reverse complement strand
TGTGTGTGTGTTTTACAACACATTTTTTTAAACTGAAACTAAAGACTGTTAGTCTGTGGGAGAGATGGGAGGGGGGCAAAAAGGAAGGACAGACTGCAAGATGGAGGAGGGATAGAGCAGGAAGGGGGTTTGGAAGGGTTAGATTTTCGAGAGATGTAGAACAGACTGTTTTCTGTAGGAAGCGAAGGGTACATATGGATGAATGGGGGGAGGGGGGGAGCAGAGGGAATGACTGGGTTGGAAGCCAACCAAGGAAAGACAACCGAAACTTATTTTGTCCTGACATTTTCTGTGATTCCATTATGTAAATAATTGATGAAGGTTTGAGAGGCAGAGAGCGAGGGTGCAGAAAGGAAAACAAATGTACAGACAGACAAACAGAACGCGAGATATCAACGGGAACAAGAATGTAAAAAGAAAGTGGAGAGAGAGAGAGAGAGAGAGGAGAGAGAGAGAGAGAGAGAGAGAGAGAGGAGAGAGAGAGAGACAGAGAGAGACAGAGAGAGAGAGACTTACCGGCAGACAGGCAGACAGTCAGACGGTAACAAACAGACAAAGAGACAGACAGACAGACGCGAGACTCGAGGCACGTATAATTTGTTGTGTTTTTAGCTACCAGTCTGTCCACAAATCGGAAGAAAACAACTTGGGTAGTAAGGTAACTTACAGCCGGCCAAACGCAAAGGGCCATATCAGGGCGTTAGGCGGGAGGGTAAGTGGGTTAGGGAGTGGGGGTGGGGGCAGAAACGGAAATGAAAAATCTGAAAATGAACTGAATCAAATCCAAAATGCCGTTTTGTGGTTACTGCTTTGAAATAGGAAATCCATAAATTAGAGCCGTAACATGAAATGTTTATCGACTTACAGGACCCGACTGCGATCGTGACATCGTTCATATAAATAATCGTATTTTACGCTCTTTTTATTTTTATTCCCTTCCTCACCAGTACTGAAATACGGACTACCACTCTCTTCTCTAAACTCGCGTAAACTGGCGCGAATGCTGGTAACTGTTTATGCGTTGTCTTTTGAGCAAGCTATCGTCCGCTTACATGATATATTCCATTCTATTGCTTTGTTGAATTGCCAGTTCATCTAACACTGACTCCGTTGTCAGAATCCGATTGGGTTGTCTTCCCTGTATTGTGTCAGTGTGTCACATGTTCTGTGCGTTAGATGTGTCACATTGGCTGGCACGAGACAACTCATTCTGACCAAATATATGACAAAATAGTATGGACAGCATTTTTAATCACACCTGTATTAAAATTTTCCAATTCAAATTGACAGCCAGGGAGCACTGGCATTGTCGGGTAGATCAGGATGAATGACACACATGCAGACTTGACCTGGTGCACGCTCACCAGCATAGATAATCTTGTTGTCCTGGAACGGATTGAATGCAGTAGTGTTCTCTTCACTATAAGATATTCCCCCGACAGGGTCGGAAGAGAACGGATTGAATGTAGTAGTGTTCTCTTCACTATAAGATAATCCCCAACAGGGTTTGAAGAGAACGGATTGAATGCAGTAGTGTTCTCTTCACTATAAGATAATCCCCCGACAGGGTCGGAAGAGCACGGATTGAATGTAGTAGTGTTCTCTTCACTATAAGATAATCCCCAACAGGGTTGGAAGAGAACGGATTGAATGCAGTAGTGTTCTCTTCACTATAAGATAATCCCCAACAGGGTTGGAGGAAAACGGATTGAATGCAGTAGTGTTCTCTTCACTATAAGATAATCCCCCGACAGGGTTGGAAGAAAGAGCGCAGATGGCGATGGAGATAGGTTTGCCTTTTGGCCTTGTGTCATTGGATTCTTGTGTGCCTCGGCTGTTTTCCTGTTCCCGTATACTTATGAAGGACATTGATGGTACACAAGTGTTACTACACACCGGCTGTGAACGGTAACTCACTGGTGTCAGTCGAAGCACGACTGTTGTGTAGTTCTCTCTCGTTGTATTTTAAAAAACAGTGACAGTACTTGTATTAGGAAGCTGAGGACACTTTCAGAAAAAAAAGAAAAAAAAAAGCCATGCACGGGCATAATGGACGAATTCCTTACGACAAATTGCCAACTGTATTTTTTTGCTGTTTGAAAACCATCTTACCGGCAGCGACGGAAGGGAAGCTACTAGAGAGAGAGAGAGAGAGAGAGAGAGAGAGAGAGAGAGAGAGAGAGAGAGAGAGAGAGAGAGGAGAGAGAGAGAGAGAGAGAGACAGAGACGAGTTGCACAACAAGGACAGAAATAGCGATGGAGTGCAATAGTTAAAGCAATAGGTGAATTCAGAGAACACCAAAGAAGCCAGATCCAGGCGAGAGAAAAGAGAAGTTTTTTTTTATTTTATTTTTTGCGCGCAGTGTGTGTGTGTGTGTGTGTGTGTGTGTGTGTGTGTGTGTGTGTGTGTGTGTGTGTGCGTGTGTGTGTTGAAATGGCGCCTATCCGGCTGGTTTAAAAGCAGAAAGGAGAGAGCTGGTAAGGGGGGGGGGGGGGGGGGGGGGGTGCAGAAAACAGGCCACGTAGACTGACATGGACTTTGATACAGCGGGTAAAAGAACCTGACAGAAACTGAGACCGTGGCCTGCTTTTGTCAAAGTTGCCAAAGTCCCGATTTAGTTGCCCCCCTGCTAACTACAGGCTTCTACTCAAATTGAAGACTTCAAGTATTCGTGAATGATGGATAAGAGGAAGGGGGAGGGGGGGAGTTGGTGAGGGACACAAAAGAAAAAAAGTAGAAGAAGGAGGAAGGTGGTCTTACTAGAGGGAGAGAAAGAGAGGAGATTAGGTTGGGTGGAGAGTGTATGAACGTAGTGAAAATCACTAGAATTGTTGTTGTTGTTCTCATATATTTGCCCGTCAAGCAGTTATGTAGAGAGGTGCCTGAACGTGGGAAGTGTTATGGTGAGGACAACGGAAGACAAAGAAAGATAGGCAGAAATGCATAGTACAGTATCAGGGAAAAAAGATTGTAAATTAAAGACAAAGAGAGAAATAGGATTTTAGAAAGAGAGAGAGGAGACAAAGAGAGAGAGAGAGAGAGAGAGAGAGAGAGAGAGGGCGAGGCGGGGATGGAGAGAGAGAGTGGGGGGGGGGGGGAGACAGAGACAGACATTGACAGAAAAAGACAGACAGACAGACAGAGAGGGAAGGAGGGATGAAGGGAAAGAGAGAGACGAGCAAGAGAGGACAGCATGTCAAGGGAGTGAGATGACCGAACCATTGAACGACTTGAGAGAACACCAGGGAGAAGCCACAACAAGAGAAGATAAAAGATCAGACTTTTGTACTCCAAGTTCTTATAGAACAGGGAGTACTTTACAATGGGAACGAAGAAATGTTGTCTGTGTGTCTGTCTTGTCTGTCCGTGGTCAAAATGTGTTCCACTCGCTCCAGACAAACAATTCTGGGCCGATCTTTCTGAAACTTTGTAGGTATGTTCATTGTGGGTCAGGGATGATGCCCGATGTTATATTGTACCAGAATAGCCGTTACTAACGGATTTGAATGATGATTAAAAAAAAAAAATCAAGTCCGATAAGGGAAATAACTACCGCGCTGTCGAGTGTTTTCTTCCACTAATTGTTCCCCTTCTTGCAATAACGGTTTATAATTTTATGTGTAACCAAACTTCGTAAGCTCCTCGGTAGTATTGTGGTTAGTATCCCCGTCTGTCACGCGGGAGACCGGAGTTCTATTCTCTGCTGGGGGACAGCACCATTTTTTTCCCTTTTCTCTTATATACAAAATGTATACCACCAAACTGGGAGTACGTTTATATGCTTTGCATCTTGTTTTAATTTTTCTTCTTTTTTTTTATTTTAAGAACGGCATCACTCCCAGCTGCCCTTGGGCCATTTCTCCGAACTTCCTCATGACACCGCCTCCCTGCCGCTCCACTATTAATGGCTGATTGAGACCATAACATGCTCTCATAAAAAGTTGTAGTGCCAGGATGTGTCTCTCTTGATGTACATTTAAACGATGGGAAATGGGAGAAGAAGAGGGGGAGTCTTGACAGGACGTGGAGAGAGAGAGACAGAGAGAGAGAGAGAGAGAGAGAGAGAGAGGAGAAGAGAGAGAGAGAGAGAGAGAGTCAGATTCTGACATACAGAGAGACAAATAAACAAACAGACATACAGACAGACTGAGGCACACACACACACACACACACACACACACACACACACACACACACACACACACACACACACACAGAATGAGAGAGAGGGAGAGAGGCCTGACCAGGATAGGCGTAGAAACAGATAGTCTGAAAAAGAATTGAATGCAAGCAGTAAAAGAAATTGACGGCAAATTGAGACCTTGCTGTTGTGTGGAAGTTTCAAGGTCCTGATGTATCTCTCCTCCTCCTCTTCCTCCTCCTCCCTCCTCCTCAAATACAGGACATCTAACAGGAAGGAAGGAGGGGAGTGGGGTGGGTGTCTAGAGATGCAGAAACGAATGTTGAATGAGAGGGAGGGAAACTGTTGCCACTAGAAGGAGACACATAACGGTGAGGGGGTTAGCTTGGAGGAACAATCAACCCGGGGAAAGAACTGGACGCAGTGTGGGTTTTTTTTTTTATGATGCTGCTATCTAAAGTCATCGATGGAAGGAGACAGGGTGAAGGTGAGGGAAGGGAAACATGATGGATAGAAAGACTGAAAAGAAATGCATAACAATGAAGCGAATTTCAAAGGGAAAGAGAGACAGACAGACAGACAGACAGACAGACTAAGATACAGATAGACAGACATACATTTAGAAAGACAGACAGACAGACTAACAGACAGAGAAAGACAAAGACAGATAGAAAGACAGAGAGAGAGGCACAGACAGATAGCCACACACACACACACACACACACACACACACACACACTTCCTAATTACTATTTTCCACCAATTATCCAAAACATTAGTAATGAAGGAAAAATAAATGTGGCAATATATGTTCATGAAGATGAGAGATATGCTCCATGTGCCAGTCCTGCTCCACTAGACATTCCTGGATTGCACTCATGTGCAGTCAGAATTCAAGTGAATTATAATGTAGTAACAGTTGTTTCTGTATACCTACCTCAGGGCCCAAACGATCGTAATACAGAATGGCTACGCTCTGTTCAATCAGACCCATCTACCAAATATTTAATCACTGGTGATTTTAACGCCCATTCGCCATTCTGGGAAAAGGGATGCCAAATGATAACCAGTAACCGTTTTATTGAAAACATAGTGGACTCCTCTCTTTACCTTCTCAACGATGGCAGTATTACTCGTATTCCAGACAACCCTAAACATAACCCTAGTGCCATCGACTTATCATTCATATCTCCTGAACTAGCTGTATCATGTGACTGGCTGACACTTGATGATACATTAAATAGTGACCATCTACCTATTAAGATTTCTCTTGAAATTATAAGACCTGTAACAAATGATGTAACACATGACAAAGTTCCCAAATATTGTTATAAATTTGCTAACTGGAATAAATTTTCATATCTACTCAGTTCATTTAACATGAACAAAGAAACCATTGAGAATCAAGATGTCGATACGTTATATGATCATCTCCAGAATGCAGTACACTCTGCTGCGAAAGAATCAATTCCGACTGTAAAATCTGTAAAATCGAAAAAACATTTGGGTAATGTCTGGTGGAATGATATATGTCAACGGGCGAAACAAGAAAAAATAGAAAAAACAAAAGAATACAAAAGAGAAAAAAATCCTAAGGAAAAAGCTGAAAAACTTCTTGAGAAAAAAAGAGCAAAAAATCACCTAAATAGAATAATTGCACAAGCAAAACGGCAGTATTGGTCGTCTGTATGTCATAATGAGGTATCAAACTATAAAGACATTCAAAAACTTTGGACACAATTGAAAACAATGAAAAATGGAGTTAGCCTTCCACATTGTCCGATTAAATTAAAACAATATCAATTTCCGTCACATTTTGATAAATCTGAAGCATTCGCAGAATTATTTGCATACAACAGTAGCATTAACAGCTTATCATTGGACAAGAAAAAACACCGCGAACGTGAAGAAAAGAAAAACATCTATGATAGCCCCAAACCAACAGAAAATCACTACCTAAATTCTACTATAACATTGGAGGAAGTCAATGAGTGTATTATTAATCTAAATAAAAAGACATCAGTGGGATTAGATGGCATTTCAAATGAAATATTAAGCCATTTCCCGCAAAATGTCATACAATTTCTACATTTGTTTTTCCAAAAATGTTGGGACAGTGGCAAAATTCCCCTAATTTGGAAACGCTCAATTATAATTCCTATTCATAAAAAAGGAAAACCACTCAGTGATATAAACAGCTATCGGCCAATATCATTAACATCTAACACATGTAAATTGATGGAAAAGATAGTGTTAAAAAGGCTCATTCATCATTGCAATAAAAACTGCATCATTCCTATCAACCAAGCTGCATTCCAAGCAGGCAGATCTACAATTGAGCACTTAGTAAAACTTACAACACACGTAAAACATCAATTTTCACGTCGCAAGAACATCCTCGCTACTTTTTTTGACATTCGTAAAGCCTATGAACAAGTGTGGCACAAACGACTAATGTACAAATAAAGAATATCGGAATCAGTGGGAACATGTACAATTTTATTCAAGATTTTCTACAAGGTAGGTACATTCAAGCAAATATAGGAAATACGTATTCCAACCCAAGACCTTTACAAATGGGTTTACCCCAAGGTTCAGTAATTTCCCCAATATTATTTAATATTTTAATCTCTGATCTCCCTAAAGGTCTTTCTAAAGATACTGAAGTGGCTCAATTTGCTGATGATATATGCCTATGGACAAAAGTGACAATGAAAAGAAATACACCATCAAGATCACTAAATTACATCAAAATAAAATATCAGCTTGAATTAAATAAGATCAATGATTTTTTAAATGTAAATGGTCTTTCTCTTTCCCCAGAAAAAACTAATATGATTCTCTTTAATGCTGGTTACGATCCAGGACAACTTCCTACTTTCACGTTGGATGGCATTGTCTTAAACTATGCAAAAAGCGTCAAATTTTTGGGTGTTATCTTAAGTAGTAAGTTATCTTGGAACGCTCATATTGAATATATTTTAAACAAAGCAAGAAAGAGCTTGAATTTCCTAAAAATAATTAGTAAACAACCTTGGGGACAGGACTCGAAATCATTAACCATCTTAGCAACTGCCCTTATACGCTCAAGACTAACTTATGCTCAAGAAGTATTCTTTAATGCTCCTCAATACCTGCTAAATAACTTCAGAGTACTGATTGCAAAGCTTATAAAATTGCCTTGGGGTTCCCACACATACATCTAACTTAGGGACGTATAATGAAGTAGGAATCTTACCTCTTGCAGAACTTCGGAAAGCTTCTACTTCAAAATTTATCTTAAAGAGCTTTTCACAAAACAATTTTAGCTCAGAAGAAGTATGTTTAAAATCAGAGGAGGATTTCGGAAAACGTGCCCAAAATATGCTGTCAACAAGGTCTATTTACTCGTTTTCCTCCGATCTTCTAAAGGATACCAAAATAGATAAAAACAACATTGCCCCAAAGCCCACGTATTCACCTATTCCAAAATGGGAACAAAGTAAAGCCTCCTTTGATATAGATTATACAGATATATTAAAAAAGGATTGTCCACATACCTTAAGGACATCTGTTTACGCTCATTTAGAAAGTAACTACAATCACCATTTGAAAATTTTTACAGATGGCTCAGTGCTAGAAAATGATAACGCGGGAGCAGCCTTCATAATCCCTAGATTCAAAATAGAAAAGCTCTTCTGTCTTGGTAGACAATTATCGATATTTAGTGCCGAATTAATTGCTATACTTCAGTCGTTAGATTTCATCCTAAATTTTCCAATAAATAATTCCCAAATTATGATAGGTGTTGATTCGAAAGCAGCAATCCACTCGATTAAGTCTGCATGTCCTTCAATTCGTCTTGATATGGTATTAGAAATTCATCATTTCATTCATCTTTTATCCATGAAAGGTATTACTGTTACTTTTTGTTGGATCCCCTCTCATTGTGGTATTGTACCCAACGAGCGCGTAGATCAACTTGCAAGAAAAGCAGCTCAAAATATCAATTACGCAATACCACTTAACATTCCTTTAGATTTGAAAGAATGTTTTTCCATTATAAATTCAACGTCAAGAGAAAAAGTTAAAACATTACTGATGAACTCAGACGTCCAATATTATCACAACTGTGTAAAGTTTAGTGATGGATACAAGAGGAAAACGTACAAACAAGTCTCTTTCTCGTCTAGGGAGATTGAAAGCTTAGTCCATAGATTTCGTTTGAACGCATTGAAAACAAAATATTGTCAAAACGTTAAATGTATGTGTGGGGAAACCTTAAGTATCAGTCATTTACTAATTCAATGCCCAAGAGCAAGAGAACTCTTTACAAATTCGGGTATTGATGGTTACACTGATGGATCGACTTCCTTACCTTTACCAAGCATTTTAAACAGTTCTTGTGTTCTTGAGTCAGTTTGCAAATGTTTGTTATGTAGTTCAATTGGCCTTTATCTTTAGATCTTATCTCTACTCAATTACATTATTTTGCTTTAATTAGATGGAAGAGGGATAGAGGGGAGGGGGGATGTCATATTCTATCATTAACGTATTAATACACTCAATCACTTACATACTTCATTCACACACACACATAAAACTGTCTGAATCACTGTAGTGGAAGGACATTAAACCGACGACAACACACACACACACACACACACACACACACGCGCGCGCGCGCGCGCGCGCGCACGCACGCACGCACGCACGCACGCACGCACGCACGCACGCACGCACACACACACACACACGCACACGCACACACACACACACACATACATACATACATGCATACATACATACATACATACACACACGTGCAGACACACACACACTCACTCACTCACACTCAGTCACTCACTCAACCACGCGGTCAGCTGAACCGTTAGAGGAAGACCTAATACAACGAACAGAATTCAATGACATGGATGTGATAGGGTTAACAAATAGATATGTTGAGGAAATTAAATTATTCCAGGGGGGGGGGGGGGGGGGGGGGGGGAGGGGGAAAAACCCCTAGTATGTCTCAGGCGTTGGGATTAGAAAAAAATACGAAGCCACGTCTCGCCGTCTTGCGTCCTTTTCTGATATTTTGCTGGCTGAATATTTATTAACCATGACCTTTTCTGCTGTAAGCTCCAAAGCCTCGCCTGACTGGAACTTTCAAAGCTCAGATTTGTCCCTCCTGATGTGTACTTGAGAGAGTGAGAGAGAGAGTGAGAGAGGGAGAGTATGTCTCTCTCCGTGCACTGCTGGAGAGAGAGAGAGAGAGAGAGAGAGAGAGGAGAGAGAGAGAGAGAGAGAGAGAGAGAGAGTATGTCTGTCTCCGTGCACTGCAGAGAGAGAGAGAGAGAGAAGAGAGGAGAGAGAGAGGAGAGAGAGAGAGAGAGAGAGAGAGAGAGAGAGAGAGATGAACACGTAAGAACGCTCGGGAGTGGAATGGTTAAAGCAATAAACAATTGAAGAGAGCAACCAGAGTGATGAGAACAATCCTCGCTGTTCCGCGGGGGAATTTCTGATACTAATTATGATAATTGCATTGGCTCCACACGATTTCCCAGCTGACTGGAAATTAACACTGTTTACAGTGGTTGCATTGCATTTATCTCCCGCTTGCACGTTTGAAATAAGGAAAAAGGGGAATGGACGAGGTGAAGTAGCTATGCAGACCATCACGGGAAGAAACGCAGAAGAGAAAACGGGGCTGCGGAACGGTGGGGGGGGGGGGGGGGGGGGGGGGGGGGGGGGGAGGGAGGAGGCGGGTTGGTTGATTTTGACAAGAGACAGTACATGAATTCCAAAGCATTGTTTGTGACCGTCTACTGTAATGTAACCATGATAATAATGATGGTGCATGAGAATAGCAACAACAA
>CM031607.1:28655783-28665783 GCA_018398815.1 Conus ventricosus | reverse complement strand
ACTATTATATTAAAAAAAATATATTCTCTAGCTTTTCATCACGTGCTCAAATGGTGACCTTAATTTCGAATTCCTCTTTAGGTCCATGACTTTGGAGACTTTGTGTCCAGGTCGCTGGTATTACAGCAAAGTGTTGGAGACTGTCGTTGGACGGATGTGGTGGCACCCTCTGGAGCGGAACGTCCATCCATTCTGACTCCAAGACTAAGCAGTTATTGTCGTCAGTAGGGGTCTTAGTGTGAGGTGTCTTGCGAATGTCGGATCGAAACATACAGCACTGAACACCACTGGAGTGAACCGGTGGCCGTGCTGTGCCTCCTGGGGTGAGTTAGTCATAGTAACCTTAACATGAACTGTCCCTGTGGATTATGGGGTGCCAGCTCTTTGACAGAAACAGCCAGAATGTGACTACACAATGAGCGTCGTGAGCTTACTGCCACTGGAATGCCTTGGAAGACAAGACAGTAAAGGAGGACAGACAGTGAGTCATTCTGGAACTATTTTGTATACACATTCACATGTGCAGCTATGTAGTAAGAAAAAAAAGGAAAGGAAAATGATAGCAAAGGAAAGAGACAGATCAAAAAGGCACTGTGTAGACAGCCCAGAGGAATTCAAATTGACAGACTCGTGACAAGAAACAAACAAAACAAAACTGGTATTATAAAAAAAAATCAGAACAAAGCAGAAGAGAGATGGAGAGTAATTCTCACAAAAATCAAAAGGAATCAAGACAAATAGACAGACAGAAAAAAGAAACATGTTAGCTAGTCAGGGACGAAACATGGAGAGAGAGAGAGAGAGAGAGAGAGAGAGAGAGAGAGAGAGAGAGAGAGAGGGGAGAGATACAATCTTACGGACATTCATATAGAGTAGGAGTATCGTGCGATTATTCAAGAGATAGGGATGTCTGGGCGCTGGGCGTCACAGAAATGGTGTGTGTGTGTGTGTGTGTGTGTGTGTGTGTGTGTGTGTGTGTGTGTGTGTGTGTGTGTGTGTGTGTGTGTGTGTGCTGCTTCATTTTCTGTATTCCCGTTTGATTACTGCAGCGCAGCTCATACCATCTTCCCCATACACAACCACATTCAGTTCTATGCCATTGCAACCCCAGTATCTGCTGTCCACAGAGAGCAATCAGCACGTTGCTGTTTTATGTCAGCTTACCAGAGGAGCTGGCTTCACAGGTGACAAGGACAGAGCGGATTCCATAATCATGTTCCAGCCCATTTCCAGCAGGCTCATCACCAGGCATGTTTCCGTACGATTGTATAGCATGACCATCGACCAATCGTATGCTAGAAATGAAAACAATGACGATGAAGCAGTTGAAGAGTTCTATGAACTCTGAAAGACACCAGCAAGAAGACTCCGCAGAAAGACTTGCGTGTCGTGTCTGGAGACTGTAATGCCAAAGTTGGCCGGATGCGCGCGATTGATGGATGGGGACAGTGGAGGGGGGGGGGGGGGGGCTTTGAATAGGAGGAACCAAGGACGGTCACTAAAATTCGCCAGGGGCCAAAACAAGTCATTCTAGTAAGTTGACGCTGACGTTCTTCTGAACAGGCTCAGAGGGAAGGCTGAAGAAATCCTTGCAGACGAACAAGCAGGATTCTGACCAAAAAGAAATAGAACAGAACAGAGAGGACGCAGGGCGTTACACACAAAACCCTGTATTGAAGACGCTGATTAGTCGCACATCCATCCAAAGACAGTCCTTGTGAATTTGCCTAGTTCGACGAGTTTGACAATCACACGGTAGACACAGACATGAAGAGGACATAGAAACTGGGGTCACCACAAGGGCAAAGAAAAAAGAATGATAGTATTTTTAGAAAAATTTAGAATTTTAGAAACAGATAATGAGCAGCGAGAGCAGGGATGATGAATATTATGCTATGTAATTCCATTGTAATCTGAGACTACATAACACGGTCGCACACAACCTAGCGACCACAATGCAGACACCTCCAGTCTTGGTCTGGAAAACTAAGAGACATATTTTAGTGGATGAAACGCGACAGCAATGTTCCAGTCTTTCCATTAGAGACTCTGGCAAGGTTTGGAGCCAGCTGAATGAAATAAAACATGAAATAAATGCCTACGACAGGAAAGAGATCTACGTATTCCCAGTTTGCTAGTCTGCAAGGCTGCAGTAAATGGAAAAGGGAGGGAAATAGCTGATGCAATAAATGACATAAGAGACTGCCAGAAAGGCCGGACTAGGGAAGAACAAAGGAAAGAATTTTCAAAGAGACAAAAAATGTTGGTCTGACTGAGCTAAGACCAGGCATTATGCAATCATTTCTGGCAGTCCTTTGGTGATTCCTGGTCGTGATTCTGATCATGACACTGTCTCCCAACCGCCTCTATCCCATTCCCAAAGTAAGCAAATGAAGACATGGTGTGCTTTCATAAAAGTTGCAGTGTCACGATTTATCTCTCCTGATGACCATTCAAGTAAGATGTGGGAGGCGGAGGTTGACAGGAACTGAGAAGAGTGAGAGAAGAGCAGAGATGGGTAAGTGAGAATGGAGAGAGGGGGTGGAGGGAGCATGGTGTGAAGACATGTAGGTAGACGGACAGACAGACAGGCCAGTCCTGGCACGGACATAAACTGCAAAAGAAATGGGAAGCAATTTGGCTCCGAACGTTAGTTGTGCTGTACGTTATGTAGCAAGAAGAGAGAAAAGGTGAATAGCAGCAAGAGAAAAAGAAAGATCCGAAACTCAGAATCCAACAAACAGAGAAAGAGCCAAGCGAATAAGTTTGGTAGGCACACGGAGGAAAATAAATAGAGATGTCTTAGACCCAGATCAAAGCTTAGAATAAGACCAAAGAAACATGAAGAGTATGAAGTACAAAAATCAATAGAACAGAAGCAGAAGAATTAATAGGAAAAAGAATCAACTTTAAAGGCAACTACGGATATATACAGAAACCCTGCCTTAGAGATTCTGCCTAGAAGGCTCGGATTAATAAAAGATACCATCCTGTCTCACCGTCTTCGTGGTCTGGATGCGAACATCGACAGACAAATGAACCCATGAACTACTTTAATGGAAGTTGCCAAGTCCTGATTTATCTCCCCTGCTGCGCTCTTGATCGAGTTTTTGAGGTTACTTTTCTGCGTTAAGACTGTAAGAATCGAGAACGGGATACGGAAGGGGGCAGGGTAAGTGGAGGGGGGGGGGGGGGGGGGAGCAGTGAGGGAAGGAGAGAACCGCTGCCAGATGAAGGGTGAAAACGGAGACTATGAGAGGGTTAAACGCAGAAACACCAGCTGGAAATAGTGATTGTTCCAGTATTTGTTGTAGTTATGGTGTGAAAGGTTAGTGGAGACCAAGGGTATGAGGATAGTGGATTGAGATGAAGACGAAGAAAAACAGGCAAATAAAAATGCTAGACAGCAAACTGGAGGGGAAAATAAGACGATAGAAGGCAAAATATAAAGCCTGGAAGAAGAACGAGAAGAAGAAGAAGTAGTAGTAGTAGAAGTAGTAGTAGAAATAGGAGGAAGAGGAGGAGAGAGACACACACAGAAGAGATGAGAAACGTAGACTGACAGAGAAAGGTAATGGGATAAAAAGAAAGAAAAGAAGACAGGGGAAGAGAAAAAGAGAGAGGAGAGAAGAGAGGAGGACTAGAAGGAGACACAAATAAAAGTAAATACAATGGGCACATACACACACGCGCGCACGCGCACACGCGCGCACGCACGCGCGCACACACACACAATTCAATTCAATTCAATTCAATTCAAATTTAATCCTTTGAACCCTGTTGGGGCATGGAGGATACAAATGTAACAAAGAGAAATACGAAACTCACTCAGAACAATGTGTGAACATAGTTGCGAAATGCTGAATTCTGGTGAACTGTAATGATCATATTAAACAATCTTCCCATTTTTAGAAACTTACTAATATTCAAACAAATGCGTCTTCCTTTTTTAAATAAATTACAAAAGTTGAAAACAGACTTTGGTTTTAGATATTTTTTAGGGATGAATTTTTCACGAAGTTCATTATATTTTGGATATTCCATAATGCAATGAAATTCATCTCCAATTTCACCCCTTTCACAGTTACGACAAATACGCAATTCTCTTGGAACATTATGGTGTCTTCCAATTTCAGTTTGCAATTTATGGTTACTACATCTAAATTTGAATAAAGGTATAACATAAATATCTGGTAAGGTAGAAATATAATGTTCTTTTTCAAAGACAGTCTTAATACTTTTATAGAATACACACTTGTTGCTGTTTTCAAGAGAACTGCACCAATCACGAGCATAATTATTTTGCAACTCTTTCTAACACACTTACATAAGTTATTTCTGTTTGTGAATGAATGAGATTCCCAAACACAATCAAAACCAGTTTCAAATAAAATGCTTTTAACATAACTAAGCCATGGTGAAACGAAAATTCCTTTTGTATATAGTTCATGTAAGATATTATATACTTTGTTTGAATACTTCTTAGAATCAGGAACAACTAAGTTAGCCCAGAACCTTATCATTCTTACTTTAATCAGTACAGATAAAGGATAGATTCCGGTTTCACCATAAATCATTGAAGTCATTGTAGTTTTATTTAATCTAAATATATACTTTAAGAAACGTAACTGTAACTTTTCTAATATATCAACATTTTCATAACCCCAAATTTCACAACCATACAACAACACAGGTACAACTATGGAATAAAATAATTGTATGCAAACATCAATTGGCAATTTCTGCTTCCTTGCAATTTGTAATAATGAAAACATTGCCTTGACAGCCTAATTATAAGCACATTTTTTTGCTTTGTAAAAAGAACCTGTTCTGCTGAACTCGATGCCTAAGTATTTCATTGAATTAAGAAGCTCTATCTTTTCATTCCCAAAGAAAGAAATTTCACGCATACTATTTCGACCATGAAAGACAACTATTTTTGTTTTCTTTGGATTTACTTCTAATTGCCATTGCATGCAATATATATGTACACACATACACACACACACACACACACACACACACACACACACACACACACACACCACACACACACACACACACACACACATACACACACACACACACACACACACACACACACACACACACACACACACACACACACACACACAAACACACACTAGAAATCTACGTGTAGTAGGGTTAACAAGGAAAGAAAAATAAGTTTAAAGGAAACCTCAGATGTGCGGACGAAATCATTCCGTGGGGGACCAACGAATGAAGCCACGTCTGGCTGACTTTCGGCCTTTTCTGATATTTTGCGGCAGAGAATAGCTATAAACTTTTCTACCGGAACTTGCAAAGTCTTTCTTCAGTTGATGTTGCTAAGCCCAGCTTTGTATCCGCCTGATGTGTACGAGAGAGAGAGAGAGGAGAGGAGAGAGAGAGAGAGAGAGAGGAGAGAGAGAGAGAGGAGAGAGAGAGAGAGAGAGAGAGAGAGAGAGAAGAACACATGGTCACGCAGGAATCCATTTAATGGAATGGTGAGAGAGAGACAGACAGACAGACAGACAGAGAGAGACAGAGAAACAGAGAGAAAGACAGACAGACAGACAAACAGAGAAAAGGTTTTGGAGGAGGACATGATCCTGTAGGGATGTTGCGTGAGTGGAGTTGTTAAAGCACTAAACAATGAAAGAGGCCACCAGAGTGGTGAGAACAGTCACTGGTGTTCCTCGTGAGTTTTCTCATACTAGTTATGGTAATTACATTAGCTCCCTACGATTCCCTAAGCTGACAGTGACAGCAAATTACCATTGTTTGTGGTTCCATTGTGCTTGCGTCGCGAGGATTTATCTATCCACTTGCAGGTTTGAAATCATGAAAACGGGAAAGGACGAGAGGAAGTAGCTGTGCAGAACATGACAAGGAGAAATACAGAAGAGTGATAGGGTGTAGAGAAGGGCAGGGGGGGGGGGGGTGGTAGCCATATAGACTGATTTTGAAAGAGAAAGACAGTACATGGATGCCAAATCATGTTTATGGATGTTTGATGTAATAATAAGAAGAAAATGGTGATGATCATAGTAAATTAATTGAAGCAAAAAAGGTACCCATTACCTCAACTGGAATGATGTCATAATGATGATAATGATAGTAATAAAAACAATAACCATAACAATCATGGTAGAATGATAAGAAGAAAGGAAAGAAATTGCCCTCAAGAGACGCAGACAGACAGCAGACAAAGCTAGGAGAATAAAGAGTCAGGGGAATTCAGACTGACAGGCACTTGACTGAAAAGCAAACGAAAGCCTAGGAACCAGCTACATATTCATTAAGAAACGGAAACAATGGACAGTTGACTGAACAGAAGTCAAGGAAACGGAAGAGAGATAGAAAACACAGATGTAAATGCACGATAGCCAGAGAGAGAGAGAGAGAGGAGGAGAGGAGAGAGAGAGAGAGAGGAGAGAGAGAGAGAGAGGAGAGAGAGAGAGAGAGAGATCCACGTGTGGACAGTAAAACAAGGATCTCTCGGAGTAAACTAATTGAAGCATTAAAGGATTTAAGCGATTGCCAAGGGGGCCAGACGATAGGAAGCAAAGAGTTGTTTTTTTTTCAAACAAAAAGATTCTGGCCAGATTAGTTTAAAAACAGATATCATGCCATCGTTCCTCAATCCTGACATACCCACGAGAGGATTTATGAGATAATTATTATCATTACGCTGTGTGCGTACGGTTTTGCCCTCTGGCAGCAAATTAGGGCCACATTATGGTTTAATGAAAGCCGCAATACCATGATTTGGCTCTCCTAATATACATTCAAATTAAGACAGTGAGTGAGAAAAAATTGGATGGGGGGGGGGGGGGGAGATGGACAGGAAGTGTTGGGGAGAGAGAGAGAGAGAGAGAGAGAGTGAGAGTGAGACAGACAGACAGACAGACAGACAGACAGAGACAGAGAGAGACAGAGAAAGAGAGATGGGCATCAGAGGCTTGGACTGAAAAATAGAGAGACATACTAATATTGAGAGGTATATTTACAACAGAGAAAGTTACAACAACAACAACAAATCTAGAAATATTTCAACGAAACTTTGCTGTGCCCTGGTGACATATTGAATATAGAGGAAAGAAGAAAGAAAAACAATGAGAAAGAGACAGATAAGAAATTCAAAGGCATGCAGGCTATGAAATACCACCAAGGTAAGGACAGATCAGATCATGCACGTCCAGAAAAAAAATAAAAAAAGGAGACCAGATAGAACTTCAGAATAGAACCAAGACAGATAGAGAGCAGAAAGAACAGAAATCAGTGGGACGGAAGTGATAGAGAGCAGAAAGAACAGAAATCGGTGGGACGGAAGTGATAGAGAGCAGAAAGAACAGAAATCAGTGGGACGGAAGTGATAGAGGGCAGAAAGAACAGAAATCAGTGGGACGGAAGTGATAGAGAGCAGAAAGAACAGAAATCAGTGGGACGGAAGTGATCGAGAGCAGAAAGAACAGAAATCAGTGGGACGGAAGTGATAGAGAGCAGAAAGAACAGAAATCAGTGGGACGGAAGTGATAGAGAGCAGAAAGAACAGAAATCAGTGGGACGGAAGTGATAGAGAGCAGAAAACAGAAATCAGTGGGACGGAAGTGATAGAGAGCAGAAAGAACAGAAATCAGTGGGACGGAAGTGATTTGAGAGCAGAAAGAACAGAAATCAGTGGGACGGAAGTGATAGAGAGCAGAAAGAACAGAAATCAGTGGGACGGAAGTGATAGAGAGCAGAAAGAACAGAAATCAGTGGGACGGAAGTGATAGAGAGCAGAAAGAACAGAAATCAGTGGGACGGAAGTGATAGAGAGCAGAAAGAACAGAAATCAGTGGGACGGAAGTGATAGAGAGCAGAAAGAACAGAAATCAGTGGGACGGAAGTGATAGAGAGCAGAAAGAACAGAAATCAGTGGGACGGAAGTGATAGAGAGCAGAAAGACAGAATCAGTGGGACGAGTGATAGAGCAGAGATGGACAAGATGCAAGCAAATAAACATGCTCCAGTTTGGTGATAAAAATTGTGTATGTAACAGAAAAGAAAAAAAAGAAAGGTTGCTATCCCGGGCGGGAATAGAACTCCGGTCTCCGCGTGACAGGCGGGGATACTAACCACTATACTAACGAGGAGCTGACATTGTTTGGTTACACATCAAATTATAAGCCGTTATTGCAAGAAGGGAGACAATTTCCAGTTAGTGGAGAGAAAAAAAACTCGACAGCGCGGTGGTTATTTCCCTTATCAGATTTTTTTTTTTTTTAATTATCATTTATAGCCGTTAGTAACGGCTGTTCTGGTAAAATAAAACATCGGGCATCATTCCTGACCCATAATTAACATACCTACAAATTTTCAGAAAGATCGGCCCAGAAGTTTGTCTGGAGCGAGTGGAACACATTTTGACCACGGACAGACAGACAGACAGACAGACAGACACACACACACACACACACACACACACACACACACACACACACACACACAGAGCATTTCTTCGTTCCATTGTAAAGTACTCCCAGTTCTATAAGAACTGGGAGTACAAAACGAAACAGCTTCAAAGCAACCTGCGGGGTGTGTGGTGGAAACAATTCGGTTGGGAGTGTCTGTCTTCAGAGTAGGGTGTAGGAAATCGTGCAATCATGCCACTCCGCCTCACGGCCATTCCTTGATATTTGCCTGGCTGAGCATTGACCGTCACTGGAGACCATGACCTTCTTTAGTGGAAGTTGCAAAGTACCGATTTGTCTCCTCCCCTGAGGTACACCTGATCGTGTCTGTGCGAACATATATCTAGTCAGACTGAAGACTATGTAGCCTTGGGCGGAAGGAAAGTAGGGAGCAAAATGACACCGAGGAACGGAAGGGAGACATTTGCTACAAGACGAAAAAAAGAAAGGGGTTAAAGATTCACTGTGATGTCTTTGCATGAAATGGTGGGTAATGGTTAAAATGGTGGTAGTTGGAGAGAAAGAAAGAAAAATAGGCTGAAGGGCAGACAAATATGTACGACAGCAAATCAGGGGAGAGACAGGCGATGTGTTCGAGGTAGAGGGGGCGGAGAGAGATGAGGGTGAGAGAGAAGACACTGACACTGACTGACACTGACACTGACACTGACATCTTTTATTGACAATGGCTTATAGCCTTTTTTGTCAAGGGGGTACAATGTCTTTCTTCATGCATAGAAGAAATGAAAACAAAAGAAGAACTGTAAAATAGGTGTCTACACAACTAATCAAAATTAAGAAATGATTTCCATTTCCATCACTCATTTGCGTTTCTTGTATATGTTCTAGTACAAAATCATTCTCACACAACAACCATTCCCGTCACATACGCACACTTATCCATTCTATCTTCCATCGACTTACACGCACGCATTTGTATCCTTATCCTCCCTTCTCCCATTCACAAACATTCTCTGTACAGATGATTTATCTGGCTTGATATGAAAAAACACTCACTTGAACCATCAAGCTTCAAGGTCAAATAAGTATTCTGAACAATAAAAATGAAATATAATTGATATCCCCTCAGTGTTTTGAACTTTTATTCATTCATAATTTTCTTCCGCGTGTCTACAGCTTCTGTTAGATATTTTGCTAGCATCTTTAACAATGTTCCATCATTTGTTTGCAAATATTGTTAAGGTTTCGACTCTTGACTATGTTATGATCAAAGAATCTTGATCTTTTTCTAATGTTCCATAAGCAGGACAAGTGAACAAAAAATGTAACTCATCTTCTCTAATTGCAATATCATTACATAATGGACATGAATCATCAACAGCATCATTATTTAGATACCATCTTTTATTAGCCTTTAATCCCAGTGTTCTATTTCTAAATCTTGCAAGGATACCTCTTTGCCACGATTAGATACTAAATGTAAATACTTTTCTGAGAGAGACAGAGAGAGAGAGAGAGAGAGAGATCGGAGAGAGAGAGAGAGGAGAGAGAGAGAGAGAGAGAGAGGAGAGGAGAGAGAG
>CM031607.1:28643283-28645783 GCA_018398815.1 Conus ventricosus | reverse complement strand
ATGGGTTGCCCCACGGCGATTTAACACTGACTATCCCTGTGGATTGCCGGCGCTTTGACGGGACAAACCAGGGTGCGGTTGTGAACAGGCGTGGGGGCGGGTGGTGGGTGGGGGTGGTATTGGGGGCAGAATGTCAGCCATTGGGGTGATGCCACTTCAGTGACATGGAGGACGAGACAGGGAAAACCAGGGCAGACAGTAAATGAATACCGACAATTTTGACAGCGACATCATAGACACAGACATGGAGAGGAAATGGAAACCGTGGTCACCACAAGAGCAAGGCATAGACAGAGAATTTTAAAACTTTTTTTGTAATAATAATCTACGAGAGCGGGTATGATGGATATGACGCTATGTAATTCCATTCTCATCAGAGATCACAAACAGGGTTGTCCACAACGCTTCCTGTCACAGTATACCACATTCAGGGTTGGTCTGGAAATTTGAGCAGCAGCCCCAGAGACACATCTATTGAGAAGATGGAACCCGACCGTATGACTCCATTCTTCCCATTAAGGCTTCTCCAACATGGCCGGGTTGGAGATGGCTGGATGAAAAATCCACAAAATAAATGCCTGTGACAGGAAATGAATGCACATATTCCCAGCATGCAAGCCCGCAAAACAAAAATTGCTCTGTAGAAGCTGTAGACGGAAGGGAATAGTTGACGCAACAAAGGACATAAGAGACCGCTAGAGGCGGGAGACCAGGGAAGAGGGAAGGAAAGAATTTTCAACGAGAAAAAAAGTGGTCTGACTGAGCTTAGACCAGACATTATGCAATCAATCAGTCCTAGCAGTCCTTGGGAGATTTCTTTCTGGTCATATTTCTGATCGTTACACAGGCTTTGGCAGCCACGTACTCCACCCCATACTAACAGCAAATGAACATCGTGGCCTGCTTTCATGGAACTTGCAGTGCCAGGATTTATATCTCCTGATGCCCATTCAAGTCTGAAGAACAGGAGAAAAGAGAGGAAATTGGACAGGAACTGAGGAGAGTGAGCGACGGGCAGAGGTGGGTACGTGATAATGGAGAGGGAGAGAGAGAGAGGGGGGGAGGGAGGATGGTATAAACCATGAAATAAATCAAAAGCAATTTTTCTCTATGAATGTTGGCTGTGCTTTGGGTGATGTAGTAAGAGGAGAGGAAAGAGGCTGCAGAAAACTCAAGCAGGCAGAAACATGCAGAAAAAAAAAATCAGCCAAGCGAATAAGATTGAAATAAAGTCAGTTTGGCAAACACATGGGGGAAAAATAAATGAATACAACTTAGACACAACTTAAACTTAAAAATAAAAGCCCAAGAAAGATGGAGAGCGGAAAGAACTGAAATCGATGGGATGGAAGTGGTTGGGTTCACAGGGACAAAAGAACCCACTTGAAAGGCTACCACAGATGTATAAAGGAAACCTTGCCTTGCGGGGATACTGTCTCAAAAGCTTGGATTAAAAAAGTTTCCGTTCTGTCTCATCGTCTTGGCTGAAGAGTATCGACAGACAACTGAGACCATGAACTACACTAACGGAAGTTGCAAAGTCCTGATTTATCTCCCCTGCTGCGTATTTGATCGAGTTTTTAAGGTAACGTTCCTGTGTTAACTGAAGACTGTAAGGATCGGGAAGGGGACGCGAGGGGTAGAGTAGGGTAGGTGGGGATGGGGGGGGGGGGGGGGAGGAGAGGAAAAGGAGCCACGAGGGATGGAGAGAGCCATTGCCAGATGGAGGATGAAAATGAAAGCTATGACCAGCTGCCGTGGCGAAGTGGTTAGCATCGCGGACTCCCGGCTGGGAGGTCGTGGGTTCGAATCCTATCAGAGTCATGTGGGTTATTCTGCCCCAACCGGCTTCTACCCAGAGTTGAGTTTGCTGCGGACTCAGTTGGGAAGACTGGGACCACAATGTCGAGTTTCATCCACTTAATGGATACGTTTCTGAGATTGTTGCTCAAATTCCTGACCAACAGTGCAGGTGCTTGTATCTCTCGGGCTTGGTTGACGCCGGGATATATTATGAAAGGAAGCGTAGAGTACAGCCCTGTCATGTAGTCTCAGACCGAAATGGAAATCCGTAGCATCATCTTAATCATCCCCATTCTCATGTATCAAGTTCTGTGGCCCTTCATGCTCTGCTCTCATGGTGACCTCAGTTTCGATGTCCTCTCCACGTCTGTGGCCTTGGTTTGGTTCCGTCGGGGTCACCGGTATCGGCGAGTCCATGGGGGCTGTCGTTGGGCGGACGTGGTGGCGCCCCCCCCCCCCCCCGTCCGGGGGGGGGGGGGGGGGAGCTCACTCACGCCGGCTCCGCGACTAAGCAATTATTGTCGTCAGTAGGGGGCTTAGTAGGTCGTGTCCTGCGTATGTTAGATCAGAACAGGCGCCACTGAACACCACCGAAGTGACTCGGCAGCAGTGCAGTGTCTCCTCCGGTGGGTTGTCTCTTGACGACTTGACATTGACTGCTCTCTGTGGATTGCCGGTGCCGGGGCTGCGGCGGGGC
>CM031607.1:28638283-28640783 GCA_018398815.1 Conus ventricosus | reverse complement strand
TGAGAGGAGAGCGGTGTCAATCCTAACAGAAATGAAACAGAAGTGATGCCATTACGCAGAAATGCTGGTCGAGGGTAGCAATGTGAGTGTGGGAAACAGAAAAGGGAAAACAAGATGCAAAGCGTATAAACGTACTCCCAGTTTATCTTGAATACGCGTGAGATATTCCATAAAGAGGAAAAACCGTTTTGGGCCGTTATAGCCGTTAGTAACGGCTATTCTGGTAAACATCGGCCATCATCCGTGACCCATAATGAACATACTTACAAATTTTCGGAAAGATCGGCCAAGTACTTTCTGAGATATTCCATAAAGTTATAGCCGTTAGCAGCGGATATAACGGTAAAATAAAACATCGGGCATCATTCGGGACCCATAATGAACATACCTACAAATTTTCAGATAGATCGGCCCAGTAGTTTTGTCTGGAGCGATTGGAACACATTTTGACCACAGACGGACACGCACACACACATACTGACTGACTGAAACCAATTTATTGTCAGATTAACTCGAGGTTGTACTGACACACACACACACAACACACACACACACACACACACACACACACACACACACACACACACAGCATTTCTTCGTTCCCATTCTGAAGCCGCAACTATAAGAACAGGGAGTACAAAAAAGAGGATCCTTCCCCACTGTAGTGTTATGGCTAATGACGAAGCTGACAAGATCTCCAAACTAGCCAGCAACCAGGAACAGACTGCCCATCAGACAGGGCAAGTCAAGACCTGTCTCTAAAGCCCTTGAAAAACGCACGGAAACAGCGTCTGCAGCGAGGACCTGAAGAGGGTGGCATCTCCAAGCGGGAAACGGTGCAGCAGGTCACCGTCATCAGACAGACTGAGAGTAGGACATTGTCAGCTTCATCAGACAGACAGAGTAGGACATTGTCAGCTTCATCAGACAGACAGAGTAGGACATTGTCAGCTTCTCTCGCATTTCTTTCTTCTTACGGATGAGCACACAATCACGTGGGTCTGCGCCACAGACGCCAGCCCGCATTCTGCACCAGTCTCCATCCCACCTACTATGACACCCTACGACAGGAAACGCGACCCATTGCTGTGGACCTGCGGGGACCGGCGACATCGTTAAAAGGCAGATGGCCCACAATACCGGGTTACCAACACAGCGTGGTCGGAAACGCCGAAGAACAAGCCGCTGTAGAGGCTGCGGCTATGGAAAATGAGTGTGGCTGTAGTACACAGAGTGAGCGCTTGTGCGGTGTATAGGTTGCGCAACTGAAGCAGACGTGTGTGTGTGTGTGGGGGGGGGGGGGGGGGGGGGGGGGGAGAAGCCGAAAGATCGGACATAAAAGAGACGGAAGTTGTCGGTCTAACGCGAGCTTGTGGGTTGGAAGGTTAGTAGCGGAGAAGGGGTGGGATGGGGTAACAGACTGAAAGAAAACATCGGAAGTTTAGAGAGCGGGAAAAATTCATTCCAGGGGAGACCAACCTATGTCTAAAAAAAGTTTGAAGTAAGGAAAAAGAAAAAAAGCAACTCAGTGTCGTCTGGCCGTCGTTTCCGATACTGCGCTGGCTCCCTCGGCCCTTCGCATTGACAACAAATGGAGACGGTGGTATGCTTTGATGGAACTTGCGAAGTCTGGATTTATCTTCTCCCACATGTGTACTTGATCGATTTTTTTTTTGCTGGTATGTTTTGCAAGCACTTCTCTACTTAAAGTAAAGGCTGTGAAACCTGGAGAAAAGGGAGAGGCGAGGTGGACGGTGGAAATGGGGGTGAGACTGAAGTTATGGGCGGATGGGATATGACTCTAAGAGAAAGAGAGAGAGAGAGAGAGAGAGAGAGAGGAGAGAGAGAGAGAGAGAGAGAGAGACCGACCGACCGACCGACCGACCGACAGACAGACAGACAGAGGCAGACAGGCAGACAAACAGATAGACAGAGAGAAGTGGATTGTGGAGAAATCGATGCTTTTTTGAAAAAAAAAATCTTGAAGATGTAGTAATACATGTAGTTCGGAATAATGAAGAAAAGGGGTGAGGGAATTGAGATGGTCAAAGAAAGGATGAAAGTAGAGTGGGAGCTGTGTAAAGAAGACAGGTTGACAGAGGCTCGGCGATAGAGATGAAGAATACTGGAGGAAAGACAGTTCTGAGAGGGGTCCTAATAGAGGCAGAAACATGAGGGGGAAAAAACGACAAGAGAGACAGAGACAGAGGAAGGGTGGGGTGGGATGGGATGGTCGTCGGAAAGAGAGAGAGAGAGAGAGAGAGAGAGAGGAGAGAGAGAGAGAGAGAGAGAGAGAGAGAGGCACTTTGACACTTTGATATTTTATTGTCATTATCAAAGAGGTCTTTTGACAAGGGGGGAGAGGTAACACAACAATAACATTTCCCTCTTCCTTTCCTGCAAACAAATAGTACACATTCACTCCTAGTGTGCTCCAAATCAAAGGTTAAAAACAAATAAATTCATAACATTTCCTTATGTCCTCACACACAGGAGTAAT
>CM031607.1:28618283-28623283 GCA_018398815.1 Conus ventricosus | reverse complement strand
TGCCCTCGGGAACCAAACCAAGGTCCAGACGGGAGAGGACACGAAAATTAGGTCCCTGAGAGCAGGGCTAAAGGGGCCAAGAATTTGAGACTTTTTTTTTATGCTGTCGATGAAAATGGGATGATTAAGTTGATGTCGGATTTCCGTTTCGGTCTGAGACTACTGAAGGGGCCCTGTACTCTACGCTTTTTATAATATTTCCCGGCGTCAACCAGGCCCGAGGAACAGGCACCTGCAGTGTTGGTCATGAAATTTGAGAAACCTTCAAAAAACGCATCCATTAGTGGATAAAACTCGACTGTGTGGTCCGTTTCCAATGAGTCCGCAGAAACCAATTGGGTAGGACCCGGTCGGGGCAGAAAAAAACCCCCCATGATTTGATGGGTTCGAACCACGACTCCCAGCCGGGGGGTCCACGCGTTAACCACTTCGCCACGGGGTGGTGTTGTTGTTGTTTTTTTGCACTCTGTTTCTTTTTCTTTTTTTTTTTTTCTCTCTCTTTTTTTTTGTTGTTGTCGTTCTACGGGTTTCTCCGATTCAGTCGCTCGCTCGAGATTGGTGGTCGTTAAGATTTCAGTTACCTTTTATGTTGTCGATGTCTTTTCGTCCGAAAAAGGGGGGGGGGGGGGGGGAGAGAACACACACACCCCAAACACACACAACCACACTTACACACACACAACACCCCCAAAACAAAACACACACACCACCACACACACACCACACACACCACAAACCACAACGCAGCACGCACGCAGCAGCACGCACGCACGCCGCACACACACACACACACACACACACCTTTCTCACACAACACCACACGCGCACACCCCAAAACACACACCCCCCCCACACACACACACACCGCGCGCCCACACACACACCACAACACACACACGCGCGCGCGCGTTTGCACGCTGACAGATGACAGAGAGAGCGAGAGGAGAAGAAAAGAAGAAGAAAAAGGGAGAAATGAGGGGAGAGAGGGAGAGAGAGGAAGAGGGGAGAGAGAGGGGGAGAGGAGAAGGGAAAGGGGGGGAAAGTTGGGGGTGGGGTTTCCTTCATAACGTGTTGGAAGAATACACTTTGGTTTCCTGTGCCCCCTCCTCCCGGGGGATGTCTGGGGCTGGGTACAGATGGTTTCCCCTGGGTTAATAGGGTAAAGTTGGTAAAAAGCGTGTTGTTCCCTCTTTTCTCTCTCTCTCTCTCTCCTCTCTCTCTCTCTCTCTTTCTCTTCTCTCTTCAATCCACACACCCCTTTGTCTTGTCTCTCTCTCTTCTCTCTCTCTCTCTCTCTCTTCTCTCTCTCTCTCTCTCTCTCTCTCTCTCTCTTCTGTGCCCACACACCAAAACATGATGACTGACTGAAACCATTTTTTTGTTTTAACTCAGGGTTTGTACTGACACACACAAACAGAAGAGAAAAACAAAACACAACACACACCACAACCCACCACACACAACCACCCCACACACAAAACAACATGCACCCCACAAAAATTACCCCCACGCGCGCTTACAACACACCAAACACACACACCACCCACCACACACACACACACAACAAAACACACCACACACACACGCTCGCACGCACGCACACACACACAACACACACGCGCGCTCACAGTTGTTTATTGGTGGGGGTTACCAAAAATATTTTCTGTCTCTTTTGTGGAAAAATTTGTTGTTTTACTCATGCGGCGCGTCAAAGCAAAACCACACACCCACACACACACCAACCACACCACACCACACACACCCCCCAACTCACAAAACACAAAAAAACGCGGCGTGCGCGCGCCACCACACAACACCCCCACACACCCACACACACACACCACACAAAAACACAAACGCACGCACGCGGCACGCAAACCGCACACACCACAACCAACCACACACAAACACACCCACACCACACCACGCACGCACGCCGAAACCCGCACCACACACACACACACACCCCCCACACACACCACACACCCACACACACACACACACACGGGAGTGAGGGAGGGAGAGGGGGGTAGAGAGGGAGGAGAGAGAGGGGGAGAGGGGGGAAGCCCCGCCCCCTCAGGCACCCATATGAATCTGAGTCTCCCTGTCAATAAGTCAAACCCAACTACTTGGGGAAGGGGGGAGGGATCTTTTTTATCAGGGCTTATTTACCATCGCCATCGCGGAAATTGTTTTTCCCCAAAGTCCCGCCTTTTTCAGCTTTTCAAATTTTGGCTGTGGCCAAAAAAAAAAAAAAAACAAACAAATGCACACAAAAACCCTTTTCTCTCTTTGCTGCGCTGCTTGTCTGGAAAAAGAAGCATCCGCTTCTGGTCGCCGTGGCGAAGGGGTTAGGCGCGGACTCCCCCCCGGGGGGGGGTCGTCGGTTCGTTTTCCTATCAGAGCCACGTGCAAAATGTTTCTCCCCCCGCCCGGCTTTTTCCAGGTTGAGGTTGGTGCGGGTTCGAAAGGAAGAGGGGCCACACAGTCGAGCTTCACCCACTAAAGGGGAGGTTCTGAGAATGTTGCGCAAATCTCTCGCCCAGCAAAAAGGTGTCTGTATCTCTGGGCCTGGTTAACCCCGGGTTTTAATCATGAAAGGTAAGTGCAGTATCCCCCCTGCCATGTGTCTCAGCCAGAATGGAATTCCTGCTTGCTTATCACCATTTATCGTAGCTTTTTTTAAAAAAAAAAAAAAAAAAAATAGCGCCGGTTCTCTTTTGCTAAGTGCACTGTTTTTCCACAAAAGGAGGAATCTTATCCCCCTTCTCGGGGTTTTTGGCCGTTCCTTGTCTGTTTGAAAGAGGACAGAGGGGGTTTCTCCCTTTCTGTCTGGTAGAAACTTTTTTTTTAACGTTTCCTGTGTCGTTTTTGGGGAGAATGTCTGGGTCTTCGTTCAAAATTTAGGGTTGTGCAGTTTGGTAAACGCTCTCTCTCTTCCACTTCTCCTCCTTTTCTCTCCTCTCTTCTCTCCCTCTCTCTTCTTCTTCTCTCTCTCTTTTTCATAAAATCAGACGCGCGGCGTTCACACCCCCACACAACCACACACACACACCACACACACACACACACCACCCAAACCCACTAACACACCACGCAGCACCACACACAAGCGCGCGCGCGGTCCCCCTCCCTAGAGTGAGGAGAAAGAGAGAGGAGAGGGGGGGGGGGGGGGACAGAGGGGGAGAGAGGGAGAGATTTGGTAGAAACTCCTTCCCTAATAAACCCAAAACCTATGGGTCGGGGTGCTGTTGGTTCGTTGTTCCCCGGCCCCGTATTACACAGTAAGCCATCCGGACCCCTGCCCTTTGTCTCAAGACCCCCGCCCTTTAAACACATCCAAAATTGAGTCTGGCATCCTGGTAAAAAAGGATACCGCGAAAAAACCCCTTTATTTTTGTCGCTGCGCCCTTGTCTGGCAAACTTTCAGCCGCTTTTTTCTCTTGCTAAGTTCCAGGATGTTCCACAGGAGGATGGGAAACTTATCTCCCCTTCAATGGTAGGCCAGTTCCTGTTTTGTCGGTTTTGGGGGAGAGGGGGGGGGGGAGAGAAGAGAGGAGAGAGAGAGAGGAGAGAGAGGGGGAGAGGAAAACAGGACAGACAGAAAAGGGAAGACAGACGAGAGAGTTGCCCCTGTAGAGAGTTGGTTTGAAACGTTTTTTGATGTCTTCTGTCTCGCTTTTGGGTGAATGTTGGGCCCTTGTCAAAATTTTGGGTTTGTTCGTTTGCTGTGAAAACTCTTCTCTCTCTCTCTCTCTCTCTCTCTCTCTCTCTCTTTTCTCTCTCTCTCTCTTTTCCTCTTCTCTCTCTCTTCTTCTCTCTCTCTCTCTCTTCTCTCTCCTCTCTCTTCTGTCAATGTCTTTTGAGCAGGCTGGACAATGAAATCACCCTTCCCCGGCATGAAAAAATCTTTTTTTTGGGTTTTAAACCCCCGGGTCCCCTTTTTAAAAAGACCCAAAAATCTCTAAATCGCCCGCACGAAATTTTTGTGGTAGTTTTCAGCTTGAAAAAAAAATCTTTAATGAGTGATAAAACTCTATTGTCGTCATTTTTTTCCCAAGTTCCCCTGCCAATTTAGCATATGGCACGATTCAACCTTTTTTTTAAATCTGCACAACAAAAAAAAAAAAAAAAAAGAAAAAAAAGACATCGTCACATCCGTCTAAATCACCCTGCAATGCCCTTCCTTTGGATAGAAACCCCTTTTTTTAAAAGTTTTAGTTCTGTGACCCAATTTTAATTGGGTTGTTATGATGTGCCTGTTTATTTCCCTTGCTTGGTAAATTTTAAATTTTCATTCTCTCTCTCTCTCTTTTCTCTCTTTTCCCCTCTCTCTCTCTCTCTTCTCTCTCTCCTCTTTCTCACACCACACACACACACAACACACACACACCACACACACACCACGCACGCACGCACGCACGCACAACACACACCAAAACCACACACAACACACACACACCACAACCCCACACACACCACACAGAGACCCCCAAAAAAATTTTCTTTTTTTAAAAACGAAAAAGAATTTATTTCTTGTTTGAATATGTAAAGTATAAAATTTTTTCGGAAAATATTTATCAAGATTTATTCCCATCCAACGGCGATTTTTAGTTTTTTGTGGCAATCTGAAAAATGGATTCTTAGAAATTGGCAAAGATATTTTTTTTTTTTTGCACTGAAAACTGACATTATGAACGGAAACTAGATTTGAATATGTGTTGTGATTGGTTTCAACCAAATGAAAATATTTTTGTTTACTTAGTTGTTTCCCTTTATTTTATTTCCCCCTTTTTGTTGTTTCTTATGTGTTTTGGAAAGAAATTATTTTCCCTTTTTCTGATGACCGTACCCTTTTTTTTATTTCGCAAAAAAATTACCAAATTGTATAGGGTCGTGGGCCCTTTCAATTAAAATGTCAGAGTTCTCTCTCTCTCTCTCTCTCTCTCTCTCTCTCTCTCTCTCCCCTCTTCTCTCTCTCCTCTTCTCTCTCTCTCTTC
>CM031607.1:28600783-28613283 GCA_018398815.1 Conus ventricosus | reverse complement strand
GACGTATAGTGGAAAGATAAGCCATTGTGACGTCCAGTGGAAAGATAAGCCATTGTGACGTCCAGTGGAAAGATACGCTATTGTGACGTATAGTGGAAAGATAAGCTATTGTGACGTATAGTGGAAAGATAAGCCATTGTGACGTCCAGTGGAAAGATAAGCTATTGTGACGTATAGTGGAAAGATAAGCCATTGTGACGTCCAGTGGAAAGATAAGCCATTGTGACGTCCAGTGGAAAGATAAGCCATTGTGACGTATAGTGGAAAGATAAGCTATTGTGACGTCCAGTGGAAAGATAAGCCATTGTGACGTATAGTGGAATGATAAGCTATTGTGACGTATAGTGAAAAGATAAGCTATTGTGACGTATAGTGGAAAGATAAGCTATTGTGACGTATAGTGGAAAGATAAGCCATTGTGACGTCCAGTGGAAAGATAAGCCATTGTGACGTCCAGTGGAAAGATAAGCCATTTTGACGTCCAGTGGAAAGGTAAGCCATTTTGACGTATAGTGGAAAGATAAGCTATTGTGACGTATAGTGGAAAGATAAGCTATTGTGACGTATACTGGAAGATAAGCCATTGTGACGTACACTGGAAAGATAAGACATTGTAACGTACAGAAAAAAGATATGGTATTAGAATGTACAGAGAAAAGACAGGTTATTGTAACGTATAGAGGAGAGACAGAGCATTGTAACGTGCAGGAAACACAGGGCATTGTAACGTGCAGGAGAAACACAAGGCATTGTAACGTGCAGGAGAAACACAAGGCATTGTAACGTGCAGAGGAAACACAAGGCATTGTAACGTGCAGAGGAAACACAAGGCATTGTAACGTGCAGAGGAAACACAAGGCATTGAGACGTGCAGGAGAAACGCAAGGCATTGTAACGTGCAGAGGAAACACAAGGCATTGTAACGTGCAGGAGAAACACAAGGCATTGTAACGTGCAGAGGAAACACAAGGCATTGTAACGTGCAGGAGAAACACAAGGCATTGTAACGTGCAGAGGAAACACAAGGCATTGAGTCGTGCAGAGGAAACACAAGGCATTGTAACGTGCAGGAGAAACACAAGGCATTGTAACGTGCAGAGGAAACACAAGGCATTGTAACGTGCAGAGGAAGCACAAGGCATTGAGACGTGCAGAGGAAACACAAGGCATTGTAACGTGCAGGAGAAACACAAGGCATTGTAACGTGCAGAGGAAACACAAGGCATTGAGACGTGCAGAGGAAACACAAGGCATTGTAACGTGCAGAGGAAACACAAGGCATTGAGACGTGCAGAGGAAACACAAGGCATTGTAACGTGCAGAGAAACACAAGCATTGTAACGTGCAGAGTAAACACAAGGCATTGTAACGTGCAGAGGAAGCACAAGGCATTGTAACGTGCAGAGGAAACACAAGGCATTGTAACGTGCAGAGGAAGCACAAGGCATTGTAACGTGCAGAGGAAACACAAGGCATTGTAACGTGCAGAGGAAACACAAGGCATTGTAACGTGCAGAGGAAACACAAGGCATTGTAACGTGCAGAGGAAACACAAGGCATTGTAACGTGCAGAGGAAACACAAGGCATTGTAACGTGCAGAGGAAACACAAGGCATTGTAACGTGCAGAGGAAACACAAGGCATATTAACGTGCAGAGGAAACACAAGGCATTGTAACGTGCAGAGGAAACACAAGGCATTGAGACGTGCAGAGGAAACACAAGGCATTCTAACGTGAAGATGAAACACAACAAGGCATTGAGACGTGCAGAGGAAACACAAGGCATTGTAACGTGCAGAGGAATCACAAGGCATTGAGACGTGCAGAGGAAACACAAGGCGTTCTAACATGCAGAGGAAACAGGGCATTGTAACGTGCAGAGGAAACACAAGGCATTGTAACGTGCAGAGGAAACACAAGGCATTGTAACGTGCAGAGGAAACACAAGTCATTGAGACGTGCAGAGGAAACACAAGGTATTGTAACGTGCAGAGGAAACACGAGGCATTGAGACGTGCAGAGGAAACACAAGGCATTGTAACGCGAAGAGGAAACACAAGGCGTTGAGACGTGCAGAGGAAACACAAGGCATTGAGACGTGAAGAGGAAGCACAAGGCATTGTAACGTGCAGATGAAACACAAGGCGTTGAGACGTGCAGAGGAAACACAAGGCATTGTAACGTGCAGAGGAAACACAAGGCATTGTAACGTGCAGAGGAAACACAAGGCATTGTAACGTGCAGAGGAAGCACAAGGCGTTGAGACGTGAAGAGGAAACACAAGGCATTGAGACGTGCAGAGGAAACACAAGGTATTGTAACGTGCAGAGGAAACACAAGGCGTTGAGACGATGCAGAGAAACACAAGGCATTGTAACGTGCAGAGGAAGCACAAGGCGTTGAGACGTGAAGAGGAAACACAAGGCATTGAGACGTGCAGAGGAAACACAAGGCATTGAGACGTGCAGAGGAAACACAAGGCATTGAGACGTGCAGAGGAAACACAAGGCGTTGTAACGTGCAGAGGAAACCCAAGACACTGAGACGTGAAGGGGAAGCACAAGGCATTGAGTCGTACAGATGAAACACAAGGCATTGAGACGTACAGAAGAACACAAGGCATTGAGACGTGCAGAGGAAACACAAGGCATTGAGACGTACAGAGGAAACACAAGGCATTGAGACGTGCAGGGGAAACACAAGGCATTGAGATGAGTAGAGGAAACACAAGGCATTGAAACGTGCAGAGGAAAGACGAGGCGCTGAGACTTTCAGAGGAAAGAAGTCGAACAGACGAACAAGAAATGAACTGAGACGTACGGCGCAAACACAAAGCATTGCCACCTTCGAAGAATGGTAAGGCGTTGAATCGAACAATGGACAGGAAAGGCTTTGAAGAATACACAGAAAAGAGAAAGCATCCATTTAGATGTGCGAAGAAGAGGAGAGAAGTGGAGAGACGAAGAGGGAAGGGGGTCAGAAATTGGAAAATAAAGAATTGGATTAGATTTCTTGAAAAGAATACGAAGAAGAGAGAGAAAAAAAAGAATACGTCTATGTGGTTGTGTTTGTAGATATGTGTGCATGCATGCACACACACACACACACACACACACACACACACACACACACACACACACACACACACACACACCAAGCTCTCTCCCTCTCTCCCTCCCTCTCTCTCTCCTCTCCTCTCCTCTCTCTCTCTCTCTCTCTCTTGCACACACACACACGCGCGCGCGCGCGCGTGCGCGCACGCACACACGCACGCACGCACGCGCACATACACACACACACACATACACACACACATACACACGGGGAGGGTGAGAGAGGAGAGAGAGAGAGAGAGAGAGAGAGAGAGAGAGAGAGAGAGAGAGAGAGAGAGAGAGAGAGAGATCTTTGAATGGGGAAAGGGTAGAAAGACTTCGAAAAGAGACACAGTGGAAACGAATGCACCAATGGAAAACTGGCATCAACAACAACAATTAAAAAAAAGAAGTACCGGGTTTGAAAAAAAAAGAAGCTAGAAATACTGGGAAACTGTTTCAAGATAAGTAGAAGGATAGGGTACTGACCCCTACTTCTTGTTTGCTAACATTGCTTGTCAGTAGGAAGAACTTGGGAACAGTGCCCAGATGGCTGCCACAGAACTGATTGGGGGAACAAACACACTGCTCTGCGGCCTCTCCAGCTGCCTTTGTGTGTCTTCCGGGAACGAGGTGGATGCGAGAACTTTTTTTTTTACAGTCTGGCATGGAGAGGCTACACAAACTAACGTTCCTTCGGAATTGCGCCACTACCCCGTACTCTGAAGGGGCTTACGTACATTCAACAGTGGGAAGGTTGGCGAATGGATACTGTACTCGCTCAGGAAGGAAAAAAATGTCGGATCCAGGGTTCACTTCTCGAATGGGACAAGGTTTGTCTTTTTTTCCTGTATGGACTATGTCCTTTGGAATAGAAGAGAAAGAAAAAAGACGCAACCGATGTTAGGTAGGCACTCAAGGTCTGACCAGCGCATTGGGCTAAAGCGTAGGTCAGACATCTGCTAAGTCGTAGCCACGAGACCCTCTTCTTCAGTTCTCTCATCTTAGTTCTTAATTCCTTTAACCATCAGCTTAAAATCATGCGCAGTGTGGTCTCAAAACTTAGCGGATGTGGTGTAGCGTATATGGACTAGTCCGCACGCAGTGACGCCTCCTTCATGAAACTGAAACTGGAACTTTTGAATAGACAGTAAGCCATAATATGCACCAGCGGACGTAAGAACCCACGGTAACTAGGCATTTTTTTTCAGTCTCGTTTGTCGTACCATTCCAGTAGCATGACCCAGCGCCGCTCCTTACGTTTCCCCGTCTGTCGTCCAACTCCCATCTTGTCCCGTCGCAGCCCAGGCCCAGGGAGAGAGTCATGGTCAGGTCGGCATGAGGCAGCCCACCCGCGGGGACTCTGCGCTTCTGCGTGCGGAGTCACGTCGGTGGTATTCAGTGGTGCTTGTTCTGATCCAGCATAAGCAGGACAGCACCTCCTAGAACCTTTCCTGACCGCAGCCATTGTGTTGTCGCGGAGCCAGCCAGAGTGAGCATCCCCATTCCTGGAGGGCGCCAGCACTTCAGTCCAACGACACTGCCTATCAACTCGCCGATGCCGGCGACCTCGTGCCGAAGTCATCAATTGCACAGTTGTGGAGAGGAGATCACAACTGGGGTTACCATAAGAGCATGCATGAAGAGCCATAGACCGCCTGTTTATTAGGGTGATCGATGAGGATGAGGATAACCAAGATGATGCTATTGTTGTGTTCCGTTCCAGTCTTAAACTGTATGACACGGATGATACGGCAAAATTCTGCCATGTCCAGTAACATGTTAGTTCATTGGGGCGGGGGGGGGGGGGGGGGGGGGGGGGGGGGAAGAGAGAGAGAGAGAGAGAGAGAGAGAGAGAGAGAGAGAGAGAGAGAGAATTGAATATGATTGTGAAGCTTCCGTCTTTTATTGCTTATAACCGCAAGAAACAGAATCATTTTCTCTCTGTCACTGTCTGTCTGTCTGTCTCTGTCTCTATTATCTGTCTGTCTGTCTGTCTGTCTGTCTGTCTGTCTGTCTGTCTGTCTCTCTCTCTCTCTCTCTTTCTCTCTCTCACACACACACACACACGCACACACACACACACACACACACACACACACACACACACACACACACACACACACACACCCCTCACTCTCTCTCTCTCTCCTCTCTCTCTCTCTCTCTCCTCTCTCTCAGCCCCCCCCCCCCCCCCCCCCCCCCCCCCAACCCATCCCGCCATTCCCTGGAAATTGGTCACAGACCGCCTGACTATCGTAATGTCAGAGCAAAGTGCGTGACATAGTCCATGCCCTGGTGATCCTAGACAGACCAGGAAGACGGAGTGGACGTGACATAGTCCATGCCCTGGTGATCCTAGACAGACCAGGAAGACGGAGTGGACCCCTAGAGAACTCGTGACCCATAACTCCTCCACCCCCCCTCCCCCGCCCCCTCCTCTCCCCAACCCCCCAGCGAGTCAGCACAAGACGGTCTCCGCCAAAAGCTTGTTAGTACCAATGAGTCGAATACGCTAGGCCATAAAGTCGATAGCGATTCGACTCCAAGTGAATGCGTTCCATTTGAGGATCGAGAAAGTTGAAATATTCATATCTGAGTTTCGTGAAGATCAACCCAAGTCATGTGTGGGGCACACTGGCATGAAGATTGTGGTGCATGTCATGTTTCTGTTGTCTGCATGTGGGGCATGTGTCAAAGTCATGTTGGTGTATATCAGCATGTCAGCATCAGCATTCTCTTATATGGGGCATGTCAAGGTGAACGTTTTCTCCTGTGGTGTATGTCAGTATCAACATTTCCCTGTGTGGGATACGTCATTGTCAGCGTTTTCGTATACGGGATATATCAATGTCAAAATCTTCCCATGTGTATTCTTACGTGGGATATTTCAAAGTCAACATATTCGTTTGTGCGCATGGCAAAGTCAGCATGTTCACATGTGCCGCATGTTACTGTCAACATGTTCATACGGGCTGCACGTTAAAGTGAATCTAAACTCAACCTTTTCTTATGTAGGTTATGTCAAAGTGTACATTCTCTAACGTAGTGTATGCTAGTTCAAAATGTTGTTATGTGTGTGAAAATCGATTTTTGTGTGTGTGGGGTGTGTCAAGGTCAACATTTTGTTTCTATTTGAGTTATGTCATAGTAAACAGTGTTGTCATGTACAGTGCATGTCAAAGTCAACATTTTACTAATTGGGGCCGATGAAATCAAGTCTGCGACACAGCTATACTACTCCACCCTGGCATTTTGAAAATTATGACAAGCCCAAAGCAAAACAGCCTCCAAATCGCCTGAAATTCTTGCCATTGTTCAGAAAGCAGGTCACACCATTGTGTTACATATATTGTAGAATCACCTTTCTCTTAGCGCGGAAATGTCGAAGTTTTTCCCTGTAAAGTGAGTGACAGGTCAAGGCTGTCTGCTCCCCCCCCCCCCCCCCCCCCCCCCTCCCGGTGGCATGGTTCCAGTGCCGTGGGCCTGTTAACTTCAGGTTTCCTTTCACGTGGCACTGAATCTCGCTTCGATCGGAAATCCGTATCAGGAAATTCCGGACAGTGACATTCCAAACGCCCCGGTTGCTTATACAACACATCATCCATGTCTACTTCTTCTAAATGCTGTCCCCTCGTTGGGAATGAAACATGGCATTCGCGGGATGTGTGAATATTGGAGAATGAGATAAGTGGGGAGAGAGAAGAGAGAGAGAGAGGAGAGGGGGGGAGGGGTAGGAGGGAGTGAGAGAGGGAAAGGGAGGAAGGAAGGCGGGGTAGAAACTTTATCCAATAGGCTACACTCCATAGCCGCATTGGGTGGGAGGTGATTTCACAAATGCTACAGAAAAGCAGCGGACCAAAACGTTCGAAACACGAAATATCAGCCTTTATATCACCATGAACGTTAGCATTCCGTTGAATATAATACTGAGCACATCATTATCAGTCCGTGAAAATAGCTGTAGAAGGGACCTGTTGAGAAATGGGAATTAGATCGTTTGCCAGTGGAAATGACGGTAGAGTTCCAAGTACTCGTAAGATTTGACCTTTTTTTCCACCTGAAAAAAAACCCTCTCTATCAACCCAGCGGAAAATGAGTACATTAGTCAGCTCGGTAAAGTTAAAGGTGGCGAAGGAGAGCGATAGGTTCCGCCGTCTTTCATGACAGGCTTTGAACACAATGGATCTCTTACAGATTACTGTCCCTAAGGCCAAAGGGCCATGGGAACTGTCACAAGTGGTTCAGTTTCTTTTGATCATCGGTCGATTCATATCTACATATCTTGGGTTTCCCTTTGTACGTGTTGAGTTTAATGTGAAGAGGTCTCTAAAAGGTGCCAGAATATGGCAGAAACTGCCAGAAGCTTCCAGAAATGTTCTCTTGAATGTTTCGAGCGTTTGGATTGGATATAACATGTGATGGTTCTCGATCCTTCTAGAAAGTTCTATGCATTTTGATTGGCTGTGCTGTGTCGTGTTTCTCGAACATTCTAGAATACTCCGTGAGTGGTGATTAGTTGTGTGGCCCCATGTTTCTTAAACTTTCGATTCAGTGCTTTATGAATGATTGAGAGAATGGGACGATGCGAATAATATGAGAGAGAATAATAATTATGAATAATATGAATGTTTAATCAAATATGAGAGAACTCAAATTGATAGCGTTTGAGGACATACCATTGCGATGGACATTGAATACTGAGTTGTGAATCTTGACGATCTTGACTTTTATCCATTCGTGGGGTCGGATTTTTTTTTTCTTTTCTTTTTTTTTTCTTTTTTGGGGGGAGCATGAAAGCCCTCTCAGTCCACCCATCAGTACATGTGTACCTAATTTAGTTAAAGGAAGGTTAAAGGCGGCGGAAAGAGAGGGATTGGCTCCACCTTTTTGCCGTGGGCTCAGGTGTGGGAAGACTGAAGTCATAGAGTCGAGTTTCACCTACTTCATGCATGGATCTCTGGAACTGTTGCTCAAGTGTTTTGACCAACAAAACACTGCAGGCGCCTGTAATATCAGTATCTCTCGGGCCTGGTTAACGCCAGGATATGCTATGAAAGAGTAGAGTGCGGTCCTGTCATGCTGTCTTAGACCAGAATGGAAGTCCATCACATCATGTTCATCGTCCTTGTTCTCATTGATCAGCATAGGGAAAAAAAGTCCCCAATTCTGTGGCCCAGTATACCCTCCCCTCTTGATGACCTCAGTTTTTCTTTTTTAATTTTCTTTTCATAGCTATGCCTTTGATGAGTTCATGTCGTTGTCGCCGGTTTCCGTAAGTTCGTGGGGTCTGTCTTTGGACGGATGTGGTGATGCCACCCAAAGGGAGAAGCTGTATCAACTGTTTCTTTGACTTCATCATTGTTGTCAGTAGATAGGAGTGGAGGGGGGGGGTGGGTTAGTAAGGGGTGTCCTACACATCTTGGATCAGAACAAACGGGCACAACAGGCTAGCATCCCATTTACACCGCAAGCTGCACCTGAAACCCTCCCCAGCGTGCACATGTGGGCAGGCAGAACAAACCACAAAACACATTCTACAGCAGTAGGTCAGCGTCTCCTCTGGTGGGTTGCTTTAGGACGACTGGACGCTGGCTCTCCTTGTGGACTGCCGGTGCCTGGTGCTGCACTGGGACAATCCAAGACGTGACTGTGGACGGGGAACCGGAATAAACGTCGTAGGGCAATACCACTGGACTGGTATGAAGTGTGAGACTCCCCAAAAAATATTAACAATAATAATAATGTATAGATTTTATATAGCGCAATTCTTGGGATCAACTCATTGCGCTCAACACACACTCAAACACTCGCAATAACATGTGTTCACACACACACACACACACACACACACACACACACACACACACACACACACACACACACACACACACACACACCTACCGACACAGGCGCACTTATCAAGTTCAACGGTTCAAGCGTAAACAATACAGTTTTGCATGCAGTACATATAAAGTCAGGTCAGAATAATAGACAGCATCTTCGGCGTAATTCTGCCCACAAACAAAGAAACAAATCAGACGGGGAACCGGAATGAGTGGCGAGGATGTGATGCCATTGGACTGGCATACAGTATGAGACACCCCCTCCCCCCCCAAAAAAAATAGTAATAATAAAATACAGTAAATAAATAAATAGAAATAAATAGAAATAAATAAATAAATAAATAATAAGTTTAAAAAATAAAAGAAAAATAAAGTTCAGTAGCTTATACGTAATTCTATGGGCAGACATACAAACACACATACGGGCCACACTGCTCCGGAGGTAATTATACCGTCTCTGCGATTCCGTAGCTTAATCAATCACTGTGACGGACGACCTTTAATATGTCTTGCCTCATATCCTATCCCCCCCCCCCCCCCCCCCCCCAAATGTCGCACAACCACTTTGTTTCCTTTCCCAAATGTACTCGTTCGCAAGCGACAGCGTCAGGCAGACTGAGTGATTTGTCAAAAATGCTGTCTGACGCCACAGACTCTTGAGAAATACGGGCTGAGATATCTCTTAGTGAATTCCTTCCATTATTTTTTTTATTCTTAAAACGTGGCGTTCAGGCTTTACCAACATACAGCTATGTGTGGCTGTCAGTGTAAACTCTTCAGGAAGAACTTGAAAATAGATGGTGAAACACTAAGCCGCGGAATGAACGTAACAGACACCCAAGGTGGCGAGTTTTCGACCTACTGACCTTTTCAAGGCAACACAAGAACACAATGAAAATAAGAAGAGGGAGAAAAAAAGGAAAAAAATGAGAAAAACAGAAAAGAAAACAAGCGCAGGAAAATACGTCCTCACAATGAAAATTATTACATGAATTTCAAAAAGAGGGGGTGGGTGGAGTAGGGGTTGGGATGGGAGGGAGAGAAAGAGAGACATGGAGAGAGAGAGAGAGAGAGAGAGAGAGAGAGAGAGAGAGAGAGAGAGAGAGAGAGAGAGAGAGAGAGAGACTGACAGACAGACAGACAGACAGACAGTGAGACAGGCAGAGATGGGATGAACCAGAGGACGTTAAGTGCAAACACCAAATCCGTCACTGACACGGGAATACAGACAGAACCATTTGTGGGTTAGCCAGTCTGGCTGGACTCGGCCTTTCGTCTCCAGGGTGAGAACTGTTTCAGTGTGTACACGGCTGGTTGTGTTTGGAGGTTTCCGCTGCGATGGTGGACCTTGCTACCGAGAAACCAACCGTCTGTCTTCCCTGCGCTATGTTCATTCATTTCAACGATGTTGTAAATTAAAAGGTGGACATCGGTTGTACCCTACTAAAACGTTGGTTTCCTGTTTATGTGTCTCTTTGCTGTTTTTGTTGATTGTGTGTTTTTTGTTTGTTTTTGTTTTGTTTTGTTTTTTGTCAGTGAATTGACACTTTGTATGCTTGCCATCGCGTCTGTATCACCGTTTCTGTCTCTCTTTGTCGGCCCGTCTGTCTGTCTGTCTGTCTCTCTGTCTCTGTCTCTGTCTCTCCTCTCTCTCTCTCTCTCTCTCTCTCTCTCTCTCTCTCACACACACACACACACACACACACACACACATACACACACACACACACACACACACACACACACACACACACACACACACGCACGCACGCACGCACGCGCACACACCACACACACACACGCACACACACACACACACACACACACGCACGCACGCACGCACGCACGCGCACACGCACGCACGCACGCACGCGCGCACGCACACACACACACACACACACACACACACACACACACACACAACACACACACACACACACACGTCCCACAGACATACAGCTGGCTTTGGTGAAGCATGTAGAAGACCTCCTTTTTTTTCAGAATATAAGACTATTTTTGTGAATTTACTATTTTAACAAACTGCACCCAGCTGAGCGTTTATCAAAGATGCAGATCGCAGTGGATCCGCGTTTCGCCTCGACACCCCTCTACTTGCCTCCATCGCAGTCCCCGTCTTCTCGTGCAAGAAACTTGCTTCTTCCAAACGGCAGAACCGTTCAGTTGACTGGTCTGCCCTCTCAGGTTATCATGTACGGCAGCGTTTTCCCCGTCGACTTTTCAGCGAGGTCGGCCTGCTGTCTGCACGGTAGATTTGCCCGAACGTGAATCGCCACGTGTGCGCTTCAAACTTAATCAGACATGGAGTGGTGAATGCCCTCCAGACTGCTGCAGAGTGACTCCCAGTAAGCGAAGGGCGAGGACGCTGGCCTTCTTTTGCTCTGTATCTTTGGGTTTTAGTATGGCGTTTATGTTAACTGATGCACTGGGGGTACTTTTTGTTATTTTAAAAGAGTCGTTGTACACACATGGTACAAAAACGTGTTGTGTTGTGCTGTGCCTCTCTCTCTCTCTCTCTCTCTCTCTCTCTCTCTCTCTCTCTCTCTCTCTCTCTCTCTCTCTCTCTCTCTCTCTCCTCTCTCTCTCTCTCTCTCTCCTTCTCATTACACCCTCGTGTCGCCCCTTGTCACTGAGCCTTATTAAATCCTCTTGATTAAACGCATGCTGTAGAAGAATTATTGTAAATACCTGCCAATATTGCGGTGTACGTAGTAACCCTGTGCACTGCCAGGATGTTTCAGGTGTGGTCAAAACAACGTGTTTTTTTTTTTGTTTTTTTTACAGTTAGGAACACCAACTTAGTCGTCTAAGTGTTGTTGAGGTTGTTATGTTAAAGCTTGCTTTTTGTAAAATAGTTCACATTCTGACGTGTAGCTGATATTAGGCAGAGTTCCATACATCAATTTACATTCTCTCCCTCCTCCTCCCTCTCTCTCTCTCTCTCTCTCTCTCTCTCTCTCTCTCTCTCTCTCTCTCCTCTCTCTCTCTCTCTCTCTCTCTCTCTCTCTCCCTCCCCCCCCCCCCTCTCTCTCTCTGTCTGTCTGTCTGCCTGCCCCCCCCTCTCTCTCTCTCTCTCTCTCTCCTCTCTCTCTCTCTCTCTCTCTCTCTCTCTCTCTTCTCTCCTCCTCCCTCTCTTTCCTCCCTCCCCCATCTCTGTCTGTCTGTCTGTCCGTCTGTTTCTCTCTCTCTCTCTCTCTCTCTCTCTCTCTCTCTCTCTCTCTCTCTCCTCTCTCTCCTCTCTCCTCCTCTCTCCTCTCTCTCTCTTCTCTCTCTCTCTCTCTCCATCATTTCGCAGTTCTCTACCTGACTCTCGCCTCTTCCCTTTCTCCTTTCGCTCCTTCTTTGCCTCTTATGTTTGTAGTCGTTTTTAGTTTTCCAACAGTTCAAGCGCGAACACGTTACTCATACACAATGCAGTGCCATACATGACTGTTTTGCAATTCTAATACAGACCCAGCGGCAGAGAATCTATCTTTTCAATAATGACAAAGAAATGAAAAACGCTGCCTGATATGATCACATAGAAATAAAAGAAATATTCTG
>CM031607.1:28583283-28593283 GCA_018398815.1 Conus ventricosus | reverse complement strand
TTCATAGTAATTCATCAAATTTTATCCATCAGCTTAAAATCATGCGCAGTGTGGTCTCAAAACTTAGCGGATGTGCTGTAGCGTATATGGACTAGTCCGCACGCAGTGACGCCTCATTGCTGAACCTGAAACTCTCTCTCTCTCTCTCTCTCTCTCTCTCTCTCTCTCTCTCTCTCTCTATCTATCTATCTATTGCCGCTCCCCCCCCCCCCCCCCCCCGCCCCCACCTTGCTTTGACCTCTCCCTTTTCTCCTTTTGCTTCCTCCCCTCCCCCCCCCCCCTCCTCCCCTTTTTTCCTAGTGGTAGATTATTTGGCAGAAATTCGTGATCCAATATCTTACTCTCACAAAGTGGACACATAAACTCAGCAGAAGGACTCATTTGCAATACTAAACCAGCACCAATGGCAGAGAATCTATCTTTTCATTAATAAAAACCAGAAACTGCTGTCTAACATGCCAATTTAGGAATAAGATTGTATTCTTTTATATGCAGTTGTGACCAGTTGTGAACGTTCTTCATAAGGCATGCCACGCGTTTGAGAGTAAGAGGGTAAAATAAGGAATAAGATATTTGATATTGTATTTTGAAAATGGGAATGTTGTAAAAAACAAAAATGATAGATAAATGAATAAAACTAGCCCTGAAGGCGCTGTGCATTTTTAGAATTTTTACAAGGGAGGTACAATGTGTGGTTGCACCGGGCATCCCTCTTTCTCATTCCGTTTTTGGACCTATTCTGTTCTGTCCATCTGATTTTTTATTTTGCTGTCTGTGCGTTATTCCTCATTTCCTTTTCTCTTTCTCTGTGCTTGTTTCACTCATCCCTTCATTTTCTTCCCTTTCTTTCACTCTCTCCATATTTTTTTTTTTCACTTAGTAAACATTTCCTTTTCCTTTTCGCTGTTTCTTCCGTCTTTTCTTTTTCTCTTCCTTATTCATCCCGTCCTTCCTTTCTCCGGTTTCCTCTCTCATTTGATTGCTTCTTTTAAGCCGTTTCCTCCTTCCTCTCTGTATGCACGTGTGTGTGTGTGTGTGTGTGTGTGTGTGTGTGTGTGTGTGTGTGTGTGTGTGTGTGTGTGTGTGTGTGTGTGTGCGCGCGCGTGTGTGTGTGTGTGTGTGTGTGTGTGTGTGTGTGTGTGTGTGTGTGTGTGTGTGTGTGCGTGCGTGTGTGTCTGTGTGTGCGCGCGCGCGCGTGTGTGTGTGTGTGTGTGTGTGTGTGTGTGTGTGTGTGTGTGTGTGTGTGTGTGTGTGAGTGTGTGTGTGTGTGTGCGTGCGTGTGTGTGTGTGTGTGTGTGCGCGCGCGCGCGTGTGTGTGTGTGTTGTGTGTGTGTGTGTGTGTGTGTGTGTGTGTGAGTGTGTGTGTGTGTGTGTGTCACGGACAAAAATAGAACAACCAAGTCGTGGTCCAGGTTGTTTGGACATAAGCTCTAACTCAAATATTCTGGGCGCCACGTAGACGGGCCCATGGTTCGGACCCAGCCAATTAAGCATAGGGGAGAGGCTCCACAGAGACGGTTTGTCCGACCAGACGGACTAAGCAGCTTTGACCGACGCCTCGATGTCTAGCGAGACGAGTCGTAGCGCTGGCTCAGGCTCATCTAGCCAATTTACACTGACCAGTGCCCACACGTTAAGCCACACGGCGCCAGTTAAGTAGGAAAGGGGGGAAGGTAGTGCGTGGTGGGGGGTGAAATCTAGCTAATCAATTAAATGACCAATTGACCACCACAGAGAGTAAGGCGTGTAGGCGTGACTGTCATGATTTGAATATCCAATGGAATTAGAGGGAGATAACTTCGGGTATCAGGCGGTAAAATACTGACCAATGGTACTGGCCCTTGGACACGGAGTGAGGGCATAAAGTAATGCGTGAGTGAGAGAGAGGGGGAAAACGAAGAAAACGAACAGACAGAGAGAGAGAGGAAAGAAGTTCGGGGGAGTAGGCTCTCGCCTACAGGAAGGCAGGGAGATGGGAACGAACAGAGAGACAGAGAGAGAGAGAGGTTCTGGGGTTGTAGTCTCTGCAGGAGAAAGGCAGAGAGATGAGAGGAGTGAAGTTTAAGCATTAGCACCAGATAGTCTGCACAGAACGAACAGAGAGAGACAGAGGAAGAGGCTCTGTGTAAGCTCTGACGAGAGAGAAGCAGAGAGATGAGGGGAGAACGAACAGAGAGGGAGAGAGGGTTCTGGGGTGTAGTCTCTGCAGGAGAAAGGCAGAGGAGATGAGAGGAGTGAAGTTTGAGCATTAGCACCAGATATAGTCTGCAAAAGGGAGGACTAAAGGAGAGATGTGGAAAGAGAGAGTTGCTAACTAATGAAGAGAAAAAGAAAGAAAAGAAAAGGAAAAGAAAAGAAAACCATGTCCATCTAATAGAGCAGATAGGAGAGAGAGAGAGAGTGCAATGCGTTAATGCAGGAAGAAAGAAAGGAGAACAGATCGATGTTGATAGTCACTGTTCCATCTGAACCGGGGGTTCGACCTCATACTTGGCCAGCGCCACTTTCATCGGCAGTCCAACCTGACAACGCCAGCAGTCCAGCCTGACCGGTGCCAGCAGTCCAGCTTGACCGGTGCAAGCAGACCAAGACCAGTGCCAGCAGTTGTGCCGTGTTGTGAAAGTGACAGTGAAAAGAAACAAAGAAAAAAAAAGAGAAGAAAAGACAGTGATTCGTGAATAGTTAAGATCCCCTGGCCAGGTAAAGTAGAAATCTATTTATACCCGGGTTAGTTAATGATGTTTTAGATAATGATTTTGTGAAGTTCAGGAAAGAGAGAATGTTTTATTCTGTTTGATTCCATATGCATTGATGTTTCGTTCTATGATCATGTGTAGTAAAGTTATAGACTTTACTAGTGGTTTGATGTGACGAATGCATGATATATGAATGAGATTGTAAGCAAGCTGTGAGTGTGTCTGGGCTGTGCGCTAGTCCTTCCTCCATCAACATCACCCGAGGTTGACAATTATTGGCGAGCCTGCCAGGATATTCTGGCCATTTATTATAATTGTTCAACTTCTCAGAGAGGAAGCTGGGTGGGATTCAAGTATTGTAATCCTAAGACAAGGGGTTGTCTTACTGTATGTTCCCAAGATAGTTAAATACTAGGCTTGGCATTGCTTCCAAGATAGTTAATACTAGGCTTGGCATTTCACCCCCCAGAGTACTCATTTCGCACAGATTGCCTATAATTCGCTCTCATAGTTGGGTCAGGCGCTAGGCGTCTTAAAAAAAACTAATTACGTTGTCCCAGCTAATATTATCATCCATAGGATTGTGCTATTACGTCACTCGTGTCGGAACCACCAGTTTGGCTGTCGTAGTAATAAAATCTTGTTAAAAAAAAAAGAGATATAATGGCGGAAGAAAGAACACCCTATTGAACAACAATTAGAGTTGAGCGGTACGAAGAAGGAGTTCGCTGAATTGAAAGAGCTAGTTATGAAAAGAAACAGATTTTGTCAGGTTGCGGCCCTGAGTTAACCAGAAGTTCGCAGAGGTGTTAGAGAGGCACGTTTGGGCACTAAGGTGCAGGAGAAACAGGTGCTAGGCACAGGTGAGAAGAGTGCAAGAAGACCAGGGGAGTTTTCTGCAAAGTCTGCAAACCCAGTGGTGGGGCAGAAGGAAGGGAAAAGGGGACATTAGGTGTTTCATTTGTCACAAGAAGGGGGTCATGTGGCGAGGGATTGTCGCATGAGGTTCCAGAAGGCAGCACCCTTGCAAGAGGTGGATAAGGGTCGCCAGGGGAAACGCCCTGCAGTGGAACCAAAAGGGATTCAGTCTGAAGAGGGTGGAGTGCAGCCTATGGCTAGCACTGGACAGCAGTCAGTGTCAGGGATGGAGGGCACTAGGCTGAGTGGGTTCGTTACCAGTGGAAGAAGGGTGGATTGGCCAGCAGAGGGGTGAAAGTGTTACGAGGGCATGGTTGTTCATGCGGTGTAGTACGAACAACGCTGGTCGATAAAGGGATTTGACAGGGCAAATCCAGACCTGTACTCTAATCGATGGCACTGTGAGGGAGTTTCCAGTTGCTAAAATAGAAGTACGTACCCCTTACTTCTCAGGCGAGTTGTCTGCGTTGGTGATGGAGAAACCCCTTCACGATTTGATCATTGGAAATATTCCAGGTGCAAGGGATCCCGGGGATCCTGAGTTGTTGACTGCTACAGGGGCAGCAGTTCAGACACGGAGCAAGAAGGAGGAAAAGGTTGATAAACCGTTAGTCGTTCCAGCAAGGAAGTCAGGCATAGATGTGTCGCCTGATGAGTTTAGGGCAGCGCAGGAAAAGACCCTTCGCTCGTGAAGTCTTGGGGAGTTGGCAAGAGGTGGAGGGGAAACAGGAGGTTAGAGGAGGTGAGACAGAATTTCTTGTGAAAGGCGGGGGTGTTGTACCGAGTGTTCACCATGGGGAAGACAGGTAAGGTCACCACTCAGTTAGAGGTACCAGCAGGTTATCGTGACACTGTCATGTCAGTGGGTCACGAGTCGCTCATGGCGGGTCATCTCGGCACCAGCAAAAAAGCTGACCGAATCTTCGATGATTTTCATTGGCCAGGGGCAATGGCAGACATCAAGCGTTTCTGCATGTCATGTGACGTGTGTCAAAAAGGGCAGCCACAAGAGGGGTGAAGAGGAAGGCGCTCTTAAAATCCCCCTTTAATTGACAACACCGTTCAGGAGAGTGGCTGTTGATTTGATTGGCCTATCGCGCCCTGTTCCAAAGGTGGGCACAGGTATGAGACATGTAAGGTTGCAAGGGAAGGTTTGCAGGAGGCTAGGGTCGGTCAGAAGAAGCAATATGACAGGAAGGTGAGGAAGCAATCCCTCAAGGTGGGAGATCAAGTCCTGGTACTGCTTTCCACGGTTCACACAAGCTGCTGATGCATTGGAAAGGACCATTCACCATCACTGAAAAGGTCGGTCGGGATTACCGAATTGATGTGAATGGGAAACTAAAACTTTTCCATGCGAATTTTCTTCGCAAATATATTCAGCGTGAGACTCAGCACATAGGCGCAGCAGCAATCATTGATGAGGTGAAAGGACCCAGCTGAAGAAGGGGAGATTTTGTTGCCTGAGTTTCCAGGAGAAGAGTCATACGGGATGTGTCACTGTATGAAGGGCTAGACAGTAGGAGTTCCTAGGTTTTGTTGTCGGAGGCGACACAAAGCAGCGGAAAGGGAAAGGTGGAGAAGATTTATGAATTCAGAGAGACCCAAAAACCAAACAGAAGTCAGGAGTCTGCTAGGATTTATTGGGTTCTATAGGGAGTTTGTTCCAAATTTCGCAGCAATCACGAGTCCTCTCAGTGATTTGGTCAAGGCAGGGAAACCGGCAGTGGTCGAGTGGTCAGACGCTGCAGAGCAAGCACTGCAGACGGTGTTGGAAAGACTAGGTTCCCGTCCCATCTTGAAGCTACCAGATATGTCCAAACCATTTTTGTTGCGGACAGATGCATCAGGCGGTGGGATAGGTGCGGTATTGTTGCAGGAGCATGAAGGGGTCGAGTTCCCCGTGAGGTATGCTAGCAGGAAGTTGACAAAGTGTGAAGAAGGGTACGCAACGGTGGAGAAGGAGTGTTTAGCTGTCGTGTGGGGCGTGCAGAAGTTCCACAAATACTTGTATGGGAAAGAGTTCGTGATAGAGACAGATCATCAACCACTCAAATTCCTGCAGGAGGCACAGCTGAAAAACAGCAGGGTTCTGCGTTGGGCAATGGCACTGCAGCCCTACAGGTATCGAGTGCAGTACATTCCAGGTCGACAGAATGTCGGAGCTGACTATTTAAGTCGCGTTAGTTAGCAGCTGCAACTCAGAGGAAGTCAGTCATATCCGGGTTGCTTTGTTGATAATATGTGTTGATTACAGTTATGTTGATTGGATATGGGTTCATTCCCGTTGGCTATGGTTCATATTTTCTTTGTGAGACTTGTTCATATTTTCTTTGTGAGACTTGTTCATGTGGATGTAGTTATGCTTGGAGCATACAGTCGCTTGTGTAGTGATGCATTATTTGCAATAAGTGAGGATGGAAATTCCTCAGTGAAGTGTCATGGATCGTGATCATATTATATTGTGCTTTTTATAAGAATTGTGAAGAGAAGATATGGCAAATCCGCAGGTAGGGGAATTGCATAGGTGCGCACAGAGGTCGTTATAAAATGAATTGAAATAACGCAAGAGCGCACGTCAATGATAACTCATTGGAGTGGTATTCACTAATGATATATTTTATAATTTATAAACCGTTGGTTGTAAAGTATTTTTTTAAACTTTGCACGTGTAGCTGTGTGTCAGCAAATTCGGTTGTTGTTTTTTTTTTGTACCGTGGTTTTGAGACGATGCGGTGCATAGTCTTTTGCAAGGGGGAAATTGTCACGGTCAAAATAGAACAACCAAGTCGTGGTCCAGGTTGTTTGGAATAAGCTCTAACTCAAATATTCTGGGCGCCACGTAGACGGGCCCCTGGTTCGGATCCAGCCAATTAAGCATAGGGGAGAGGTCCACAGAGACGGTCTGTCCGACCAGGCGGACTAAGCAGCTTTGACCGACGCCTCGATGTCTAGCGAGACGAGTCGTAGCGCCTGGCTCAGGCTCATCTAGCCAATTTACACTGACCAGTGCCCACACGTTAAGCCACACGGCGCCGTTAAGTAGGAAAGGGGGGAAGGTAGTGCGTGGTGGGGGTGAAATCTAGCTAATCAATTAAATGACCAATTGACCACCACAGAGAGTAAGGCGTGTAGGCGTGACTGTCATGATTTGAATATCCAATGGAATTAGAGGGAGATAACTTCGGGTATCAGGCGGTAAAAATACTGACCAATGGTACTGGCCTTGGACACGGAGTGAGGGCATAAAGTAATGCGTGAGTGAGAGAGAGGGGAAAACGAAGAAAACGAACAGACAGAGAGAGAGAGGAAGAAGTTCGGGGGAGTAGGCTCTCGCCTACAGGAAGGCAGGGAGATGGGATCGCGAACAGAGAGACAGAGAGAGAGAGAGGTTCTGGGGTTGTAGTCTCTGCAGGAGAAAGGCAGAGAGATGAGAGGAGTGAAGTTTAAGCATTAGCACCAGATAGTCTGCACAGAACGACACGAGAGAGACAGAGGAAGAGGCTCTGTGTAAGCTCTGACGAGAGAGAAGCAGAGAGATGAGGGGAGAACGAAAGAGAGGGAGAGAGAGGTTCTGGGGTGTAGTCTCTGCAGAGAAAGGCAGAGAGATGGAGAGGAGTGAAGTTTGAGCATTAGCACCAGATATAGTCTGCAAAGGAGGATAAAGAGAGATGTGGAAAAGAGAGAGTTGCTAACTAATGAAGAGAAAAGAACGAAAAGATAAAGGAACAAAAAAAGCAACCATGTCCATCTAATAGAGCAGACTAGGAGAGAGAGAGAGAGTGCAATGCGTTAATGCAGGAAGAAAGAAAGGAGAACAGATCGATGTGAATAGTCACTGTTCCATCTGAACCGGGGGTGTTCGACCTCATACTTGGGCCAGCGCCACTTTCATCGGCAGTCCAACCTGACCAACGCCAGCAGTCCAGCTGACCGGTGCCAGCAGTCCAGCTTGACCGGTGCAAGCAGACCAGACCAGTGCCAGCAGTTGTGCCGTGTTGTGAAAGTGACAGTGAAAAGAAACAAAAAAAAAAAAAGAGAAGAAAAGACAGTGATTCGTGAATAGTTAAGATCACCTGGCCAGGTAAAGTAGAAATCTATTTATACCCGGGTTAGTTAATGATGTTTTAGATAAATGATTTTGTGAAGTTCAGGAAAGAGAGAATGTTTTATTCTGTTTGATTCCATATGCATTGATGTTTCGTTCTATGATCATGTGTAGTAAAGTTATAGACTTTACTAGTGGTTTGATGTGACGAAATGCATGATATATGAATGAGATTGTAAGCAAGCGTGAGTGTGTTTGGGCTGTGCGCTAGTCCTTCCTCCATCAACATCACCCGAGGTTGACAGTGTGGGGTGCGTGTGTGTGTCTGTGTGTGTCTGTGTGTGCGTGTGTGTGCGCGCGCGCGTGTGTGTGTTGTGTGTGGTGTGTGTGTGTGGTGTGTGTGTGTGTGTGTGTGGTGTGCGTGGTGCGTGTATGTGTGTGTGTGTGTGTGTGTGTGCGTGTGTGTCTGTGTGTGCGTGTGTGTGCGTGTGTGTGGTGTGTGTGTGCGTGTGTGTGTGTGTGTGTGTGGTGTGTGTGTGTGTGTGTGTGTGTGTGTATGTGTGTGTGGTGAGTGTGTGTGTGTGTGTGTGGTGTGTGTGTGTGTGTGTGTGTGTGAGTGTATAAAGTGTATGGGAGGGGATGTGTGGGTATGCTTCAGGAGAGAGAGAGGAGAGAGAGAGAGGAGAGAGAGAGGAGAGAGGAGAGAGAGGGGAGAGAGAGAGAGAGAGAGAGAAGTCTCACAGAGAGACAGAGAGAGAGAGAGACCCACCTGTCTCCGCTCTCCCCCCTTACCCACTCCATCCCCCGCCCCTCTCTCCTTTGCTACTCTGTCTCTTTCCCGCTCAGTGTGGACAATGAAGCAGTGCCAGACGTGGAACTTTCTCCAACCACATTAATTCCTGGAAGACACCCAGGTGGCAGGGGATGAACAAGCAGAGCTAGGTGTTTGTCACCCCATCCATCCTGTGGCAGCCATGTTGGCAGTGTTTCAATGGCTCTTACAGTAAAATGCACCATCAGCAGACAAGATGTGGTATTCAGTCGTCTCTCTCCATAGCTCTGAAACCCTCCATCAAAGTATTTCACTTGTTACCAGCTGCAGTGCGAAGTGGTTAGCGTCTCGAATTGCAGGCTGGGATATCGTGGGTTCGATTCCCATAAGAGATATGTGGGATTTGTTTCTGCTGTGACTGGCTCCTACCCAGAGTTGAGTTGCTGTGGCCTCATTTGGGAAAATTGGGACCATGCTGTCGAGTTTCATCCACTAAATGGATACGTGTCTGAGAGTGTTGCTCACATTTCCTGATCAACACGGCAGGTGTCTGTATCTCTCAGGCCTCGTTGATGCTGGGATATATCATTTAAAAATAAGAACAGAGTGCAGCCCTGTCATGCAGTCTTTGACCGGATTAGAAATCCATAGCATCATCTTTTCATCCTCATTCTCATCGATCAGCATAAAAAGTCTCAAATTCTACGGTCCGTCATGCCTTGCTACCATGATGACCTTAGTTTCGATGTCCTCTCCACATCTTTGGCCTTGGATTGATTCTGTCGAGGTCAATGGTATCGGCAAATTCATGGGGGATGTTGTTGGACAGACGTGGTGGCAGCCTCTGGAGTGAGAGCTGACTCATGCCGGCTCCGCAGCTAAGCAAATATCATCGTCAGAAAGGGGGTTTATCAGGTGGTGTTCTGCGTATGATGGATCAGAACAGGCGCCACTGAACACCACCGAAGTGACTCGGCAGCAGTGCAGTGTCTCCTCTGGTGGGTTGCCTCTTAACAACTTGACATTGACTGCTCCCTGTGGATTGCCAGTGCCGGGGCTGCAGCAGGCCAGGCTAGGCTGTAGCTGTGGATGGGGGATCAGAATGAGCGACGTGGGTGAAATGCCACTGAGGTGGCACAGAAGATGGGACAGAATTATAATAAGAATTATAATAAATAAAAAAAAGTACTCCAGTTGTTTGACTTTAAACTGTTGTTCCGCTCCGTCTTCCCCTTTTTCCCTCCTCCCTTTTTTCTTCTTGTTTCGTTTCTTCTTTCGTTCTTCTTCCTTTCTTTCTCCTTCTCATTATTGTTATTTTTATTGTTATTATTATTATTATTATTATTATTATTATTATTATTATTATTATTAATATTGTTATTATTATCATGATTATCATTATCTAATTATTATATATTTATATTATTATTGTTATTATTATTGTCATTATTATTCTGATCATCATCATCATCATCATCATCATCATCATCATCATCATCATCATCATTATTATTATTATTATTATTATTATTATTATTATTATTATTTTAGTAGTAGTAGTAGTAG
>CM031607.1:28578283-28580783 GCA_018398815.1 Conus ventricosus | reverse complement strand
ACTCCTCTAATGGTAGATCGTTTGACTTCCCCTCCTCTCCACTCCTCTAATGGTAGATCGTTTGACTTCCCCTCCTCTCCACTCCTCTAATGGTAGATCGTTTGACTTCCCCTCCTCTCCACTCCTCTAATGGTAGATCGTTTGACTTCCCCTCCTCTCCACTCCTCTAATGGTAGATCGTTTGACTTCCCCTCCTCTCCACTCCTCTAATGGTAGATCGTTTGACTTCCCCTCCTCTCCACTCCTCTAATGGTAGATCGTTTGACTTCCCCTCCTCTCCACTCCTCTAATGGTAGATCGTTTGACTTCCCCTCCTCTCCACTCCTCTAATGGTAGATCGTTTGACAGCAGTTCCAGATCCAATATATGTTTCTCATACAGAGTGGAGTGCTTTAAATAAGGTCAGCAGGACTCGTTAGTAATGCTAATCCAGACCCAATGGCAGAGGTTCTGTCTTTTAATCTAAAAATAAAAAAAAAGAAAAAAAAAAGAAAAAAGGAAAACGCTGCCTGATACGGCCCTTTAAGAACAAGAAGCACTCTTGGTCGCAGTCTGATGTGCAATCTCACCAAGTTGTCAACTTTCTTTTGACATGGCATTGTTTGGAGTGAGAGGACGAAACAGAAAATGAAATAGTTCATTTTGAACTTTGGAAATGGAAATGTTGCAAAAAAAAGGAGAAAAAAAGACCCCAAAAAAAAGTAAGTAAATAAGATGAGATCGGAGAGCGATGTGTTTCCTTTCAGCTCTTCCGCGAGGAGCGATTGTACCAAGTATCCCATTTCTTCATTCTATCCTTGGGTCTGTTTTGTTCTTTCCTCGTAAAGTTTATTTCACACTTTGTGCGCATTCCTCTTTTCCTTTTCCCTCTCTCTCTCTCTCTCTCTCTCTCTCTCTCTCTCTCTCTCTCTCTCTCTCTCTCTCCTCTCTCTCTCTCTCCTCCTCCTCCTCTGTCTTCTTCTTCTTCTTCTTCTTCTTCTTCTTCGTCTTCTTCTTCTTCTTCTTCTTCTTCTTCTTCTTCTCTTCTTCTTCTTCTTCTTCTCTCTTTTCTAACCTTTCATTCCCTGTCTCCACATTTGAATTGCTTTAAAAGAAATTCCTCGCCCACCTTTTACCTGTTTCTTTTTTTTTATCTGAGTGTATATGAGTTTGAGTGTGTGTGTGTGTGTGTTGTGTGTGTGTGTGTGTGTGTGTGTGTGTGTGTGTGTGTGTGTGTGCGTGCGTGTGCTGTGTGTGTGTGTGTGTGTGTGTGTGCGTGCGTGTGCTGTGTGTGTGTGTGTGTGCGCGCGCGCGCGCGCGCGCGTGCGTGCGTGCGTGCGTGCGTGCGTGCGTGCGTGCGTGCGTGCGTGCGTGTGTGTGTGTGCGTGCGCGCGCGCGTGTGTGCGTGTGTGTGTGTGTTGTGTGGTGGTGTGTGTGTGTGTGTGTGTGTGTGTGTGTGTGTATTTGTGTGTGCGTGCGTGCGTGTGTGTGTGGTGTGTTCGGTGTGTATGTGTGCGTGTGTATGAGTGTGGTGTGTGTGTGTGGTGTGTGTTTGTGTATGTGTGTGCGTGTGTGGTGTGTGTGTGGTGTGTGTGTGTGTGTGTGTGTGTGTGTGCGTGTGCATGCGCGCGCGCGTGTGTGTGTGCGTGTGTGTGTGTGTGGTGTGTGTGTGTGTGTGCCTGTGTGCGTGTGTGTGTGTGTGTGCCTGTGTATGTGTGTGTGTGTGCGGCGCGCGCGTGCACGCGCACGCGTCTCGGTATGTAATGGGGAGAGGAGTGAGTGGAAGAGAGAGAGAAAAAGAGAGATCCCGCCTATCTCTACTTACCCATTCCCTCCCCTTTCCTTTCCCTGTCCCCCCCCCCCCCCCCCCCCCTCCCCTTACCATCCCCCCACCGACCCATCCCCCACCCCCGCACGATGTGAACAATGAATCAATGTAAGACTAGAAAACCCCACCATCCACAGCAGTCCATGGAAGACAGACATGCAGGTGGCAGGCAGTTGCGTAACAAGCAGAGCTGTGTCTGTGTCGTCCCATCCATCCGTCCTGTGGCGGCCATGTTGGCAGTGTTCCAGTGGCTCTTCCAGCCAAGTGCACTGTCAGCAAACGAGACGTGGCGTTCAGTCCTCTGCCTCCACGGGTCTGAAGCTTTCTGTCAGACCATTCCAGTTGTTTGTCTTGTTCCTTTTCTTCTTCCTCCTCCTCCTCCTTCCTGCCCTTTTCGTCCTCTTCCTTTTCTTCTTCTCCCTTTCTCTCGCTCGTTCTTTCTTGTGTGTGTTGGTTTTGTTTTTTTCTCCTTTGTCGCCTTGCCATCATATGACATTATGATGACGACGATGACGATGATGGTAACAATCATTAGTATTTTTTTTTCTGTCCCAACCTCTGCGCCACATCAGGGGCAGTGCACCCACGCCGCTCATTCCGACACCCCATCCACAGCCACAGCCCGGACGGCCCCGCCGCAGCCCCGCACCGGCAATCCACAGGGAGCAGTCAATGTCAAGTCGTCAAGAGGCA
>CM031607.1:28553283-28570783 GCA_018398815.1 Conus ventricosus | reverse complement strand
AGTGTTGGTTACCTTACATCTATGGCATACCACTATGCGTTCTAGATCTTCTGCAAAAAGTGTTGGTTACCTTACATCTATGGCATACCACTATGCGTTCTAGATCTTCTGCAAAAAGTGTTGGTTACCTTACATCTATGGCATACCACTATGCGTTCTAGATCTTCTGCAAAAAGTGTTGGTTACCTTACATCTATGGCATACCACTATGCGTTCTAGATCTTCTGCAAAAAGTGTTGGTTACCTTACATCTATGGCATACCACTATGCGTTCTAGATCTTCTGCAAAAAGTGTTGGTTACCTTACATCTATGGCATACCACTATGCGTTCTAGATCTTCTGCAAAAAGTGTTGGTTACCTTATACCTATGGTATACCACTATGCGTTATATATCTTCTGCAAAAAGTGTTGGTTACCTTATACCTATGGTATACCACTATGCGTTATATATCTTCTGCAAAAAGTGTTGGTTACCGTATACCTATGGCATACCACTATGCTTTGTTTATCTTTCGCAAAAAGGGTCGGTTGCAACATACCTATGCAAAAAACTATGATTTACCACATACCTATAGCATGCCACAATGCTTTACTTTTCTTTAGCAAAAATGTCGATTACCACACACCTATATCATACCACTAGGCTTTATTTATCTTTCGCAACAAGTGTCGGTTACAACATGCATATAGCATACCCCAGTGCTTTGTATGTCTTTCGCAACAAGCGTCGGTTGCAACGTTATATCATACCACTATGCTTTATTTATCTTTCGCGAAAAATGTCGGTTACTACACACATATAGCATATCACTATGCTTATTTATCTTTCGCAAAAAATGTCGGTTACTACACACATATAGCATTTACCCCCCAAAAATCAATTTCCACACATCTTTAGCATACCACTGTGCTGTATTCATTTTTAGCAAAAAGCGTCGGTTGCCACACACCTTAAACATAACACTATACTTTATTTATCTGTAGCAAAATAAAAGAAAGATTACCACACACCATTGGCGTACGACTATACACCTACACCATTATTCTTTACCTATCGTTTTCAGAAAGTGTTGGCTGTTACTATTGTGTTTTATTGATCGTTTGTGAAACGCATTCATTCACTAGACACCAACAAATGTCATTACGCGTAATTATTCCGTTACAAAACAATATTGAGAGCTAGACACCTATTAAATAACTTCAATGTTTACATTCTTCGCTTAAAGCTGAAAACAAGAAAAGCAGAGCAAAAAACAAAACAAAGCAAAAACGTACGGGCTGTTGGACATCCATGATATATGGCGCACACAAATCCGGGGCTTTGTCCGGTCAGCGCGAACTTCTCGTATTGCAAAGCAACACAAATAAAGCTTATTGAAAGGTTTCGCCGTTCTGTTAAAAACACACGCGCTCGCGCTCACCCCCCCCCCCCCCCTCCCCTTCTCTCTCTCTCTCTCTCTCTCTCTCTCTCTCTCTCTCTCTCTCTCTCTCTCTCTCTCTTAGACAGATAGACAGACGGATAAACGTACAAACTGACAGGCGAGCGTAGACACTGGGAGACAGAAACAGAGAGCCGCTGGCTACTTAAAGGAGAGACAGAGACAGGGAGAACAAGCTTTTTTCGTTGTTTGTTTGTTTCGTTGTTTTTCACATCTTCTTTAACATCCTCAGCTAGAGCACACACACACACACAAAGAAAAATACTGGACGGGAAATGCATGATCAGCAACGAAGCGTTGAAAATAAGAGGAGCGACGTGATTCTGAATCCCCGACGATTTATCATGAGGAGCTAACTGGGGAGAAGGATTAGGGGGGGGGGGGGGGGGAGGAAGCGAGGAGAGGGAAAAGGGAGACAAGGCTAGGGTGGGCTGGGGTGGGATGGGGGGTGCGGTGGTGGGGGGGGGGGGGGTAATGCGCAGCAAGAAATCAGGAAAGTTATCTCATCTTGAGAGGATGAAGGCACAAAAAGGAAGGAGGACGGAGACCGCGATAGCACCTCGAGAAGAGAGAAGAGTGTATCAAGACAACGTTCTCATCATGGCTGTCCTTCAGAGCACGTTGTTCTCAGGCGAGGATTCTCCCCACCTCGTACACAAAAGAACACCAGACAAATGGCTATTATTCCAGCAGAAAGTCAACACTCACGCTGGCAGGCGAGAATACCTCCTCTCGGATATTAAACGCTGCAACCTTTGTGAGTGTCCGGCGCGAATCTGTTGAAAAGTTTTAACATCTACAAGAACCTTCAAAAACCTTTGTTTTGTTTTGTTTTGTTCTGTTTGTATTGTTTACTGTTCCCTGCTTCATTTTATTTTCAAACTTGTTTTGTTTTTCAGTGTATTGATGTAGACCCTTGTACACGAATCTAACGAATCTTCTGTATATTGCGTGATTCTTCTGAAACGCCATTATCATTCAGTTTTAGAGAGCATAAACATGAAACTAATCAAATATGTGTGCTTATGGAATTCTCCTGAAGTGTTACTTTTTTTAGCAGTTTACGTAGACTATCGTACCTGAATCTAATGAAATCCATGGAATTCACATGACGCTACTGAAACACCACTTCAGGTTTAGATGACAGACACACCAATCTGATGTTAATACATGTACCTATGATTCTTCTGAATCACAACTTCTCCCTCAGTCATCTTCCAGCATTATGTATCCCATAACGTTCTGTGACAACAGGAATAAATGTGTATTCGTTTTGGTAAATTGGTTGAAAAATAGTAGTAAGCTTTCTGAACATTGGTGTAAATAAGGAAGTTTTCTTCTGGTTCACGCATGACATGCTGGCGTGGTGCTGACATGTTTCTTGCCGTGACTCTCTGACCAAGGCCACCGGACAGGACACAGTGGAGGGTGGACATCAGCGAGGCAGACCGAGAAAGTCTTTGGATGACCCATGTGATGACTGGTTTTTACAGCTCTACCTTGTTGCGCATGATTGGGGACCGAGGGCGGTACGGGTGGAAATCCCTGACTGCTTAAGCGTCTGACACGGCCCCCACCCCCACTCCCACCCCCTTTCGACAATCTGTCATGAGACGATAAATGAGTAAACAGATATAATTATGTGTCGTCGACTGCCGGAGTCACGCCTGAGCTTAAACCAACCAACAAACAAAACCAACAGCCAGACTCATGAGTAGAAACCCTTCCAATAAACACCAGTTCACATCCAACAGGTATCCACTTCATGTCCATCAAACGTTCAGTGAAGTACTAGTTAACTCCAGTTTGGCAAAAGACAAATCTGTGGAAAACTGGGCACAGATTTTAAAAAAAACAAGGCATGTATTTACATGCGCTTGGCAGGACCCGCCTAATTTATCAAACGAAACGAGAAATGCGAACAATGTTGTCAAAATTTAGAGTGTAAAAAGTATGGGAAAACTGTACACAGAAAAGCCATGGAAAATATGAATGCCTAATGAAAATCAGAAAACAACACAGATGTAAGAGTATTAGTAACAACAAAATGATAAGATGAATAACAGTGCTTTCTTTTCAAAGACGAAACACACTCTCTCTCTCTCTCTCTCTCTCTCTCTCTCTCTCTCTCTCTCTCTCTCTCTCTGGATACCTAACTCCACCACCTCTTCCGTGTCAGGAACTGTGCCTAAGCTCCAGTTCGTGGAATGCATGCTTGTTTATGCAAAAGATATCTCGACGGAAAGCATGAATTAATAACGCAACCCACTGAAAAAAAGGACAAATTTTCAAGTTAACTTGTTAATCCAGTTTACCCTCTTGTACCATGGCTCTTTAAATCATCGTGCTGCTTTTGTGTTGGAAACTTCCAAAGTGTGAAGTGAAGATCTAGGAGAACACAAGGTGACCGGCTTATCACCTGGAGGATGGTTAGCTGGCTCGGAGGACACATTGGTCAACAGCATCAAACATCGAGGCCGTGTGAGGGCGCATGCGTCAAATTTATTGTGCTTTTATGTATGCTGACACGCGACGTGTCAAAAAGTGAAATGTAAAGGAAAGGCATCCTAGGCATGGTAGACCTCTGGGTAAGATGTTATGAAAAGAAATGAAGAGAGAGAGAGAGAGAGAGAGAGAGAGAGAGAGAGAGAGAGAGAGAGAGAGAGATTTAAAGCTTATAATTAAAACGTTTTATAACCTGGTTAAAATGTGAATGATTAATATTTATAGTTTTCTTTTCAGGAACGTTTTTACTGATTTAAAGACGGGATAATGTGATTTACTTTTTTTTTAGAGGGACACGGGCACAAGCGGAACTTTGATTCGCCGTAGGTGATTCAACGTGAGGTCGCTTCAGAATACATGAGATTTACTGTGGTATTGCTAGGGTCAAACCAAACAATAAAATCCGCATTGTAGGTCCCAGATGACCAGCGCATTTTTATGCAATGAAGCGATTTTCATGGCAATATTTGACGCCAATGTGTAAGAGAAAAAGTCATTGTGAGTCCGTGGGGACCTGGTCAGTCTACTGCATTGAAAACGTGTGTATGTTATAAAAAAAAAATCTGTATAGCGACAGTAAAAACATGTATCATGTAAATGGTATGAAGAAGGTTAGTTATTGTACTAAAAAATGGAGAAATCTTTATGGTTGTCTCTTGTGTTTTTTTCGACATTGCCTGAGTGTGAGTCTGATACTTCTTCTCTGAGGCCCACCCCCATCGATCAGCACACGTTGCCTCTGGAACCGGTTTTCCTTGCCGCCGAAAATAGTGGCACAAAGAGGAGCTTTGGCCTGGAGAGAGGGAAGTGGGGGGGGGGGGGGGGGGGGGGGGGTGGAGGAGGGGTGAAGAACGCTTTGGTGTACTTTTAGTCCTTTGGTACACAATTCAGTGTAATGCATCTGACTTCTGTTGGTTTTCCTCTCTCTTTGCCCGCTCCCTTCTCTCTTCTCGTGCCCACCACGTCCTGCCTACCCCTCCCTCCCCCCAACACCACTCTCTCTCTATAGCACTCCCCCTTCCCTTGGCGTCTCTCTCTCTCTCTCTCTTCTCCTCTCTCTCTCTCTATGTCTCTCTCTGTCTCTGTCTCTCTCTCTCTCTCTCTCTCTCTCTCTCTCTCTCTCTCTCTGTATGTGTCTGTCTGTGTGTCTGTGTGCGTGAGAGAGAGAGAGACATCTTTTATTGACATTGGCTAATAGCCTTTTTGTCAAGGTGGTACAATGTCTTCTTTTTTTTTTTTGCATAGACGAAGAACAAACTGCAAATTAGGTGTCTACACAACTAAGCAAAATATAAGAAATATTTCCATTTCCACAACTCGAGAGAGAGAGAGAGAGAGGAGAGAGAGAGAGAGAGAGAGAGAGAGAGGAGAGAGAGAGAGAGAGAGAGAGGGGGGGGGGGAGAGAGAGAAGAGAGAGAGAGAGAGAGAGAGGACAGACAGACAGACAGACAGACAGACAGAGATTTTGCGTATATGCACAGAAATTACAGTGACATCGTGCAAAACCTTCGATAGAAGCTAGGCTGGACAGAGCCCAAGACCACCGCAGCTACCTCCGACCTGTATAATTCAGCATCTTTCTCTGACTCCTTTATGTGTGTGTGCAGGAAATGCACGGACTACGTGCGGATCTTCCAGAAACCTCGAGCGGCCGGAGGTGAACGAGAACAGCCAGTGGGACGTGGAGCTGTGCGGCAACTACTCGTCCCTCCGGCGGAAGAAGTTCTACAGCTCGGACCGCAGCCTCATCCTGGAGTTCCACTCCCAGGGCCGCTACAACCACCAGTACCGGGGCTTCCGGGGGGTCTACCAGTTCCTGGACAAACGTAAGAGTTGTCGTTCTTGGTTGTGGATGTTACTCATAGCGCGCGGGGTGTTTTGTTAAGAGTAGATGTAGAAGTTATCGTAGTAGTAGTAGTAGTAGTAGTAGTGGCTGTTGTTGTGAAGAGAGCAGACTTGTATCATTGTAGTAGTAGTAGTTGTTGTGATGATAGAAAAAGTGCATTTTCTTTTATTTAGTCGATGTTGTTATTGTTGTTTAGATATGGGGCATTTTGTAGCACCAGTAGAAACAATAGAAGAAAAAGTAGGAAAGGGACGTTTGTAGTACCATTAGCAGTTATCAAAATCAAATCAGCAGTGGGGAACGTAACAGGAGGCAAGTAATTCTTTTGTTATGATAACAATGATTTATATTTGTTTCTTTGTTATGAATATGGGGAAGGGAGGACAAGAAGATAGAGAGAGAGAAAGAGAGAGAGAGAGAGAGAGAGATAGAGAGAGAGAGAGAGTGAGTACAAATGAAGAAGAGTACAGTAAAGTACAAACATTGTCACCTACCCTGACAACATAACGGAAGCCAGCGAATTATATCTCGCGGACAGAAACATTGGTGACGCACGTCTAGTGTCGATTTTCGTCCCACGGGTGAGACTGGTCAGCGGAGACGGTTCAACCGTGTTAGTCTACCTACAGCACCTTACAGAAACATGCCATCTCTAAATCTGCGGTGTTCCCACCACTACGAGAAGAAAATGGCAAACCGAGAGTCCCCCGGGGCAGCCAGCGAAGAACAGACGAGGGAATTGTTGAGAAAGGGCCACGCGGATTTACGGATAAAAGTTGCAAAATAAAGAAGATGAAGAATAGTTAACATGAAAGGAAACTTTCCGCCAATGCTCGAGGATCTGAAAAGGGGGCCAAGGGAGTTAAAAACGTGACAACAGTCTGGTGGGCTTTCATGTTTAATGAAACCGAGCATAGTCCGTCGCATCAGCAGGGAAAGTAACCGTAAAACATCACAGCGAAATTAATCCTAGAGCGTCCCAGGGCCTTTGCTGTCGTGCAGGACCCCTCTGGAGTGCTGCCTGTTCTATGCATCTCTTCTGTGTGTCTGTCACTCTCCTCTCTCTCTCTCTCTCTCTCTCTCTCTCTCTCTCTCTCTTCTCTCTCTCTCTCTCTCTCTCTCCTGCCCCCTCCTCTCCTTCCAGTCTACGGCCTTTCTGTCTCTCTCTCTCTCTCCCTCTCTCTTTCTCTCTTTCTGCTCCTCCTCCTCTCTCCATTCCCCCTCTCTCTCTCTCTGTCATCTCCCTCCCTTCCTCCCTTTCTCTCTCTCTCTCTCTCTCTCTCTCTCTCTCTCTCTCTCTCTGTGTCTTCTCCCTCCATCTCTCTCTCTCTCTCTCTCTCTCTCTCTCTCTTTCTCTGTCTCTCTGTCTCCCCGTCCCTCCCTTCCTCCCTCCTCCGTTCCTCCCCGATTCCCCCCCCCCTTCCTCTCTTCCCTTAATTCTCTCTCTCCCTCCCTCCCTCCCTCTCTCTCTCTCTCTCTCTCTCTCTCTCTCTCTCTCTCTCTCTCTCTCTCTCTCTCTCTTCTCCATCCCTCCCCTTTCTCCCTACCTCTGTCCTTCCCCCCATCCGTTCTCTCTCTCTCTCTCTCTTCTCCTCCTTTCCTTCCCCTCTCTCTCTCTCTCTCTCTCTCTCTCTCTCTCTCTCTCTCTCTCTCTCTCTCTCGCTTCCACCCCCCCTCTCTCTCTCTCTCTCGCTCTCTCCCCCAACCCCTCTCTCTCCTAATTTTTTTTATGTCTCTGCTCGTCCATCTTCCCTGTCCCCTCACTGTCAGTACTCCCCCGCCGCTCATTCCGCCACGCCACCTCATTCACATCCACACTCGGGTTCGTCCTGTGGAGGCCCCCCAGTACAAGCAGTCCGCAGGGAGCAATCAACGTCGGGCCGTCATTTAGCAAACCTCCCTTCCCTGTGGAGTCACTGACCTGCCGTCCAGTCTTTCGGTGGTGTTCAGTGGTGCCTGGTCTGATCCGATGCACGCAGGACACCGCCTACTAAACAGCCTTACTGACCACATTGTTGTTTTTGTGTGTGTGTGTGTGTGTGTGTGTGTGTGTGTGTGACTCCTGGAGCAATGAGAGATCCCAGACAAATGGACTGAACGGAGTGCCTGCAGCATTTACAGCCTCGGTCAGGTGATATCACCAACAGCCATTCAACATCAACAACATACATAGTCAATGTTAGTCATTCCCTTACAACATTACGACCCAGGCAACGTGAACCGTGGCCAAACAACGTTACCCATTCAGACATTAGCTGATGGCCTGACAACATTAACAGCTCAGGCAACATTCACCACTGACCGAGCAATATTAACGACTCTGGCAACATTAACCAATGATCACACAACAAATAAACCCAGGCAATGGTAACCCAAGTACCAGACGAAGTAACAACCGAAACAATACGAACAAATGGCCAAACAATATTTACAACCCAAGCAACATTAAACATTGACCAAACAGCATTAGCAACCCTGGCAACATTAACCACAGATCAGACAACATTTACAACCCAGGCAACATTCATTAATCATCGGACAACATTAACCATCCATACTTATTACATTAACCAAATGACAGGACAACACCAAGAACCCAGGCAACATTAATTAGTGACCAGAAAACATAAACAACCCAGGCAACATTAATTAATGACCAGGCAACATCAGTCAGTGACCAGATAACATCAGCAGCCCAGGCAGCGATGACCAATTGCCAACACACACACACACACACACACACACACACACACACACACACACACACACACCACGCACGCACGCACGCACGCACGCACGCACACACACACACACACACACACACACACACACACACACACACACACACACACACACACACACACACACTCCACAGATGATAAACGACCCAGACAGCAGGAAGCAAGGACGGACAACACTAACAGCTTACGTCAGCTGAGATAACCAATGTCCAAACATCAACAACATAGGTCAGCTGAGATTACCAATGTCCAAACATCAACAACATAGGTCAGCTAAGATAACCAATGTCCAAACATCAACAACATAGGTCAGCTGAGATTACCAATGTCCAAACATCAACAACATAGGTCAGCTAAGATAACCAATGTCCAAACATCAACAACATAGGTCAGCTAAGATAACCAATCCCCAAACAATCAACAATGTAGGTCAGCTGAGATTACCAATGTCCAAACATCAACAACATAGGTCAGCTAAGATAACCAATGCCCAAACATCAACAATGTAGGTCAGCTGAGATTACCAATGCCCAAACATCAACAACATAGGTCAGCTGAGATTACCAATGCCCAAACATCAACAACATAGGTCAGCTGAGATTACCAATGCCCAAAACATCAACAACATAGGTCAGCTAAGATTACCAATGCCCAAACATCAACAACATAGGTCAGCTAAGATAAACCAATACCCAAACATCAACAACATAGGTCAGCTAAGACAACCAATGTCCAAACATCAACAACATAGGTCAGCTAGGATTTCCAATGCCCAAACATCAACAACATAGGTCAGCTAAGATAACCAATACCCAAACATCAACAACATAGGTCAGCTAAGACAACCAATGTCCAAACATCACCAAAATAGGTCAGCTAGGATTTCCAATGCCCAAACATCAACAACATCGGTCAGCTGAGATTACCAATGCCCAAACATCAACAACATAGGACAGCTACGATTACCAATGGCCAAACATCAACAACATAGATCAGCTAAGATGACCTATGCCCAAACATCAACAACATAGGTCAGCTAAGATAAACCAATGCCCAGACATCAACAACATAGGTCAGCTAAGACAACCAATGTCCAAACATCAACAACATAGGTCAGCTGAGATTACCAATGCCCAAACATCAACAACATAGGTCAGCTGAGATAACCAATGCCCAATCATCAACAACATAGGTCAGCTGAGATTACCAATCCCCAAACACCAATAGCATAGGTCAGCAAGGATTCCCAGTGAACAAACACCATTAACAACTTTACTAGGTCAGCTAAAATCATGGAATTGATAATTACACTGCACTAACAACTAGGACGAAGAGCAACATTGAATATACTGATATGATAACAGTGGTGATGAAAGCTTGTTGTCATATACGGTGTTATGGTGATAGTGCTAACTGTGATAAGTATGACAACTGTAGCAGCATTTATGATGAAAGAAGCGTTTGTTTTGATGAAGGGTCACACTAATTGTGATTGTGTTGTTTCGTCATAAGCATTTGTCGTGGCTGTGTTACAGCAGTAGTGATAAATGTGGTTGGTAGTGGATGCTTTTCATTTGATGTTGTGGTGTTTGCAATACACGTACGGATATTGTGATTCTTCTCTATGTGTGTCTGTGAAAAGAACAAAAAAACATAAGTCTGTGATTTTATAAATATGTTCTCAAAATGAATCAACAACGAAAACAAAAGAAACGGGGAAAGAAAGAATGAAAGAAAGAAATAGGAAGGAATAAAGCACTAAAACTCTTTTTTTCCTTTTAATCAAAGTGCTGTTAACTGCTTTAGAAGCAATAACCGTAATAATAGCCTTATGGTTGTCGCTGTATACGTTAAGTCAGCAGTGGTATGCACAAAATGCAATATATAAATGGTAGTGCATGTGTAATGCATCTATGTATCTATGTATAATATGCTCTCTCTCTCTCTCTCTCTCTCTCTCTCTCTCTCTCTCTCTCTCTCTCTCTCTCTCTCTCTCTCTCTCTCTCTCTCTATCTGTGTGTGTGTGTGTGTGTGTTGTGTGTGCGTGCGTGCGTGCGTGCGTGCGTGCGTGCGTGCGTGCGTGCGTGCGTGCGTGCGTGTGTGTGCCCGCGCGTAGAGATTTTGTTCTTTGAAAAATTAGTAAGAACACATATTTATCTACAACCTCAAAACAAATACAATAACGAACCAACAAGTAGGCCTAAGAGGATTCGGTGACTACTTTGTATCCTCCACCCCACCCCCCACCCCCACCCTCTCTCTCTCTCTCTCTCTCTCTCTCTCTCTCTCTCTCTCTCTCTCTCTCTCTCTCTCTCTTTCATCTTTCTCTGAGGGTATCCAGGATTAATCAAATGAATACTCCAGGAGTATACAAAAGAGCAGAAGCCGAAGCCACCATCTTACACACACACACACACACACACACACACACACACACACACACACACACATACACACACACACACACACACACACACACACACAACACACACACACACACCACACACACACACACACACAACTCCGCCAAAGGGGGAAGAGCACAGACAGCGGAGGAATGGAGATGAGGTGAAAATCGTTGCCTCGTTCCAAACCTCATCAATCTACCAATCAGTATATCAGCGTATCTGTTGGAAACTAATCTAAGGTGAATACGTGTGATTTGTACGTAAGATTGACATGATCAATATGCTAGTACTATCAACCGCATGCTAGTCTAAATAAATACGTGTGGTGTCGTTGTAATGCTGTTATAGTAGATCAATAAATCAACATGCTGAAAACAGTCACAGGTGATGAATGTGATGCGTCGGTGATGTTTATTTCATTATTCAATAAGACGCCTTTTTTGCATTGGATACCGGTCTTCGGTAAACGTGTATATAAGGTTTGTTGGTATAACACATAATTTTACTTGCAATATTCGCACGATCAATCAATCAGTTAAAAATCTTTTCTTCAGTGAACCCATAATATATGAAGTGTAACATTATAGTCACTTGCGTGTTGGTCTGGGTGAAAAAAATGCCTGTCATTTTAAAATAATCAAAACTGTGTGTGTGTGTGTGTGTGTGTGTGTGTGTGTGTGTGTGTGTGTGTGTGTGTGTGTGTGTGTGTGTGTGTGCGTGCGCGCGTATGAGTGCGCGTGCGCGCGTGCGTGTGTGTTTGGGTGTGTGTAAGAAAAGAGAGAGAGGAGAGAGAGAGAGAAGAGGAGAGGGAGAGAGAGAGGAGAGAGAGAGAGAGAGAGAGGAGAGAGAGAATGAATCAATCACTATATCAGTAAACCATCTGAATAACCTAATGTGAATTAACGTATTAGATAAGTACTATGGACGCAACCAGTCTATCCTTAATCAACTGGCCCGCCGCAAGACCGAAATAAATACGTCCACAGCAAGTTCACACGCAATACTGACATAACCAGCCCATCGCTTAAAGGCCTGTCTGAGGGAAAGCAAACACGTAATCTACATGAAACGTCGACCAAAGAAAAAAAAAAAAAACAATCCCTGTGAATACCATCAGATCTGCTGGCTGCTGGCCCTGAGATTAATGCATGTAGAAGAGGAGTCTGGCGAAGATTGATCAGACGACGGCTGGGACAGAGTGGTCTAGCGATGATGGTGGAAATGAGTGTCCAGAGAGGGAGTGGTAGAGGGGAGGGGGGGGGGGGGAGGAGATGGACGGGGCAGGGGGGAGGAGGTGGAGGGGGGGGGGGGGGCAAAGTGTTAAGAGGGGTGGTGAAGGGGTGGAGCTGATGACGAAGGCGATCATCGCCGGCAGAGGGATGGGCAGAAGGTTGCCTTGTCGGGGACCCAGCCCAGCGCCAGAGGATTGGTGTGATTGGTGCCAGGGACATCTTCATATCTGCCGTGACACCGGACCAGAAAAGGGGCGACAGAAGGAAGGAAGGGAAGGAATAACGCATGGAAGCATTGAAGGATGAATGCAAAAGAGAGCAGAGAGAAAGAAAAGAGCAGAAGACGAAGAGGAGGAAGAGGAGGAGTAGGAAGAAGAGGGTGGAGAGGAGGAGGAGGAGAGGAGGAGGAGAAGGAGGAAAAGAAGAAGAAGAAGGAGGAGGAGGAGGAGGCCGAGGAGGAGGAGGAGGAGAGGGAGGGGAAGAAGAAGAGAAGAGGTCTTAAAAGAAGGGGAAAATAAGAAGAAAACAAGACAAAGACTTGGAATAAGACCAAGAACAAGAACACGACATGATTATGAAAAGTTGAAAAGTGGAAATTAGAAGATACAGAAAGACTTGGAATAAGACCAAGAACAAGAACACGATCATATGAAAAGTTGAAATGAGATGATACAAAGAGTGGTGAAGGAAGAAAAAAAATGTGAAGAATCAATGATTTTAAAACAACAACAACAACAAAAACATATAGATTGTAAATTGTAAAAAGAAAAAAGAAAAGGTTTCAGCAAGGCATCCTTGTAAAGTCCTTACCTCCACCCCTTTCCATCACTCTCTCTCTCTCTCTCTCTCTCTCTCTCTCTCTCTTCTCTCTCTCTCTCTCTCTCTCTCTCCTCTCTCTCTCTCTCTCTCTCTCTCTCTCTCTCTCTCTCTTTTGAATCGATGGATACTCTAAAGGAAATCAAAGCAAAAAGAAAGCAACCACCTTTTCCTAAAATATTTTTTTTTTTCAAAGAAAAAAAAAGGCAGGGATGAATAGATGGGTGAGAGTTTGAAAGTCGGTCTGTCCCGGATTTAATAAATAAAACCAAATCGGGTTTTCAGAAAGTCGGTTGCATTCTACTCTGAGGGGAAAAAATTCCATTAGGTACTTTCCAGCTTCTCCAAAAAGCAATCCTCTAACCTTATCCGAAAAAACCCCCCTTTTACCCGATTCTGGAAAAAAAAAAGTTTGAAATGGGGAAAAACCAACTTTTTGGGGCGGGGGGGGGGGGGGGGGGGGGGGGGGGGAAAGTGGGAAATTGGGGGGGGGGGGGAGGAGGGGGGGGGAAACCCATAAAAAAGGACAAGGGGTGGGGGTGGGGGGGAAAAGAGGGGAGGGGGGATTAAGGGGGGGGGGGGGGAAGGTGGTAGTAGAGGGGTGGAGGGGTTTTAAAAAGAGATTGTTTTCCCGGGAAAGGGCGGGCTTTTTGTTCTTTAAAGGACCCCTTCTCCCCCCACCCCCCCCCCCCCCCCCCCCCCCACCCACCCCCCCCCCCCCGGGAAAATTTCTACCCCAGCAAAGCGGATTTTGCGGGAATATCCCCAAAGGGCCCTTTTTTGGGGGAAAAAGGGTTTTAAATGCCCAAAGGGAAAAAAAAAAGGGAGGGGGGGGGAGGGGGGGAGTGTTTGATACATAAGGGAAATTGTCAAAAATTAAGGAGGGATTATTTACGGGAAAAAAAAGGGGTTGGGGAAGAAGAAGAGGAGGGAAAACCGAAAGAAGGAAGTGGAAGGGGAGGAGGTGGGGGGGAAAATAAAATAAGAAGGAAGGGGGAAGAAAAAAAATTGATATTTCATGAGAAAGAGGGGGAAAAGAGGAAAGAGGAGGGAAGCCCGACGACAACGTTGAGGGAAAATTGGCAGGAAAAAAAAAAAAGGGTTTGGAAACCCTTTATAGACGTTTTGATAATGCAACAAACCGTTTTTATTTAATTTTCTTTGGGGAAAGGGTTTTTTTCAACCCAAAATTTTACATCCGGCTTTTGCGCCCCCCCTCACTCTCCCCTCCCCCCTTCCCCTTTTAAATTAAATGCCCCTTGAACTGCTTCTATTTATTTTTTTTTTTTCGGGGGGGGGGGGGGGGGGGGGGGGGGACACAAATGGCACCACCCCCAACCCAATCTTTTTTTTACACACACCAGCCCCCGCCCCGAAACGCACGAAAGAACGCACACCCCACAAAACACACACCACACACACCCACACCACAAACGCAACAGATTGAAAAGGGGTTTCAGTTTAACGGCTGGAAAAAATTTGGCCCAAATTTAAATATTTTTATCGAACCCATCCCAGAAAGCAAGGGAAAGCGCCATTCGGGAACTTTTTTATTTTAAAGAAAAGAATGGCGGTGAAAAAATTTGAGGGGCTGGTGAGTTATGAAAGTCGTCCAGGTCCGGGGGTTTTTCAATTTAATCCCAACAATTTCCCGTCGATACATTTCAAGTCAGTTGCCCCTTTACTCTTGAGGGTGGAAAAAATTTAAATTTAGGTTCCCGTTTTTGAGTTCCGAGTTTCATGCCTTTACCCTTTGGGCCCGGGAAAAAAACCTGTAGCGATTTTTCGAAAAGAAGGGTTTTAAGGGATGGGGGCCAACGGTGGAGGGGGGGGGGTGAAAGGGGGGGAGAGAGGGGGGAGCATAAAAGGAAAGGGTTTGTTTTTTGTAAGGGACGGAAAACCCGGCGGGGGGGGGGGGGGGTGGGGGGGGGAAAAGGGATGTGGTGGGGGGGGGTGGGGGGTTTTTAGTGGAATGGGGAGGCAAGAAAAGATTTAAATTTTCCGGAGGGGGGTAAGCTTTTTGAGCTTTTTGTTCTTGGGTTCTCCCCCTTTCCCCCCTCCACCCCCCCCCCCCCCCCCCCCCCCCCCCCCCCCCCCCCCCCCGGGCCCCCCCCCCCCCCCCCCCCCCCCCCCCCCCCCCCCCCCCCCCCCCACACCACACACACCACACACGCCCCACCCCTGGCCTCCGAGAAACCAAAAAACCCGCATAAAAAGCATTTTGGGCGTGAATTTTTTCAGGGGGGCCCTTTTTGATGGAAAAACTAGTTTCAATGACGAAGAAGAAAAGGGGTGTTGGGCTGTTGGGGAAAACGGAAAACGAAGGGAAAAAAGGGAACATAATTTTCAAAAAGGAAAAAAAAAAAAAGAACGGTCAGACAAAGAGCATGTAAAAAATGAAAGAGGAGGAGGAATCGGAGGAGGTGGGGGGGAAAAAAAAGACGAAAAGCCCGGAAAAAGACATGGAAAAACTTGAGGGAAAACAGATAAAAAAGAAGAAGGAAAAAGGGGGAGGAGGGGACCCAGACCACGCCCATGACGGAAAGCGATGGCAGAAAGGAAAGAAAGAATAGCGGGAAAAGGGGGGGAGGACGATTTATTTGGCCCCCCAAAAATGAACAAGAAAAAAGTAAGAAAGGAAATTTGGGGGGGGGGGAGGAGAAACCCGCCCAGGAGTGGCATAAAGGGGGCCCCAAAAGGATCATGCAAGAACGAACTGAAAGATTATACTGTATCAGTAAAAAAATTATCTTTAAAACCCAAACCCCATCCCCGCCTCTCTCTCTCTCTCTTCTCTCTCCCCCTTTTCTCTCTCTTCTCTCTACTCTCTTCTCTCTCTCTCTCTCTCTTCCTTTTCTTCTCTTTACTTATTTCATTTTACTGCATGTTGTTGTCCCCCCTCAAGGGGGAGGCGGATGTTAAAAAAAACGCCCTCAGTGCTTTCATTTCCCCGTAAATAAAGAAAAGTTTTTTTTCTTGTCTTAAATTTTTCTTATTTTCCCCTTCTCTCTCTCTCTCTCTTCTCTTCTTCTCTTCCTTTTTTTTCTCTCTCTCTCTCTTCTTTTCCCCTTTGCTTGGTCTCCAAACCCCCCCCCCCCCCCTCTTTTTTCTTCCCTTCTGCCTCCCCCTCATGCTGGCGGGTTATTTTGGGGTTAAGGTACGGGTGGAGTGGGGGGGGTTCCTTTTAATACTGTGGAGCAAAAACACATTCTGAAAAACGTTCCCTATTGGGGGGACCAAAAGGGGGGGTATGAGATGAAAGGGGGGGGGGGGGGGGGGGGGGGTCAAAAGGGGGGAGGAGGGGGACAGGGGACGTTAAAATTTCTGTGAGTTGTGAAATAGGCGTCCACATTCAGGGCCTTTAAACAATTGACCCCAAAACCCTCGATTTTTAAATTTAAAATGAAAAAAAGTAAAAAATAAACAAGTTGGGCCAAACCCTTTTCTTCCCCAAAAAGAAAAACCCTTCACAGAGTAATTTTATTCAAGGGGGGGGGGGGCTTTTGGCCCCAAATTTTTACTTGAATAAAGTAGGGGAAATTTCAAAAACGAAAAAAAAAAAATCAACAGTTTAAAGCTTTAGTAAATCAGGTCTTCTGCTTCTGCTTTTGCTTCTTCTTTTTTTTCTTTTCTTCTTCTGCCCTTTTTCTTTTCTTTTTTCTTCTTTTTTCTTCTTCTTCACCCCATTCTCGCCTTCCTTCCCCTCCCCCATCCCCTCCTCCTCCTTCCTCCTTTTTTTTTCCTCCCCCTCTTCCTCCTATTTCTCCTTTCCAAAACCCCCTTTTCCCCTTTTTTTTTTTCTTTTTCCTTTTTTTCCTAAACTCTTTTTCTCCTGCTGTGGCATTGTGCTGTTGCTTCGGCTGTGCGCCGCCGCTGCTGCTACCGTGTTGCTTTGTGCTGCTGTCTCAGAGTTTGTTTTTAGATGGGGAAATTTTTTATCAAAATCTCGGTGACATCCCATTTGGTCTTTTCCCATTTCGTTTACCCCCATTTGTTATACTCCCATTCGTTTTATTTTCCTACTGAAAATACGCAAGGTCCCCCCCCGGGTTTCCCCGGGGTCCCAGTCTACTCCAAAGCAGAATTTGATGGGCTTTTAGTTTTGGTTTGGGCGAAACAGAGGGGGAAGGGGGGGAAATGAAAGAAGGGTTAGGGAAATCGTGCTCAACATTTCTGAGTAGGCGAAATGGGAGTAGACCAAATGGGAAGTAACCCAAAATCCATGAGGGAATGGGGCCAGTCTTTGCTAAAAATTATTCAACCCTTCCTTTTTTTGAGTTCAGTTCATAAAATAAATCTTCCCTCCCTTAAAAATGCCTCCTCCGGGTTTAATTCTTTAAATTTTCCCGTTTTCCCTGGCCCCCCCTTCTCCAAAAAAAAAGGTTCAGTTCATCGGGTATTGTTCCCGTGTAAGTCAAGATTTACTCAAAACTTTTTTTTTTTTTTTTTTGGGGGGGGGGGGGGGGGGTGAGGGGGTGGGGGAGGGATGAGGGGGTCGGTCGGCCAGGATA